>CM046865.1:29534019-30167092 GCA_025617745.1 Heliocidaris erythrogramma | reverse complement strand
GTGCAATGTATTCTAGAGTATAAAACTGGTCCACCAAGTTTTTGAGTATTATATATATCTTACACTTTTCTGTTACATAACATGTACATGGATATTAGATTTTAATCAGATGACGGAGGGCAGAGCTCACTACAAAATGAAAACCAGGACAAAAATAGTTATTCTTGAAAACATAATCTTGCAGATTTAACTTGGATTTTGTGTTTTATGTGACTGAATTTCACATGGAATTTCACGAAATATACATGTGCTACGTGTATGAAACACGGTAAAAATGTTGAGAGAAAAATGTAAAACCCATGACACTGTACATGGAAACTAGGATGTGTTTTGTGATCTTATAAATTGTGCTACGTGTATTTACATTTATGTAATAAATTACGTACATGTACAAAATTGTTCACCTGTGCTTAGATAAACAATTTATACTTTTTTTATTTAAATCTATGTGATGGGAAAGTACTATAGTAATGTATGTCATTTGCACTCAGATTCAGTGACTAAATCTTAAGCACATGTGCAGTGTGAATTATATATCATATGTTATACATACAAAAATCTTGCCTTGAATCTTTGTTTCTGTGTAATTATTTGATCAAATATTTCTCTTTAATTTGCCTTTATCTCTTCTCTTCCTGTACAAATTAAGTTTCAATCAAATGATTTTGTTATATGTTTGTTGATAGTGCATTTAAATTAGCTAGTCATTAAAAATTAATGAAATAAGAAATGCAAGGAGCTTTAAGCTTAATGTTTAAATCAATGTATGTGTATATTTAATTCTTAATTAAACTGTGTTGATGCCATGTATTGTATCGATCGTTTGATATGGAGTATGTAATATTTAAAGCAGAATTGTATACTTTGCATTCTTTATGTTAGCAAACGAGATTCATTATGATAAAATTGTATTTGTTTTGCAAAATATCAGAGAGAATATTCTTTAATGTGTAGTAATATTATGGATAAGATATTGAATATATTATTTCTCCGTTGCCATAGCTACATTGAGTGGATTTTTTTTTGCTGTATAGCAGTTTCAGCAACTCGTGGATGGGCAGCTCTAATGTGAACATAGTTTTATTGACCATACAACTTTGTAAGGCTATTTAATGAAAAAAATATTGAATTATGTCTGTCTTGCACTTTTGTAGATTATTTATTCAAGTAGAATTATGAAAATAAATGTCATTGATATCATACATGTAGATGCCAAAATTGCTTCTGAACCAAATAATTTTAATGAATGATTTAGTGTTGGTTTTTTTTTCCTTCTATATTTTAAGTTTGTGTATGATGTAATACTCATAGTAGTATCACATACCGTATAAACTAAAGTTAGTAGATTTGAAATTTGATTTAAGGCTGGACATTTATTTATTGGTGATTCTCTCACCTTTAAAGATATATTTGATTTCTGGTCATGCAATAACATTGTGAAAGAAACTATCTCAAAGCAACTGGGAAAGGTTGATCATGTGTACATAAGGAGTGGTGTATATTGTGAGGTTTTGGAACCATCAAAATGATAACCCAATCTCGCTGAAAAGCACATGCACAGGACATAGAAATGGGTTTATAGGACTGCACACACATGTGGCATGAATGTTCTGGCGCAAACACTTCAGCTATTTCTTGTCATATTTCGAATATGAGGGCATTTGAGGAGCAATCCTTTCCAGGGGAAATTTCTACCATGATGTTCTTTCAAACTGACTTTAAAAGAATGAGAAAACACATAAATTATTGTCTCCTTTCCCAGATCTTCAACCTTCTCTTCACCCTTTGGAAATGTACTATACCTTTCAGTTGTTATCTCGTCGCTGAATAAAATCTTTCACCTTCATATGTGTGCAGTCCAAAGTACTTGGGACTATTTGTATAAATTGTTTATTTTCAAATGGTCATATTAGTGATTTATTACCAATTTATAATCTCTAAACTTGACTAATCAGAGCACTTCGTGGTTAGTTTTCAAAATCATTACTCTTCAGAAAAGCATTGAACATAGTTTTTTTTTAAATTTGAAATATTGTTAATTTTTTTCAATATGAGATTATTTAAAGCAATGAAATGGATAATTTTGTTCACTATATCATGTGAACCTTCTTATCAAAGTGTAATAATTTACAAATATATGTTTGTATTATGTTCAGTGAAGGTCCATATGGGTGATATTTAATGAGATGTAAATATTTCCTGCATTCTTGATTTCTGAAGCAGCTTTGTATTTTACATGTAGCTGTATCGGGTGCCAATTGGTAAAAAGATGGCAATAAAATCCATGACATTGTAGTTCTTCTCAGACGTGTCTTGTGCTTATTGTACTGTAAGTGCATTCAGGTTTAGGAATTTCCCTCTTTTCTTTCCTCATTTTGTGACCTAGTTGTGCCAATTATCTGTCAAGTATTATGATACAAGTTTAGAGGTTAGCAGTTCTTAAAGCAAAACGTGATATTTCATTTGTGTCCCATAATAATTAGGTTAACTCGTTGAATACTGAATTGTCTAATTCCCATAGGCTTAATACCTGGTCCCAGTGGGCATTGGTTAAAACATGTAGTTTATAACTACATGGACATGTAGATTCAGGATTAATATTCATAAATGTATTACATGTGAACTTTCTGGAAATGGAATATTACTTTAAAGTAGAACTTTAATGATTTTAAATATTGGCTTAATACTTATTGCATAGATGGCATAAATTAAACAAGGTTATCCAAATTCAACGCTTGAAAACATTTGAAGTAATGATTATTATCAATTATAAAACGGTAAAATACAGCCCCCGATATAGCAGCTGAAGAGCTCCTCGAACGCTGCTGAGATATGTGACGACACACCATGGACCAGTCCTGTCTAAGCAGACGATGTCCCATAACATCTTACACATTTTCAGAGCCTATTTTGTCATCTCCTCTTCACTTATTTCTCTTCCTTCACTAGCGTCAGTCTTAATGTTAGTCTGTTGCCTCACTCTTAACTTCGTGTATGGTATTATTTTGATGAAAAATGCAGCGTTAAAAAAATAAAGGAATCAGTCACTTGTAAACAAAATAAGACGCCATTGTATTTTCAGCTGCTTGCACCGGGGCGCGTCTTTTTTTTTGTAACCAAGCCTAGGCAGAAACCCCTTTTTGAAGACTTTGAAACAGACTACAAGTATCGGACTTGTATTTTCTTACTCAGTCACCTTATTTTTAAATAAGCAAACCCTAACCCTAACCCTAACCCTAATAAGCAAAAGAAAATTTCGTAATATAATCTTCTGCCGAGGTTCGAACTCGTGGTTCCTTCACCAAGAGAGGACTGGATTATCCGATTGCACCACACAGAAAGTACAGCTGCTCGATGCCCTTGCTCGTTTTATTATATAGCTAAAATTTCATGAATATTCATGCCGATTAGTCTTGACGGAATAAACCGTATTAGTATGAAAAAATGCGAAATCTGCCTAGGCTTGGTTACCAAAAAAAACACGCCACCGGGGCATGTTCGGCGTTTCAAGAGGGAACGAATACCATCCTGCTATTATTCGGAGGGCTTTTCAATTTGAAAGTGGGGTTTATTTCATTGATCATTGACCCTTCTCCTGTGTATTTACAATCAAACGGTTTTAGCTATCAGAATCAGTTTCACTTTCCCTTATAATGGTGTGAAATAAGGTCATGTTTAAATACACCAAACTCTTTATAATTTGATAAATAATTGCATTGCAATTACGTTCATTCATTATAGGACGTCGTCTGCTTAAGCAGGATCGATCCCGAGTGTGACGACATCAAAACATCGCTATATTTCTGGCGAATCCTCGGATATTCCAGATGCTGAGAAGAGCTTTTATTTGTGTTGTTTTATAATCATCAGATACGCAGTTGACATAAAACTTATACGATTGCCATCTGTAAGCTTCCCAGTTTCTAGTGATACATTAATTGCCATATTTGTGATTTTCTTTGAATAGCTACTTTAAGAGAAATTGGCTTAACTTGGTATTCTTACATAGAATTTATTATGATATATACTGTCAGTTTGATTCCATATTTTCATTTATATTTTGCTCATTTTTCGGCTATTTTGCAAATGCTAAAGGTGACATATCATTTGTCACCGTTATTTGATTATGTGAGAATTTATTTTCCGTCATTACTAGACCTCCAAATGACTTTTAAATCTGTCGGGGGGGGGGGGGGGGATTTATATTGATATATTGGAACAATTTCCTGTCATATTATGAGTCTAACAGTGCAAGTAACTACCTTTTGTTCTTTGCTGTTTGTACACTCCCTATGGAAATGTTCATGACGTTACATGTATGATAAATCCAAAACCTTTCTCCAACGGACCAAGGGAGAGAGAGAGAGAAATGGAGACAATAGGAAAGAGAGAGAGAAAGAAAGGTTGAATGAGAAGTTGGAGACTGACTGTTACAAAATATAGAAATCAGATATTAAACAAACAAAAAAAGACAAACGAAAAAAGAAGACTGACATAGGGCATACATCATAACATGGCGGAGGGAGTATAACAAGAAGAAAAAAAAAGATTATTCACACGCAAGCACATTTTTGTCCATTAGGCCTACTGTTATATCAAGAATTGTAACAGTATAATGTTGGGTCATCGTCCCTGCTTGATAGGTCAGTGTGTTTTTTTCAAAGCCAGGGGCGGATACAGGATTTTCAGAAGGGGGGGGGGGGCACACACTGAGGAACCCTCCGTTTAACAAAGCCAAACGGCCATCTAGGGGGCCGGGGGCATACTTTGTCAGACAAAACAGGGGGGGGGGGCGCACGCCCCTTGCGCCACCCCCTGGATCCGCGCCTGGAAGCCCACTCCCACTCTTCGATCTGACTCCTTTACGATGTTCGAAGAAATCGCCATTGCATCAGAAACGGAAATTTCATTAAATGTACACTGAACAAAAATATAAACGCACGAAACTAAAATTTGATTTGAAATGGGGTATCATGCAATATGGTTATGTGTATGGTTTATTTGTGAACTGATGGATTTGTTTTGATCAAGTATAGTGGTCTGGTTCCGTTTGGCTGCTCCCATTGAGTTTACTGAAGATTGAGTTTTTCCAACAATGAGACTCGTAGAGCATGAAGGAGTGGTGGTCAGTCAGCATGACCTGTACACAGACACTCCTTACAGGCTTGTCAATAAAAGGGCAAAGCAAAATGTCCATTTCTGTCACTTGTCAACATGCCGCAGATGATGCCAATCATGAGGGAGCGTGCCATTGGCATGCTCAATGCTGGTTTGTCCATAACAGAAGTTGCCACACGCCTGAATGTGCATCATTCCACCGTCAGTCGGCTAAGAACACGGTTCAGAGACACTGGTAGCACCAGGAACCGGCCACATGCCCGCCGACCACGTGTCACCACCCCTGCTCAGGATCGTCACCTGCCGCCAGCACCTGCGTGACCGGCTCCGACCAGCAACCAGGACTGCTGACGAGACTGTTGGTCTCCACAACAGACGCATTTCTGCCCAGACAGTCCGGAACCGTCTGCGGGAGGCTGGTCTCCGAGCACGTCGACCCCACCGCGGCCTCGACCTCACGGCGGCCCGACGTCAGACTAGACTGAATTGGGCCAATGTTCATGTGCGCTGGACACTGGCACGGTGGAGGACAGTGCTGTTTAGCGACGAATCCAGGTTCCAGCTGTACCGCGCTGATGGCAGATGCCGGGTTTGGCGCCGTGTTGGTGAACGCTATGCAAACGCCAACGTTCTTCGACGGGTTGCTCATGGTGGAGCTAGTGTCATGGTATGGGCCGGAATTTGCTATGGACAACGCACACGTTTACATTTTATCGTTGGTAACCCACACGTTGCCCGGATATGCAGGGACTTTCTGGAGGAGGAGGATATTCCTGTCCTCAACTGGCCGCCGTATTCGCCTGACATGTCGCCCATAGAACACCTGTGGGACGTTCTGGATCGGCGTGTACGCAATCGTCTTCCGGCTCCCGAGAATGTCCGCCAACTGCAAGATGCACTCCAGGAGGAATGGGACAACATCCCTCAAGCCACCATTGACAACTTAGTGCTGTCAATGCGACGCCGGTGTACCGCTCTGCGCGACGCTAATGGCGGCCATACTCGTTACTAGTGGCTGTGACTTCAGAATGTTGACGTCCTGCTGTCATTGGTCCCCTAGCTCTCGGACTGTGCCTTTTGAAGTGCTTGTGATTATCTTAATGTGATGTTTATTTGTTCAGAAACCTATCCTGTTTTTGTTGGCAATATACACTTGTTCCATATTTGAAAATAAAACAACATAAAATTCGTG
The DNA here is from genome assembly GCA_025617745.1 of Heliocidaris erythrogramma. Classification (NCBI taxonomy): domain Eukaryota; kingdom Metazoa; phylum Echinodermata; class Echinoidea; order Camarodonta; family Echinometridae; genus Heliocidaris; species Heliocidaris erythrogramma. Next base: position 30,160,782 of record CM046865.1, on the reverse strand, counting down.
CGTTTATATTTTTGTTCAGTGTACATTTAAAATCGAAATGTTAGTTCATTTTGAGCCTTCTAGTCTTATCTTTTATACTTGGGGCCAACTGGTATCTACATGTATATCCCAAAACAACTCTCATGCTCTCTGTCTCCGTCTCTGTCACCGTCTCTCTTTCTCACACTCGCTGTCTTATCTCTCACTCTCCCTCTCTCTCTATTTTCTCTTATTCTCTCTATTAGAAAGGATACTGCCCTCTGTGTACGAAACTTTGTCGTTCTTTCTCTATCTCTCTCTCTCGTTCTCTTTCTCTCTCTCTCCCCCTCTGTCTTTCTACTTCATGTCTCTGTCTCCCTTGTTCATCGAAATGAATCAATCATTGAGAAAGAGATCATCTGCCCACAGCTGTTCGGCTGAGGGGGCAGGGGGAGGGGGATATATAAACGAATCCAGGAAGTTCCCTGTTTTCTGATCGCTAAACATTTTCCCGTCATTGTTCATTCAGTCCGTCAACATAGACAAACCCCTGTCGTTCGAACCTCTTAATTAAATGCCTCATGTACAAAAACAACACCGATTTAACACTTCCTTCAATTAAGCAATTCGATTATAGCTTCTCGTTAACACTGCAGTGGAAAATCTAGAGGACAGGTTCAAAAGTGGTCAGTGCTATTAAACACGATTCGGCGACTTGAATTCGTTACATTTTACAGGATTGTTGAGGAATTTACTTTAAAATGGAGAGCGACAGAGACACCACGAGCGTTCTCCGATCAGGGCAATCAGGATTTCAACAGCCGGCGATTTCATTAAGCGAAGACGCTACGAGTCGGTCGACGAGCTACCTTCAATACCGATTCCCCAACGGTCGACCCCTTTCGACGTGCAGCATCGAGAGCGTTGGGTCTTTCGTCTGTTCAGAAGCCTCATCCTGGATATCGGCCGATTTCGACGATGACCATTTATTGCACGCCGTACATCGCTTGTCAATGTCGTCTTGTTCTTCATGGACGGTGAGCGAACTCGGTGACGATGCAGGAATAGAAGGTCAATACGAAGTCGACGATGGCGAGGATAGTCCAGTTGGTGAGACGGACCAGTTGATCGAGGATTCACTGCTCACGTTGGCTTATCTAAACGGTCGTGGCGATGACACCGATAGTGCGATGTCGTGTCAGACAACGACCGCGTCAGACTCGGGCGAAGGTGCCAGTAGTGACTCGGTGATATCGACTACCGCTGCCCCGCAATGTATCAAGGATATCGCCGTAAATACGTTGCGACGGAACCGACAAAGTAGGCTCATTGAGGACTGCGACATCGATCTCAAAGTCAAGCTCGATATCATAATTGACGACGCTCGCGTTGCTCAGGCATTGTTAATGCAACAGGATTCGACTCTCCTTGCGATGTCGGAAGCTCGGATCCTCCAGCTTCCTTTTCTTGAAGGAGGTATGACGACGACGCCGCCGACGACACCGACATCGAAAACGTTAATTTCGAAGCAGCTTTGTGGTCTTACTAGCTCGAAGACGCTCAACCGTCTTGGAAAGTTACCCGACGTCACTGCCGTAGCGACCCGTTCAATGTCGACCCGCAAGCAAGTCGCACATCTGAACTTTTGGGAGAGAATGACCTCGAATGCTTTGAGCGAAGACAAGACGAAAAGGAGGTCGATGCTTTATTAAGATAGATTTAAATATAAAACATTAACGTTGACTTTGAAGCAATAATTGAAAATTATTCTTTTTTCAAAAAAGAATGTTGAGGATTCCGTGGACAGACGCAGTGAAGTTTGAGGAATCGTTGAGAAGAAAAAAAAGTGAAAAAGAATACTAATTTGTCACGATAGTGATTCGGCAGATTAGATTTATGGGACGCTTGATAGGCTAGGCAAGGGGGAATTGGACAATCTTGAATCGACAGGGAAGATCGAGGGAAAGAGGAGTCGAGGAAGGAGAAGAGTACTATAGATGGATAGTCTGCAGAGATCGATTGAGGAGAAATGAGTGAAAGACCAGGGGAGCGTTTCATCAAGTGTTTTGTCAGTGACTTTTACCAACAACTGTTATAAGCTACTGAAATCCTTGCATCTGATTGGCTGAGAGCAAAGTCGTCGGTAAAAATCACTGACAAAACACTTGATGAAGCGCTCCCCAGGATAGAGTTAGTGGTGTAGGCTATAGAAATAAAGAGTTGTCATGCTGGTGGAGCAAGATGATCGTCAAAAATGGCACCCAGAGATTCAACGCGGGGGTACCTTTTTAATGTTTCACCTGCAAACTCGTTGCTTAATTAATCAGTGTCAGTTTTTAAACGTTGAATATAAGGCTGCGATGTAATAGTATTTTATTATCACATAATGTACATTAAGAAGGTTTGATTAAATGATTGTGATAATTGCTTACAGGATATTAAAAGTTAAGCCTTTCCAATTTGATTTGGGAAAAATTGAAGTTGATTTTTTTCTCTCATTTTATTTTAATCGCAAATGTTATGCAAGACGCATCTAGTCTATCTTTCTTCAGTCTTACTCAGATTTTTTTAATGTGTTCTAACTGAAATTCTACCAATGATTATTTATTCCTACATACTCGTTTACTGGCTGCTTAACTATGTGTTCACCGAGAAATGTACCCTTTGCGACGTAAATATCGTTTACATGCCCATGATATAAAGGCCACAACTACATCTCAGCGATGTTACTTGATGTTACGTTACTAATAGATGTTACTTGGAAATTGAAATATCAGTAAATCAGTAAATATTGTAGGCCACTTTAACTAAGAATAAACCAAAATACTAATAGTCCTTTTAGGTCCTCAAAATGTGTTCTATACAGCGGCGTATCCAGGATTTCCCAATAGGGGGCGCCTGGAATTATTGATCGCCGTCATGTGGGAGAAATTTTTGCTTCTGAAGAAGGGCTGAGTGCTATATAGTGCTATATTTTCCTTTTTTACGACGGCCAATAGGGGTCGGGGCGCGCCTGTTGCGCGCCCCCCTGGATACGCCACTGTTCTACACATTTTAGGAATCTACACTGTATGTAAAAAGCAAAAAATAGGAAGACATGGAAATAAGACATTACAAGCATCTGTCAGCATAGGCATTCCTGTAATTAGGGCCTCAAAATTACGACAGAAGTTAGGGTGTGTTTCAGAAGGATATAGCTGTTATGATTAGGCTCCCATATTGAAAACGTTAGGCCTAAGCAACTAAATCAAGGGGTAACATAATTGTTTTGTCACTGAGGCAAATATCTACTATTCCTGCTATAATGTAAATAGGAAATAAACCAGCAAGTCAATTATCCCAAAGAATGTGACATTCTTCACATTTTTACAAAGTATAGCGGATCGAACTACCCATCTTACGAAAGTTGTGTTTGTATAGGAACAGTATGTATATATTAGCAGTAATGAATTTATAATTAACAAGATTTAACTTCTGAAATGATGTTACTACTTATTAACTTACTTTATCGTATCCATTTGCGTGTTGTTTTAAAACATATGCCATTTTATACTATTTACGTGAAAAAGAGTATTGGTGCAATGAATTTCGGTCATAGGAAACACGAGCAACATTCAATCATTTTGTATCTATATGAATTAAGTTAATAAGTTCGTTTTAAGATAAGAGCTATACAACTTTTGTGTAACTTCTACGTTTTTTTTCTAAAATCTATATTTGAATATATATGTGATGACTTACATTCCGTAACTGAAAAAATAAAGGACTATTACGTTTCATAAATATCATATTAAATAATTTCCCGAGTGTCATTTTTGTTATACAGGTTTGGTAACATTATTCTCTCACCTTTTGTAAATTTCCAGTTCAATTGTGAAAATGTTTTGTACATGTAACACTTACACTCAAGTTATGAAACTTTGATTTTAAATGAACTTAACAAAATAAACATGATAAATGACATGTTGAACCTTGTGTATGATTATATTAGAGATATTGTTTACCCATTAACGCCCTAAATTCCCAGACAGATTTCATCTGTTGATAATATGAGGTAAACAACAGATGTATCTATCCTTACGTTGAACCTTGGAATTTAAAATATATTTTATATTCTTCATTAATCATCCTATACTACATACAGCCATTTGCCAAAATTATGTCTCATAACCGTCATTGTCAATTGTAAGCATATGTGTAGAGGATCTGCTACAAATAAAGACTACTCTACAGCCTTTCCAATTAATTGACTAAGCATAGCCAAGAATAGATACAGACGGCCACTGACGGACTGGGGGGGGGGGGGGGGGGCAACCGGCCGATGCCCTTCAAATTCTCGACCCAAAGTGCATCTGAAAGGTTTGATAAACATATTCTAATTGCTACTCTGACATATGTACATATATATATTTTTCCTTCGTTTTTTTTAAAGCAAATTGAAAATGAAAATCGTTTATGTTTTTCGGAATTTTGTCGACCCCCTTTCAAAAATTTGGTTGGCTCCATTAGACGAGATCAGGGTCTTTTGTTTCTAATGTGATATAATTGCGATTGAAAAAATAGTGTTGAAATCGTACCTTGTAATTTCTTTTACCTCCTTTTCCGTTGCCCTTTGAAAATATAGCGTGATATTCCACAAAAAGTAATGAAGTTCAAAATTTAATGTATAAGTAGAAATTGTTATATTCTCCTATCATAAAAGTAAATAATTATATATATCGAATCTTGAGGGACGCAAAAGCAAAGAAGAAGAAGAAGAAGAAGAAGAAGAAGAAGAAGAAAGTTCCATTATAATATATCGCTTACAAATTCACAGATTTGTAGAGAAACAACAATTCAAAGACTGAAACAAGAAGATCACAAGTCCTATCAGGGCTATGGGTGAATCCTAAACTTGAAGATATAGTTGAGTACTGGTCAAAGTTAATTGTGCAAGTAACTGTCTAGAAGCAACTTGGAAAGGTCGCTTATGTAGTTCATAAGAATTGATGTATACCCTGAGGTTTTGAAATCATCAAAATGATAAGAAATTGATTCATTGCATCCAGAAATATGTATAATTATGGGACTATACATGTGGCATGACGGATTGGTCCAATTAAGCTTTTCAGCTATTACTCATCATATTTCGAAAATGAGGGCATTCGAAGAGGAATCTTTGTAGGGAAAATTTCTCATATGATATTCTTCCAAATCCAGATTGACATAAATAGAATGAGAAAACTCACAACCTTTTTTGTAACCTCTATACCAGAAGTCTTGAAAGGCTTAACCCTCGTCAGTCACCATGGTCACCACATTGCCGTATATGCCTTCGCCATGACGTCATAAACTGGTCATAATAATAAACTTTGACTGTTTCAAATTTGAAAGGATGCAGAGAGGATATAATTAAAAGTGTAACAAATTACAACCTTAATATGATTTAAGACTGGGCATTAATCACGATCAGAAATAGCTATAACCATGATTTGAAAATAGATTTTATGGTTTATATAGATAGACCCTCTGAGATGATTATTAGCATTATAATCTTTTGAACTTCAAAGAGCGGAAGGCACTTTATTTGTGATATAAGTTTAGGAAGTTTTTGTAGTTTCAAGCATGATACCATCTAAACGACTGTTTGAAGATAGAGAGAAAGAGAAAGAGAGAGAGGGGGAGGGGGGGGGGGAAAGAGAGAGAGAGAGAGAGAGAGAGGGAGAGAGAAATAGAAAGAGCGAGGTATCACTTAAATGTTTTAGGCTGCATATTTTTTCTAATGCAATAATTTCGTTTTTCTGTCTCAAATTGCTCTTACTTATATGGATTTTGTTCACCTACATGAAACAATGGATCTATTAAATTTAATGGTATAATATTTTATATTAGGTAAGGCCATTATCATTTTTTGGCTGTATGTTCATCAAACTGTTTGAAAAAAAAGAGTTTATACCCAGTAATTACTATATCTAAGCTACACTTGCAAAAAATATAAATCTTTCCCTTTTGTGGGAGTATTTGATTCGAATTTGCTTCCACCAACTCTTCATGTATAGTTCGTTGTACATAAACAGATTTTCTGTTTTGTTTTATATTAATATTCTCCTATTACCACTGTATTTCATCTGTCCATTATTATATGCTTTTGTTTGTTTGTTTCGGGTTTTTTGCTGTGTTTTTTCGTTGCAATAATTTACCGTATTAAAAAAATAAAGATATTGGCAGTGTCATCGAATATATATATAAGTGCATATTCACGTCTGACTGCTGTTTTACTCAAGCAAGATTGTTCATGTCACTGTCATGACTGTAATCATAATTGCAATTGTTTAATGTCATAATGATATTTTCTTCTTGCCAACTGAGTGAAATAAAACAAAACAACGTTTGACAAAATAATTGAACATTGTCTATCAGGTAAAGATAACACGATTAACAGCTCAGCACAGACACTATCAAATGAGAAGGGGGGGGGGGGGGGGGCTTATTGGTGATATGTTTGGTTGAAACAAAGTCACAATGTATATTGTTTGAAAGGACATAACTATTATGCCAGCTATTACTGTCAACAACAAACAATTACACAATAAACGAATTGGACAAGGTAAAACAGGTTAAAGCATGTGTTCTATTTCTTATAATGTCCATGAAATCGGTGTATGGGGATTGGCTTACGACATATCTTGAAGTCAGCAATTTAACAAAACAATAAACAAAGTGGAAAAGGTAAAGTTATAGGTTAAACCCTGTATTTCATTTCTCAATGTCCTTGAAATCAGTGGGATTGGCTGAGGATTTTCTTGTATGTCCATGAGTGTACGATAGATCTCTCTAATCTCCCCCCAAATATCTTGACGCGCCAAGCTAGCTAGTACTCGATCAAGCAAGTATGAATCACACGCTTCGTATCTAACCTTTCGGAATGTGATTATAATAGAGGGGGATTAAAATGACTCATGTCTTGTGAGCATGGTTGAGGGTACCACAACAAGTTGATTTCTAAAAAGTCTGTGCCATCATGTTAGTTAGGACAAATAGGTACCTCTCTCTAAAGGTGAATATCAGAGGAGAGGGCTTTGGTAGGGAAAGGGCATTTGGATTCTGAATTATGTCCCGACCTGGGGATTCGAGAATGAAGTCAATATCAGTTTTGTAATCATTGGATTCGTCTGTTCTTATCTATTAAAATGTAGCAATTTCTGAAAAGGACACCTATCCGATTATGTATGTGCGCATGATAAGGTTATGGGTGCATTTTAGTTTGAAAGGAAGCTTTTATATCGCTTCCCCCCAAAGCGATGCAAAATCAACCCCCAAGTTATAAACATATAAAAGCAAAAACCGAGTATACATGTATAGGCACTTGATTGTACGGGCGATTCATCCGTTTGTCAAATCACTTAGAATGAATAGGATATGAAATACATCAGCATACAAAACTAGCGATTTTTTTTCTTCTAACTTTCATAGTATAATGTATTTAAAAGCACTCGAAAGGGGGAGCAGAACTGTCCCTTTTACTACTTGGCATAAATGCTTTAGATAACCTTACCTTGTTCAATATTACGCAAACGCTATATAATTTTAAATACAGTGACAGGCAAAAAGAAAGGAGAAAGAGAGAGAGATGGGGTGGGGATAAATACATAGAGAAGGCCGTGAAAGATGGATAGAGAGAGGGGAAGAAACAGAGAGAAATAGAAATAGAGAGCGGGGGGGGGGGGGGGGGGGGGAGAAGGGAGAAAACTATAAGTCAAAGCATGCATGTGAGTTCAACTAAAATTTCATCTGCGACATCCTGCAACAGATTTGTAACTTTATTAGTCAGCATTAAACCAGTGTCACATACGTGACGAATCCAAACAACATCAGTTGCCCGTTATGAACCGTCTGGGCATAGGACTGTGTTATAATGGCTACATATTTCTCATCCGCAACAATGACTCAAACAAAATAATTTCTATACGTATATAGTTTTCATATTCCATTATTACTTTTTTCTCCAGCTGAAACTATTTTTTTCGAAAAAAAATAGATGTATTAATGGGTGTCATATTCATTTGAATGCCGACAAGTTACAAATTAATAAGCAATTCGATTGCGGATCCGGGGGGGGGGGGGGGAGGCACAGCCGGCCCGTGCCCCCCCCCCCCCCTTTGGAAGAGAAGTATTAATTTTTATCATAGACGATCCGCCATTTTCTGGATTGTGCCCCCCCCCCCCCTCTTTTAGAGTGAAGACCTTTTTTTTTTGCTTGTCAGGGAATTATGGAGTGAAACTGAACCCCATAACCCCTTACTAAGCGAATTTTGAAGGTTTGGCCAAAAAAAAAATTGTCCCCCCAATTAATTGTTTTTTTAATAATGCAATAACTGATGAATGGTCTTTAGGAACTTTTTTTTCATTGTCATGATTGTGTTCAGTTTTTCACTTAACCTTATCGAATACAAATATTGTTTTGAATAAATGTAATTTAGGTCACAATACTCCGTGCAGGTTCCGTTGTATAAAAAAAAATAATATCACGGACCAACTTTTTCTTATCTTGGACCCAAACTCTACATTTCCTTTGGTTAGCTTAACATTTCTCATTGAATGGAGTATGTTGTTAAAAACAAATAAACAAACAAACCAAACAAAACCCGAAAACACACACAACACACGCACATAAAAACCCAGTATACAATTACAACCCAATTTTGTTGATAACTGTAAAACACAAGAGAAGAATGGAAAACGATATGTTGACGTGTACCGAATAATTGCATCAGAGGAAATCATCAATTTGAAATGTCGAGGCAGATCTACGCTTGACATGACTCTTACTGAAAGGGAAATAGATATGTTACAGATGGCTTTAACAGCCTCTTGAATGAGGGAGTATTCGAACATGACCTCACGGAAAACGGTCAGTTAAATGAATGACGTCATGTTAAGTCATTAATCCATGGCACATATTTTATTTCGTACTTCTTGATTCGTTCATCTATCTCGTTTGACTTAATGTTAGCATGTGATATGCTTGAAACTGCGCATTTACTTATCATAAACAAGTTTTCTTCTATACTCAGGTCCTAAACTATCTTCATAGTCATAAATGATTATGATTATTATATTGTTATGTCACATAAATTCAATTAACATTTACATGTTAGTATACATATATTGGTGGACCGACATTTGCCCCTGTGACATGTGTATCGGGCTTTTTCCCGTCAAAGGTATAGGCTATTAATACAGGGTTTGCAATCAGGTTGTAGAGTAGGGTTATAGGCACTTTGATGGTTGGTATACTGGGCCCAGGTTTGCAAATTGCAAACAATCGCAAACTGGCGATATCCAGTCAATATCATCGTTACATGCACATATTGTTCAAAAGACTGACCATTAACCAATGGAATTCTTGGTTTCTAATTTGCAATTGACTGCAAATATTCGTGTGACGGGGGTCCAGGGTGCCGTTGCATAAAACTTAGAGAATGTGCATACATTGTGTGCGCGCGGGCATGCCAGAATCCGATGACCGGGTAATAATATCTCCTTTGAACGCGCCTTGAGCATCCTCTGGGATGGATACGTGCGCAATATAAATGTAGTTATTATTATTATTTAATGCCCGTTTGCACCCTACAAGGTACAACTTTGCTCCTTTAATGGTGCAGAACGTTTACATCTAAAAGGGTGCAAATTTGTACCCTTTAACTCTGCACCCTTTAAGGGTGCAAATTGTAGCTAACTGCACCCTTAAAGGTGCAAAGTTGCACCAAAAAGGTGTAACTTTTGGTGCATTTGCAGGGTGCAAAATTGTACCTTTATTTCTTAGTGTGTACGTGTCTGTGTGGCAGCATGCATGGTTACTGGATTTTTCTTCCTTCAATGATAATTTCACCTACTTCTAAAACATTATGCTCATTACAGCAATCTGGCCTGCAGAATAGTGACCAGATAAGAGGAGGGGGGGGGGGCGGGAGGTATTTATCGATCACATCATTAAGTAGCCCAGGCATTGACTACATAACTACTTTTTTCGTTTTAATCGACCCAGTATTGAGATGAGCATTTTGTCACCACATTAATATCGTGGCGCTATAGGGGCTGTCATCCTCGACCGGATTTGTTCAGATTGGAAGGAAATTAAAAGGCAATTGGAAGTGTTCCTATAGCACAGGGTAGATTTCAAACAACTATAACTGAATATAATTTAGTTTTAAGCAATCACCGACGTATATAAATCTTGCTTATCAACAAGTAAAGTATAATTTTGTTTAAACCCCAAAACACACAAAAAATCAACAGTTATCGTTGTCACATATTCAATAATATATATATATATATATATATATATATATAATGTACGGTCTTATGTAGTTACACAGGGTGTCCGCGTTAGTATAAACACTCATTTTCCTGAGGGCTCTGCAGTTTTATTACCCCAGTATTACCAGGTAATACACCTAAGTAAGACATGAGTAAAAGATTAATAAGACACTTAATCCTTTCCAAGGAGTTATCAGAGATAACTCCTTGTCCTTTCTAATAAAATCACCAAGCGACTGTACCAAGCGAGTCCTTAGCATTACTTTTTTTAAACAGAGATGAAATACAACCCATGCTTACTTATAGACTCCTCCACTTATGTTTCCCTTTACAATGGCAATTTTACATTATACCAATTATCGTTTTAAAAGTGTAAACCATAACCAAGTAATAAAATCACCAAGCGACTGTACCAAGCGAGTCCTTAGCATTACTTTTTTTTTTAAACAGAGATGAAATACAACCCATGCTTACTTATAGACTCCTCCACTTATGTTTCCCTTTACAATGGCAATTTTACATTATACCAATTATCGTTTTAAAAGTGTAAACCATAACCAAGTCCATTGAATGGTGTTCTGTTATATATATATATATGAAAGAAATGAGAGAATATTGGTTGCGTAGCTTAAATCAAAGTTCCCCAGAGCTGTCCTCCCTTTTTGAAATTTTTTGCAAAGGCTGAAAAAATGTCTCCGCCGGGAATCGAACCCGGGTCGTTGGCTTAGAACGCCAATGCCTTAACCACTAGACCACGGAGACGGGTTAGTGGTATTGGCGACACCAGATTCAATTGACCGACAGATTGACAAATCTTCAACCTTATTAATTAATTCCTTTGTCGGGGGCAGGTGAGTTTTTTTGAACAAGACAAGCCGCTAGTGCCTCAGCTGGATCCAAGCGAATGCTTTGAATACATGTATACATTAGAATAAGTATTATTAACAATTGTGTAAGGAAATAACATATACAACAGCTTTGGCAAATCTCGTGGAAATAAATACAAATGTGAAAGAAAGGAATTAATTAATAAGGCTGAAGATTTGTCAATCTGTCGGTCAATTGAATCTGGTGTCGCCGAAACCACTAACCCGTCTCCGTGGTCTAGTGGTTAAGGCATTGGCGTTCTAAGCCAACGACCCGGGTTCGATTCCCGGCGGAGACATTTTTTCAGCCTTGGCAAAAAATTTCAAAAAGGGAGGACAGCTCTGGGGAACTTTGATTTAAGCTACGCAAGTACGCAACCATTATTCTCTCATTTCTTTCACATTATATATATATATATATATTTATATATATATATATACAATGTGAAAGGAAATGAGAGAATAATGGTTGCATAACTCAAACCAAAGTTCCCCAGAGCTGTCCTCCCTTTGATTTAAGTTACGCAACCATTATTCTCTCATTTCCTTTCACATTGTATTTATTTCCACGAGAGTTGCCAAGGCTGTTGTATATGCTATTTCCTTACAATAATTGTTTATAATTATTCTAATGTCTCTAATGTATACATGTATCTCAAAGCAATCGCTTCGATCCAGTTGTCTTTGTTCAAAACTCACCTGCCCCCGACAAAGGATTAATTAATAAGGTTGAAGATTTGTCAGTCTGTCGGTCAATTGAATCTGGTGTCGCCGAACCCACTGACCGTCTCCGTGGTCTAGTCGTTAAGGCATTGGCGTTCTAAACCAACGACCCGGGTTTGATTCCCGGCGGAGACATTTTTTTCAACCTTTGCAAAAATTTCAAAAAGGGAGGACAGCTCTGGGGAACCTTGATGTTAGTTACGCAACCATTATTCTCTCATTTCCTTTCACATTGTACTTATTTCCACGAGAGTTGCCAAAGATGTTCTATAATTATGTTATTTCTTTACAATTATATATATCTTTCAAAACATATATTTGTTATGTTCCTGTTCTTAATTTTCATAATATGTAATGTTTAAAAAAATTATAAAAGATGTACGTTTGTGGAAACCAATATTAATTATATTAGAAGGTCAAACTCTCTGGCTTCTCTATAGCTGGCAAAAAAAAAAAATAATCAGAAATTTGAAAGTTGGTATTCGGGCTATATATTATATTTTGGAAAGCAGAGGAGCATTTGGGTAGAGATAAAGAGAAAGAGATTTTAGTTAAGGAAAATAATTACTTCAAGAAGATACCAAATAGGTAGATCACGCAAAGGCAGCAAGTCATCATAATTAGGATCACAACTATTTTCCAAATCATTCTTCTTGTTTCGACCGAATGCAGTTGTCTAGGAAGGGCGGAGAAGGGGGAAATGCATGAAGGATTAAGATAATTACTTTTTATCCAACTTGTGTTTTCCAGGGATTTGTCACCCGGTAATCCCTCGTTTCTCAACATGTGCTCGCTTCAAGACACATTTACTAAAGAACCTCGTCATGTTTTTCATCACAGCTAGCCAAGGGGTTGGGAGCATTAGCCCCTAAGAATATAAGATATTATGACCTCACATAACGTGGGGTGAATTCCTGATTTTGCAAGGGGCATGATTTAAACAAAAGTTGGGGGGGGGGGGGGTATAGTTACATTTCAAGAGCCTTTGAAGTATTTTCTGAAAGGGGTCAGAAAAAAACAACGAGGAGAGCACAATTATTATGTATTTATTAGGTCAACTATGTCAGTAGGGGTTAATGAGGCGGGAAGGGCAAGGGCCAGTTGAACACCCTAAATAGGTCCTTGCTCACAATTAATATTCCGTCTAAAAGACGGAAAGATGTGAGATGCTTACACTTATTTCATCCTCTTCATTGTTAGAACACGTGCTTGGGCTGCCCCCTCCAATATGGAACAGCTGGCTCTGTTAACAATTATTTATACTGAGCCACGTTTATATTCCAAATATTAAAAAAAAAACATCTGAGAGTTCGTCGTTGTTTCTCACATTGATATCATTAATTATCCGGATCATATCTCTTAAAAACCTTGGGAAAAAGTTTGTCAATATTCACTAAAAATGTGAACCATGTCCCAAGATAAGGAAATTTAGGGATCTGATGTTACTCAATCTTATACAGGGTGTATTTCTAAGATGTTTTATGCCCCTAATGTCCTGCCAAACAAACGATCTAAAACCTTTCAAAATAATAATTAAGGATTAATTATTATTAATAATTATTCAATATTTATTAATTATTATTAATTATTAGGGATTAATTAATAATAATTCGGGATTTAGGGTGTTTTATGTACTCAATTTATCATATACATGTATTTGATGATCTTTATAGCTTCTGGTTAAGCTTTAATGTTTGTTTAATTGCATCTCTTTTTATTTTTTATTTTTTTAAATTTATCTATTCATGTATTATTACTTGTAATCTGTAATACTACATTTGCTATACATTTTTTCAATTTTCCCTCTACTGTATACTTCATACATCTGATAGTGAATCTTATTTGTGTAAAAATAGATTCTTTTTTTAATCAAACGTTATTTCTGTAATTATAATTTGAAAAAGAAAATTCACTGCTTTTGCTATTTTCTCTCCTAAAGAAATGTAAACTATACTGTATTGTCTTTTAATATTTGTGAATACAAGATGAAATTAAAATGTTGATATAAAGAAAATAAAGCATCTTGCCAAAAGAATGGAACGAGGCACAACTAGCACTTGTGCTAACTTCTAGTTCCAATTAGCAACTATATCTTAGTATAAATACTGCAACTGTATGGCATTCAGTTAAGTGTAATCACGTACTTCATTATTCATTGATCTACAAACATGACTACATATTATTGTAAATCCATTTATCTACATTTCAGTAGATAAGCACTTTTTATGTATATGTATTCATGTAATATTATTACTCTTTATATTAATAATTATACTGTCATTCATGTGATGTGTTGTTAATAAACTCAAACTCAAACTCAAACGCAACTCAAACTCAATAATCGAGGAAATGTTCATTAAATTTTGTATGGCGTATTGGGGGACAAAAACCAGAGGTGCATCCGAATGGATGCAATATTTCATCCATTAACCAAGCCATTTTTTGGTATGTACATGTATATCATGACGTCATACGCCAGGATTATTTTAGGTTCCCCCCAAAAAAATAATAATACAAAAAAAAATAATAAAATAATGATAAATAAAAGTTAATAATATATTTATTTCATACTAAAAGCACAAAAGTCAGAAGTCTGAAGTCTGCAAAGCAATCTAGTTGCCCTCACCCCAAACATATTGTAATGAACTAAAGGGGGGAAAATATGTAAACAGTAGTTTTATCTTTATAGATGTATGTTGGGTTTGACATTTTGTTGAAAGGGGTACAACACATCGTAAGTGGGGACCCCTTTTAATTGTATGTGATTAGAACTGTCATGTGTTTTTTTAAGGGAAGGAGGGGGCAGGGGCAGTTGTATCCCTTAATCGACCAGTGTCATACTCTGCATGAAGACACTCCCCTCTCCAACGTGAAAAACGGGAGTAAAGGTGTGCAGACCATTGAAATAAAGCCCCTCCTTGAACCTTGTCGCATGTTGTTGAATACGGTCATGGTAGTCTGCTCTTTGTCATAGTGTGTTAATTAGTCATCCTAGACTGCAGTCATGAAGGGTATGTGGGTGTGTAATAGGACTTTGGAAGATGTGTAGATGATGATGTGGCTTATTATTAAAATATTTTGTAAAGCTCATGCATTCAATCCTTTTGTTAATTCGTGCCTAGAAGTCGTGCCGATCGGCACCCTTGGCAATCCTGCCCAGGGGAGTGATTCATTTGTCAGTGATTTTGACCGACAACTGTTATAAGCTACAGAAATCCTTGCATCTGATTGGCTGAGAGCAAATTTGTCGGTAAAAATCACTGACAAAAGACTTGATGAAACGCTCCCCAGACCTTGCCAATCAGCACTCGTGGTAAAAGAAAGACACTGTCAGTATTTGAAGGGGGCAAGGGGGCAGGCAGTTTGCCACCCCCCTGACAGATTTTTAACAATTGAAAATATATAACTGACTTTTCAATCACTCTGAAATTATTACAAAGTAAAAAAGTGTAACCAAATTGCTCTTGAAACCTCAAATATTGTTTGAAAAATGTTCTCACTTAGTCGCAATGCGACCTCTCAAAATATTATTGTGAAGTAGGTCTTTCAAAGCAAACCGGAAAAAAGGGGTAATCAAGGCTAATATTAGGGCACGTACCAAGCCAACACAAAAGAATAAGAGTTAACATATTTTCATACAAACAATTTTATTTGTCCATAAATTATAATGAATTAAACCTGTCTAAATACTTTCATTCAAAGCGGAATTAGGCCAAAAAATGTTCGCTCGCCTTGCTTTCTCGCAATAACTATGACTTGATGGTGCTTTTGCTAATGATACTACAATGGATGAAAAATAAAATGAAAAGAAATCAAAATCATAATTTGCCCATGGCTGAAAGGAACACAAATGGATCTTGCCAACCTCCACACACAAGTAGGGCCTCAAAAAAGTATCATTTCTGTATCTTTGTATAACCATTGTGGCGGATGTCGGTAAAGAGTCTGCCTGTCGAACCAAGATATTTGGTTCGAATCCACCCCGGGTGGGGGGACTGAAGCCTGCCCCAGTTTCATGGACGCAGGCTATGTTGCAGCGGAAAACTCTCCGTCCCTCGGATAGGACTTTAAACTTTAAATATAGGTCCAGTGTAGAGGAGAGTCACCACCCTTGCAATCAATTAAGAACCCACTGCACTATTCGTAGAAGAGTAGGGGGAAACCTCGGTGTGGTGCCTGCATATCCCAATCAGTTATACCGGGGTTACACTGACTCAGTTCGCTTTTCCTCTCCCAGGCACAGGTGACGCCAAATACATAATGACAATATATAAAAAGAGAATATTATGACTGGATGTAGAAAAAGACAAATTTTAATTCATTTTACATTGTAAAATGCTCCAGACCAGTGTCTCTTAGGCAAAGAAGAAAAAAATAAAATTCGTGCTCTTTCTTACTTTTATCTTCATAAAATGCGTCCTGTTATTAAAATATGTTTTACCTCCAAAACTGGCCGAACGACTTACCGGAAGTTCAAATTTGGAGGAGGGGTTAGGCTGTCTCTAGTCCCGCGCCACTGAATAAAGTTAAGATAAAAGATGGTAAGCAGAGAGGCTCAGGGCCTCGATAACTCATCATTGTGAATCATTGTGCTTGGGTCACACAGTCTCTGACCTCAATTTATCATTAGTGTCCACTTATTAACCAAATCATCCTGATATGAAATATCAATAAGAAGAATACAAATTATCACAACCGTGCAACCAATAGGTTGTTGATGTTGCATGCAAGCCGCGGCAGGTGATACCTCAGTAACACACGCACTAGAAAAGAAAATAAAGTCCTACATTTATTTAGTCCTACAAAATTAATACTAATAGCGGACTCCTTGGAGGTTAAAAAGACAATTTCAATCATCATTTAAAAAAAAGAAAAAAAGAGGCCTGCTTTACCCTATTGGCCTGGTTTGGACCTGAGAGACCTGTTTTAATACCACTCTCTTCGAAGTGGGATCGATTCAATTTCATAGGTCAAAATTTGTTGATATGAAGTACATACAAAGGTGGACAAACAAACTTATCTAAGTTCTGATTGATACGATATGACAAAACAACATCGCTCCCAGTATTTGCTCAGAAAACTCACATAATATTTTCCTCACTTTGAATAACAGTACATGTAACATTCTAATGATCACTAACTGTTAAACTACCCGCCGCTTTGGGGGCGTCCTTTCTTATACGATCATGATAACAGAGAGCGAAGTTCACAGTTTCATAAAACTTCATCAATGGCAAGTTACAATACTAGTAGTTGTTATAGGGTGCTGAAATCCTTGCATCTGATTGGCTGAGAGCAAATTTGTCGGTAAAAAAAATCACCGAAAAGACACTTCATGAAACCCCTCCCCCCGGTCCAATGCAAGTCATTTTGATTCGAAACTGTCCATTAGAGCAAATGATAAACTATGTTAATCTACGATTCTATTAATATGTTTTCAAAGGAATATAACAAAAAATATACCTCTAAATGAATTTCCTAAAGCATGTGCTTTGTTTTTTTTTTTCTGGTCCTGTTGTAGGGTTTACTTATACAAGATTATAATCTATAATAAATATAGAATAGATGAATATAAGATAGTATATAAGAAAGTTTTGATTAATTCTTAGTGAAATACAAGATCACATGACTTCATATGGGAGAATAGAGTGGTAGGAAGATCATATGTATGTGGCTTCGTAGAATAAATATAGGCCGACAGTCGATCTGATGAATAAGATGTTCTTGTTAAAAATGTTGTATCAAATACCGGGACATCAACTGCAGTATTATAGCGACAGCCCGTGAGACCGAGAGCGCTAGCCCACTGTGGGCCCCCACGTTGACAGCTCATGAGACACGGTCCTATATGACTTCTGACAAACGTCAGCAGGCACAGGGACGTGTCATGACCTGTCGGTCTCGTGGGCTTTCGGTCTAGTGGTCTATAAACCGTATGATACTTTCAGTGAAAAAATATACATGTAGGTTACTGAACTTTGAAATACTAGTAGTCTGTTCATAGATAGTAGAAGAAAATGCTCTTTCGATTAACAGCTACAAACGATAATTTATTCCATAGTATATTCACCATTCATTGTAAATACTATCTTTTTTTTTCTGTTTAGATTTTATTAATCAAAATCGCCTCACAAAGACAATTCAAAGAAAACAAGAAGAGGCCAAAAATGCCCGATGGCACCGATGATCACACGAAGGAAAGATGAAGATGGCATGATTTGACAAGATGCCCTCACGATGGCCTTCCGAAGGGCAAAATGAACACCCGAGTTCAACACGAAAATGAACCTTCGCAAGGTCTTCGGGCAACATTTTGGCATGCCAAAGATTTTGCCACCGCTCACGAAGTTGCCGGAGCTTGAGAAACTCCACCGGCGGACACACGATGGCTTAATATGCCCTCACGAATGGCCCGATGTCTACACTATCAGAGCCAAATATGAACATTTCCTTCATCGTGTGTCCATCTTTTCTCAACTTCGGGACAGTGTGACGCCTGCATTACTGACGTGCGCCGGGCGACTTCTGATCACAGGTGTTTTAATAAAGGGCTCCGCCCGAGCCCCGTCCAATATGTGACAGGGTAGATTTAAAGCGAAAAATACGCTCGACTCCGGGGTGGATTTGAAAATCGGCGACTTTGAGGCGATCTACAAATTCGGCCGGAGATTGTTGGATATGTGACGCAGGCATTAGTACGGCGGCATAGCTCCAAAATTTGGCCGAATTGTGCACTTTTGTCTGAAAGCGCCAAAACTAGTACAGTTGTTGAATGATACATACTGAACAAATTTAGATATGGAAGCACTTCCCCAAAAATAGTTTATTGGGTAATTTTGAAGGAATTTGTAATTGCAAAACCTACTCAAGTATAGATAAATCGATCACCTCGATATTCGGAAACTACCTTAGAGCTCCAAATATTACTGTTAGCGCAAACGTGGTAACCTTACACAATAAGACTACTTATTACAACAATAAGACTAGAGCGTGTCTATTTTCGTCGAATTGTACATAGGGTATTGTGCAGCACGAGGTCTGGGTACAGAAAGACAGAAAGGCCAGAATAGGTGTTCAGAATGATTCACGTAAATTTGTTTATATTATATGTTTATAAGAGCAAGTCATTTTAAGACGGGAAGAGGTGTATAAGGACTCTATTCCAAACCATCCACATAAAAAAGCAATTGCGTGTGGTTCCTGAGATAAAATAGGGGCCTATAGTCATGATAGTATTATGAGGCAAGAGAAGAAAGGGAAGAAGAGGAGAACATGAAGAATATGAATTATGAAACAAAAAAAACAAAACAAAAAAGATTATTTTAACAGACAGGGACCATCATGACTTCATAAATGATAATATTGGAAAAACGAGTACGAGAATGAAAAAGGAGCCTCTTAAGAAGAATACGAAGCTGAATAGCTGATATATGACAAAAGCTCCTTTCAAGAAGTTATTCTTTAAAATGCCCCTCAAAAACTCCGCCCAAGGAAAGAATATAAAAGAAATTCTTTTGCATAAGGACCCAGTTTGTTTTAATGCTCTCCCTGGTATTAAATGCTTATACGTGTACATCCCTTTATTATGCAAAGGCTTAAATCTTCACTCAGTGGAATTATATAATTACTATTCTATACATGTATGTACACGTTATAATACCATTAATTCACTGTCCATTGTAATTTCCCATGCATGTTACCTAACAGTTTTATATTTTTTATTTTCATGTAGAATGTTTTGTTAAACTGCAGGGTGCCTTTGCAAAGCAGTTTTGCATAACTGTACAGGCCAACCCTGCAGTATAAAATAAAGAAGACAAAATAAATAAATATAAGTTACGTCAAAATCATCATTACACAAACGATGGTAATAAATCACAATTTGTATTAACACACCTCCATAATAATCGGGGCCACTATAGCGTTTTTGAGAGGTGGCAAGTAGGTCAACTTGTCATCCCATCCCTGACAAATTCTCAGCCATAACGAAAGGTTCACTCATTTTCAGTCACTGTACTGTGTGAATCAATCATTTCTTTGTAAATTGTATCCCAACTGCTTTTAAATCAAGGAATAATTTATTATCAGTATGGAGTAGATGCTGTTAAGCATAAAAAAGATCAGCATTGCTAATATTGTGGCACAATCATGAAGCCAAACAATGGGGAATTTGCAACTAATTCAAATAATTTATGTTCTGCAATATCTTAACGTATACAAAGTAATTATGGTTTTTATATAAATGAGAAAGAATCAAAACACTTTTAATCAAAATGGAACGAGGACATTTTTTTCTCGCTCGCTTCGCTCGTTTGCACAATAATCATACTAGGTAATTACCTAGTATGCTTATTGTGCCAACATAAATAAAACTACAATGGATCAAAATATAGAAGGAGGTTATTAAATGAAAATTATGGTTGTAATGCAAATTGAGGAAGTATGAATTGAAGAAGCAGCTGACGTTCAACCCTCCCATTATACCCACGCAAATTAGGGCTAGAAAAGCAATTTTACCTGGATCACCATCAGCTCAGATATTACCCCTCGTGAAGGTCTATAGACACGCCACTGATAGGGGCAAACTAAACGGGGACGGATTCACAAGGGGGAATAATTATGCATCGGTATTTCCATATAAAAATTATGTTTACTGCCTTATGGCGTAATGAGCTGAAAATTTTGAGGTGCCGTGGCTGCATGAGCCAAGAAGAATATAAAAAATTTCAATCAAGAGCGCCAGAACGCAATGATTATACTCGCATATAAATGATTTAAAGTGAATGGAGGTATCACCGCCCCTTTCATAAATAAGACGACTCTAGCTGCACAATAAAACCGTCGCCCTTCTTGACACTTCTCTATAAATGATAAACCTAAGAGTAATTTCTACGCTTTTCTCTCTTCTACTAGAACAGGCAGCTGAAATCGTCATCAATTCTGTCTATGTTGACTTTCAATTTCGGGGGGGGGGGGGGGCGATCAAGCGAGTTGATTTACCATTTTGAGTTGTAAAACTTTTCATTCTATAACACTCAGATCCTCAATAGTGTGATGAAGCCTTAAGTTATTTAAACATTTTCTCCCATATTTCCACCCAAATTTCCGGAGGACTTGTCATCATGTCTATCCCCGAATTAAGCCCCTGTCAGTAGTAAATATTTCACAGAATTATTGCACAGGCCTTCATTCAGGTTAAAAAGATATTTCATGATACTGTTTGAATATATTGTCAATGACTACTGTATGAGGGCTCTGGTTTAGGTAGGCCTTAAAATGGAAACTTTCCCTCCGATAATAAGACAATTTTGCAGTCCCGTTAAATGATCATATTTTGATGAATTTTACTTGCATATAGAAACATTGGACTAAAATTTCCACAAACCAGGCGCGGATCCACGGGGGGGGGGGGGGGGGGGGGGATGCAAGGAGCGTGCGCCCCCGGTTTGTCTGACAAAGTATGCCCCCGGACCCCGTAGATGGCCTTTTGGCTTCGTCAAGCGGATGGTTCCTCAGTGTGCGCCCCCCTTTCTGAAAATCCTGTATCCGCCCCTGCAAACCATATCCTACTTTTGTCCTTATTAGTTTTACGAAATTTCACACCCAAATAACAGGCTTTTAGACGAATCAAACGTCAGGATCACATTTTTAGAAATGATTGTCAACTCTAAATGACATGACGTAGGCCTAGCAGCAAGTCAATAAGCGCATTTCGTCTATATCTCTCTAAAACTTCTCGTCCACTAAGGATTCTTCCTAAAAATACTAGAACCTCACGGCCGTACCGAATATCTCATGGAATTGATCGGGCCGTGGTACAGACTCCCATCTGGTAGGGTCCGATTTTTTAAAATGCGATTTATTTTTTGTTTAACTGTTCAGGAATTCCATTACAATTTAGCGGAAGATTCCCTCAAAATTGCGTTTTTGAAAGTGCATACAAAATTGTTCAGAATGGAATTCTTAACACATGTGCCAAATTTGGTGCTTTTAGACAAAAGTGCACAATTTTCAAGCTATGCCGCCTTCCTATATCTAGTGGTGCCCTACTACCAAGAATTGTATTTCTAAATGTAATAAAGTTCTTTCATTCATTGATTCATACCTAATTATTATAGACTAAATGCAATTCCAGTGATAATTTATTACACCCCTTTGTCAAAGGAATAAAAAAACATCAAACAACAAACAAACAAAACATGGCAAAAGACTAGGTTTGTAGTTTGTAGTTTATTTTTTTAATAACGAGGTTTTCCAAAACGAACAAAGGGAAAATGGAGGAGACAATGTGTGTCTTAAACAGAGCGCTGCGCCTTGAACAAAAGATGACAGTTTTGCCCTTACCCAAGGCAGTATAGTTGGGTAAAGGAAAAAATCAAAAGCGCTAGCACCTGTTATCGTTCAAATAACAGTTACATGCAACATGATCATTGTGAAAGACTTCACGTCTGGTTCTCTTTTGTCCTCATTTCGTTTGGGAAAACCCAGTGATCAAAAATAGACTATAGAAGTATAGCCTTTATATTTGTGCATAGTGCTATGGAGTGTCAACAAACGTCTGAAATGATTGTTAATAACCTTGCTATATCCCCTCACCCCATGCTATATCTGCAAATAATTGTCGGCAGTTGTATTGCGATTATAAAGCAACAGTAATATTGAGTAGCTGCTGGTGAATCAAAATTGTTCAGAATTATGCGTTACACTGCAAAAATCATGGTGTTAATTCAACACCACTCGGCAGGGGTGTCGATCCGTGTTCACGATGGGGGAGGGATGATCGGCGAGGGAGCGAAGCCAGTGGCGTATCTAGGGATTATGGCGCCAGGGGCAAAACATGAAGTTACGCCCCCCCCCCCCGAGTGCTCAAACTTATCTACTTTAGCGAGGAAGCAAAGCGACCTAAAAAACGCAATTTCTTTTACATTTTACCCAGGAAATTTTGCAATTGACCACCGCAATTCAACGGTAGAGAAGCTCAAATATTATACATTGCTAAACGGTTTTCTATTCACTCACTTCTACAATCGGGAGCAAAACTAACGAAAACCCTAAATAGGCTTGAGAAAGAGTCGAGAAATTCAGCAAGGCTACCTAAAGTTGAGAACCTTTGCAAATACTGTCTATAAAACGTGCATTTCAGAGCATCCCAGAATGTTTTTTAATGAAAAGAAGGAATTTTCTTCGATATTTTCATCACTAATGATTGACAGATGATGTCATCTCAGGAATAAGATCTGGAGCTTTTTTTTTGGGTGGAGCTTAAGAGGTTGGGAAAAAATATTTCAAAAAATATTTAAAAATCTATGAAACATCTTTAGATGTTTTAATAACAAAATATGAGTTGTATGCATGCCCGCACATGAACAGAAATTAACTTGCATTTGGATTTCTGAGGACCTTTAAAGGCTAGCTACCAGGAAGACAAGGTAGGCTTCGAATCATCAGGTGGAATGCATACAGTCTATGGTCCAGTGGAGTTATCCGATTCTGGAAAGACTTTTGGGACAGGTCTAACCCGTATCAATGTGAGAAAAGGTGCTCATAACATCCCGGCCCTAGCTTAGTTGGTCAGTCAATTCATTTATAATCAGGTTTGGAGTAGGCGCAAATGGGTTTTGGTATCAAAAGAAAATACCTCTTAAAACAATGTCAATTGCAAAAGCGTTATTTTGTTTTGACTCACACTGTAGATACCGAGCTGGTGTTAGATTAACACCATACTTTTATTGTCTGAGGCACTGTCCTTTCTCTTGTTCTCCCTCCCCCTCTCTCTCTTTCACACTCACCATTTCTATTCCTTCTCTTTCTTTCCCTCTTTCCCCTAAGTTCACCAGCTGCCTTTAACATTATAATGTGGTTATAAAGGCTGCGTGCCCAGTATATTCGTCTTACTTCCGAAAATTCACTACTTTTTTGGCCACTTTTTTTTTCTTCTGAGAATTATTTTTTTTCCTTCTGGACCCACACTATCCCGTATTCAAAATGGTCTAGCTGCGACGCCACTGGTGATAAGCCCTTTTTTTTCAGTGTACCTTGTACTCTGATCGTCACAGGTCTGTGGACTTTGATATCATGTTCTTGTAGTTTACACGTGATATTCAACTGACGAGAGTCGGCGGGAAGTATCGATGAGTTGATTCATAATTATTTGCCATACAGGTTTCGTTTGTTATGTCTCTCAGGCATTCGTAAATCAAAATGCTTCGCCAGCATGGATAGAGCTGAAGAAAGACCTGATTCTAGAACTTTTCATGTTCATGATCGAAGGAGGGGGCATGAAGGAGACAAAAGGATTGAATTTTCTGGATTAACCTACAGTGATCTGAAGCAGTGCATAAGAGAGGTAAGAGAGAAAGTAAGCTATGTTTTGGTGCTATAATGTAGCACGTCAAATCATGGTCTATGGTCTAATGTAGTTCACACGTGAGCTAGCTAGCTATTCCCCATTCCCCAGTAGCTGCCTGCCACGCAGCTGTGATTTGGCAAAAGGGTATGTCTCAACCGCACGCTGTGGAAGAAACGTTTGTGAAAAATGTGTTTGAAGTTTGACAATTTTCCCGTGTCACAGAAGCCTTGTATATAAATTTATGGTGGTGGCAATTGTTTTAAGATTTGGTATACGGTTCAAATATTCTTTCCAAATATATTCTTTATTTTATAACCCTTTATATTGAAAACAAACATTTGTTTTTCCCTTCTCCCATATCCATCACTAATCCATGCCCCACACCGGTTGTTATTTGGCAGAATGGTATATTTGCAAATACACCAACAAAATTCTTTGCTTATTTTGGCAGAAAGGTGTATCTCCAGATACAGTTTCCTGCTAAGATAATTCTAAAAAATTATAATATGGAAAAAATCATGTATCTGCAGATAGACCCTTTTGCCAAACTAAATTCACTATTTTGTCGGCGTTTATCAAACAGGTGTATGTGCTGATATAGATACACCCATTTCCCAAATCAATTCACTCTTTCATTTTTTCAAATGATTATATTGCAAAAGGGTCTATCTTCAGATAAGCCCTTTTACCAACTGAAATTACATTTTTATTTAATGATGAAGATGATGATGATGATGATTATTATTATTATATGTTTGTTAGTCCATATTTTGCAGTAAGACAACTTATGAGAGAATGAGCGTTTCTAGTTCGGTTTGATGTAGGTAACTTGGTAAATTTGCAATAATTATGCTGCTACAGCACAACTCTGTTTTTGCTGGAGCAGAATGCACATTACTTGCTTTATTGATTTACGGCATGAGTTGGATATTAACATTAGTTATTATTATGTTTATTTCCTGACAACCCCCCCCCCCCCCCCAAAAAAAAAAAAAAAAAAAAAAAAAGTTGTGGCCCCCTCCTTGTCGAAATGATGATTTAAAAAAAAGAATTATGGAGTTACGCTCGACTCCACAAAATCACAATATCGATATGATTCTACTATTATGGATGAGGGTCTGTTTCATAGGATGACGTTATTAGTAGTGACAAGATTTTATATAGGCATGAGTGAGTACTGGCTACTTTTGTGCATTCGCAAATATTGGTTTGGGCAAAAATGCCTAGGTCTTGAATTGGATCAAAGTGAGTAGAAAGCAGTTCCTGCATGTTCCCTCTTAGGTATCAATTATGATTGCTTATTCAATCCTTACCCTATACCTAGTAGTGGACACCCACAATGGTATATCCAGAAATTGAGAAAGGGGAGGGGTGGCCCGGGTGGGATGCTACCAAGACAGGGGTTAAATGTTGGCCTATCTGGACAGCTCAGTTCTTGCGTAGCAATTTGTAATTATTTTTTTCCTGGGCCTTCAAGAAGAAGCTACACCAGCTTCACCCAGTGGGTGAATACGCCACTGCCCCCAACTGCCATCACAATTGCAAGTCATTTCAGCACAAATCACCCATTTTTGCCTGAAGAGTGTTGGAAAGAATGTATGCAAAAACGGAAGGAGAACCCTAACATTTACATATATTTTCTTCAAGTTTCTTATTCCTTTTAGAAGTTACAAGACCCCATAAACAACGTCTTGGATGACGAATAAGAATTGAAAAAAGAAGCAAATTTATTCATTAAAATAGTGTTTAGATATGTACATGTAAAAGATATAATCATGCTGTACAGTGCATCCTCTCGACATGCTCCAGACAGTGACGCCCCCTCAACTGGTTGGAAGAAATTGGGCAAAGAAAGGAAACAAAATAATCTGTTCAAAACCATATTTTTTATCTCTCCCTTCTTGAAAATGGAACATTTTATGTCCATTCTTTTTGTAATTCATTGCAATTTGGATCCTTTCGACATGATCCAGTCAAAAGTGGAGTTGTGTTCAGAAAGACATAATCTGCGATGTTTGGGTAGGGCGCTTGAGTGTGTGTATGTGTGGTTAGGGGTGGGAGTGTGCGGATAGGTATAGGATTAAGGATCAAATGATTGTTCAAATCAATTATTAATTGAATAGCATGTTTTTAAATTTTGATAATTTTGTCAAGATGACCTTCAGACGAGCACTTACATGGAACTCTTACAACTCCAGGTAAAACAATGTGAATTGTGGGCAGCCAATCAGAGATAGTCCACCTTGATATCGCCGTTTAGTGATGGCGGGAATTGAAGTCCAATGAAATCATTAGTATTAGAGTTCCTGATTCGGTCTAGATCTAACGGTTAATAGTATACGTTCTAGACTTAGACCTTGATGTTACAGGTGATATAACAGACATGATGGACTGAAAGTTTTCCAGGCGTGTCTGGAGAAATATTTATATAAGTATATTTATATAAGTATAAATATTTATATAAATAAGTTCGTTTCTGGAATTGATGTGTCCATAAATCATGTGTCAAGATAATTAAAAGGTAGATCTAGATCTACCTTTGATTAGCAAATGTCCATTGATTTTATCATACAATTTTT
Organism: Heliocidaris erythrogramma; assembly: GCA_025617745.1. Lineage (NCBI taxonomy): Eukaryota > Metazoa > Echinodermata > Echinoidea > Camarodonta > Echinometridae > Heliocidaris > Heliocidaris erythrogramma. The sequence goes on along the minus strand of CM046865.1, from coordinate 30,134,008 downwards.
CTATCCAGCCCCTCTATGAAGCCCCACAAGCAGAAATGTTAATTTGATAATTCTGTGAGTGTATGTGAATGTACTGATTTATTTTAATACTTGATATTTTCCATCACTCTTGTAGATCATTGTAATCTAATACCTTGTGGTTTCTTTAACTCTTATTCAGTTCAACTTCCAGTTCTAAGACATACGGGATGGCCACCTTACAATTCTTAACATAATGAATGCAGTAGAACTATATATACTACACCATATCATCAAAAATATGAAGATATCTAACTGTTTGAAAGAGAAGCCTTGTAGCCTTATAAATCAAATACATTTACCATGACCCTTTGATTACTTTCATTAGCATGATTAGTAAATAACTATAAATAACCATCCGGTATTCTTGCAGCAACAGTCCAAAATGTCTCTTTGCCACCTTCAATTTGTCCCTAATACAGGGTTGGAAAAAAGTTTGGAATATTTTTTTGGCTATGAGTATGTCTGATTTTAAATGCTAGTTTCTACTATATTGTGATGAATAATTCATCCAAATCGGATTAACTGTGTTGAATGAAGTCTACTGTTCCATCTTGTACCAAAGATTACGTAATATTGTTAAACATGTTACAATGGCTGACCAATGAACCACATGTTGTCAGATTTGCTCTATTTGTGTTTGAACATCTTGTTATACATTTCTGTACTTCACGTGGAATTTTGAAAAAGCTACATGCAGTTTGCAGTCATTTTGAGGCCTTCGGTATAACAATTAAACTGTATCTGATTATTTAACTTTTTCGTTAGACATTTGCAAAAACAGCAAATATACGCTTCCGAATTCCAAGTGGACCTCTTCACTGTGTGATAAGCCTGATTTTTAATGTTGTGCTTTTAAAGTTATAAAGGGACACATATCTTTTACTTGAACCTCAAAGAAGAACTTAAAATGACGAGGGATATGTTTAAGACAAGAAATAATTCTTGGAATAAAAATATTCCAAACTTTTTTCCAACCCTGTATGTACAAAAACTGAGCTCACTAAGGCTGTTATTCCATGTTATACCTATTTTTTTTAATCCACTGATCCTGCATAGTATGCAGTTTTAATAAACATATGTTTTCGGGGTTGTTACTGTTATGTTGTGCGAAATGTTCCCTAATTAAAGACAGACCATGTCGCATTGCTTGTTTTGGAAATAAAATTATGTTGTGGCAATCATGGTGGTCATGAATATCACCAACCTTATATAAAACACCAACTTAATCATCATGTAAACAGCTCTAGCCTATATCTAATTTTCACATTACCCCATCATCCATGCTTGACAGTGGGGACAAAAAAGGCAGAGGACACTTGTTCACCATCCATATGGTCACTGGCACTGCACACATTTGAGTTGACACAAATCTATCAACTAGTTTTCCTCAGTGAAAGATACCCGCGGTTTTTTTCTTTGGTTAATGCATAAATTGAGTTTTTTGCTTCATCTTAACAGGAGAATGATCCCCAAGACACATGCAAACTATGCAAAACTACGTTTAATTGAAATAAATATAATAACGAGGATAAATCATTCAAAGTTTTTGGCGTGTTCTGTCTCGAGACCCTAACCCCAAACAGCTTGAGTTGGACGAGATATATAGGGAGGTCTAAGTAACATCCCTGAACATTTTGTTCTACAATACTGAATGGACATACAAAGTAATAATTGTTTTGAAATTCATTGAGGGAGTATATTACATTTGAAGTCAATAACCAGACTTACGGCTACTTTGGAAAATACAGTGAAAACTTTGATTTTCCTTCGATTTTGAGGAGAAAAGTAGGCCTACTTTAAAATTGCTTATATTGCTTTGTCATTTTTCGTCGGTTGTGGGTATCCAACAAACACCGTTAAAGTAAACCACACCTGAATGTATAAGAACATATATAGCAAACATGAAATGTATAACCAAACCTTTAGGACATTTGTCAGGGCCTAGACAAGCTTATTATGTGGGGAATAGACACTGAAGTAAAAATTCATCTCAAAATCCAGGGTGTACCGAAGGTTTGACCAGCACTATATATATATCAAACGGCCTGCCAATGTATATGTATATATATATATATATATATATATATATATATATATATATATATTATATATATGAGATATAATGTGAAAACTAGTTGATAGCTTTGTGTCAACTCCAATATATATATATATATATATGACTAAATATATATAAATATTTATATATATATAAATGAAATGAGTCAAAACTCAGGACTCTACCTGGAAGAAGAAGAAGAAGGAGGACGTAGCTGAATACCACAGGTTTATTGGTGTCAAGCTTTCGGCTTACGCCTTCTTCAGGAGCTATACAACGAAGAGCGAAACGAAATGGAACAAAATGATAATACATGTGCTACTGCGGCTGCGTGCATAACAGAAAAGTAATGAGAAATACTTCTGGAATAGCTACTATCCAATACGAATAATCTGGATATAAATCGATATAGTGATAATCTATGTAAAGTTTGATATAATTAAAATCATTACCTGTTGTTTGTGGTTTTGCTTGCTTGTGCGATAGATCACGTGACCAGGTCTACCGCAAAAGCAAGTTAACTGATGCGTGTCATTGTGGCGCCACCTTAATTCATGACAACCCATGGCTCAACTCGAATCCTGGAGCGATTTCGCCTCGTTGGATCCATGACGCTGGTTTGGACGGCTGTACCACAGAGCCTACAACGACATCTACCAACCCCAAAGGAGCAAGGATGACCATCAATAATCACCATATCCCATCAACCATTAATCAGCTACACAAAAATGCAGACAAAAAGTTACGCTACAAACTACACCTTGAATACCTAAGTCAATATAAAGAAAAGGACATTGTGCCCAAAGGACTCCTTTTGAAGAAATAACCTTTAGCTTTGAGAGCGATGATCCAGTATACTCCGAATGGTCAACGACGCTCTGGCTCGCTGCCCGACAACTCCGCAACATCACCATAGAAGCGGTCAAGCGGACACACCGTGAACTTTCAACTGAGACGACAAAACTTCGAAGCGAACTGAGAGAACAATGCACAAGTGAGATTTACCACCGAACAATAAACCAAATCAACCGTGACTGCGCTATGAAGGAAACAAGCCTTATTGCACTGAAAGAGAAGAAACTTGTACGAGATGAAAGGAACTGTAGACACATAAAACAAGTAATTATAGACAATGTAACAATCTCCCCCAACAGGGAAAGTATTGAGACGCATGATAAAAGTAGAGCTAGACGTTTCAGAAAGAAACAATACTTAAGACGCAGACGAGCAGCCGAAAGAAACAAAAGCATACCCAATGTAAGTGAAGATGTGGCCCGTACACAGAATGAAAAACCCAAAGTCCCGATCGTTAACCTGTCAGATTATACATTATCTGAATCAGAAACGAGCCTCCTAGCAAAGGGACTCAAATTTTGCCCTGCACCCCATCAGGTTGACACCCTTGACGTCAAAAGGGATCTGGAAGGCCTAAAGAGGCGCATGACGTTAAAAGTGTATTATGCAAATAAACAAACGATAACGGTTGTGACCAGTCAAACACGCCGAAACAATCGCCTGATTCCGCCACTGAAGAAAATCGCCAACCAAAACTCATTTTGCCCCAAAGTACATGGACCCCTACTGTGTACGAACCACATCTTCATATATTTCTCAACAATGTCGAAGCGGACGTTGAAAGACAAGTCCAAACGTATAATACCGCTAAAAATCACGATAATTTGACGAGAGATGAAAGAAATGCCCTTAAGAAGCTGAGATCTAACAAAGATATAATAATAAAACCAGCGGACAAAGGCTCCTCGGTTGTTATTATGTCCACACAGGACTACATAACTGAAGGCCTCCGGCAACTCTCTGACCAAAACACGTACGCAAAACTTGATGAAGACCCAACACTTCATCACTTACAATTGGTCAAAGAAGCCGTCGAAGACCTACATGTAGATTTACCGACGAAGAAATGCCTGGCACCCAAATATGTGAACTGCGCGAGCATATACTTCCTTCCCAAAATCCATAAGGCAGGTAACCCCGGGCGCCCCATTGTCTCGGGATGCTCATGCCCAACCGCCCAAATCTCGAGATTCGTCGACTTTCATCTCCGACCTTTCGTTGAGACTCCCTTCATACCTTAAATGCACTACACATTTTTTAAACCACATATCATCGATCAATAGAGAGTCCAACCTCACTCCTAGATCCATCCTGGTAACGGCAGATATCACCTCCTTGTATACCAACATCCCACACAGAGAAGGTATTGAAGCATGTCGACAGGCCCTTAACAAAAGAAAAGAACAAGAACCTACAACTGACCAACTCATCAGACTCCTAGAGCTTATCCTCAAACTTAACAACTTCACATTTTATGGGAACCATTATCTACAGACCGAGGGGATCGACAGCCATGGCAACTCCTGTGGCTCCGACATATGCATATATATTCATGGGGCAACTAGAAAATAAAATCACAACATCAGTACACTCAAACATCATGGAAACGCTACTACTATGTTACCCTATACGAAGATGAACTGATTAGATTTTGGGGTAAGGAGGTCAAAGGTCAGAGGTTACAGAGGTCAATTTACATGAAATTACATGAAATTCTTGGTTTTTAGCACCGTTACCGCGATATCTCAAGAACTGTTTGAGGTGAGAACTTCAAACTTGGTACCAGTATGTATCCCCATAGAAAGAGGAACTGATTAGATTCTGGGGTAGGTAGGTCAAAGTTCTTTTAGCACCGATATATCAAGAACTATCTGAGATGAGAACTTCAAACTTGGTACCAGTATGTATCCCCATAGAAAGAGGAACTGATTAGATTTTGGGGTAGGTAGGTCAAAGTTCAGAGGTCACAGAGGTCAATTTACATTAAATTACATGGAATTACTGGTTTTTAGCACCGTTACCGCGATATCTCAGAGGTCACAGAGGTCAATTTACATGAAATTACATGAAATTCTTGGTTTTTAGCACCGTTACCGCGATATCTCAAGAACTATCTGAGGTGAGAACTTCAAACTTGGGACCAGTATGTATCCCCATAAAAAGATGAACTGGTTAGATTTTGGGGTATGTAGGTCAAAGGTCAGAGGTCACAGAGGTCAATTTACATGAAATTACATGGAGTTCTTGGAGTTCTTTTAGCACCAATATCTCAAGAACTATCTGAGGTGAGAACTTCAAACTTGGTACCAGTATGTATCCCCATAGAAAGATGAACTGATTAGATTTTGGGGTAAGTAGGTCAAAGGTCAGAGGTCAGAGAGGTCAATTTACATGAAATTACATGAAATTACTGGTTTTTAGCCTCGCTATCAAATATTTCTAGAACAGTTTGAGCCATCAACTGAATTTATGCGGAGGCATATAGGAGACGCAGTCGCAGTCATCTTGTTTTATTATATGTATCTTGGCAACTTATGTGTCTTCTTAGTTTTTTGCATCAGATTGTTCATGTTCAGTCTTACTTTGATAAAGGTCTTTGACCGAAACGTCAGTCCAAATTTTTGGCTCCTGTTGTGTTTTTATTTGACTCCTGAGTATTTACTCTTTATCTATTGTTTACACATTGGAAAATTTCAATTGTTTTCATTTTTCCTAAAAATTTAAGTTTAACTGAAGTTACTTGCACATCACGTGATAATTGACTTGAATACATTTAAAATTATCATCTGCAAATGAATGCTGTGTCAGTGTGAATAAAGTGTTACAAGCACTAATAACACGGATTGGATTCATACTGATCGACAAAGTCAATAAATCACCAAGGGTATGAATAATTTTGAACATCACCCAGTTTTCTATTATTATGCAAATGAGGTGAAACCAGAAACAACATTCATTTGCAGATGATAACTAAAATTAATGTATTCAAGTGATGTGCAAGTAACTTCAGTTAACCATTCAATTTTAGGAAAAATGCAAAACCTGGAATTTTCCAAGGGGTATGAATAATTTTGTTGTTAACTGTATATATATATAGAGAGAGAGAGAGAGAGAGAGACAGAATAAATGACTCCGTTAGACAGGTTCAATATTTCACCTATAAGGCTTCTTCAGGAATGACATTCATTCTATGTCTCTGTCTATTTCTAATCTCCGTCGCAGAACATTCGAACTTTATATATATATATGGGTAAGGGGTGGGGGGGGGGGGGGGGGGGGGTAAGGGGTGGGGGGTGGGGAGGGTTGCAGATGCTTGCACCTCCTACCATATTCCGGCTAAAGGTTCATTCACATTATGAACTACATGGGACACAGTAAGCTCAGAAGCTTTCCCCTTCGTGCGGCCAACTAGGTGTAGAAATGCCACTGATTCGGAATACTGATCTGTTCGATCTGGACGGTCCTGAAGTCAATGATGGAGCGAACCGTATCTGGCTCAGGGATTTTCCAGTCTCGGCGGGTTCTAACTATACACAGGGCTGTACAAGCTTGCCATTCAAAAAACCTAAATATAGTTAACTAACTTACAACTTACCAAAAACGATTTTATTGCATCGTCTGCCATGTCTGCCCACAGTAGCTGTACTATCACCTCTGCCGTTTGCGAGACGAGATAGTACAGCTACTGTGGGCAGACATGGCAGACGACGCAATAAATCATCGTGTTTTGGTAAGTTGTAAGTTAGTTAACTAAATTTAAGTTAGGGAGCGCAATAAAGTAATAGTTTAAGCTTGATTTGGTACTATAATTACTTCAAGAAAGGATAATCACAAAGCATGTAGTCGCTATATTGTAGTCGCGGTTCGCAACGTTTTTGAATGGCCAGCTGTGTACAGTTAGGCGGGATCATGACAAATAGCTCCGTATCGACTGCGCTTAGCATTGTAGCAGATGCAGGAAGGACAATTGGCTGGTTCCTGCCTCTTCTATTTTTGGTCCAGTGGGCTTTCCCCAGCAATGTATATACAATGGATGTGGAATAAAAAAGGCACCGTGTACAGCGAAGAAGACCTTTAACCCGGCACGTTTAACAAGTTCCCGCCTTTTTCGTTTCATTCTGTTTCCCGTTATCGAGTAGATATACAGTGTGTCAACAATGAAAATATTGGTAAGGTATTTCTTTGCCGAGCATGAAATGTCTATTATGATTTCATTCTATCCTAAGTTGCATGGAAATCCTAGCGATATATACTTACTCTGATCTCTGTCGATAATCCGAATATACTTTTTTACGTGTTCGGGAAAACTATTGATTATTCGCCGTATAGACATCTAACGTTTAATTCTAGCTGTGATAAAAAAATAATCCACAGTTTAGGGGATACTTACTGCTTCTAACATATAAAGAGTATAAATAAGTGTGTTAAATGGCATTTATATAGCGTACTCGAAGCGCTTATAATGCACTCATAAAACAAGGTAGAGGAAACTATGTCAATTTTGATTGCCCCGAAATATGTTGGCTTGGAAACATGCAATTCTGAATTCCACATTTAAAATTACCCCAATCATATGATTTTAGACTGCTTATATTCAAGGGAAAGTCCTCCCTGGTATCAAGTTTATTTGAATAAAAGAAGAAAAATTAGAGAAACAGGAACATTGCGCGATTTTTAAAGTGTGCTCACTCAACCATGACACGATGACAACCTCGTATGTTCAACACAACATGTGCTGATACATTTCGGTAAAAATATCTGGAGTTATTTTTTGTCAATTAGCTGAATGGATTGTGCAATTTAAATTCATGAGGGTTGATTTTTTTTTAAATTGTGCTCACCCAACCATAATAATGGGAGAAGTGTCGGGATAGGTGCGAGGGGGTCAAGCGATGTATAATCAACAACAACCACAACACATAAATATGCACCAGAAACCGAATTCGCTAAAAAATAACAATTTTGCCTTTAATGCATGACTCGATGGATCAATCTCATTTTCACAAAAAGTTAGTTAATAAGTGTAGGGACACTCCTGCAAAGTTATTTTGCTAAAAAAAACCCCCAAAATCAACAAAAAAAAAAAAAAAAAACAAAAAAAAACGCCATTTTGATTAGGGGGAGTTACTCTTTTTGTTGTGTTTTTATGTCAAATTAACCAGTAATCAATAATTACAATTTGAGACAATTTAAAGAAAAATTATAGAATCTTATCATTATTCACCGGAAATCATAGATGGAATACCAAATGATCTCTTACAAACATATTTTGATACGAGGAGAACAATATAAGACTATATTTAACACATATCTTTCCAATTTCCTTTTTGATCCTAATACTATACATGAGCTTTAAATGCAGCAATTGTGTTAATATTGCGATGAGGATCCTGTTCCATCAAGATATTTTCAATTTGAAGATAAAAATATGATCAATTTTACCCTTAAGGTTTTCTGTCCTAAATGGATTAAAAAGGCGTTCAGGAGATGTTTGACAAAAACTTTTTATGAGTTACTGCCTAAGAGAATCATACAGGGATCGGCAGATGGGGGTCAGAAATTCTTTTCAAGCACTTTCAAAAATAGCCAAGAAACTACTCCATCATTCCAGTCAGTGAACAGCCCACCCCAAAATGCACCCTATGTTGCCTATTTTACACTTTTCATTTACGAAAAGCAGGCCAACCTAGGTAAAATGACACAATCTCTTTGAAAGTTTAGCCACAAGCCATCTTTATCTTGCCTGTGAGTCTGATAAAAAAAAATCGAAAAATGGTGATACTTGGAAAATTATCATTTTTTTTCAATGAAATTTTGTGACAAATTAGACAGAGTATAAAAGAAATAGCTTAGCGTTTTATGATGTGATACTTCGTCAAGAAATGTCTTGCATGTCCACCTTTAATTCATGTTTTCGATGGTGCAGACTGTCATACTCTTATAATGCACATGTCTGTTAAAAATGACCCTTTTTGAATTCTTTACTAATTTCTCAGAACGACAAACTAAAAATAAGTGACCCAATGTTTTTTTTTTCAAATAATTCTTATGCACGCTGAGCCTTCAAAGACCCCATATTTTAACAGAATGCCAATTTTTACATATTTGAAGAATTAAAAGAAAAAGACATTGATTTAATTCGTCTGAGCTAATATCAATGACCTAACCTATTTTGAATCAATTATTGGCCACAGGGTGCCTTCATAGTGCTACTTTCGATGACTGATTTTAAGGTTTGGAGTAATGTGTACTTGTTATGTAAAAATTACACCTCAATATGCCATTTTCAAATTCTTTTGAATTAAAAAAACCAAAAACGAAGCAACATTAGCCTCAAAGGGCCCCTGTGTTGCAATGGACCTTTAAATCCATCTCACGCCATCAGTCAATGACCTAACGTTGTTTGAGTCATATAGTACATTCATACTGCTTACTTTCAGTACCTGATTTTAAAAGTGTGGAGAAATTTGTATCTTAAATTTAGATGGTCAATTATTGTCACACTTTCAGATAAAATAGGATAATTATTATGTGATGATGTGCTTATTTAAACAAGCTATTGATGACATTTTAAACGAAGAGAGTTTAATATAGTAGCCCCCTTGATTTACCCACTACTTGGTCATAGAATGCCTTCATACTTTCATCATTGATAAATTCATACAGAGTATTACTGCGCATCTTCTATAAACAAGAGTTTCACGTTTTTATATATAAAAATAGGAGACATTTAAAAAACGGTAGTTATGAAGCCTAATCCCAGTGTGTAAAATTGGAAAGAAAGCGAAATGAATGTAGCAGTGAAATATAAATGGTATTGAAGTTGACGACGATAATGATGAAATGGTTACATGTCGTTTTTTCCAATTTCCATAATTTCAAAGGTTCGTTGATCCGGAATATAGTCCAAAGTTTCGTTTTCTCCCAAGTTTCGTAATTAAGGAAATGATTTTAGGGATAATAATTCCATAAATGAAACAACAACCCCCTTCCCCGAGGGGTTTTAAAGCACCGATATTCGGGCAAACACCACCTCCCCATATTCGGGCAGCGAGGTGCCAGAATATTCTCATATTTGTGGAGTGAGTGCCTAAATATGTACCTTCATTTGTAAAAGTTTAAGACCACTGTTCCAAAACGCAATAAGTCAGAGAAAGAAAATTAAAAACTTATTTTTCAGACATACAGTTATTTTCATAGCATAACTTATGTATCGATGTTACTTGAACTACAGGCTTATACCATTACTCTTGTGCTACTGATCACTGTAGTAAAAATGTTATGTAATCATTCAATGAGACAAAAGAAAGTATTCCAAATTATTGAAATACCCACACATCCCGAGGTGGTCTTAAACTTCTGCAAATGATGGTAATTTTTGTACATTTTCAATACAAAAAAGTGTCCAAATTTTTGTTTGCTCGCTTCGCTCGCTCGCAGAATTTTAGAAAATGGTTAGGTGTTATTCAGCAAAAGGCATCAGCCCCCCTGGCGTTATGTGCCCGGACTCGTATAAGTAAGATATAATCAAGTTACAGACGATGAAATTACTTTTTACAACAGTTTATATTAATAAAATTACAATAAATGTACAACTCAGTCGAAAACGACATTTTCCGCTTTTCGCGTAAATAACCTCTTCTAAATGACTGGTGACAAAAGTGAACAAAAAAAAAAAACAAACAACAAAAACTCCCCTGTTTTTAAAATTGGAGTGGATAAACCTAGTTTTGGCCCACATCCCATATTAAAACCAACATTTAAAAGGTTGGGAGCTTTGAGATATACTACTTCAAAATTGCCCCAAATTTACTTGAAAATTGGATTATTGGTAAAGGAATGATCCATCAAATTATTTCAAATATTGTATATACAGATCTAAAGAAGAAGGATGAAAGGAAGAATCGTGGAGGTGTTTTAATGACATAATCCTATATATAATTTTACTCTGAATGAAAATTGCACTGGATTTAAAAATTCATATTTTTGATAGGTACCTAAAAGGGCTATTTTTAGGGGGTAAGAATAACTATATGAATGGAATTTCCGTACGGTATACCCTGTATATACCAGATCTTTAAAATATAAGAGAAATCTGCAGAGCCTAATCTTCCGATTGAAAAAAAAAATCTACCTGATTCATACAGTAGCTCTTAATAGCAAAGACAATGCAGAGAGAAAGCTTTTTGATTTACCGGTATAACGGTGCACTTTTATCTCATTTTCAATTCTGCAGGAGTTCCAAATCGGCACGGAAGAGGAGTTTGTGGTTGATGATACAAGAAAAAAAGCATTGAGATTACAAACCAATTTAAGTAAGTATTTTCTAAGTTTTACATTCTATTCCGCACTTTTTTACCCATTGGGCTTTGCATTAAAAAATAAAAACAAGTACAAAAACAAAATAAACACAAATACAAACAGAAAAAATACACGTTTACTTGAAACGATCCTTTAAATCCATTATTCAAATCAGGATTATAGAAACAGCATTTTCAAAGACATTGCTTCCAAAGGGGCTACCTACACGGCCCATGGTTGTGTAATCTTTCTTTTTTCCCCTACTTCTTTTGAGAACTCTAAAAAAAAAAAAAAAAAAAAAATTACATTGAAAAATGTATTCGTTGATCTCGGAGGCTATACATTCTTCCCTCACCTTCGGTTTGTGAAGAGATATCACCTTGGCAATGATAGATTGTCCTATTGCGCACCTAGTCGGTAATTTGTTGATCATTATTTTTCATGTTTCTTATTTAGCCACGCTACGGAACAATGCTACTCTCATTATTCAGAATGAAGCAGGCAATGCTTTTCGGACACCCGTCAAACAGAAAATCAACGTTCAGCCACATTACAACACCATTGTCAAAAGTGGACAATACGATTACTATGCCAGTGAAGGTCGTGATCCTCTACGTGAGTATACGAACATTATTATGAGGTGTCGTGGTCTCGTGGATACATCACCGGACTGTTGATCTCATGGTTCGCGATTCGAGTCCCGCCGCGGCACTAACGTCCTTTGGCAAGACATTAATCTGCATTTGCCGCTCTCCACCCAGGTGTAGTAAATGTACCTGGTAGGAACTTATTCCTTGAATGCTTTCAGCGCCTTATAGGGCAGCCAGGATAATAATACTACTCCGTAGAGACATCGCCGATGTATTATGCGCTATATAAAAGCGGAGTATTATTATTATTATTATTATTATTATTATTATCTGAAACACTGGATGATTTAGGGTTGGGGTTGGGGTTGGGGGGGGGGGGGGCACCAGCAGCCAATTGCAGCCATTTTCAAAATACAAGTGCCATATTAAATCAGTGACTCCTCCTTTTAACTTTGTTGACTCTAAAGTTACCTGGGCATACTGGGAAATGTGATATACAGGGGCGGCTGAGCGTCCTTCAAATTGGGGGGGGGGGGGGAACAAAAATAACTTATTTTGTGGAAAAAGGCCACCTACAAAGCGTGAAAACAAGATGGGAAAATACCACTTTGAGACATCACAATACCCCTAGATTTAATATAATTAATACACTATCGAGGATAATTTTCGATTTTCGATATTTAGATTCCTCCTGCCCGTTCCACTGCCTCATTTTGTACTGGCAACAGTAAAGAAAAACAAAATACATGAAGCCTCTCTGATTCTTTGGAGCTAGGTATATGGCCCTTTTGATGACTTTAGGGTACATTTTGTAAGAAGCAATGGGAAATATATAAGTATGGCATTTATGGGAAGACAAAGGCCACCTATCAGAGATGAAAAAGGAGCACTTTTCATAAATAAAAAGAGGCACTTGGATAATTTAAAAAGTGGGAGCGCTGCCTCTAGCAATATATATTGCTTGTCAGAATTTTTTTATTCTGCATATTGCCCCCTTACAAATTCCTTGATGTGCATATTCTGTATCGTTGATGTTAGGATACTATAATTATGCTTGTCACTATAATTATGCTTGTCAATATCCATGTAGACGAGTACATAATTAGGTTTCTTTGCACTTGATTAGTCACATGTGATTAATGACTACTCAAAGAAACACTAAATTGGAGAAGCAGAAGAAAGAGGAGGATGAAAACGAAAAAGTAGTATTAGTAGTAGTAGTAGAAGAAGAAAGAAGAAGAAGAAGAAGAAGAAGAAGAAGAAGAAAAAACTGTATATTTTGTCATATTTTTTTAAAAATACATGACTGTACATTATTTTGGCTCATTAATTACTTTGTACACTTATAATGTAAACTTATAAAGTTGGAAATAAATGTCGAAATTGATCGAAAAAGGGAGAATATTAATGAGGAAAAGAAGAAGAAGAGGAAGAAGAAAATGAGAAGAAGAAAGAGAAAAAGAAGGAAAATAAAGGAGAAGAAGAAGAAGAGAGGAAAAACATAATTGAAATTATCCTTATTAAAAAAAATCTTAATTCATTTATTTATTTATTTATTCATTCAGTTACTTTTTATCCAATCAAACTTTTGATGTTAAGATTCATTTTCCTAAATTGTATCCTGTAGCATATGCAATTGCTGAGCTTATTGACAATTCGTTATCTGCTACTGCGGACAACAATGGTCCAAGGAAGATTGAAGTCAGAATGGTGAGTTGTAAATTTTATTTCCACGTTGTATTAAAGGGGCATTCTGCGGAAACTTCTTAGATTGTTAGTTGAGGATATAATAACTTGTGTGACAGCCCCATGGAAAATCTCCGTCTGCAACAGAATCTGATGGAAGTTGTAAAGGCTGTCCGCACATTTTACTTTCCTTGCTAGTTTGTTTTTAATTAAAATTGTGGATTCTGTCTCAATTTGAAATGTATATGTACAGATTAAAAAAAAATGAGGTGTTTAAAATTTATCGACTAACTTGCTGGCAAATTTGGCCCGACATGCCTATTCAAAACAGCGACGCTCCTGCTTCGCCAATAGTCACATCCTTTTGTACTGGAACAGAGTTTATCGTGAAAATAATGAATTTATCGTTGTTCTTTTCAAAGGAATAGGCTTATTTTTGTAATGAAATAGAATGAAAGTTTGTGTCAAAATCTCAATCTGATACAGATAATTAACGATGATTCGCTTATCATTTATTAGAATTGTTTGTTATTGCCTTACCATCTTTATGGTGATAGTGAATATATACATGTATGCATTTATCATTTCAACAGTATCTAGATGGTCCATTATCAAAGAACTGGATGGTATGTGTACTTGACAATGGAAAGGGAATGGCAGCCAAAGAACTAGAGGACTGGGCAGTTCTCCGAAGATCAAAATTCGATGCAAACAGAGAGTACAACAGAGCACCAATGTGAGCTATTAGGGTATTTTAAGTGAGATATGAAATCTCCGTTTTTTATGTTTAGGTTCTTGGACATGTGATTGAACAAAGGGAAAATCTTGAATATTGCCTTCGAAAATACTTTGATCCTAATCGAATTAGGCTCAAAGGCCTTGTCCATTTTTGACGCATTCTGGTTTTCTAGGTTCAATAGATGAAATGAAAATGTCAATGACTACAAATGGAGTCTGGACAGCAGATATGGTATTTAAAACTAAAGTGGAAATTCTAAACGTAAGAACAGCAACTCTTCATAGGTGATCCGACATTTGCTCCGGCTACAATTGCCACGGGGTTTCTTTCGTTAAAAAAGTATAGCGTTAAAGGGAATCTTGAGTTCTGGGAAAGGTTTAAAATAATATGTGAGCTTTCTCATTACTTCTATGTCAGTTTAAACATCCTCTGGAAATGATTGCACTTCAAATGCTCTTATATTCGAAATATAACTAGAAATAGCTGAAATTTCGGCACAACAGTCATGCCACTTGTGTGTGCAGTACATGTGCTTTTCAATGAGATTGGGTTAATTTCTTATCTATTTTGAAGATTCCAAAACAATACAATATAAAACAATTTATGTAGATATGGTCAACCTTTCCCATTTCCTTTGAGACAGTTTCTTTCACCATGTAATTGCATGACCAGAACTCTATTTTATCTTTCAGGTTGGGGTTGCAATTGTGTTTTGGATTAGGTTTAGGGTTAGAGTTAGGGTAAGGTATAGTGTTGGGTCGAGGGTTGAAGTTGGAATTTTCTTGCTGTTGGAAATTAACCCTTTAATCGTTATGCATCAAAACTACCTACTGACTCATCTGTATATAATACATATAGAGTGAACTGCGCTACAAATCGACTGTGGCTGTTCACTGTTTGTACCATTAGCTGGCCAGAGCCTGTAAAGAGCAATTCTTGCAAGAGGATGTGGGGGGTACTCACCACATTACGTCACTCACCACATTACGAGCTACACAACCGCGTCCACAAAAAGCGTCGAAGAAAAGGCCTTTAGGCGTCGTCGACGTTTTCCTTTTTCAGCTTCAATCGCCATTTAGAGTGATAACGAGTATTTTGTTGATATGAATAACACCCATTGGTGATTTGGATTGTTTGCATACATCACTAAAAGTTTATCTGTTTGTACTCTAAAAGCGTTATTTTGTTGTTTTCCTGCTTAATAGGGGTTATTTATTTAAAACGCCAGTGGCGTATAAATTGTTATGGTACTTAGTAAAATAACAATTTATACGCCACTTAGGGTATTTTTGGGTGGCGTGATGATCCTGTAGACGCCATTAAGGGTATGTTTTTTCTGATGTGACGTCGTACAGGGTGCAAATTAGACTGTTCTTGCAAAACGCCATTTAGGGTCCATTTTTGAAGTGTGTGGACGCGCTTGGGTAGCACATTTGTCTGGGGTGTGAGGGTGTGTGTGTGTGGGGGGGGGGGTGTCGTACAACCCTTGCATAACTTCAGCAGTAAAATATACTTTTATCACATGAGATAAAGAATAAAGATAACAAAATTTAAAGGTCAAGATAAGAATGTGCGTTCTTTACATAGAGTTAAAATATCATGAAGGGGTCATATTGAGAATGGAATACATGAATCTTTATTTCTTTCAAATTCATATCAGGGATAGTGCAAACAGACCTCGGTTTCTGAACAGTGACATATCTTTCTTTGGAGTTGGCGGGAAACAAGCATGCTTCTACATGGGAGAATCAGTCACGGTAAAAAAAGAATTTCGTGACCAGCCACCAAAAACCACAAAAAAAGTCGCATTCAGTGATTTCCGATTTCCAGTTAGAGCTCAATAAAGGTGCTTTTTGGCGGCATTGTTAAATATCATATTCTGGTATTACCTGAAAGAATATACTTTTTTCTATGTAGTTAAAAAAAATTGGAGGTACCAAAGAATGTAAATGTGGTATTTTTGCCCCCCCCCCTTTTTTACTAGACCTACGTTTGTCTTCTCAGAATTCTGTTGCATTATTTTTCATTTCTGTGACCCTGACTACTTGTCTCATTTTGATCTCCCATTTAAGTAGTATTTAAAAAATTAAAAAACAGCGCAAGCTCTTGATTTGATACGTGTCCACTATATTGAGCAGGATGTGCTTAATTAGTATTAATTTTTCTGACAATTTGATAATCCCTTCATCAACATTTCTGTTAAGTTCTAATACTCCTTTTGTCACCTTTGCACAATGCCTCGGGAGTTAGAATGCTGCAATAGACTGCAAACTTTAAACCCTTATTTCTCATAAATAACATTCTGTGCGGCTGGGCATTCTTCTCCTTGTTTTAAAGGTTAAGAAGATCCAATGCTGATCAGTTATATATCATTTTTAGACTGAAAATCTCCTTTTTCAGAATCCTGAAATGAAAATTCATTTCTGGCAACTTTTTGGTGGTCTTGTGGTGCCTGATCACTTATTATGTAGGTATTTAGGTCAAAGGTTTCCATTCGATAACTTTAGTAATGTTAGACAGATTTTAATGAAATGTGATAAGAAGGTACATAATATGAAAATATATTTTAAGTTCGATCTTCGAGTTTGTAGCTACAAATGTACAATTGAATATTCAAAAACTGCTAATTATGTACATGAGATTTATTTATTTTCAGATAATCTCATGTGTCATTCCATACAGTAGTAAACGTTCTGTACGTCCGCTCCCCAGTTATTAGTAGTGACTTCCTTGCCTACTAATATAATACTAGTATAGTCTCATGGAGGTAACTTGTTCTGACGTATATATTATGCCATTTGTACCCGGCGAGGGGGATGCTACGCTTTGCGTTGCCCTTGGGTGTTATTCTGGGGTGGTATTCTGAGATTTATTTTATCTTGATTTTAGTGAAATAATTTTAATTGTCATAACAAAATCTACGCTTATGGCGCATCATTGGTTAATGACTGCGCAAAAGTGGCTGCGTACGCGGAATTCATCTGTGCAAACACCAATGAAATTGTGCAATTTGACATTTGTTATGACAATTAAAATCTTTTCACTAAAATCAAGATCATCATTTTTTAAAATTTTATCTTTTTGTATTCTGAGGCCACATATTATCTCGGATTTTATCTCATATTTTATATCAGTCTCCTCCCTCTTGCATGCCTATTCATGTTGTGCGCATGATACGCACAGCTTTAAACGCTTACGCAATCATATTTGTGGGAATGATAAAATAAAACTTAGAATAGGGTAGGGGCTATTTTATCTCTAGGATGCACGGTAAGTGCGATATTTTTGGACAAGTATGGTGCTAGTAGTGCGATCATATTAAGCAAAAATATACTGAGATTATCGAATTCTATTACAAGATTTTTGCCAACTAATATCACACTTGCAATAATGCTTGTGATGGTCTTCTAAATCCTCGAAAAGTACCTTCGTCATTTTCATGAAATCCTAGCAAAAAGCGCGTTTGCGCCTTGATGCACGCGTATTGAAAATTGAAAAAAAAAAAAATTAGTGAATTCGCGCACTCTTGCCCCAAATACTGGCAGAGAGCAATTCTATTAGCTGAGCATGATGAAAGTGAAATCTAACGACATTTCTTATTGGTTAAGGCATCATAAATAGGCGTGTCTTAGATGAAATAAAATCTCGCTAAAATGGTTCTCAGAATACCGATTTAATAACATTTTAGGGGAATTTTATTTCACTGACTTAAAGGAGAATTAATCTCAAAAAATAAAGACGATAGTGTTCAAAGGTGTTATTTATTCCTACTTGTTAGACTATATGGCTTCGCGTCAAAATATACGAGATCGATACGAATCAAGATTTTCTGAGCAAAATTTATCATCTGCTAGCAATATGTATCGTCTGCTAGCAGTACATGGGGGCTGCCATTTTGAAGATTTTCTTAATCCAAATGCCCAATTGCCTTTTTCAAAATTAAAAACCCATTTGAGATTAAAAATATAGAATAGATATGTCAATTTATTTTTAAACTGAAGATTTCCTTATATATTTCTGTTGAAAATTGATATTTGCTTAATAGAAGCAAATTAATTCAAATTTTATGGATGCTCCTTCCCTGAGCATCTATAGCGGCAAACTATGCATTCACCTGCTTTCGGATAATGGGACTTGAAAAGTCAGAATGCATGCTGCATATATTATGTTCTGCTCTGTTTGGCAAACCCAAGAAAACAGATTTTTGTTAAGCAAAAACAGACGATTTAAAAATATTATAAAGATTTAATTTTTATAATACATGTAAACACCCACTTTATATTTTTCGTCACATATGGGATTTTAGGTAATGAAGAAAAGCAATTTAGGTCTTGGATTCAAAATATCTTCTTGACTGGAACAACTCCAAATCAGCAAGAAAATGGCAGCCCCCATGTATGAGTAGGAGACGATACCGGGTGTTGGAATATCTTTATTTATACCCTTTTCTGATATCTCATTAGAAAATGATTTAGGCCAATAAGTAGGAATATATTACACCTTCCAATATAAGTAAATTTGTAATCAGGGGTTAATTCTTCTTTAAAAATGAATCTCAGAATACGCCCCCTTGTTATTATTATTATTTTTATTTTTTTTTATAGAAGGCTGCTCCGGTCGAATTTAAATCATAATTTTTGTCTTATAATTGAGAAAAGAAAATGAGGAAAAAGTTAGGCCTATTGTACGACAAAATTTGAAAGCAATTGAACCATATTTTTTGCCAACTAGCCTTTAGTTATTTTTTTTTACTCGGGCATTTACTTGATTCGTTCACCTGTTCGTTGATTTTTAAAATCACAGCATGGCATTTCCACAGCTTAATCATCTGCCATAATTACGCCAAATGTCACTGTTTTTCGTACCTTACATGGTTATTGCTGCCTGTGAGCATGTGGCTGTTTGGCGTATCCATACTTTGACTTATGGGTGGGGGTGCAAACTACCGGAAGGTTTTCAAGAGCTATAATTATGATTGGTCTTAATCCACAGATAATCAAATTCTATAATTTTTCTTTTTAATGAAAATCTTGAGTTATTTTGAAATATCGGCATTTCTTTGATTTATAACAGGGATGCTAAACTCTTATAAAATCCCTTTCTCGCTATTTATCTCTATCTCTCTCTCTCTCTCCCTCTCCCTCTTAATGTGTGTGTATAAGACCACATGTTGAATGATTTTAGGAATTAAAAAAAAAAATCATATGCTTATATTTTCAGGTTTTCACGAAAGCGGCAGATTCAGCAAATGTCTGTGAGATGACCATGGCAAAAGAGAGGTTTCAAGAAAGAGAAAAATATGGGAAGCAAGTCTACAATGAGGAGCTAATGCACAGACGGGTATTAAAACTTTTGCAATATTAAAAACTGTTTCGTGGCGATTAGGCAGCTGCATCCATTTGCCTGCCTCGTTTCAAAATTCGATGCCACCTACATATCCATTTGATGTTGAGAGAAAAATGCGGTCAATGATTGTATGAAACCACACCGATTTTGGTTCTTCAGGAGACAATTCTTTATTCTTATGTGACAATTATCTTTTTAAATATGTCCTCTTTTTCTTACTTTGTCATGAATTGCCGTCTTTCCCCACGTTTTAGCCCGGTGAGGATTCCGACTTGCCTAGCTCGAGAAACCCTCTCATGAGGAGCTTGATACACGAGGAATCAGGGAAAGAAAGTTTCACACATGTCGTCATTACTGAGACAAGGAAGGAGAATTTCAGGCATGTAAAGCGGGATAAGCGAGAAATGGAACAACTATGCCTGGAATTAGCGTAAGAATATTTTCGCTTAAGATATGCCGTAAACCCGGAAACTTCCGCAAATTTTACGGTTAGACGAAATTTAGGAAAGTTTCATGACACGAAATAGTCAAATCAGATTAATCAGACTGCGAAAAAAATTATTGTCACCTATATGGCTGTCATTAATGGTTAGCGAAAGTTTCATGTTGGGGAAAGCTTTTAGATTCTAGGTTGGCTTCAAGAGGATTTGTGATATTGGTATTTGATATCATCATTCTTATATAGATTATATCCAAGTTTATATACTTCCTACATAATCAAACAATTTCATTAATACCATTCAAAACATGAGGCTTGTCTGCTTTTCATTGTTTTTCTTCTTCTCCTTCTAATCATTATTTGTAAAATTACTATGATAATTATGATAATTAGTATTATCAAATAACAAGTAGATTTTATATATCTACAACATAAGTATTATTTCAATACTCCAGTAATATCTACCACTACTACATACACGGTGAAACTGGTATCAGCCGAGGGAGTAAAGAGAGCACCTCTGATGAGAAAGCTAGCACTTCCACCAAGCATGCTAAGGGTCAATCAACAGTGGACATCTCAATCACGAGGTACAGCAAGGACGGCTTTGAAACCAGTCGCACAAAGCTTCATGATATCGTTCAGAATTCACAGTCCCAGTTCATCAAGACTGCGGCTGACACGTTCGAGTTCCAAATTGAAGTTCCTATCAATCTGGAGGCAGAAGCAGATCAGCCATTTGGCAAGGAAATGGGCTTAGTGGAAGGAATTTTGAGATATCACCCCTTCCTCTACACCAAAGAAACATTTCCCGGAGCTGGTAAGAACCTTCCTATTTTTGTAGGGGGAAGGGGAGGTCTAAATATGTTTTAATCAGAAATATTATTTCGATGAAGAATTAATTAACTTTCCACTTATTTTCATAGGCCTGCATGTGTTCTTTGCACCTTCCGGCAATCGCCGGATTTTGACACCACCATTCTTAATAATGTGTATTTTGGGGTCCGCTCGCTATTCATAGAAAACCGCTATTCATAAACACGCGTGATGAATAGCGGTCCTTATGAATAGTTATGAATAGTGGTCCTTATGAATGGAGGTCCTTATGAATAGCAAGGTAATTTGTCTTGGTTTGCTCGCTATTTAGAAGGACCGCTATTCATACAAAACCGCTATTCATTTAGTCACGCGTTATGGATAGCGCTCCTTATGAATAAGAGGTCCTTATGAATAGCGGTCCTTATGACTAGCGAGGTTACCTTGCATTTTGGTATATACTTTGTATTTTTTATTCCCCTATTTGCAGTTGAGATTGATTCCCTGGATGAAGACGATATTCAAGTTGGTGACCTACACGCTAGGGGTACCAACGCCATCTTCAACTGCTACTGGAACGGGAGATTGATACCCTACACAACGATCAAAGAGTAATTTCCATATTCTGCAACATATATTTCTTCCTAGATGGTCAAAGTGGATTTTATATAGATCTGACATAGCTGTGACATTTTCACTTGGATTTGGAATTTAGAATTCGGGGGAAAAATGTTGTTCAGTTGTGCATAAATCTATATAACTATCCTTGACCTTCCCCCTCAGTTCCACCCAGTAAAATATCAATATATGTATATTTGTATTGAACTTGTTTCTGAATCTCTTTCCCGAGAAACAGATAATCCAAAGGTATGTCAAACTGCAGCCTATATTCCCTTATGCTCCAGAATATATCCAAGTATCTTCGTAGTATTACCACAGTTTAGAACTTGTAAACCATATAGTTTGTAGGCAAAAGATGCTGTAATCTGTAATCTAAATCATAATGATAGCATCCCATTTTTGTGTAATGCATATCACATTATGATATTACGTCTCTTAATGATTCCACAAGGCTCTGAAAATTATAATATATTTTGACAGGATAAGATAGTAGTAAAGATTTAGAAGAATTAAACTTCCAGTTACGACAGTTCCAAATGTGACAATGAAATAAACAGGAATTTTCTTTTAATACTGACATTCAAGGAAAACTCTAGCATATTTTGGTTACATTTCGTTTTCGATGGTTCGTTACTACGAAGGCTCATCAATCCGAAGTTTCTTAATTCCGGAAATGGACAAGGTTTCATAATTCGGAAAATGAAATAGGGTTCGTAATTCCTAATTTACACAGAGTATGTTTCCTTATTTTGTAAACACAAAATAAACCTCAAAGTAAATGATCATACTTTAATGTCTTATTCCCGTTTTCTGCTATCACAAAACAAAGCTTTGACTGGTGCAGTCGAAAGAAAACGGAACGGACTATCCCAGAGGAATGCTACAACCGTGTCTCAGGGGTGCTGTTCACGAATGATGTCTTCAGAGTCAGCACAAACAAACTTACCTACCTGGACCTAGCAGAGAAGTTAAAAGCCGCAGATGTTATCTTTGAGCCCATGCCTGGAGGACAGGTAAAGAAAAAAATAAAGAATAAAGTGGCATTTCAACACCGATACGCGGTGACATTTTTTGCTTTTTCAGACGTTCTATTTCCTTCTATTTCAAAGATTTTATCACGTGAAGCATGTCATCAGGTTATGGTACTTTTCAAAAATCAGCCAATTCAATAGCAGAAGTGAATTAATTTCAAATGTATTACGTAATCATCCAAGCTAATCCAAGAATTATACTATGTATTACGCGTATAAACAAAACAAAAAGTTTTGCGACGGTGACTAATATTAGAGAGAGACACGAAAAAAGTTCAATATTTCGCCCATAAGGCTCTTCAGTACAAAAGATGCACTAAGGATTTAGTGCATAGCGCGTAATATTGTCAAAATAACACAGCAAAAACTGTGGTGTTAACTGGTGTACATAGAGGACCACACCAGTCATTTTACTCCGGTGTTAAATCTGTGGTGTTAAACCAAACACATTTGGTTGTTATGTTGAAACTCTGGGGTGTAATTTTAACACCCTAGGGTGTGGTCCTCTATTAACACCAACTGGTGTCAGTTTTAACACCCCAGTTTTTGCAGTGAACAAGCGTGGTTAATAAGCAACAGTGTTCAGGCTTGAGAAAGTGAAAGAGAGGGAGAAAGAGAGGGAGGAGAGAGAGAGAGAGAGAGGAAAGGGAGATATATATAGGGAAGAAAGCCAAAAAAGAGCAAAGGATGGGAAGAGAGTAGAAAAAGAGAGAAGGAAAGGAAAGAGAGAAAAAAAAATAAGGAGAGAGACAAGGGAGAGTAATAAAAAAGAAGAAGAAGAGAAAGATAAGGAGAAAAGTTGGAAGAAAGAGGATAGAGAAAAAGAAAATGAAAAAGAAAAGAAGAGAAAAGAAAAACAAATGGAAAGAGGGGAAGAGAAGGAAAGAAACGAAAGAAGAATATATATATATATATATATATATACAAATTATGTATAACAATGTGCCCTCCCGGCTATTACCATAATGGCTTTATGGCAACACAAGGACTTGGGACCCTTGTCGTGCGGTTATATACAGTATATATATATATATATATATATATATATATATATACACTAAACAATGCTCTTCCTTTTTGTTTCAGTACAAGAGGAACATTGGACATAAATTCAAAGAATGGCTTCAGAAATGCCATAACGAGCACGACAAACAGATCCTATTTCAGGACCCCGACGGACAAATTACACGGAACAAGAAGAAATGGACCCGTTTCAAGTCAATTGTTTGGTGTGGCCAGACGTTTGGACATGGAAAACTGGTAAGTTTTAGATTTTGATGACAACTTTCGAAATGTTGTGGTTGTGGTCTATTGGATATGTCATATACCGTAGATCGCCCAAAGTTCTGTATTATTTATTATCAATCTGTCAGTCCATGTTTATCATGATTACAGGCCGTTGCATACAATTTTAAGATTATCAGTGAAATGTATTCTGTAAAGCCTATGTGATAAACGGTTAGCCAACTATTGCAGTTAAAACTGTAATGGCGCACTCACGCTCATGTGTCTGCCATCTTATGAACGTCTTTTGTCAAGACCAGACAAGACTCTAAAAAGGCTGGGTTATTTTGGCGCTCGGGGTGGAGGGGGATCCCCCCCCCCCCATCTCGGCCATGGAGTGAGGAAACTTTCTACAACTTGGCACACAGATAAAAGTATCTTACGAAGAATAATCCTGTAAATGTTCACATATGTCAAACGAGTTTTTAATTATCGTTAAATAATTATTCACATATTCGCGAAATGAAAATTCTGCATTGTGAATTAATACATAATGTGGAGAAATGTTGGTCGCGCGGGGATTCCTCTAGTCCACTGCCTGATCGGTCTGACGATAATAGCCGATGAAGCTACATTATATGACATCAGCCGATAGAGGGCCGATATTCTACACGATAATTGGAGTTGTCAGACCGTCCAGTCGATTTGCTAGATCTCCTCCGTATTTTAGGACCTCCGTAATTAGCATAAGTAAACAAACATGTCATAAATGATCCTGATTGGTGGTTTGAATTCATGACGCAATTTTGATTGAATTACCTAATGAATAATTACTAGCCTACTTCGAGTCCATCTCGTATTTTTTTTAGCAATTATTTTGTATTAAGATGATATTACAAAAAATATATGTGAATTTAAGCAAAGAAAAATACTCATATTGATTTAATATTTGCTTAAAATTTGTTGAAATATTTTTTGTTCCTTTGAGAAAATAAAATTATTCACAACATTTTAAAATGTTACGCAACACAAAGACTATCTTAAACAGATGTACGCGTCCGTTCATTTCGCAGTACACACAAAAGGGATCCATCAACATGCAGCCACCACGGGATGAGCAAGTGAGAGGTGCATTGGACTATGCACAGAGTAAAATTGGTTTTGAACCGCATTCACAACAACGTTCTTCACTGGATTCTTTTGTCAAATGTTAATGTCTCGTGGAGTCCAGAAAAAGTTAGCTGGAATCGAACTAATATTATACATGTATTGATCGGCATTTTCGCTATCTTCTCTATCTTCTCAACAAATTAAAATAAAAATTAGAAAAATTAGAAGTTTCTGACTCTGATTTCGACAAATGCAAATTTCGGGACAGAATACTGGACGACAAGAAACATGTAATAAATACTGGTACACATGGATACAAGTCATGTTTTAAAGACTGAAATTTGTCCTACTTTTGACAATATTTCCAAGTTTTTTCATGAATCTTTTACACACATGACACATGCATTATTCTATGGGTGATATTTTGTGCAACATGAAAGTCAGGTACCGGGGCAGCATTTCATGAACATGTCAGACGAAAAAAAGCTTACAGATCTGACAAATACGTCATCATAAACAACTTGTCATATCTGACATAAATACCGTTTCACAAAGCCGCCATTTGGTCATTTTTTGGTAGACGTGTCCTAATTTGTCAGTAGGCTTGTCCATTAGGATTCACTAGGTCAGACGGCTTTGTGAAACGGTATTATGGTCAGATCTGCCAAGTTGTCAGATCTGACAACTTTTTACGTCTGAAATGTTTATGAAATGGAGCCAGTTTAATAAGTTTGGTCATTTGTAGTGCTATTTTTTACCCTGTTCGATCAACCGACATTACTACTGTATGTAACCCTTGAATCTGCAATGTTTCTATAAATTCTTCAATCACTACATGAATTACATCTCATTAATAAAATGCATCTTCTTTTCTATGAAAGATTTTAGAGGTCAGATTTTCATTTCAATTTTTATCGTTTTTTTCTGTTTTGCATCATCGGATGTGCACTGAACTACTGAACGAGACATTATACAATATCCCATAATGTCACAAAAAGTTTGAGTAAAAACCATAAGATAATATGGTGTAAACATGACCAAAAAAAAGATAAACACTGATCGCAAAATACCCTCACTGAATATGCATGCATACATGTTATATTAACATTAATGTTAATATAAGATAGATGGTCACACATTTCTGACATATGTACATTTCTTGACGGGTAATGGCATCATGAAAGGGTCCACAAATGTCCACAATCTTTTTCTTCAGTTCAGTTCTCACTATCTTAGCAGAATTCAGTCTTATATAATGACAGGTAGTAACTAACTCAACATTGAAAATCATACACCATCTCAACTGAAATTTGCTTGCCATCCTTTATGACATAATCCAATACACTTTTTGAAATGATCTATCCCAACGTTTCCATAATAAAATAAAAAGGAAACTTCACTATTCCAAACTGATTTAACTAATTCACAGATTAGGTACAAAAAACATCCAATTACAGTTTGTTGAACTGTTCAAATGTTGTGCAATACTGTACGGTACAATTTGAAAACAATTTTCGGACGGCAAAAAAGTTCCAAAACTCTCGCTGACAAGATTATCAAATCCTATCAATAACACATAACGTTGACGAAGACATTCTATACAGTACACCGTTTATCTCAAATGTTGATAAACCATTTCACCCATACGGTGTGTGTGCGAATAGAACAGCTGATCAGATTGCCGAACTTTCGTCTTGAATATTAATTAGCTTGAAGGTTCAACGAAAGTTCAAAGTACGATGTTTACGTGAAAAGTTCACGCCCACTTTTCCACGCAAAACGTCTAGACCCTTTTTTCCTCGGGGTTGCGCGATTCACCGGGCGGTCGTGATCACTGGGGCCGCTACGCTAGTAGGGCGGCGGTCGGGGGGGGGGGGGGGGTAATAAAAAAAAAGGTCTAGAATCTAGACTAGGATTCCTCACGCGGCGTGGTACCCGTTGGTCGAAATTTTATAACTTTGGTATCCCAAGATGCGTAAGACTAAGCGAAAAAGTAATGAAAGCTCTATCCGCAAAAGAAAACTATTTTCGAACATATCGCGGCGCGTGGGGGGGGGGGGGGGGGGGGGGGGGGGGTGAATTCCGCTATGAAGGGACTGACGTCTCTTGCCGAATATACTACACTGTTGGTCATAATGTCAGCATATTCGTATTTTCAAAGTCATCCGTTGATTTAATCATATTTAAAAGCCTAAATAGATAATATTGACCAGGTTCATTGATTACATAATGATTTTGTATTGTCGAGGTAAAAGTCGGTCAAGTGAAACATTCCATAACGTGGCCTATCTTATTGTTTGGTGCTACGAAAGGCAGAGCCTCCTTTCTGCTGTTGTTTTGCTGTCCATTTCGTGCAGAAGGCCTACGTGTGTTTAACAGCCCGTTTTCAGAGTTAGCTTGATCAATTCCTACCAAATTTGGGACATTGATTCCTTACACTTTGCCTCGCCCAACGGCATTTGCAATTCGTCAGAAGGTCCTTGCACTTGCATGGAATGGACGGACACAGGCCCAGATTGCAGATATTCTTGGACTATCGCTGAGTTGTGTGTGCCGCATCCTCAGAAGACATCGAGAGGCGGGTACTTTGAGTCCAGAGAGATCTACAGGTCGACCACGAAGAACATCCGCACGGGATGACCGTCAACTGCTGAACATGTGCCGTAGGAACCGGAGAATGCCAGCGAGTCGTCTTTGCCACTTGTGGAGGAGGCACTTCGGAGTGAACGTTTCACGGGAAACCGTAAACAGGAGACTTGTCCAACATGGCTACAGAGCTCGGCGAATGACCAAGGTTCCACGTCTCACTGTTCGCCACCGGGTTGCTCGACTCCAGTGGGCTAGGAGGCACGGGAGATGGCAGCTTGGTCACTGGCGCCATGTAATCTTCACTGATGAAAGCCGGTACATCCTTGACCGCACCGATGGGAGGCAGAGGGTTCGACGATTGTGGGGCGAGAACCTCCGTAATGACTGTGTCCAGGAAACCAATCAAGCAGGTGGAGGCTCAGTGATGGTATGGGTCGGAATACATTATGGCGGAAAAACGCCATTGGCTGCACCTGAAGGAAACGTCAACGCCGTTGTGTACCGCGATATCCTGGAACGCCATTGTCTTCCATACGCGAGAAGAGTATATGGCAATAACTTTCAGCTCCAAGACGACAACGCTCGATCACATAGGGCACGTCTGGTGAGGGAATTCCTTGACGCAGAGGACGTGCAGCAGATGCCTTGGCCTGCCTGTTCCCCGACATGAACCCCCATTGAGCACGCCTGGGATGCATTGGGCCGTGCCATCAATGAGAGAAACAATCATCTTCAAAATGTGCAGGAGTTAGCCCAGGCACTGACCGAAGAGTGGGATGCACTGCCCTTGAGCACCATCAACAACTTTGTGGACAGTATGCCACGGCGTGTGGAGGCACTGGCGCGTGCCAGAGGTGGCCATACCAGGTACTAAGTGACCCAACACGATTAAAAAGAGGAACACTTTATTTTGTTTTTTTTAATGTATTTATTGAATTTTACAAAATGCAACAAATCAAGTACAAAATCAGGATAATCATAAAATATAAATAAAAATTACAAAAAAAAAAAAAAAAAATTCCCTTCAATCATCAAAAGATCCCAAGATTTTATTTTTCACGATAAACTTATCATGGTTAAACATTTACCAAAAACGATACATTTTTTCAAGGAATCCAAGGTCTGGATGATTGTGTTTGTCAAAAGTGGTTTAAACCAGTGTATAAAGTTGGTATGAATTAATTTTTGTCTTATATTTTTTATTTCATATGTTGAGAACAGATTTATCAATAAAATCGGTGAAGATATAAGCTTTATTTTGCAAAAAAATGACTCGTATTGTTGTCAATCGTGTACGAAAGGTAAAAAAATATTATGCTACCATTATGACCAACAGTGTATGTATTAACTTTCTGGTTTTTCAATTCAGGGAACAAGCGAAGCTCGCGAGGAAAAAAAAATGACGCTTTAAAACCACAAAAATATAATTTCGTCATGAAAATGTGCTAAATTAGATAAGATACAAAGTTACAAAGAGACCATTTCACTGCTCGAAAATGAGGTGGAGGGTGCACGAATACTGGGTAATTTTTATATTCTCTCATACACCTATGCATACATATCCAAATATACCATCGAAGGAAGGCTGAACAATTTTCAGTAGAATACCCCTCCCGTTTCATCATCCTTATTGTTTCTTCGTTTGATGTTTTTTTTTTCTTCAACTATACGTGGTAGGACAGGGAACGGAGAATTATGATATGATATAAAATATTAATTGTGATACTTTTATTCAATGCAAAATTAGGATGATGTATTACGTATCCACATATTAAGAAAAAACATTTTTTTAAACTATTCTCTTTTGGCGGGCCGCATGGAATCCTCTCGCGCGCCGCAAGTGGCCCATGGGTCACACTTTAAGAACAGGGGGTTGTAAGACATGGGGCCTTTACGAGAACCCACTATCATTAATTTTGAAATATTTGTATCATTTAATACTTTTTTGTCATTGGTATTTGTTGGGAGTAGCAATCCCCGAAAGGTGATTGGATAGTATCGCCTACTGTTGGGTGTTTATACATGCATTTTTAGGCGTGATTTATCTGAATAAAAAGTGTGGAAGGCATTATTATATGTTTTATGAATATGTTTTCCTTACATGCAGGTACGGACGCAAGACAAGACTGTGCACGGTCGCATTCAGTGCTTCCTTCTTGAAGGAGAACATTTTGATGAGTTATATTCCGCTGGAGGAATCTTCGAACTGAAACTGGTATATTTTGTCTCTTACTCACATCATTAGATATCACATTTACATTCGATTAAGTATTATCCCCTGTCTTATGTGAAATAATAATCAACATGTATTTTAATATAACACTGAACCTCAGGTAACATATAACTTTGAAATAAAAACTCAAAATAACATAATCAAACTACAAACCTTAGCTAGAAAAGCATCAACCATTTTATTACGGTTAGTATGCATTATCAGAGATTATCAAAGAGCCCAACAAAATTTTCCTCATTCTTGTTCATCTTAGGTGGCAGATTAAATCCTTCTTCAATGAATGATGAAAATAATACAGATCAGGGGCCCCGTCTTATAGAGAGTAGCGATTGATTCAAAGCGATCTGTGTACCTACGTGTACTTACGAGGTAGAATTTGCGATGAATTTTAATAGTCAATAAACTTCATTGGAAGCAACTGAAAACAATAACTTTTTGTACCTTTGTGTTAGTATCACCAAATTCGGACCACAGTTATATTTTTCAAGTTTGAAAAATAGGTAAAATCTGACCTAGGTCAAAGGTCAAAAGGTCAATAAACTTCATTGAAAGCCATTGAACACATTATAACTTTTTTTACCTTTGACACAGCATCACCTAATTCAAATCACAAGAAGGTGCGCGTTATGGTTGTAAATTTGGTCAAGGACAAAGGTCATTTTGGGGGTTTCTTGTAATGTAATATTTTTTGTTTAAATAACAAGGACCTTTCAGCAACTTGGCACCATTCATGATTTCCACAACCATATGACCAACATAGCGAGATAAAGGCGAGACAACGCTTGCCTTTTTTTTTCTACGGCATATGTATTATCTATTTCCCCCTTAACTGTCCCGAATGGAATTTGAGGTGTTCAAATGGATCAAATGATATTATAAAACGGGTTCGAGAATGTAGCCATCCTGATTGGTCAAATAGCACCAACAAAAAAAAAAAAGGGGGGGGGGGGGATAACACACGAAAAAAAAAGCTCTAAGGTACGCGCATAGACGGGTACGCGTACCTCTGGTGCGTGCAAACTTAAAACGCAATGAAATCGCGTAGTTTAATTGTCATTTTAGCGCAGGGATTACATGCGCGCACTGAAACGCGCATGACTTTTGTTGGCTGCGCTTTTGTGATGTCATCCAGGAAAGCAAATGGCAGCCTCCATGACTGTGCGACTCTTGGCGTTTCTATGGGGTTCGTAACCATTTTTATAGACTTCATAATCATATTGCCGACCCGTTTTATAAAACTATTAATACATGATTGTGAGTTTGTGCATTAGCGCGATCTGGCAGGTTTTTATCGTGGTGTCAAACACACTCAGCTTGCGCCTCGTGCGTATGGCCAGCCATATTAATATTTAGGCCTATAAAAAGTGCTTTTTTTGATATCACGAATTGGAATTTGTGATACCACGAATTCGAGTTTGTGATATCACGAATTGAATTTTTGATATCACAAATTCCCATTGGTTTAGCACATAAACCCAATTTTTGATATCATTAATTCTAATTTGTGATATCACACAATGGCAAAGGAATTCTAGCAAAAAAAATCACTTTAATTTCGGGCATTATTTTTTGTGCAGAAAGTCAGCTTGGAATTCGAGCGTTAGTTTTGTGCTCGAACTCACTTGGTATTCGAGCTTTAGTTTAGTGCAGAAATTCAGCTGTGTATTCGAGCGTTAGTTAAGTGCAGAAATGCAGCTGTGTATTCGAGCGTTAGTTTAGTGCTCGAATTCACTTGGAATTCGAGCTTTATAGTTTAGTGTAGAATGTAGTTTAAGTCTGAATAAAAATAGCAACATAGTTTTCGCATCCATATCCTTCACTGGAAACGATTTTAAAATAACTTTAGATGAATTGATACTTGTAAATTGATTGGCAACATATCAAGAATTCAATTAAGATATGTTGTCAATTTAAATGAAACCCGCCAAGCTGTTTCTTATATTTTCGAGTTTTCATTGTTTAATTTATATATAATGTTTTAAATTAAAAATATCACGTACAAAGAATTTATGGTTTCACTTACATTCCTTAAGCCTTAGTCACAACTGCCCGTACGTTTTTTCAGGACGCACGGTTTCTGCGTTTTTTCGTGGTTGGAAAAAAACGTAGAGGTCCGTGGCAGTTCGCACAGGGAGTATAAGTAGTAGCGTGGTTGCGCGGGCTTCATACGCAAGGAGCACGTATGTCTTGCAGTTAACGTGCGGCACGCAAGGCGTCAGTACGCCTCAGTCGGAAATTTAATCGTGAGTGTAACGTGCAAATGCCGTGCGATTTGTAGGTGCTCCGTGCAGATGACGCAAGGTTCACGTCCGTTAATCGCAAGTACACCGTACGTTTTACAAGAACGTACGGGCCTGTTGCGCCACATTCACGCCGGTAGTAGTGTGAAAGCAAGATGAACGTACTAAAACCGTACGGCGACAGTACGGTCGGCGGTGGATTTCCACCCTCTTAGCCCCACGTGTTCTCTTCTGATCCCTGCCTCTCTTGCTCCAGGCATTGTGATTCAATAGTCAGTCCTGATTTAGAAAATGTCTTGAAGAAACGTCGGACCTCCTGAAGACACTGAAAATTCAGAGCGAAAGTGTGAGAACTCTTTTTTTTTTTTTTTTTTTTTTTAAAGGCTTATGCCAGTCAATTATGACCATTTAAGCCTATAGTCATGGATTTGGATTTGGATCTGGGTACTTCAATAAGGCTTTAAGGCTTTAAGATTTCTTGGGTAGGATTATTTTCTTTAGCAAAATTATGATATATAAAGTTCTTTTTCAGAAAAAGTTTTCTTCGTAACTTGAGTGGGAGTTCACCACACTCTACTTGCAGAGCATCTAGCGATGTAAGTCTTGTAGCTCCTGTTATTTTTTTAAAACATTTATATTGAATGGTATCTAGTTCTTTTTTTTAAGTTGTTAGATGCCGAATCATATAGTTCGCCTCCGTAATCTATTATAGAACGGATGAGTCCTTTGTATATTGAATATAAAATATGACTTCTGTTACCCCAAGAGGGGCCAGAATGTATCTAAGTAAGTTTATTGTTATGTTACATCTCTCAATAACATTTGTTTATATATAAGGATGCCAAAAAGGGATTTTAGAGATGCAATTATCCCACTTTTCAATTTCTATTTTAGTGTTTTTATCTATATCTGTACGGTTTAAGAATGGACCCTCACCCGGACCCCTTAAACCTTCTTTTATATACATACAAGGCTTTAAGATTTCTTGGGTAGGATGAGGATATGATGATTTTCTTTAGCAAAAAACTCTGTTGCCCGCACGGTTTTTATACCGGCCCCAAATTGGCCGTACGTTGCACGCACGTGTTTTCATGCGCCGTGGGTGGGACACACGAAGCACGCAAGTCACGTTTTCAGCTATGATTGGATACCCGCGTGACACGCACGTGTCCCGCAAGGAGCGCATGCGCACTTGCGTAACCATCACATGCGTGCCGCGTGAGTGCTGCCTGCGGTATTCGCGCGGTTTTTACCCCCAGCAAACGTGCGACCCACCCACGCTATTCGCACTACCCTCTTGCAGAGACTGTGAGTGTTCATTACGTCCTGTCCACGGGCTGCTTGTCGTAGCGAGAACGCAGAAAATAATGTGCATACACATTTTCGGCCTACGGTTTTAGCGTGCTGTCTGCGAACTCGAAATTCCGTAACAACAACCTGCGTCCCCCTTGCGTTTCCCCAAATTTCTGCCCGTAAACCACCCGTAAACCAACCGTACAAGCCCGTACGGGCAGTTGTGACTAAGGCTTTAGATTTATATTTAACGTAAGTAAATAATCTCAAAATCAACTTATTTTTACGTAGATTGGGAACATATCAGTAATTCATTTCGTGATATGTTGCTAATTTGATATTGGAGATTGGAGTACCGTATCAGTTGCCCACGAGCAATACGAGGCATAACCACGTGGCCATGCACCATACAGCTCTATAGTACAGATGGAGAATTCGAGCTCCACACATGTGCTTCTACGGTGCACGTGCTAGCATATAGCGCAATGCAACACGTGCATACATGCAATTCAGGGCACGGGACGTACCACTCATAGACAGGATCTCTATGGCTAGTATACGGTACATGAAATTGGCAACATATCACGAAATGAATTACTGATATATTGCCAATCTACGTAAAAATAAGTTGATTTTGAGACTATTTACTTGCTTTAAATATAAATCTAAGGAATGCAAGTGAAATCATGAATTCCTTTTACGTGATATTTTAATAAAAACAAATATATATACATTAAACAATGAAAACTCGAAAATATATGAACAGCTTGGCGGGTTTCATTAAAATTGACAACATATCATTAATTGAATTCTTGATATGTTGCCAATCAATTTACATGTATCAATTTGTCTAAAATTATTTTAAAATCAATTCCAGTGAAGGATATTGATTTGATTTGATTTGATTTGAATTTATTCAGACATTAGGCCTATAAAAACATGTCTCGGGAAAACAAAAAAGGTTTGACCAACCCATACAAGTCTGTTTCCCGGATATAAACAACAAGTAGGTTCAATATCATAAACATATTGCACAAAGTATTATTTAAAAGATGTAAACGATAGAAAATAATTATGATTGCAAGTAAAATCACTGTAGTATTGCACAGTACAAAATTAATTAGTAGAGGTATAGTATCTGGGAAATTAACTATGTGTGTTGAGATGGTTATTTAACGCTTTTTAAAACATACTAAGAGTTTTCATATTGACTACATTCTTCGGAAGTTTGTTCCAATCATTCATGGTTTTAGGATAATATGAGTTCATATATAATAATCTTTTCTTGCGAAGGGTACATGCATCTTTAAGTTATGATCGTTTCTTCCAATTCTGTTCGCAGGTGTGCACCTGTCTTTATGTCCTATAACTATTAAACCATTAGCAAGCTTATAATAAAACACCAGTCGGAGGTATTTTCGTCTATTTTCTAATGTATTCATACTAAACTTTTGTAATAAAGTATCATAACTAGTGCTCCAGTCTTTGCACATCATTCTTAAATAGCGCTTTTGAATTCGTTCAACCTGTTGTTTTTGTGAATTTCTATATGGATCCCACGTTATACTACAATAATCCAAACGTGAGTGTACTAAAGATTCATAAAGATTTGTTAAAACAGATTTTGGACAGTCAATAAAGTTCCTCCGTATAATACCAACAAGTCTATTGCACTTCTCATGTAATTCAGAACAATGATCATTCCAATTTAAAGTATTGTTGATCATAAGACCTAAATATTTTCTCTGACATTGTATTTTGTAGCTCATGACCACCAATAGTATATGCGTAAGTTATATCATGAAGCTTCCGAGACATCGTCATGATCTTGCATTTAGATAAATTAAAATCAAGCATCCATGTCTTAGACCACTGATTTAAAACTTCCAGATCATTTTGTAAAATTTTACAATCATCTAAAGTAGAAATACGACGATATAAAATACAATCATGGATGCAAAAACTCTGCTATTTTTATCCAAACTGATTCTGCACTAAACTAAAGCTCGAATACCAAGTGAATTCGAGCACTAAACTAACGCTCGAATACACAGCTGAATTTCTACACTAAATTAATGCTCGAATCACCTGTGAATTCGTGATATAACAAATTCGATTTCTTGATATTACAAACTCAAATTTGTGATATCATGAATTCAAATTAGTCATATCACAAAATGGAATTTGTGATAGCACGAATTCGATTTTGTGATATCACGAATTGGAATTTTTGATATCACAAATTTGATTTTGTGATATCAAAAAATCTCATAGGTTTATAATCAAGAATCAAGGTACATTGACATAATTCATTTGTCCCCTTCCGAAACGGAAAAGGAAAAACAAAATATTGAGTAAAAACCGTTTCAATTTTCTGTTTTACAGACAGAAAAACGGTCGCTAGTTAATATTTTTGTTAAGGTTAAAAACTTGAAAAACAAATATATGATAAACCAACTTTTTTGTTTTACTGTTTTCTTAAATATTGTTTTTTTCCATTTTTTCTGCAGAAAGGAGAAATTGATCACCTTTTTCTGATTTCTATATTTGTTTTTTCATTATTTGTTCAAAAAAATAGAAAATTAAACACCTTTTCAGATTTTGTTTTTCCGTTTTTCTTCCTTACAAATTGAAAATTAAATACTTGTTCTGATTTCAATTTTCTGTTTTGCTTTCGGTAATTAAATAAATGAAGACTGCCCTCTACGGCGAAATAAATGTATCATTATTATTCGCTTGGCGTACTGAAGTAAGTCACCAAGTAAATACACTCGTGCATGGAATTGCCAATTTAAAGAGTGCACATATTGCCTGCTACACAGAATAGCTCCATTTACGTACACGCATGAGTTGTGCACACATTGGGCGCAATGTACCAGTGTATGGGCATCTTTCAGGGCTGATCCAGGATTTCCCAATGGGGGGGGGGGGGGGGGGGGGGGTGCGGAAATTTTAAAATTACAACTGGGCGTTGTGGCGTGCGCCTGTAATCCAGCTACCAGTGGAAGTTATAAACTGATTCAGCGGACCAGGTTCGAGACTGAGTCACGTCTTTCGGATGGTGACGTTAAAGGTCGGTCCCAGACGTAAATAATCATATATGATTGATACACGTCTGTAAAAACCGAATTACACACACACACACACGCAAAGTTCACCAATCACCAATTACATCAACTCATTACATAGGAACACCGTACCTGTATCTGCGCGCGGGCTCAATTTCGAACTCGATGTGACAGGTGTCTCTTGTACAAATACTATTTCCGCGAGGACTGACGTCACTTGCCCGATCAATTTGTGGATTCTACATCTGGCGAGCGAGCAAAGCAAGCGAGCAAATTCGACTCACCTTTATAGATGCCTGAAAGACATCCTTCGAGGATGGCGCTGGGCCAGCGCTACAGGGTTGGGGAGGAGGGGGGGGGGGGCAAGGGGGCGGTTGCCCTATGATTTTTCAAACATGAATTATCTCACACATATTGACTGCTGTACAAGGGTTGAAATTTGACAAAATCTGGAAGCTACCTTGAAAAATAATCTTGAAGAATTTTATAATTAAACTGATCTCCAACCAGGGGTGTCGTTCCATGTTCATGATTGGGGGGGGGGGGGGGGGGGTGACCGGCGGCGAGGGATGTGAAGTCAGTGGCGTATCTAGGCATTATGCCCCCCCCCCCCCCTCATAGTGTCTAAACTTACCTACATTATTGTATAAAGCGAGGGAGCAAAGCGAACGACCGAAAAAATGTTATAACCCTAAAAAACGTAATTCCCTGTGCATTTTACTCAGGAAATTTTGCAATTGACTAATGCTTTTGGGCAATCGAGAAGTTCTAATTTTGTACATTGATTAACGGTTTTCTATTCACTCACTTCTAAAACTGGGAGCAAAATTAACGAAAAACTTGAGAAGAAGTCGAGAAATTCAACAAGGCGACCGAAAGTTGGGATTTCATTCAAATGTTGCAAATGCTGTTTTATGCAGTTTATTGCGGGCGCAATATAACAAGCAAGATTCAGATGAAACTTATTACATGATAGCGAGCAGAACAACAACAATTACATTTTTTTTCTTTGAACCTTTTAACCTGTTTGAGAACTTTATACGGGGGGGGGGGGGGGCGCAAAATTACGAGATTAATAATTACGAGATTAATAATTAGGCAAGAGAGCAAAGCAACTGAGCTTTTGAAATTCTTTGCAAACCCTTAAAAACTGTATTTCTAATGCATTAACCGTTCGGATTTTTTTTTTTTTTTTTTTTTTTTTTTTTTGGGGGGGGGGGGGGCATAATCCGTAAGCATTATGATTTTTCTTCATTTAGCCCGTCTCCTTTCTCTTTTGCGTTTTTTCACCCCCTCCAAGTTCGGCCCGGGGCACGTGCCCCCCCCCCGTCCCCCTAGATACGCCACTGACACTTGGGCGCAAAATTACGAGATCCTGAAAGAAAATAATTTAAAATAACAAATTTTCTTCGATATTTTCGCATTGAAATTATGGCATTTTTTATTTCCTTAATTCTAATCATTAAATGATGTGATGGTATTTAAAAAATCAAACATAATGAGTTGGGATAATCATAAGTTTTAAGGTAATGTATGACAATTCTTGTTCATTTTATCCAAAATATTGCGGGACGATAATACAGGCCATCCCCTACCGTCATTTTCTTTGTGGGGGGGGGGGGGGGGGGGTGATATATGTAGATCTCTGCCCCTGAAACAAATAAAGGGCTTCCAAATTTTTGAGACTGGCCCAACCGTCCAAAATGTCCTTATTCTGCCGCTCTTATCAAGAGTGATTTAGCACTAACGTTATAGAAAATAAAGCTTGACATCTATGTGTGGCCGGCCCCTTTATTCAATAACGGCTTCAAAGGCCCATGAATGACAACCCCGCCCCCCCCCCCGATCTGCCGATTGTATTTCTGCAGGTTCTGCTCCACTTTTTTTTATTTATGTGTTTTATTGAATTAAAACAATTACTTTGTAGGGGACCGGGCTCGACCTTATCATGAGTGCTTTTACATATTCCCCATACCTTTGCTTAGACTCCTACTCAAATGTGCACCACAGTGCGGAGCGCAACTGAACATATGAACACCCTAACCCCCCCCCCCCATTCCTTATCCAACGCCGGCCCCTCTTTTCAAATAAATTCTTCAGGAATGGCTCGAGATTTCTTTGGAGGGGCAATATGGTCAGCGCAGTTGCACTTAGCATTTCAGACACTGCGTTTAGGCTGAGATTTTTTTGGAAATAGGTTGCATTCCGACTTAATTTTCCAAAAGCCAGGACCGGTCCGGGTTTTGCACGAGCTTGACCCCTCAAATGTCAATGCCCCCCCTCTCTATCTTTCTCTTTCTTTCTTTATTTCTTTCTATCTTTCCCTTATTTTCGCCCTTTTTCTCCTTCTTTCCTTCCTCCTTTCTTCTTGTTCTTTTTCTTGTCCCCTCTTTTTCTTTTTTTTTCGCCGCCAATAGGGGGGGGGGGGGGGGGGGGGTCCGCGGCCGATTCGGCCCCCTGGATCTGCTAGTGATCTTTGATCTCCCCCGCAGTGTACTGACTTTAACTTGGGGGGGGGGGGGGGGGTTGTACGACCCTGAATTGGATATTAAATAAACGAAGACATATTGACAAGAGGAAGCTTTTTACCTAAAGAATCGTTGTATAATTATATTATAATCAGTCATTGTCATAATTATGCACTAATTATTATGGGCGAAGAGTTTCCTTCCCAGGCATGCACAGGTGATGACAAATAATAGTAAACAAGCGCATCTGAGGGACGTTATAAGGTGATATTCGCGAACGGATTATTATTATTATTATTATTATTATTATTATTATTGTATTGTATTGTATTGTATTGGTTTGGTTTATTGTCATAAAAATCATTAAACATGCAGCTAAAAGCTGACAATGTCCAATTCACAAGATAAAATGCATATATAAATACAATTAAAATATCAATTAAAATACGTAAATATATATGACCGACAACGTTAATTTTCTACCTCGTTATGAGGAACAGAGCAAAAGGTGGGTATAATGCATTACATTCCTGAGAATTTAACAGATTTGCATAATTAACAAAAGCAATGAGTTGTCAGTCTAAAATCCTTTAAAAAACGACATATTTTTTTGGTTAAAATTCAAACAAGTAATACAGAAAACTGCAAAAATATACGTACTAAAGATTATAATATATTAGATATTGAAACAAATATGATTACTGTAAATACTTCAATAATTATTATTATTATTATTATTATTATTTATTAATGTGTTTTAATGTCTTGACAAAGTCATCATTGCATATATTTCTACCGACAACCCGTGGGCCCAGGGGTGGGTGCAAAAGGGGGGGGGGGGGTCCCCCTCTCACGCGAAGCACAAAAGCTCCGACGTTTCATAACAAATTTGAGAGAAAGATAACGGCGCGTAGCACTTTTTTTAAGCGGAAAGTAAGTTCGACGCCTGAACTCCTATGACAAACACCATTTATTTAATGTACCATAAAAGAGCAATGTAGATAAAAATGCCTTCAAGAGTATAAGTGACGTAGTGGGGATCGAACCCACGATCATCGTAATTCCAGTCGAATGTTTTTAACCACTCGGCTACGACTGAGGTCCCCCCCCCCCTCCCTCCCTCAAAAGGTATTGAACAATTCCGGCGGGCAGGTTACGGACTTGGTAAATAATTAATTTCAACTTATCAATGGAATTACTATAACATAAAACAGTGACTGGGTTAAAGGAAAATAAGTTCATCCATAGAATATGTACATGACGCAACGGTGACTTGGTGAACAGTTCCCGTGGCTTGGTGGCAGAAAGGGGCCATGGCCCCCTCCCCTATTCCGCCCCTAAAAAAGCGAGAACGAAAAAGCGGTGGAAGTGAGAGAAGAAAGGCATTAAAAGGCGCTACGAGCCGTTATCTTTCACTCACAACTTGCTAAAGGGGGAAATAACCCCCCCCCCCCACTCCTGCACCCACCCATGCTACATACAGTGCAGTATTGCGTCCAAATAATTGAGAAGCAGTTAGGGCGTCGAACTATCACTTTCCGCCTAAAAGAAATTGTTTGCTATAAGAGCCGTTATCTTCCTCTCAAATTTGCTAAAACGTCAGAGTTTTCGCGCTTCGCGCGGGAGGGGGTACTCCCCCGTCCTGCACTCACCCCCTGGGGAGCTCATCACCAATTTCACACGCATCGCGTTCGCACAATAGCCCCCAAGCGAAATCTGGCTACGCCAGTGCCCACGGGTTGTCCGTAGAAATGTATACAATAGTGACTTGGTCAAGACATTAAAACGCATTAATAATAATAAATAGTAATAATAATAATAATAACAATAATAATAATAATAATAATAATAATAATGATAATAATAATAATAATCCGTTCGCGAATATCACCTTATAACGTCCCTCAGATGCGCTTGTTTACTATTATTTGTCATCACCTGTGCATGCCTGGGAAGGAAACCCCCAAGTCTCTTCGCCCGGTATTAAGTGCATGACGGTGACTGATTATAATATACAATGATTCTTTAGGTAAAAAGCTCCCTATTGTCAATATTTCTTCGTTCAATCCAATTCAGGGTCGTGCCCCCCCCCCCCCCAAGTTAAAGTCAGTACACTGCGGGAGAGATCAAAGATGCCCATACACTGGTACATTGCGCCCAATGTGTGCACAACTCATACATGTACGTAAATGGAGCTATTCTGTGTAGCAGGCAATATGTGCACTCTTTAAATTGGCAATTCCATGCACGAGTGTATTTACTTGGTGACTTACTTCAGTACGCCAAGCGAATAATAATGATACATTTATTTCGCCGTAGAGGGCAGTCTTCATTTATTCAATTATTCAATTACCGAAAGCAAAACAGAAAATTGAAATCAGAACAAGTATTTAATTTTCAATTTGTAAGGAAGAAAAACGGAAAAACAAAATCTGAAAAGGTGTTTAATTTTCTATTTTTTAGAACAAATAATGAAAAAACAAAAATAGAAAATTAGAAAAAGGTGATCAATTTCTCATTTCTGCAGAAAAAATGGAAAAAAACAATTTTTAAGAAAACAGTAAAACCAAAAAAGTTGGTTTATCATATTTTTGTTTTTCAAGTTTTTAACCTTTAAAAAAATATTAACTAGCGACCGTTTTTCTGTTTGTAAAACAGAAAATTGAAACGGTTTTTTACTCATTATATTGTTTTTCCTTTTTTCGTTTCGGAATGGGAAAAATGAATTATCTCAATGTACCTTGATTCATAATACTTGGCAACGTATGGGACATACCAGACCTTGGATTTGCCCGTACATCACATTTGCATGTTTTTATTTTTCGTCTCGTGGTAGGAACCAGAGCTGGTTTACCAAGGAGAAAAAGCAGAGTATGCCTTACGATTCCTCGACCGTACAGCAACCGATGAAGACATTGAAAGAAGCCTGGAAATAGAGAAAGTAAAGTTAGTATAAATGGAATATCTGGCAATCAAACCAAATGATTTGTAAGGTGTAAGCCTGTGTTAGTCTACTGCCATTTAAGATCTCCGATTTCTAAAAATTATGATACAAAGATGTGCTTCATTTGAGTAGTTAAGTAGAATTATTCTAGATAATGCTACATATTATAATTCAGTTCATGCCGTTGCTCATTTGCTCATTTAACTTCGGTGCTTTCCACTAATTTGTGACTAGGTTACCAACATACCTTATCTACGAATGGACTGATAGTCACGATATGAAGACAGAAGACGGCAAACAGACCCTAGTATCTGGAAAGAAGATGGGTAGGTTGTTGATTTTTCATTCGTAAGATAGACTGTTGTATACCCACATAAAAGGAACTTGGTAACAATGAAGGAAGATCCAGGAATAGAAGTACCGCGGTATTACTATTGTACAATAGCTGGGAACAAGGAGGTACTACTAGGCAAGCTTGCTGGGAATTGCAGAAAAGCACAATGGTAAATTACCACAGTACCGTATTGTGGAGGTTTGCATAAGTGACGTGGATTTCGTACCATAGTGCAAGGCCGTACGCAGCGGGGGGGGGGGGGGGGGGGGGGGCAGTTGCCCCCCAGAAATTTCAAAATCATACTTTTTTTTAATTGGGTTTTAGACTTCAAGTTATGGGTTCCTTTGAAAGCGATCATCTTGCCCCCCAGGAAAAAATTTCTGCGTACGGCCTTGCCATAGTGTCATGGCACAGTAACATAAAAATGCATGTACCAAGCATTTTTGTAACTTAAAAGTGTCCATGATATTTTGCACCATGGTACTGACCATGGTATTTAGAACCATGGTACCGTGTTACCTTGGTACTACAATGGCAAAAAAGGGGGCACAAATATTTCAGTTTCATTTTTCATAGAAATAGCCTGATATGGAATTAAAATAGAGTCTCTGCTGTTGGTTTGGGTTTCTCTTGTAACAAACGGTTCTAGGACTCCTACAAACGGTTCTAGGACTCCTACCCCCTGGACAACCACCCCCCGGATAACCACCCCTAGGATAACCACCCTCTAGGACAACTACCCCCCGGACAACTACCCCCTAGGACAACTACCCCCGGACAACCACCCCTAGGACAACTACGGGGGGTAGTTGTCCGGGGGGTAGTTGTCCAGGGGGTAGTTGTCCGGGGGTAGTTATCCGGGGGTAGTTGTCCTAGAGGGTGGTTGTCCTAGGGGGTAGTTGTCTGGGGGGTAGTTATCCGGGGGGTACTTGTCCTAGGGGGGTAGTCGTCCTAGAGGGTGGTTGCCCTAGGGGGTAGTTGTCCTAGGGGGTAGTTGTCCTAGAGGGTGGTTATCCTAGGGGTGGTTATCCGGGGGGTGGTTGTCCAGGGGGTAGGTGTCCGGATACGGTAACATACATTAATTGAAAAGTGCCTCACTTGGTCTCTTGCATTCACTTAGATTCTTGCAGCAG
The DNA here is from genome assembly GCA_025617745.1 of Heliocidaris erythrogramma. Classification (NCBI taxonomy): domain Eukaryota; kingdom Metazoa; phylum Echinodermata; class Echinoidea; order Camarodonta; family Echinometridae; genus Heliocidaris; species Heliocidaris erythrogramma. The sequence continues at coordinate 30,090,871 of CM046865.1, read as the reverse complement.
CCCGTGTCGGGTTAGGTGTGGGAAAGTGTGGACAGTGTTTTAGTATTGAAACGATATCTACAGGAATGAGACAAATCTAAATTAAACCTGGGTCACAATTGACCGATAACAATAACGAGTTTTCCTATAAAGGGTGCACTTTACTATATGATGTGTGCATGTGTATATGCCCGTGTATGTTTATATATTAGGGCAGTATGTAACATCTCGTTATCATTATCGCTATCGGTCAAATGTGACCCAAGCTTTAGAAACAACACAAAGCAAAACAAAGCTGAGTGACTGCTATTTTCATTGAAAATATACAGGTGGAATTCGTGCCGTCATTCGAACCAGTGATGGGAAGGACATTAGCAAGATGCCGTCTAATGCAAAAGGGAAAGTCGGAAAATGGTTGGGTGTCAAAGCGAAGTTATGTAGAATTGGTAAGTTTTTATTTACTGCAATTTACTGCAACTTAAATTAAACTGCTGAGTGGTGCATACAGATATATTCAAAGCACAGAAAAGTACAGATTTCACTATAACCGGAATCCTTTATAATTAATCTTGAGATAGTGAATTCAAAACAACAGGTGCAGACAAACCATATAAAAAAAAAAAAAAAAAAGTACTGGCGCTTTGCGCTCAGTTGGCCCGTTGATATGTAAAATGATATCATTGTTGCGTCATAATCAGCGACATTTCAGATCATTTTTTACCTCTTTTTGTACACCATAATTTGTTTTGTTAAATGAACAAAGAATAAATCTATCACCGCTTTATTGTGTATACGTATTATTCATTAAACATACGTGTGTATAATAATATTGTCATTATCACTGTATAAGCATAATGTCTGATCAGTTTCTGCTGAAATAACTTAATGACAACATGAAATGTTTTTCATTTTGTTTTACGTTCAGTTTCATTTTCTGTTCTCAGATTATTAAAAGGTACAGCATATACTTACTTTGGACTTATTCCTGTTTGTACATCTTGATATACAGTATGTTTACTTACATTGAGGATTTGATCATTTTTATCTGTTATGTTTTGACGATGTAATGTCATTCGACTTTCTAAAATGCCTTCTGTTTCTCCGATGTATTTCTCACATCCATTACACTAAGTACAATAAATCAAGTTTTTTGATATTATGGCAAAGGTATCTTTTAATTTGAATGTCTGTTTTTACCATCATTACTACTAAATACTGTAGTAGGCTTTTTTTTTTGGCGCTTGTTTTCTACGTGATTTATTTTCCCATAAGGTCTGCGTCATTACTCAAAAGAAGTATGTGAAGTTGTTTCTTTGTTTCCTCATTACGCACATTACTTTCATTATTCTAAATAAACACACACACACATATAATGCCAAACAACATTTATTTACATGTACGATATTAAGAGCAATGCGGATAAATGCCTTGCCCAAGGACATATCAAGTGCCTCGGACCAAACACATGACCTTCGCATTTCCAGTCAAGTATATAAACCACCGGACTACGATACCATGTGAACCTTATTCAGCCGAGACCTTAACCCCTTGATAATTCAAGGTCACGGAGAAAAATGGCGCCAAAAATGAAATCCTTCCCGGAATCCATCCTAACTGAAGTCCAGATTTTGTATCACCCTTGGATGGAGCCAATCCATACCAACTTTAATAATTCAAGCGTGACCTTAACCCTGAGCCCTGAAGGTGAGAGAAAAATGGAGCCATAAATGAAACCTTTCCCTGAGGCCGTCTTTTAAGTTGTTTAAGTTTAGTATTTTGTTACCCTGCCTGGCACCCACGTATGGCAACATTATTCAAAAGTGACCTTGACATTGAAATCTAAAAGCACGGAGAAAAATGGCGCAAAAATGCATTTGTTCCCTTAGGCAACATAAAAATAGCTGAAATTCCGATTTTGTCGTCACCTTTAATTGCCAGGCGCCCATCAATGCCAACCTTATTCAACCGTGACCATGACCTTGATATCTTAAGGTGACAGAAAAAATGGCGCCCTATATTAAATCCTTTCCTGAGGCCACATTAAAGTGGCTTAAGTCCCGATTTTTTGTCACCAAGAAATAAATATCGAGACTTTAGGCGTCAGGAAAAGGATTTTATTTTCGACACAAAGTTTCTCTATAACCTTTAGGGGTGAAGGTCGCAGCCCCCATTGAATAAAGTTGGCATGGGTACTGGTACCAGGTACTGGTGACAAAAATATTGAATCTTCAGCAACTTTAAGGCGGCCTCAGGGGAGGATTCATTTATGGCGCTATTTTCTTCCTGACCTTGTGGAGACAAGGTCAAGGTCCTAGTTAAGTTGGCATGGATTGGCACAAACAAATTTCAGAATCCCACCCTGGTCAATTACCCCCAAAACGACGCCTCGGGACAATTACCATCAGGACACTACCTCCAGGATGGTTACCCGCCTGGACAATTACCCGCCAGGACACCCCCCCCCCCAGATCACTCACCCCAGGACAATTAACAATTAACCCCCAGTCAATAATCTATGGAACGATTACCCCCTGAACAATTACACCCAGTATCATTAATCCCATGATAACTAACTGGCCAGGACAATAACCTCCTATGACAATCGTTTAAGTACTCTCTAGTGAAAAATATACCATAGCCTGATTCACCGAGGACTCCGAGTTTGGTTCCGTGTTAGGCTTTTATTTTTTATCCTTTATTGGCGGTCCGCTGTCGACCTTACATCAACTAGTCATGCACAGGTCCCTTTTATGCTTCCGTTATTATTATTGACACCTAATTTTTGGTTAAAACATTCCTGCCTTATGTTGAAGGGTGTATTCGTTTTAGACCCCAGACTTGACGAACACCCTTGAAGGTGGTAAGGATTTTTCTCAGTCGACTTTGGCTTTAGTATTAGGGGACAACTATCCCACATACTAAAACATCGTGATTTTACCAGTGTCTATATGAAAAAATAATTCGGGTATGTACTCAGAATAGTTTATGAATAGCACATTTTCATATTTCCCTTAAAGTAGAACTTTAATGATTTTAAATATTGGCTTAATACTTATTATTGCATAGATATAGCCGATATAGCAGCTGAAGAGCTCCTCGAACGCTGCTGAGATATGTGACGACACACCATGGACCAGTCCTGTCTAAGCAGACGATGTCCCATAAGATCTTACACATTTTTCAGAGCCTGTTTTGTCATCTCCTCTTCACTTATTTCTCTTCCTTCACTAGCGTCAGTATTAATGTTAGTCTGTTGCCTCACTCTTAACTTCGTGTATGGTATTATTTTGATGAAAAATGCAGCGTTAAAAAAATAAAGGAATCAGTCACTTGTAAACAAAATAAGACGCCATTGTATTTTCAGCTGCTTGCACCGGGGCATGTTCGGCGTTTCAAGAGGGAACGAATACCATCCTGCTATTATTCGGAGGGCTTTTCAATTTGAAAGTGGGGTTTATTTCATTAATCATTGACCCTTCTCCTGTGTATTTACAATCAAACGGTTTTAGCTATCAGAATCAGTTTCACTTTCCCTTTATAATGGTGTGAAATAAGGTCATGTTTAAATACACCAAACTCTTTATAATTTGATAAATAATTGCATTGCAATTACGTTCATTCATTATAGGACGTCGTCTGCTTAAGCAGGATCGATCCCGAGTGTGACGACATCAAAACATCGCTATATTTCTGGCGAATCCTCGGATATTCCAGATGCTGAGAAGAGCTTTTATTTGTGTTGTTTTTATAATCATCAGATACGCAGTTGACATAAAACTTATACGATTGCCATCTGTAAGCTTTCCAGTTTCTAGTGATACATTAATTGCCATATTTGTGATTTTCTTTGAATAGCTACTTTAAATCAAATGAAAAAGAGTCCTGCTCAGTTTTCGAAAAAGTTGTAATAGATCAAACGGAAGAATTGACCGACACTATACCAATGCATCGTTACTCATTCGCACATCCAAATTGACACACGCATATATTTATTCGACTCTTAGTTATATATGTATAACAAAATTGTATGTTTACGTGTATCATTGTACCTATTTTTTTTTTGTTTTACGTTGATAGCAACCTTAGGAGAAGAGTGTCTCTTAAAATTAGAGAACATGACTTACTACAAGAGCAACGACATGCTGGAACCGCCTGGCTACTACTTCGAACCTTTCAGTGCGTATAAACAACGTTGCTATTAATAATAATATGCAAATCAGTATGTGTCAATATATATCGCCACGGTCATTTATTGTATGAATGCAAGCTTAGTATTTTAAAAATCATTTTAAGAAAATGGGCAAATTTTGCCTGCAAGTATCAGTAATGTTTGTAATTTTCAGCGCTATTTGTGGTCACTGAATAAGTAGCTTATCTTACGTGAAAAAAAAAACATGACCCTGCCCAAGTCTTTAAAAAGACATTACTACAAATAGAGGCATGATACGAAGACATTTGTAATTAAGGGGAACTTTTCGTGACTTCCTGATGAAGGTTTTTAAGCTGCATATATAAATCACGTAAAACCATTGTAGATGTCCCTTGTATAATCCACAGTTTATATGAATTATGTATGCATGCACCGTATTAAAAACGCTAACTGAGCCGATAGGAACTTTGGAAATTATGCCTTAAATCTTATGAAAGGAAGAAATCCAGTCAGCAGGTCCGCAAAAAGTTTGCCCCTTTCGTCCAAGTTATAGTCAAGTTCAATTCTTCTCGGTAAAACTTTGAATATTGTCAGTCAGACCTAACTTCGAAAAACTGAGCACTCCGAAAACGGTGTATGAATAGAGAGCCCTCATAGTTCAGTGCGAGGCAGTGTGTACAAAAGGCATGGGGAAAATCTTGCAAAGTCAACCTGCCAACGATATATATATTCTTAAAAAGTAATGCTGCGTGTCAATTACCTTCAAAATCCGTGAATGATTTGCCATACATGCCATAGGAAAATGATATATAATACTCTTGTTCTTCCACATTTAAATTACTGTACTTACAAAACTCACTTAAAGGAATTGTTCATTCTTCAAAAGAAATCAGTTCGAATTATTACAAAATCTTCTTTTCAATCAACCAGCATTCCACTCTCTAAAAAACTGAATATTTCACCAATTTTTGAATTTTTTTTTATAGTTTCATTAAATTCCTTGATATACATGTATTCCATAAAAAAATAGATTATTTCCAAACATATATTGCAATATGTTTGTCCAGAACTCTAGTCTTCACTCTTATTCAACCCGTCAAAAACAAGATTTTCATTTACCAAAGGTCAAATTGACAATCTCACTCAATTCTCTTTATTTTGTTGGCATTAAGCTCTGGAATCAATTAGACGAAACCATTAAATCAAGTACTACATTATCTCGGTTTAAAAAGCTCTGTCAAAGGCAATTAATGTATAATTTGTCTATTATTGGTCATTGATGCATATTATTTTCCTTCACTTATATTGGCACATTTTATATCTGTGTGTGTGGGTGTGCGTGTTTAGCTTGTTGTATGGTTGCTGGTGTGTGTGTGTGTTGTATGTATCTATGTATGCATGCAGGTGAATAAGTGTGAATTTATATGTATAAATCCTTTTTTGTTTATTTTTGTTTATCACTGATACCTATTATGTAATTATTTGTCAGGGTCAATTTCATTACAAGCACTGCTTTTTCCTCTTGGTCCTTACCATAATGATAATTTGATGTTCATATCCTGTAATTTCTTTTGTAAATTGTATACTGTACTATTGTTAACGTTATATTGTTATTTTCTTATGGTTAAATAAATGAATCTTGAATCTTGAATCTTGAATCTTGAAAAGAAATATATATGCATCATTTTTTTTAAAAATTATATTATCAACAGCAGGTCGACATTGCAGGATTTTCCCAATGCCTTTTGTACACACTGTCTCGCACTGAACGATGAGGGCTCTATATTCATCTTGCTCTATACGCCGTTTTCGGAGTATAAACCTGTGCTCTGTTTTCCGAAGTTGGGTCAGACTGATTGTAATGTAATTGGATGTCATGTCAGCATATATTTTCCCAAATCGTTTATGAAAAATAGGGCTCATAGAAAAGCATACTAGGGTGAACTGTGTTCTTTCCATATTTGATATTATGTCCTACATCATAAAATTCTCCTGCAAGGATTGGTCAGTAATATCTCACGTGACAACATACTTTCACCAAGAAGAAAAATGGATATCGCGTAATGTCAGACCTCTGTACATTTTTGCTATACCATACCATATTTTGACGTCACTTTTTTGTTATTCTGGATATTTCGAAGCTATCGATATCGCGACATTGTATGCTAGAGGCCCAAATTCACAAAGGAGGTTTCGTTTAAACCATGGCTTAAACCCCCTCCTGGAGTTTTTAAGCGCACGTGCGCACGGAATCCGATCCAATCATATATTTTCTTTGAGCGCGCGCATGGGCAATGAGCGCTTATTTACGCCTATTTCAGTACGCTTACGGAGGTTTAAACCATGGTTTAGGTTGAAACCTCCTTTGTGAATTCGGGCCATAATGTTTGTGCGTGACGAGCCTCTCAATGTATGAAGGTTCTACTCTGATTCTACATTATTTTAGTGTTTATTTTGTAGCATCTGGGCTTACTCTTGTAGGATATAAATCAAATATACTATACACTCTTGTCGAGGAACCAGTTGATATTATGGATTCTTCGGTGACTGGCATAGTTACTATTTTCTTCAGTTTTCTTCAGTTACTATTTTATGAGCGGCTGCGCCGCTCATAAAATAGTGCTATGCCACTAATTTCAACTGGAGCCTCTCAGTGCAAGGTATATTTGATTACTATTTAAGACATTTTCTTGTTGATAGATTGGTTTATTTCTTCCATGACAAAAACCTCATGATTACGTCGTTTCACATGATAAATAAAAGTTGACCTCGACCATGTCTATATGACTTGTATGAATGCTGCCTGTTTGCTCTTATTAGTATATACACGCGCTGACCGACTCCACCACATGTATCGCCAGAGTTGAATGTTATGAAATTCCACTGAGCTAATCATGTAACAATTTCCCATTTTTACTAACAAATGATTTATTTTAATTACAGACATCACTGATCCCACGTTAGGAGATTACATTATACGACTTGAAGTGATCATGAAGGACCCCAAACAATTAGACGCATCCCATGACCTTCCACGGGAAGAAATACCTTTCACAATCGTAGGTAAGTATTCAATTCAATTCATTTTCAAGACATTTATTTCCAACTTTTCAATATAAGTGTACAAAGTAATAAATGAGCAAAATGATGTACATGTATTAACAAAAAATATGACAAAATATACATTCATGTGGTACATATTAGTTGGAGGACACACCTCTAGCGGCAAAAGCTTGGGGCGAGGGTGCCCTTAGTAACAATATTAAATAATAACTACATAAAAAGATAATAACTACATGCAAAAAAAAAAAATCCTAGACCGCTGAGCTTGATTGAAGGGGAAAAAGGAAAGAGAGAGAGAGAGAGAGAAAGAACAAAAAAGAGGGGAAAAGATGGAAAAGGAGGGGGGGGGGGGGGGGGGGGGGGGGGGGGGAGAATGGAGGTGCCACGTGAAAGGGGTGCGGAGAAAAGAAGTATTCACGGAGAAGCAGAGAGAAGAAAGCGATAGAATAGACCCAATGGAGGGTGGGGAAGTGTTTTAAACCATATTATTTGTAAGATGAAGTGAAATGTTTTTGCCGGGTTTGCTCGTTATTCATAAAGACCGTTACTCATACAAAACCGCTATTCGTTTAGTCACGCGTTATGAATAAGTGGTCCTTATGAATATCGGTCCTTATGAATAGCGAGGTTACCCCGTCTTTTCATTATTCTTGAGAAGCTGGCAAGATGCGGAGTATTTCATTGTGTCAGCTAGGGATAACGTGCATGCCATACATGCATGCCATACAACTCCATTATGATTATTACTATGTTGCAGTTCTCTTCCTTTCTCTCTACTCCAAGTTCCCTATCCTCTTCTCTCCCTCTCCTATATAAATATAATATTGGCTGGCTTGAGGGGGATATCAGAATATATTGCCCGCAACAGAATCATATTGCCCCGAGTCGAAGAGGTTATTCATACAGATATGTAATCTGGGCCAAGCAATTGTGACGTAAATTGTTTTCGCGCGTATCCATTGTTTAGGTACTAGTACTGCGCGTATGCACTTTGATTAAAAGCGCGCTGACAAGGAAGGGTGGAATATGGCAAAAGAGTTGCCCTCTTTTTTAGTACATTGGTCTATGGGGAGAACCCGGAAGAGGGCAATACGGCAACTATTGCCCGCTCCGGTGACGGATTCGGTTGCGTGTAAAAATACGGCTTTTTATTTTGCAGCTAAAAATGCCCTGTATAGGTAATAATAAATTATATTGTACATGTATGTGTGTATTCAGGCGTACCGGCTACAACTGCGCCTTGGGGAGATGGATGTGATTTGCGTGTCTGGTTTCGTATTTATGAATAGTAAGCAAATAATTACCGTTGGTAAAGGTGATGGGACAAACTATCACTTCCGAGGCGATCTGGATGTAGCTATCTTTCCGAAGCGAAGCTGAGGAAAGATAGCGTATACATTCAGATCGCCGAGGAAGTGATAGTACGTCTCATCACCTGAAATCAAAAGATTTGCTTTATATTCCGCATCTGAAACATTTAACTGGTACGAGAAAGACAATTATTCTCTACTTCTCGAAAAAGACATTTATGATTTAGGCCCGAATAAATTCACAAAAGATGTTAAAACCACCATAAACCCCCATAAACCGTACCCCTACCTGGGTGCGCGCAATAATTTTATCATTTTAAGTGCGCGATTGGGCAACGCGCGCTTATTTTAGTACGCCTATGGAGCTATTCGTAAAGGTCACGCACTTTTCATTTTGACTATTCGTAGAGGTCACGCACTTTCATTTCGCGCGTACCAAATATTGATAACGCATTGTGACTCTGTAATAGACTGAAGAGATCAGCGAAACACATAAGTACTATCCCGTCAAGGTCACGAACTTTTCTTCTCGGGTCGACTGATATGGGGAAAACTACGTTTTATCACGTGATTACCTTTTGACCAATCTAACAGCAAGATTCTTAGTATGTGGAATATAATATAATTTAATTGAAAAAGGTTACAAAATTCGTCAGGATATAAATTGTACATACATAAAAATGCTTTGTTGATGTTTTTTTATGTCGGTAAATTTTAGTTTATATAATTGTTTAAACAAATGGTCGACGTGACACCGGGGAGCAGTACCTGTAGTTATACGAATTATTTTCTATTGTAGGGTGATTAATTTGTGTAATTTGGAGGCTGTAGAGTTCCGCCAGGCTAGGTTGCAGTATGATATGGTAGGATAAGATAATTGTAAAGCAATGAAGGTTTTCGAAATTGCAATCAGTTAGAAGGCTTACATTTTCTTTACAGTGCCTGAAACCACGGAACACTTATTTTTTGAGATTTTGTAACCACTTCTTTTTCTGGAAGATGGGAAATAAGATTCCAGTGACATTTTAACGACGAATTTCAAATTAAACGATATGGAATAGGAAATAGTTGACGTTTTTCCTTTAGCTAATGTTCATTGAAAAATACCACCCCCCCCCCCCCATGGGAATATTTTTCAACATAGATCGCATTTCATGCCCCCAATAAATAAATAAATAAATAAATAAATAAATAAAAATTAAAAAAAAATAAAAAAAATAAATAAAAAAATAAAAAATAAAAAATGAAAAAAAAAAATGAAATAAAAAATAAATATATTTATATATATATATAAAAACTAAAAATCTAAAAAAAAAAAAATGAAAAAAAAAAAATAATAATAAATTGTGTAATCAATTTGTAATCATGATCTTCTTATAATAGCGGGACCGGCAAGTAACTTCTGCATTCAAGACATTCCTTCCTCCATTCAACTGGGGGAGTCATTTTCCGTTAAACTTGACCTCCTTGATGATAACGGTAAGCCAGGGATAGCGGCAGAGAACATCAGACCTTCAATCACTGCATTTGACGGACAGAGCAGGTAATAGCATTATTGTCTCGACAAGGATATCAAAGACTAGGTAGTAAAGGAATGCAATTCTCTGCGATATAATATATATATATATATATATATATACAATGTGTTCTAGAAAAAAGAAAACTGGATTTCATGGCAGAAATTTTCTATCATAAAGAATAATTTCCTTGATGAGTTATACATCTATGAAAAACTCTTCTTTCATCTGATGCACAACTTATTATTCACAATTCACGCATGATTGAATTAAAACAATATACAAGGGTGATTCCATAATTTCATTTGCATAAACAAATTGCTAGTTTGAATGGGTTTGTAGGGTATTAAACGTGGTTATTTTGAAAAAAAAAGAAAACATCTGATAAAAGAAAACATCTGATAAAAACTCGCAATTTTCTCTTTTATATGACACCGCATGCGTAAGAAATAAATGATGTCAGAGAACAAGTACAATGAAAATATGGTTGATTTCTGCACAAATGTGTGGATAGTTGAGTAAGAAGCCATTCAGCTTTTATGACCTAGCAGATGACAATGGACATAATGCTTGGGTGAATTTACACAAAGATGAGGAATGGCAAGGAACATTAAAGATGGTTTGGGGTAACAAACAGGCTGAAAATTAAGCAAACTTTTTTAGGTTGCGTGACCATGCATGTGACCACAGAATAAAGGGTGTTTAGCTAGAATGGGCTCTGGCAGTATGCAGCAAGTTGCTGCCGCCTCAATTAGAGACATACAAATCGCAAAGTTCCTGCGAAGTTTACGTTATGGAGAAACATAAGAAAATATCAGCAGGGAGAGACGAGCCTCAATGTCAAGAAGGGTCGATCTGGCCGAAGAAGAATTGCCATATCGGAAGAAAATGTGGCAGAAGTAAGGCGTGTCATCCATGAGAATCCCCAAATATCCGTAATGTTCACCCTTTTTATACCACAAGTCCACAACCATCTCTATGTTCCTTTTCATTCCTCATGTTTGTGAAAATCCACCCATTGTCAGCTGCTATAACACTCTTTATAACACTGTAAGTTATGATGTTAATGACATGAGTAATTTAGAAGAATCAATAGAAAACAATGTATCTGTGAAATTCAGCCGTAACGAGCTTAGTCAGGCATCTTATACTATTGCAGAAAGTGAGGTATCAAGTGCAATTGATAGATTAAAGTTCTCTAAAAGTGATGATGTGTCAGGAATTATGTCTGATCATATTGTTCATGCTAAAACTGCTATTAGTAATGCTTTGGCATTGTTGTTTACCGTAATGCTTTCACATGGTTACTCACCAGATTTGATTTGATTTGATTTGATTTGATTTGATTTGATTTTATTTCTACATTTTTCCATGTATATAACAAAGGCAAGAGATAACATATAAACAGATACTGCATAATACAAAATAATACATACAGAGTTTTACGTATTATATAAAAATAGAAATATAAGTAATGTATACTAGTAATTTGTAAGTGTTATGCAATACAGCAAGTTGAAAAAATGTAGGAGACTGCCATCATAAGCAAAGCTTGACGAGGATGACAGCCTCAAAGAAATAACATGGAGGTAACATCTTACTATAAAAACAAACAAAAAACAGGAGAGGAAAAAAGAAATATGCGCATTACTGCGCGGGAGTGTGTGTGTTTGTGTGTGTGTGTGTGTGTGCATATTGTATTTTGCGTAATGAAAATGGTGTGTTATGGGAGAACATAAGCCGTTATCTATTGATGTTATGGAATATTGAATTAAAAATGACAAGATACAATGCAAAATAGTCTTTCTGACACACTTTCTGATACACTGTGTAGAAGTACTATTATTCCTATTACCAAAGGCAAGTGGGCAAATTTGGGGGACTCAAATAATTTCAGGGCTATCACACTTGGTAGTAGCATTGGTAAGGTTTTAGAATTGGTTATTATGAATAGAGAACAAGACCATTTTGATAACAAATGAATTACAGTTTGGGTTTAAGAAGGGTATGTCTACCACTCAGTGTACAGCTATGGTTGTTGAGACTGTATCCTACTTTAACCATGATAGAAGTAATGCGTATGGTCTTTTCCTTGAAAGACCATCACATTCTTTAATTATTAGAAGTAAGGAATTAAGAAATGCCATAATTTCAATGCGAAAATATGGCAGAAAATTCGTTCGCTAGCACATGTCATTCTCAATTGAGGGGTTCCTTCCATTAGCGTAGACCCGCGCATTCCTTCTATTCATTAAAAAACATTTTTGGATGCTCTAAAATGAAAGTTTTAGGGATAGATTTTCGAAAAAGCGGGGGAGGGTGTGGGAGGGGATACCCCCTCCCACACCCTCCCCGCTCGGTCCCTTCACTCAGTGGCGTATCTAGGGGAGGAGGAGGACACACAAAAAAATCATAATCTTTATAATACGGATTGCGCACCCCATAATCCACAGGGTTTATAATAATGCACTAGAAATCTAGTTTTTGAAGGTTTGAAATGCGAAAATTTTCGATAGCTCGGTCGCTTTGCTCTCTCGCATAATTATTATCTTTCAGGATCTCGCAATTTCGCGCCCCCAGTAGGGCTATATAGTTCTAAAATAGCTTAAAGGGTTCAAACTTTGAAAAAAATAAAGATGTAATTGCTTTGCTCGCTATACCATGTATGTTTCATATGACCCCTGCTAAATAGTGCGCCCCCGATGTAGGATAAAGTGCATAAAACAGCATTTGCAAAGGTTCAACTTTTGAAAGAAATTAATCTCAACTTCAGGTATAGCCTTGCTGAATTTCTCGACTCTTTCTCAAGCCTTTCAGGGTTTTCGTTAGTTTTGCTCCCGATTGTAGAAGTGAGTGAATAGAAAACGGCTTATCAATGTATAAAAATCGAGCTTCTCTACCGCTCAATGGCGTTGGTAAATTGCAAAATTTCCTGGGTAAAATGCATAAGAAATTGCGTTTTTTAGGGCTAAAAATTTAGTTTAAGAAGGGTATGTCTACCACTCAGTGTAAAGCTATGGTTGTGTAGACTGTATCCTACTTTAGCCATGATGGAAGTAATGTGTATGGTCTTTTCCTGGACGCTAGTAAAGCTTTTGACAGGGTTAATTATGCCAAACTCTTCACATTGTTATGCAGGAGAGGAGTTTGTCCTCTTATTTGCAGATTATTGTTAAACATAAGAATCATAAATTACGCCTCAAATGGAACGGCGCATATTCAGATTATTTTTATGTTATGAATTGTGTAAAACAAGGGGGAGTTATCTCTCCTTGCTTGTTTTGTGTATATATTGATCAGTTGATGTTGGATTTGAGTGAAAATGGAGTAGGTTGTTTTATGGGCAGTAAATATATGGGTGCGATTGCTCATGCAGATGACCTGGTGTTGTTATCTCCCTCTGTTTCTGCTCTTAAAGAAATGGTAAAAATCTGTAGTGACTTTGCATCCAGTTTTGATATACAATTTAACAGTGCTAAAAGTCAATTGATTGCATTTAAGTACAGTAGCAAAGATGTTTTAGATCCAGCACTGGCGTAGACAAGGGGGGGGGCACAAGGGGGCCTTCCCCCTCCCCCCTATTCAGCCACTAAAAAAAAAAAGAGAGAAAGCGAAAGCGAAAGCGAAAGCCAAAAAGCGGGGGAAGTGAGAGAAAAAGGCCTAAATAGGAGCTACAAGCCGTTATCTTTCTCTAAAAAATTGCTAAAACGTCTGAGCGGGATGGGGGAAATAACTCTCCTCTCCCTGCACCCACTGTTACATACAGTGAAATGTTGAGTCCACATAATTGAAAAGCAGTCCAGGCGTTGAACTATAACTTTCCGCCTAAAAAAATAGCTACTAGCCGTTTTCTTTCTCTCAAATTTGCTGAAACGTCAGAGGGGGAAACTCCCCCTCCCTGCACCCATCCCTGTTACAGTGCAGTATTACGCCCAAAATAACTGAAAAGCAGCCAGGGCGTCAAACTAACTTTCCGCCTAAAAAAAATGTTACGAGCCGTTATCTTTCTCTCAAATTTGCTGTAAAACGTAAGAGCTTTCGCGCTTCGCGCGGAAGGGGGGAAACTCCCTCTCCCTGCACCCACCCCTGTTACATGCAGTGCAATATTACGTCCAAATAACTGAAAAGCAGTCAGAGCGTCGAACTATAACTTTCCGCCTAAAACTTTGCTACAAGTCGTTATATTTCTCTCAAAGTTGCTAAAACGTAAGAACTTTCGCGCTTCGCGCGGGAAGGGGGAAACTCCCTGCCTCCCTGCACCCACCCCCTGGGAAAAACGCTTTGCGTGCTCATCACCAATTTCGCCACCTTCGCGTGCTCAAAACCGCCCCCTGAAATGAAAGCCTGGCTATGCGGTTGGATCCTTCACGTCTGGCCCCCCATGGGTGTCGATCCCCTGGGGGGGGGGGGGGGGGGGGGGGGGGGGGGAAGGGGTATACCCTGAAAGCAGAAAGTGTTAAAAATGACGTGATATTTACGTCGTGGTTTTTGTCTTTTTACGTCCTGTAATTTTGTCAACAAGACGACAACTTGCACCAACGCAATACGTCAAGAGGACGTCTTATTTTGACGTCATCTTTACGTCTTGTACACTGTAAAAACTAAAGTGCTACTTTTAGGGGCATGTATAGTGACTGCACCTGAAATGCTGTTTATAGCACTTGTAGTGTTCTAATTTACCAGCAAAAAAAAATATGTGACCGTGGCGAGCCTCGAACCAGGTTCCGCTGATTGAGAGGCGCTGTCGTTACCGATGGACTAACGAATGCTTCTTGCAATCCAGTTTAGTCATGGGAGTCAAGTAGATAACATGAACTATGTAACAATATGATCTGCTCGAAATCGTACAATGTGAGTTAGTCTAGCGGTAATGCCAGCAATTCTCGATCAGCGGACCCTGGTTCGAAGCTCGCCCAAATCAATTTTTTTATGAATGTTTAGCAGTTTAAGGAGCCGGTCCAGCTCCCGTGAAAGTGCTGAAATAGCACGCTGTGTGCATTCAATAGCACTCTGAGTGCAGTCCCTATGCATGCCCTCAAAAAGTGCTATATACAGCACTTCAGTTATTACAGTGTACAGATGACGTCAAAATAAGACGTCCTCTTGACGTCTTGCGTTGGTGCAAGTTGTCGTCTTATTGACGTAATTACAGGACGTAAAAAAGACGAAAACCACGACGTAAATATCACGTAATTTTTAACAGTTTCTGCTATCAGGGTATATCCCCAAAAGAAATTTGAGGAGGGGTGGCCTGTATTATCACCCCCCAATATTTTTGGATAACAATTATATTATGAAACATTAACTTAAAACTAATAATTATCCAAACTCATTATGTTTGACCTTGAAATACCATCACATTCTTTAATTATTAGAAGTAAGGAATTAAGAAAAGCCATAATTTCAATGCGAAAATATGGCAGAAAATTCGTTCGCTAGCACATGTCATTCTCAATTGAGGGGTTCCTTCCATTAGCGTAGATCCGCGCATTCCTTCTATTCATTAAAAAACATTTTAGGATGCTCTAAAATGAAAGTTTTAGGGATAGATTTTCGAAAAAGCGGGGGAGGGTGTTGGAGGGGGTATCCCCTCCCACACCCTCCCCGCTCGGTCCCTTCACTCAGTGGCGTATCTAGGGGAGGGGAGGACACAAAAAAAAAAAAAAATCATAATCTTTATTATACGGATTGCGCACCCCATAATCCACAGGGTTTATAATAATGCACTAGAAATCTAGTTTTTGAAGGTTTGAAATGCGAAAATTTTCGATAGCTCGGTCGCTTTGCTCTCTCGCATAATTATTATCTTTCAGGATCTCGCAATTTCGCGCCCCCAGTAGGGCTATATAGTTCTAAAATAGCTTAAAGGGTTCAAACTTTGAAAAAAATAAAGATGTAATTGCTTTGCTCGCTATACCATGTATGTTTCATACCCCTGCTAAATAGTGCGCCCCCGATGTAGGATAAAGTGCATAAAACAGCATTTGCAAAGGTTCAACTTTTGAAAGAAATAAATTTCTTTCAATAAACTTCAGGTATATCCTTGCTGAATTTCTGGACTCTTTCTCAAGCCTTTCAGGGTTTTCGTTAGTTTTGCTCCCGATTGTAGAAGTGAGTGAATAGAAAACGACTTATCAATGTATAAAAATCGAGCTTCTCTACCGCTCAATGGCGTTGGTAAATTGCAAAATTTCCTGGGTAAAATGCATAAGAAATTGTGTTTTTTAGGGCTAAAAATTGAGAATTTGCCGCTCGGTCGCTTTGCTCCTTCGAAGATAAGTTTGGGCACGGGGGGGGGGGGGGGGGGGGGGGATATCATGAACATTGATTGACACCCCTGTGCCCCTCCCCCCCCACCTATTGAAAAATCCTGGCTACTACTGTGAGATCCAGGTATTATGTTAAATGGTCAAAAGATTTCAGTGATGGATGAAGTTACCCATCTTGGTCATAGACTTTCCAAGAATTTTTTTGACTTTAATGTGCATGCTGATAAGTGTGTTGCAGATTTCAATAGACAGTGTAATATATTTCTTGCTAATTTTAAATATGCAAATTCATACATAAGGAATAATTTGTTTCACAAATTCTGTTCCAGCTTTTATGGTTCTCAATTATGCCCACTTTTTGAAGGTAGTTTTGATAAGATGTGCACACAATGGAGAATTGCTGTTCGACGTGTGTGGAAAATATCGTAGCAAACACATAATAGACTTCTCCCTCACATAGCTAATGTATTACCACCTGAATTATGGTTTGCAAAAAGAATGATTGCTTTTGTAAAGAATGCTTTAAATTCTTACAACAATGTAGTAGCATACATTGCTGGTATGAGTCAGTTTGGTTCTCATTCAGTGATGGGATGTAATATACGCTTTTTACAGAGCGTGTTTGATATGAGCTGTAAAGAGGTGATGTATACTTGGAATCATACATGTCTAAATGATGTAGAGAATAAAAGAGTGGCTGAACAAGTAAGGGAACTCATTAATGTTAGGGATAGATGTCATTACAATGGGGATTGGGTTTTAAGTAAGGAAGAATGTACTGAAGGGTGGGTGATCCAGGCTGGGGGTAAGAATGGTTTGAACGGATGAAGTGGGGTCGGCATGGCGAGGGGGCTTTCTGCGTTGTTTCGATTGGGCGGTTCTGCGCATGTTTTCTTGGGCGTGCGATGGGTTGGCAGTTGGCGTCGTCTTCTCCCTCCTCTTGTTAGGGTGTTATTGTTGGCCTTGTTAAGGGTGCATGCATGTGTGTGACTAAATGTTTTTTGTAGTTTGAATGACTGCGATTTTGTGTGGTAGATGTGGGAGAGAGTGAGAGAGTAAGAGAGAAAGAGAGAGAGAAAGAGAAAGATTGAGAGAGAGAGAGAGAGATAGAGTGACGGGGAAAAGGGGGAGGGGATGACGTCTTCGGCCATCATGTCGTTTTGTCGGGACAGCGTGCGCGGGACTGTTTCCTCGGAGGTATGCGGCGAATTCACTCTTGTGGTGATTCCGTTTGATTCTGCTCTTTCTGTTCGGATCGTGTTGCTTTCAGCCTGGAGTACCCGGTTAATTTTAGATAGGGGAGGTGGGCCGCCCTCACCTGTTCTCATTTTCACATTCAATATTTTATTGCCCTGTCATCAGCCGTGTTCACTCGTTCTATCCCCCCCCCCCCCCACATACTATGTTATATTTATATATATATTTATATTTATTTTGTTGTTGCCCAGGTATTTATCTTTGTAAAGTTTTATACTATTGTACCTTTTTAATTATGAGGTGAATAAAGACGATATGAAATGAAATGAAATTAAGTCCATTGTCAGCTGCTAGGTCAGCCTGAAAAGCTGAAAGGCTTTGAATTTGAGCAGAAATCAAGCACGTTTATATTATATAAAAGAGAAAATTATGAATTTTTATGTGATGTTTTCTTTTTTTCAATATGATTACGCTTAGTACCCTGAAAACTCCCTCAAATTTAAATGGAAATTTACACTTTGTGCACCGGATTGATGGTTTGAACAACGGATAAACAAAATGCCATCCGTTTCGTGTACATTGGGCGATGTGTGACATGGGCATAACCATGACATAACCTCGGCAGCACCTTCGGTCGGCGGAGGCATTATGTTTCCGGATTCCGTCCGTTCGTCCGTCCCTCCGCTTTTTCATTCTCGTGATAACTCAAGAAACACATGAGATATGAACTTCATACTATTTCGCCGACTTTTCATTGTGTTTCTTTTAAACGTATTTACTAGTGACCATGGCAGAGGATTTTTATGCCTCCGCCCACCAAAGGTGATGCCGGAGGCATTATGTTTTTAGATTGTCTGTCCGTCAGTCCGTCCGCTTTCTCGTTCTCAAACTTCAAACTTGGTGCTTGTATGTATCGCCATAGGAAGGCGTTCTGATTAAATTTTGGGGTATGTAGATCAAAGGTCTACGTCATAGAGTTAAATTTCTGAAATTTCAGGTGTTAGCCTCGTTCTTGCTATAACTCAAGAACCATTTGAGGTATGAACTTCAATCTTGGTGCTAGTATGTATCACCATATGACTACGATCTGATTGGATTTTGGGGGTACGTAGATCAAAGGTCACAAGTCAATTTCTGAAATTTCAGGTGTTCGCCTCGTTCTCGTGATAACTCAAGAACCACTTGAGGTATGAACTTTGTGCTAGTATGTATCACCATATTATGAAGACGAACTGATTAGATTTTGAACTATGTAGGTCAAAGGACAAAGGTCACAGGCCAATATCTGAAATTTCACGTGTTAGCATCATGCTCGCGGTAACTGAGGTATGAACGTCAGATCAAAGGTCAAAGGTCATGGAGATCATTTTACCATGAAATTTCAGATTTTTGCCTTGTTAACACTCTTGAGCTGAGTTTTAGCCATAAACTTCAAATTGGGAAGTAGTATGCATCACATACTGAGACCATCAGACGAACAATCACAAGAGCAGCATTGCTCGTAACTTTCATCACCCTGTGGCAGAACACTTTGATATATACAGCTGCACTTTCAGTGAGCGACCTAAAATGTTGTATTCTTAGAGACTGGCCCGTGTCATTTGAAGACCGACGTTTGTACGAAATCAAAATGATCGTAAAAAATGAGAAATTCAAGAAGCCAGGCATGAACATAGACATGTCCTGTCTGACGAACTATCCTTTCTTTCGTTAACACGCATTATGTTTTGTTGCCAGGCATCTACTCATACCCCAGTGTGACGTTTCTATAATGACGTCTTTTTTCCATTGTGGCGTTACGTAATTTTAATGCCCTCATTTCTCATGCATGCGCCTTGCGCTTAATAGCGCCTTTTAAATTATACGCTCTGGATCATAATTTACAAACGTGCATTTCAATTGTGACGTCTTTATGACGTATTTATCGTTTTAAAATTTGATTTATTTTTTCCAGTTTCATAAGCCTTCATATTAGCTTTAAACAAATATACCGCAAATATCCTCATGCCCTTTCAATAATGACACCATATGAATTCATTACCAAATTTAAGAACAATTTCCTTATCCAAACAGCTCGTCCTTGGAAACGAATATGGAACAAGGGATGAAAACGCCAAGACTGTAATATATTTATATTCATTTAAAAATTGATATGCATGAGCATGAAATATTTGTATGATATTTGCCTTTCTACTCGCCTTTCAAAGACATCTCGATATCAGCCATGATTATATCACCCGTGATGATTACTCACTGATCATCCATGGAGTCAGAGTGTCCGGGAGCTTGGAGACATCAAAATGTGGGTTTTCCGTCCGTGGAAAGATCAACATTGCACTTCCTCTGCTAATGAACCAGACTCCTAAAACGAAAGATATCACACTTGTACCAGGTGAGGGTAATGATGATGATGATGATGATGATAATGGTAATGATGATAAGAACAATAATACTAAAACTACTACTACTACTACTACTACTAACAATAAGAAAAATGATACATAGGGAAACATAATAAAATAGTAAGCATGGTAAGGATTATGACGATAATAATGGTAAAATGATGATGATGATAATAATAATAATAATAGTGATAATAATAGTAATACAGTAATTATGATAATGGGAAAATTATTATAAAGAAATGACATAGATTTTCACGTTCAATACGCCACTTTTGTCAGTCTATTTATTAAAACGCTAATTCATCAAAAACATCGTTTACCGTATCTTCTGTCATTCAAGGGTGTTTTTAAGTCATTCAATTTACCGTTTCGCGCAAGGGATATCGCTTTTTTATCATTCAAATTCATCGGCAACTGCTGAAAGGACACCTAGGGCATTCAAATTCGGAACATGTTCATTCAATTTAACACGCAAGTTATTAACCCCCTGTTTTGTTTATAATTCCCCATAAATAAGGCTGGTTTTGAATTTCATTTCCTTCTTGAGTTCATAATATAGAAGACCTTATTGTCATGTAGGCTACTTGTCACTTTTAAAGGAGAATTAACCTCAAAAAATAAAGGCGATAGTGTTCAAATGTGTTATTTATTCCTACTTGTTAGACTATATGGCTTCGCGTCAAAATATACAAGATCGATACGAATCAAGATTTTCTGAGCAAAATTTATCATCTGCTAGCAATATGTATCGTCTGCTAGCAGCACATTGGGGCTGCCATTTGTTTTATGTGTACAAGAAGATTTTCTTATCCAAATGCCAAATTTTTTTTTTTCAAAATTAAAAACCCATTTGACATTAAAAAATTAATATAGAATAAATATGTCAATTTATTTTTAAACTGAAGATTTCCTTATATATTTCTGTTGAAAATCGATATTCGCTTAATACAAATCTATTTTCTCGATACTGTGACGTATGGGACGGAGCAAATTAATTCAAATTTTATGGATGCTTCTTCCCTGAGCATCTATAGCGGCAAACTATGCATTCACCTGCTTTCGGATAATGGACTTGAAAAGTCAGAATGCATGCTGCATATATTATGTTCTGCTCTGTTTGGCAAACCCAAGAAAATAGATTTTTGTTAAGCAAAACCAGACAATTTAAAAATATCGCTATAAAGATTTAATTTTTATAATACATGTAAACACCCACTTTATATTTTTCGTCACATATGGGATTTTAGGTAATGAAGAAAATCAATTTAGGTCTTGGATATAATATCTTCCTGACTGGAACATTTCTCAATGGTTCATGTACAACTCCAAATCAGCAAGAAAATGGCAGCCCCCATGTAAATGAGTAGGAGACGATACCGGGTGTTGGAATATCTTTATTTATACCCTTTTCTGATATCTTATTAGAAAATGATTTAGGCCAATAAGTAGGAATATATTACACCTTCCAATATAAGTAAATTTGTAATTAGGGGTTAATTCTCCTTTAAAGGATGTATTGTATTCTGTAGATTTCCCAAAGCCACGCAAGATGGGGAATATAACTGAAGGGTTAATTTGAAAGTTTTTGGCCTGTACTTTAAACTAGAAATTCATGCACCTAAGCGTAAGCACCAGTCTTCCCAGAGGAAGGAGTATATAAACAACACAATGTCCGAAAACCAGCATTCCCTGATGTGTTTTTTTCTCATCTAACTACAGTGCGTCCCCCAAAAAGTTAACACTTGGAAAAAGTCTCCCAAAATAAATATTCCAAAATATTTGTAGGACATTTTCATACCTGTGGATAGCTTAGGGTCTCTACTATCAAATGACACCAAAATATCTGGCAATATTTTGAGGTCGAGTGTGCAAAGGTGACTTGTGAAAGGGTGCAAAATCCAGACTTGACAGGAATTGGTATTTTGTGCTGGCTGGCGTTAACAAATTTTGAGAACCGTAAAAAGATGTCAGCTGGAAAAAATCTCCCCGAATTCTTGTCAAGTCTGGATTTTGCATCACCTTTTTACAAAAGTGGTCTTTGCTCACGGGAGCGTAAAATTTCTTGAGATCTTTAGGTGTCATGTAATAGAAGAGACCCTAAGCTATCCACAAGTAGGAAATATTGCTTCAAATATTTTGAAATATTTATTGGGGGAGACTCTTTCTGACTGTTAACTTGTTTCTTGGACGCACTGTATAGGTAGTTATAGGGTAACTTTTAAAACTCTTCTTTATCTACTTAGAAGATGAAGTTATATTTTCTTTATCATCTCCTGAATGAAATAGTGTGTCCCCAATTACGAAGAAAATAATTTTATTTGTAAAGTTCTCTCTCGCGACCTACAGTTGTTTCATGTTTTTATATATTCATCCACGACCAAGAGATAGAGAGGGAAAAATGATTAAACCTTTATTTGCTCAAACGTTGGGATCTTTAAAATTCGCCATAACCAAAAACATGTAGGTCTCCTCTTGAATGGCAAATATCATGTTAAACACATATTACAAGTCAGTTGGAAAACATCAGAAATAATGTTTAAATTGAATGCTCAACAGGCTAAATTGGATGCTCCAATATGAATTTAAATGCAGTTTGTTGTGTGATCACGTGACCATGCGATGCTAAATCGAATGAAAGCTTTATGAAAGACGTCCGTGACCTATGAACTTGAATGAAAAGAGTGTTAATTTGACTGCCTGAAATGCGAATTTGAATACTCCCGAGATGAATTCCAATGCACAGATCATGAATTTGAAATGCCGAATAGCACGGTATGGCGAAAATCGTTTAAATTTGAATGCTCGTATAATTAATTTGACTGGTAAGGTTGCGAAATTGGCCGGGAAAACCTATTATTAAAGGGATACGCCACCAGGCGGCCGTCAGGAAAGTCAGGATTACGTAAGCCCCATTCACTCGTACACAAAGTTCGTGCGTCGAACTCGTCCGTAGGACTACTGGGATTATATTTCGGACTGCACGAGCCGACCAAATTTCGCACGAGAGCTTGAGCTCAGGTGGAGCGTGCATGTTGCGCATCGACTAGTCTGTCCGAAGTTTGCGCCTCACAGCAACGGCATGATCAGGTAACGATCACGGGTGCACTCTCGCGGCATAAAAACGTCCACAATCTGCCATTGAGTATCCCTTTAAAGGTTAAAGGAGAATGAAGGTCAAAACATTGTAATCAAGCGTTTACAAACTAAAATTGTACTTGTTTGAATTATCCAAACATGTCACAAATCTGATGTACCATATTTGAGTAAATTCAATCTTAAAACATGGACTTGCGACGATCTGGCACGGACATGGGCGCCGCCATGTTATGCGGAAAGTGACGAAATTGCGCTATAGTGTGTGATTGGCTGTTACCATTCATAGCTATCATTCAAAATGATGTCTCTACAAAACGTGTACAAAATATAATTTAAAGCAGATCTGTATCTAAAAATATTGAAAAACTGTAATTCACGTATTTAACATGAAATAAAAATAGTGATAACAACAATACAATTAATTTTACACTGATCTTTAGATTATCAAATAGACCTGTTTACAGATAATTGTATGCATACCTTTTTGACAAAGGTTGCTAATGACAACTCCATAGCTGGCATACCAGAGCATGCCCAACGTAGCAAAATCTAATGTATGCAAGCTGGATTTCAAGTGTATTTATAGTAGTAGGTGAATGGAATAACTCATCACTAGGTCCTCGGAGAAAAAAACATCCGTACACACTATGAACACGATGACAAAGAAAGCGGACAAAATATACAGCTCCTCATTGTACCCTCCACAATTGTTCTGGTAACAAAAGAACATCCCTTCATTGATATTGTATAAACTAAGTAGAACAGGTGAATATGCATGTGACACCTGTTCTACATACTTTTACATAATAGCAGTGGAGGGATGTTCTATTGTCTACCAGAGTAAGTGTGGGAGGTACAATGAGGAGCTGTATATTTTGTTCGCTTCTTTGTTCGCCATGTTCATAGTGACATTTGAAACATTAAGAAACAGGTCTATTTGATAATCTAAAGATCAGTGTAAAATTAATTGTATTGTTGTTGTCACTATTTTTATATCATTTTAAATACGTAAATTACAGTTTTTCAATATTTTTAGATACAGATCTGCTTTAAATTATATTTTGTACACGTTTTGTAGAGACATCATTTTGAATGATAGCTATGAATGGTAACAGCCAATCACACACTATAGCGCAATTTCGTCCATGTGTTAAGATTGAATTTACTCAAATATGGTACATCAGATTTGTGACATGTTTGGATCATTCAAACAAGTACAATTTTAATTTGTAAACGCTTGATTACAATGTTTTGACCTTCATTCTCCTTTAATCATTCTTGCGATCATTTCTTCTACTCCCTAGTCTAGTTCTGGAGTCTTTTTATTGATTTTTTTTATTCGCCGACTATACGCGATAAGCCGAGTGATGGTGCGATCCCGAGAACCTGTTGGCCCCGAAAAAAAAGAGTCCAGTGCAATTGCTCCACGCTGACGACTTTCCCTGAGATTTTTCAGGGAGAGCAATTAAAATTGGCCGCGCCTCCCAGCTAAAGCGCTAGTCTTTGCTTGACGTGGTGAAGTAGTAATGGGGAAATCTGGTATGATCTAGTGATGAAATGATTTTATATTCCTTAACCAGGTGCTATGTTGCATCAAAATTAATCTCTAAATTCAAATTTGATGAATGATGACCATTAAAACTTCCTCTTTTAACATCATTTTCGCTTAAGATACAATAAGGTTTGTAGATATAAACTACTGTGTTATATGCATGCATAGCGTGTTGTGTGTGTGTGTGTGTGTAGGCTTAGCGTATTTAACTCTATGGCCTACACCTAGCTGGCGCTCCACGTGTGTATAGCTGTGATACGTGAAACAATACACAATTCGAATGCACGCACAATACAGTACATCATAATGTGTACAGCTCGAGCTGAGCTGATATGCGATATGCGCGATCAGATCAAGGATCCCACCACGTGCAAAACGTAAACAACGCAATTGACGGTGAATATTCATGATTATTATCTATACGAGGTGGTTTTCCGTGGCAATGATTTTCCATATTTTGCGTTCTCTGATTTCGCAGCGGTCAATATTATACCATATTTTTTCTCTTCCGGGGGAGCGTTTCATGAAAGGACTTGTCAGATATTTTATCCGACAAATTTGCTCTCAGCCAATCAGATGCAAGGATTTCAGTAGCTTATAACAGTTGTCGGATGAAATATCCGACAACTTCCTTTCATGAAACGCTCCCAGGTTTTCCCATTGACTTTGTGTGTAAATTAAGCCGCGGGCAATATTAACGAAATCCGGTTTGAACCGGTTTTAGAAGCAACGCAATTAATGCATGCAATGTAATGCGCGAATACCACAGTGCAGTGCATAGGCCGCCGGTGCGCGTACACAACTTTGAAAACAACAATGGCGACTTGCAAGCGATTTGCAAGTTTTAATGACGACGAATTCAACGATATCGTAGCCAACAAAGACGCGGAAAATACAAAAAAATCAACAAAACAAGCCGCTGCAGTATTTCGAGAATATCTCAGAGAAAAGTCTCTTTCAGGTGATTTTGAAGCACTGGACAAGCAAACCCTTGCAAAAATTCTCGGAAAGTTTTATGTCGAAGCTAGGAAGGCTAATGGTGATTATTACAAAACCGCAACTCTTAATGCGATTCGTGCAGGACTCAACAGACACTTGAAAAGTGAGTACCAAAGTGCAGATCTCATTGATATTATCAAAGATTCTGAATTTGTTAAAGCCAATGAGGCATTCAAAGCTGCAACTGTAGAGCTGAAGAAAATTGGCAAAGGAGACGTCAAACATCATGAAATTATAACTGATAATGACTTGCAAAAACTCTATGATTCTGCAGTGTTTGATCAGAACTCACCGTCAGGGCTTCAGGACAAAGTTTGGTTTGAGCTCATGCTATTCATATGTCGGAGAGGAAGGGAAAACCTGCGTGACCTAAAAAAAGATCACTTTCTCATCGAAACAGATGAAAATGGACGCCAATATGTAACTCAAGCTGTGGATGAGTTGACAAAGAAATCTAGGGAAGATAGCACAGCATCTAGAGCTCATGCTGGTAGGATGTATGAAACAGGAAATGAAAATTGTCCTGTCACTTCATTTAGAAAGTACTTATCCAAGCTGAACCCAGACTCTGAGTTCTTATTTCAGACTCCGAAGCCTTCTGTCCCTAGTAGTAGTACCGAAGGTAGTCCATGGTTCAAAAAATGCCCACTTGGGAAAAACACGCTGGGAACTGCAATGGTTAGACTCTCAAAAAGTGCTGGACTGTCAAGAATTTACACGAATCATTGTCTCCGCGCAACTTGCATTTCCATTCTGGATAGAGAAGGTTTTGAGAACAGAGACATTTGTCAAATTTCAGGCCATGCTAACGAATCCAGTCTAGCTTCCTACACTGGAAGAGTCACAGACAGTAGGAAACAACAAATGTCTGATGCTTTGTTGAGGGCAATTAGACAGAAACCTAAACCCGAACCTAATCTTGATGCTATCGCTAGTACTAGTAATAGATCTAGATCTACTAGTAATAGTATTAGAAGGCCTACTCTGCAACCTGGTCCAGAACTAGAAGATCTTGGTGAAGAAGTAAACTTTGATCTAGATCTAGATCTAGATCTTGAAATGGATTGGTTTGACTCTCAAATGAGTGAGGTATCCGTATCGAATGAGGAATTTGTTCATAATGAACTTGTCACATTGGAGCCAGAGACTCAGACAGACAATGCTTCAATTCGCGTAGGCCTAGTTACAAACAAATCTACTCGCACCACTAACAGGTCTAGGTCTACTACTACAACCCGCAACACACGTCAAACAATGATGAGTCCATTTGTTTTCAATAATTGCAACGTGACCATCAATTATGTCGACTCTAAGTAAGCAAAATGATATGATGAGAAAACAATCTGTAAATACGTTCCTATTTTTAGTATTTGTTCCAGTTTGGAACTGTAGACTAGATCTACTTTTGTTTGGTTTGGAACTTTGGAGTTTGGACTCGTCATTTATAGACATTTTTTGTGCAGTTTTCTTGGATTCTGGATTTTATCAGCAGATCCGATGACGTCATAAAAAGGTCAGTCAAACTTGTATGTGATCAAATGTGTATGTGAACTGAATATGGTTGGTGAGATGATTTTTTTTTACATTAAATTTTACATTAAATTTTACATCAATTTCGTGTAAAGTATAGATAATAATAATAATATTGACAGGCATTGAATGAGGTAAACCTATATTGCCCTCTCTGAATCCAATATTGCCCGCGCCTTCGGCTTGGGCAATATTGGATTCAGATCGGGCAATATAGGTTGGTACCTCATTCAATGCCAGTCAATATTATATAATTATTATCTATACGAGGTGGTTTTCCGTGGCAATGATTTTCCATATTTTGCGTTCTCTGATTTCGCAGCGGTCAATATTATACCATATTTTTTCTCTTCCGGGGGAGCGTTTCATGAAAGGACTTGTCAGATATTTTATCCGACAAATTTGCTCTCAGCCAATCAGATGCAAGGATTTCAGTAGCTTATAACAGTTGTCGGATGAAATATCCGACAACTTCCTTTCATGAAACGCTCCCCAGGTTTTCCCATTGACTTTGTGTGTAAATTAAGCCGCGGGCAATATTAACGAAATCCGGTTTGAACCGGTTTTAGAAGCAACGCAATTAATGCATGCAATGTAATGCGCGAATACCACAGTGCAGTGCATAGGCCGCCGGTGCGCGTACACAACTTTGAAAACAACAATGGCGACTTGCAAGCGATTTGCAAGTTTTAATGACGACGAATTCAACGATATCGTAGCCAACAAAGACGCGGAAAATACAAAAAAATCAACAAAACAAGCCGCTGCAGTATTTCGAGAATATCTCAGAGAAAAGTCTCTTTCAGGTGATTTTGAAGCACTGGACAAGCAAACCCTTGCAAAAATTCTCGGAAAGTTTTATGTCGAAGCTAGGAAGGCTAATGGTGATTATTACAAAACCGCAACTCTTAATGCACTTATCAATTGTAAGACGCACCCCTCGACCCCCGGGAATGGTGCGTCACTTGTCAGATGTGAGTCGGATTTTCCTATACCATGACGCACCTGTGTGTCTCGACTATGACGGACCTTTTCTTACAATGACTGTGCCTGGACGAAAAAATATGACGCACCAGTTCTAGACTTTGACTTACCATTGTGACGCACCCCGTCATGGTAAAGCTCCGCGCGCACGTGGCACGCTATGCATCGGCGCGGCGCTAGTATAGTATTGCATGCATTCAGGCGCGGCTCTACACCCCAATTAGCGGCCCGAAAGCTTTCACGCTGACCTGCCTAATTTGCATAAAATAAACAATTTGTTTACGTAAAACCGCTACAGAAGAGTATCGGCTAAACTGCAAAATCTCGCTCTAGAAACCACTAAATGAAACGATCTAAACTTCAAATGGAAGAGTGAGAGTTGCTCTAACTCGTAATTATTATAATTTGTTGTAAAATCAGGTTTAAATATGTGAAAAAATAGGGAAATGAGACGCCATTTTTTTTTTTTTTTTTAGTCTGAAAATATTACAGTATTTTTCATATTTTCCGTCATTGCGCAAGATTGAGACTTTCACATATTAAAAATCAAAGTATATTGAAGGTTTCCTGTAAATATCTCTTAATAATTTTCTGTCGCACGGTTATGTCGGGAAAAAATCGAAGGCAATGTCATTCACGAACCGTCGACCGTTCTTCGCAGAAGTTATAATGTAGTCCCACGTACAGCGATACGTGCAAGGTGGTTTTCGACTCGGTGAAGTCCCACGAACCGTAATACATGCAGGATCATTTCCTCTCAACTCCGTGTGTGTGTGTGTGTGTGTGTGGAGTAAAACATGCTAGGTACTAAAGCCGAAATTGGGCCTAAAATGACACAGACCCATGATACGATTAATTATACAGAAATGAATCAGGTTACTGTTAAAATATGGTGGTTTGCTGCCACTATAACTCCATAGTTTTGGAAAATTACATTCTGAAATCCAATTTAACTTAAACTCCGGTCTAGTATGGCTTAACTTTGTACAGAAATTTAGACTGGAGTCTAGACGGGAGTTTAAGTTAAACCGGAATTCAGAATACAGCAGGTGCGTATCCAGGGGGGGGGGGGGGGGCGCAACAGGCGCGCCCTCCCCCCCCCCCCCCATTGGCCGTCGTAAAAAAAAAAACTAGCAAAAAAAAAATCCTCATACCAATTGAAATATTGTTCATTAAATAGGCTTCAAAATTTGTCACATATAGCACTATTTTGCATCTCAGCCCTTCTTCAAAAGCAAAAATTTTCCAAAGACCCCTCCCCCATGACGGCGATCAATAATTCCTGGCGCCCCCCCCCCCCCTATTGGGAAATCCTGGATACGCCACTGATACAGGCCATATAGTCCACTGAACTGCAGCACATCATTTTTATTTATTATTTATTTCTTTTTTATATTTTTTTTAGGGCGGGGGGTGTCAGTGTTCTAGCTCCCAGTCGGCACTCGTTACTCCCCTCCTAATCTCCCTCTCATGTTCTCTCTCTCTCTCTCTCTCATGGGTGTCTATTGCTTTTATTTGTATCTATTCAAATGATTATTTTTTATATATTTAAAATAGCAAGCATGTGGACATGTATACCATTCATTGTAAAAATATTATAAATGGACAGGCCACGGGCAGGGGCTGTAAGTCCATTCTGAATTTTTGAATTTTGGCAATTACTTTGTTGAAATCGACATGTACTATATACATTGTATACAAATGTATTAGCACCAATAAAGCTCTTGTACAATGATTCTCTGACTCTCACTTTTTTTCTTTCCACACATGTAACCTCCATATCTGCATAAAATTATCCGTATTTGTTCTGGGTTATTTTGTCTTTACGATGTAAATTTCACCGTGATTCAGTCCTCAGGCTGTGAATGAGAATTGTAATAAATACCAATTCAATTTAATTCAATTCAATGTCCATATCTTGTATTTTTAGTGCGTAAATAATACTTCCTCCATAGGTGAGAAGTGTTGAAGTGAACTTTCTTCCCATTTTCGTCTCTGAATTATGCTTTTGATGATTGTATTGTAAAGAATATTGATTATATATTTATTCTTTACCAGAAAGTGTGACATGCTCATTTTAGGTTTTCCGAGCCAACTTTTTTGGCTAGCAACGTAGGCTAAAATTTTAGCATGCAGCGTAGCGTAGCACACATGCCTGCAGGCAGCACTACATGTACGCTAACTCCAGGGAGCTCCAGGTACAAATAACCAAAGTCGACCTCGCCCATTAGTATGGCTACTTGCATTGCTTAATTTCGGCAGGTAAGATAGAAACTTGTACTTACATTTCAAGAGAATTACTGTAACTATCTAGCAGGCTCTTTGATTTTACGATTTAACGATTGTTTCGATGAAAAAAATGGAATTTCCTCGCCCAGCCGATCTTTTCCCCGTACTGTATTGTCGATTCATGACTCGCTCGCACTGTGTGGTCGAGTCAGGGACGGTATACGGTACATGCATTACACACAGTGCGATCGCGTCATTTGAATCGACGGTACAGTACGGGGAAAAGATCGACTCGGCGAGGAAATTCCATTTTTTCATCGAAACAATCGTTAAATCGTAAAATCAAAGCGCCTGCTAGATAGTTACCGTAATTCTCTTGAAATGTAAGTACAAATTTCTATCTTTCCTGCCGAAATTAAGCAATGCGATTAGCCATACTAATGGGCGAGGTCGACTTTGGTTATTTGTACCCGGAGCTCCAACACTGTGCGTTGGAGCTCCCTGGAGTTAGCGTACATGTAGTGTTGCCTGCAGGCATGTGTGCTACGGTGCTAGCCAAAAAAGTTGGCTCGGAAAACCAAAATGAGCATGTCACACTTTCTGGTAAAGAACATGAAATATATAATCCATATTCTTTACAATACAATCATCAAAAGCATAATTCAGAGACGAAAATTGGAAGAAAGTTCACTTCAACACTTACAGGTCAGCTGAAAAAAAGGCCAGTTGTAAACACATAAAACAGCTGATCGGTGATATGATGTATTCGTTGACGAAAGAATTTGGGAGAGCGCATGCGCACAGGGGCGATCTCCCTCGCTCATAGTTGTAGCTTCCCAGGCTTTTTCTGAAAGTTCTCGATTTTTGAAGGCAGATTTACAGAAAAGTACTAATTGCGCAAACTCGAAAATTGGCAGGGAGCGAGACTGGAATCTAAAGTCTAGTAACATGTAACTTGTTTGCGTATTCACTTCGTCCCAGACTTGTGTCGGGAAAAAAACAAAACCTCTTTTCACGGCCCTCAGAAACAGAAAAATACTCGTATCTCAAAAAATACTCAACCGTTTTCAGAGAAAATTGATATGAAGCATAATATCATCATTTCCTATGTACCTTGATATTTTCATAATGTTTAAGGCCCAAATAAGGAAGATACGAGAAGGTGAATTTTCGAGGATTTCTGCTCCTCGCTCAGCGGAGGGCTTCGATAGCCGTTAGGAATTCAAAAGCTTTTACGACTTTACGAGGAGTTAATTGGGGCGTAGAGCCGCGCCTGGACAGACCCGTTTGTAAACATAGCGAGGCATTATGACGCACCCATGTAAAATGACCGACTATGACGCACCCCATTCTCCATGCTGTGACTGACCAAATGCTTCCATGACCATACCCTGCGTCATTCATTTGTTGGTAAATTACCCAACCATGACGCACCTTTCCCGGGGGTCGAGGGGTGCGTCTTACAATTGATAGGTGCATAATGCGATTCGTGCAGGACTCAACAGACACTTGAAAAGTGAGTACCAAAGTGCAGATCTCATTGATATTATCAAAGATTCTGAATTTGTTAAAGCCAATGAGGCATTCAAAGCTGCAACTGTAGAGCTGAAGAAAATTGGCAAAGGAGACGTCAAACATCATGAAATTATAACTGATAATGACTTGCAAAAACTCTATGATTCTGCAGTGTTTGATCAGAACTCACCGTCAGGGCTTCAGGACAAAGTTTGGTTTGAGCTCATGCTATTCATATGTCGGAGAGGAAGGGAAAACCTGCGTGACCTAAAAAAAGATCACTTTCTCATCGAAACAGATGAAAATGGACGCCAATATGTAACTCAAGCTGTGGATGAGTTGACAAAGAAATCTAGGGAAGATAGCACAGCATCTAGAGCTCATGCTGGTAGGATGTATGAAACAGGAAATGAAAATTGTCCTGTCACTTCATTTAGAAAGTACTTATCCAAGCTGAACCCAGACTCTGAGTTCTTATTTCAGACTCCGAAGCCTTCTGTCCCTAGTAGTAGTACCGAAGGTAGTCCATGGTTCAAAAAATGCCCACTTGGGAAAAACACGCTGGGAACTGCAATGGTTAGACTCTCAAAAAGTGCTGGACTGTCAAGAATTTACACGAATCATTGTCTCCGCGCAACTTGCATTTCCATTCTGGATAGAGAAGGTTTTGAGAACAGAGACATTTGTCAAATTTCAGGCCATGCTAACGAATCCAGTCTAGCTTCCTACACTGGAAGAGTCACAGACAGTAGGAAACAACAAATGTCTGATGCTTTGTTGAGGGCAATTAGACAGAAACCTAAACCCGAACCTAATCTTGATGCTATCGCTAGTACTAGTAATAGATCTAGATCTACTAGTAATAGTATTAGAAGGCCTACTCTGCAACCTGGTCCAGAACTAGAAGATCTTGGTGAAGAAGTAAACTTTGATCTAGATCTAGATCTAGATCTTGAAATGGATTGGTTTGACTCTCAAATGAGTGAGGTATCCGTATCGAATGAGGAATTTGTTCATAATGAACTTGTCACATTGGAGCCAGAGACTCAGACAGACAATGCTTCAATTCGCGTAGGCCTAGTTACAAACAAATCTACTCGCACCACTAACAGGTCTAGGTCTACTACTACAACCCGCAACACACGTCAAACAATGATGAGTCCATTTGTTTTCAATAATTGCAACGTGACCATCAATTATGTCGACTCTAAGTAAGCAAAATGATATGATGAGAAAACAATCTGTAAATACGTTCCTATTTTTAGTATTTGTTCCAGTTTGGAACTGTAGACTAGATCTACTTTTGTTTGGTTTGGAACTTTGGAGTTTGGACTCGTCATTTATAGACATTTTTTGTGCAGTTTTCTTGGATTCTGGATTTTATCAGCAGATCCGATGACGTCATAAAAAGGTCAGTCAAACTTGTATGTGATCAAATGTGTATGTGAACTGAATATGGTTGGTGAGATGATTTTTTTTACATTAAATTTTACATTAAATTTTACATCAATTTCGTGTAAAGTATAGATAATAATAATAATATTGACAGGCATTGAATGAGGTAAACCTATATTGCCCTCTCTGAATCCAATATTGCCCGCGCCTTCGGCTTGGGCAATATTGGATTCAGATCGGGCAATATAGGTTGGTACCTCATTCAATGCCAGTCAATATTTATAAATATTTACGATCACTTGTGTGTGAACTTTTGACCCCTGACGTCAGCGTGGAGCAATAAGCCACTTCGGAGATGCAATCTGAGCATGAGCAGATAAAGGTCATCTGTACCAAATTCTAAAACCCACTGACACTAATATTCAATATGTGCTCATGAACGTCATGTAATCATTATTCAATTATGCACTAATGGTGCATTCCATGATATCCAGGTGGAAGTATTCTTTTTAAAGGGGGAAACAAAAGCTATTCATGAGGCACCTCTATCACTCCCATGCAGAGTTATTTTTCTGAAGTGCACATAAAGGGACCCTCCATGTCTAAAATATCTGTGGATATTTGGGGTCATTTGTACCATGCGCTAACCCCGAACTGGCTTATTGCACTGGACTCTTTTTTCGGGGTTCTCGGGATCGCACCTTCACTCGGCTTATCGCGTATAGTCGGCGAATAAAAAAATCAATAAAAAGAGTCAAGAACTAGACTATCTACTCCCTACTATCACCTTAATAAGCATATCAAGTCGTTTCATATTTGTGTCTCAATTGACATGACTTATTCTTAATATTTCACGGAATAATATGCATGATTGATTGGGATGTTATGTTTCCACTCAGGTATTCCACACAAGATTCACGTGCCACAGTTCCGGAAAACCTGCACGCACAAGAATGGTGGATCAATGAAGATAGATGTCGAAATCATAGATGCGTACGATAACTTGACAAACTATGCTGAGGACCTAAGAATCTCGTGCAAGGTGGAGTATCAAAGACAAGACAGAAACATAATGGAAAACAAAAAGTGATTTACAGTGCGTCCCCCAAAAGTTAACAGCTGGAAAAAGTCTTTCCAAATAAAGATTTCTGAATATTTTAAATAAATTTTAATTCTTGTAGATAGCTTAGGGTCCCTGATATGCAATAACATCAAAATAATCTGACTAGTTATTAATCTTGAGTGATCTAAAACCACTTTTGTGAAAGGGTGCAAAATTCAGACTTGACAAGAATTGGTAATAGTTCTGACTGTCATCAACAAAGTTGAGAACCGTTGAAAAATGACAGTTGAAAATAAAGTGTGCCCAATTAAATATTTTAAAGTATTGCACGAAATGTTTATACCTGTGGTTAGCTTACGGTCTCTTCTATAAAATGACACGAAAATATCTCGCAACATTTTACGCTTGAGTAATAGCCACTTTTGTGAAATGGTGAAAAATGCATTCTTGACAAATGTTTGTTCTTGTTCTGGATGGTATGAGCCAAAATGAGAGTCATGAAAAGAAATTTTACATTCTGATCTTAAAAGACGATCCCATCAAAACTTTATGGTTGTGTGAGCAAGCCAGGTGAAATTAAAAGACTCACCGTTAGTAACATTATGAAACACTCAGCAAAGTAGTTTATTGCTCACTCTAGGATAAGATGTTGATGGGGTGTGTAAGGATATACAGATAAAATAACCTGTTATTTCATAAATTGTCTTTTATTAATTTATTAATTTACATGACTCTCAGCAAGGCTGATACCAGCCAGAGCTAGCCAATATCAATTTTTGTCAAGGCTGGATTTTGCACCCTTTTACAACATTGGCTTTTTTTCACTCAAGCGTAAAATATTGTGATATATTTTCATGTCATTTGATCGAAGAGACCATAAACTATTCACAGGTATGAACATTTCCTACATATATTTTGCAACATTAATTTGAGGAGAATTTTTTCCAACTGTTTTTCTGGGACGCACTGCATAGTCGAGGCCGGCAATCCGAGTCACGATGTCGCAGAAAAATGTTACCTTCCATATTATGTTAATAATAATAATAATAATAATAATAATAATATTCCGCTTTTATATAGCGCCTAATACATCAATGGTTGTGTTTCTAAGCGCTTTACAGATATATTATTACCCCGGTCATTGGATTCTGACATGCCCGCACACAATGTGTGCACTTTATCCGCTCCCTGGGGAGTATTCCAGCCAGTCGCTGTAAAGCGCCACATGCTAACATCTTAAGAAGGCGAAGGCTACAATTGTGGTCTCGAGGTCGGGCTTGATTTATTATCATTCAGTCTCGTAGACGTTTGGTTCCGTAAAGCCTAATATCAGACAGCTCGGATTGCGACATGCACTAAGTTCTCCAAACATGCCAAAAGATCGAATCCCCCCCCCCCCCCCAACTCAAACACCAATACAACATGGGATATATCTTTTGTTTTATAAGAAATAAACCTTTTCGTATCATCGGACCATATGAAATAATCTTTTCGCATCTAGCTTGAATCATATGGCAGCATGCAAATGCCATTAAGATCGGCTATTAATCAATGACAGTTTTTGACAGTTTTGACCAACTTGAGGAATAGAGTCGATCAGCCAGTCGTCGATCGGACCAAGGAACCAAAACATATATCAATGTTTCAGTCGAATTCCTTGCGTTTTTTTTTTTTTATAAATCTCCATCCATATGTTGGTTATTCATTTGTGTTGGTCAAGAGAGAGGTGCCTTACTGATTTGCGTGAACCAAAAAGTTTGGTTCCAAAACATACTATAATACTAAGTTCTATGAAAAGCATCGATTATTTAAATAGTTTTCCTATTCGCATTACCGACTTGAAATGAAATATAATGATGCATGATGGGATATAAATTCAGTTTCTAAAACTCCAGGTGCCTTAGAACGTTATCAATGTTATCTATAACTTTTTAAAACAAGTGGATGTAGTTGGGTTTGATACCGAACTCTTCGACTGTCTTCAATTCCATGTATATTGATTCCCCGATTTAGAATGCAACAAGCCATTGTTTCTCTTATTTTCATAATACGGTATCATTGATAAGCGAATCTTAATCATATCCACGTTTTAACTTTTTTTTTTGTTCTGTTTTTTTTCCAAGTTCACTGGAGATGCAGATCTACCTTCATATTACGCAAATTTAAAATCTGATGGAAAAGCAACCCTTACAGGGGAGAGGATTTTCATCAAAAATCTTAAAGGAAGCAAGGACATCAGGGCTTCAGTGTATTGTCCGGTAATAACTTTGATCAAAAATATGAAAATACGTGTAACTTTTTATGACAGATTAAAGCCCATGCCCATGAGTAGAAAGATGAAAAAAAAATACGGAAAGGACTGAGCCCGCCATGTCCTTCTTTGATTAATATCTAAATACCGTATTCCACATCCAATGTGTAACGTGCATGAAATCTACATTTGATTATTAGTAAACGGATATAAATCATTATTCACTCAATTTTTTCTAAACCACCACTTACAGGAGAAAATAGAGGCGGAAAATCATTTTGAGTCATAAGTATTTTGAAATAATGATGTATGGAAGCTGAAAATAATTTGGTATGTATATAACTTGAACAGAATACAAAGTGAATACAGTATATATCAATAGTAATAAGTTTATAGAATA
Source organism: Heliocidaris erythrogramma (assembly GCA_025617745.1). Taxonomy (NCBI): domain Eukaryota; kingdom Metazoa; phylum Echinodermata; class Echinoidea; order Camarodonta; family Echinometridae; genus Heliocidaris; species Heliocidaris erythrogramma. The sequence continues at coordinate 30,053,967 of CM046865.1, read as the reverse complement.
TTAAAATAATGTTAAGTTTTGTCGGTTAAACTGTAATTTGATACCCTTGAACCTTTTATTACTTCTTTTTTAATGTGTAAATTGCATTTAAAAACTGTGTTTTAATAAAGGACAACAAGTACAACATGGAAGGCGTGAAAGCAGTTATTAAGATTGTACCAAGAGAAGGACCTTGTGTAATTAAGGTTTTCAATGGACAGGGGGACGAGATCCTGCATTGTGGCGAGATTACATGTGTAGCTGGAGAAGTAATCGATAGTCTAGGTAAAATTAAGGACATCTCATTTATGATAATAATGATAGTAATAATGATAATTATAATATGAATGATAATAATTTCAAAGAAATCGTGGGGGGATCGTGCATTTGCTCATTCGGGGCCAACTGTGTGGAAGGGAATTCCACAGAGTTTGCCCCGAATGAGCACTTTGACATCAGTGGCTTCCTTCAAGCGCAACCTAAAAACGTATCTGTATAAGAGTGCCTTCTGACAGACATTCATTATTCTTCCAGTGTTAATAATTTTGACTTCTCATTCTGTGTGTATTAATTTGCTCTGGAGCGCCTTGAGCATCTAATCAGGATGGAAAATGCGCTATACAAGTCACATGTTTTATTATTATTATTATTATTATTATTATTATTATTATTATGATAAAAAGTAAAAAAGTAAAGTTATAAAATACAATGAATTCTGGAAACGCATGATAGACTTTGTGAAGCGGATGAAAAACTGATAAGGAAACGTTCTATACACTAGTACATGTATAAGTCAATAACAAAGCTAAAGATAATTAGTGTTCAGTGCTTTTAAAGCTTATTTGGAAAGAAAAAAAACAGCACTCCAAAAGTCTCTCGATGGGTTTATCAGATTCCATGGGGTCCAGAATTCTCTGACAAGCCCCCCCCCCCCCCCCCCCCCGCAAAAAAAAGGTGTAATTTCCGATAACAAGGGGTTCATAATTCCGAACATTTGATGCATTACTCCGAAGGTTCATAATTCCGAAAGTGAAAAAGGGTTCATATTTCCGAAGGTTCGTAATTTCGAGAAGATATGTAGGGCTCTGTTGTATTTTCGGAAATACGAACCTTCGGAATTATGAACCTTTGGAAAACCAATTCCCCCCTCTTAGACTTGATTCTTATAGCTTATGTAAGTTAATTTGTTATGACAGCAGACAAAAATACCATGTATTACAATCGCGTAATTTGTCAATCGTAATTTATCTGAAGTAAAGAGTGTCTACTTTACCTCCCAAGAATTACGCTTGATAAATGCAGGTTTGCGATATTGACATTAATTTTTTTTTTTTTGTATTTTCAAAAACAATTATAGTTTAAAACGAAAAAAAAAAGTTTAAAAAACAAATATATCTGATTAATAACTGCGGATGTAAAATAGTTAAATGTTATAATTATTGAAATGATAAAAGGGTAATGAGATTTAAACTAGAATAGCAAGAAGACAGCCATTTAAAAAGAATCAGAAAGTTTTCCTCTTTGACAGCTTTGCTACATTTCGACGAAAACGACAGGGTGTAATGATGTTTTATCTTTTTTAAAAACAGATAAATACATTATTTGACCATGTTGGATTGACGCACAGTATACATTTATAAATAATTTCTTGGTACTGCAAAATTTCAATATGGCACGAAAAAGAGACATGATAACGAAGCTTTTCGACCTGCACTCATCAGGTTATCACGCAGGTATATAACAAATTACTTAAAATCAACTATATTATACTCGGTGAACCCGGACGCAACCTAGACGCCGTAATTTCAGAACAATCGCAAAGCTTGGACGAACTCCTTTTGTCTGCACAGAAGAGGTTCTTGCGATTGGATATAAGCAGCTTCCAGAAAGCGTAAATGCGCTGAGCTTCTGGCCCGGGACATAATTGAGACTAATATTGATCGTCGGCATAGCTTTGTGCGCAAGCTGGATTGTTCAGCAAGTGGAGACCAATCGCTGAATCGCATTTGGCTATCTTTGGTCTGTTAGCGCGCATTTCAGATTTGCAGGCACGGACGGGCTGCGTGCGCTGATTGGTTGTACGGTTCCGAATAATCGAGGGAATGTGTTGTTTAATGCGATCAGCCAACCGCTGAGAAGTACGGCCCACGTACCTGGCATCGCACCGGCACTGAAATTGGTAAATAACATTACTCAAGTGGGGGGTGGGTAGTGCATCCTTGCTAGTTGACGGTAGCATCCTGTGTGTAGAAAACACAATGCGTGTCGAAACCGCGTAATAGCAACGTGACACTGCGTGTTTGATCTGACTGGCGTATTTGTCAGATACCTTACCCCTCCAGGGTAGTTTGAGATACACGGGGCATTTGGCAGGTCCAAATCTGGTGTCAGATTTGGATGGTGTCAGATTTGGATTGTGCCTCCAGCGTCCGTGTTATGGTGCGAGATATAACATGCTCAGGGTAACCATTGTCAAGGAGGATAGTTTTGATTTTCGCGATTTCGGGAGCTAATTTGCACGCAGAGCAAATCCTATGGGCGCGGCACACTAAGTTTCTAATGAGCCCAATCTTGTATGAAGTTGCACTGTACGAGTCCCATCTCGTGTATTGCCCGGTGAATGTGGGCTTGCGGTAGACGGAAGTGATGAATTTCCCATCACTTCTCTCAACGAGAACGTCGAGAATTGGGAGCGCATTGGACAGTTCAATTTCACATGTGAATTTTAGCGCGGGATGGAGCCGGTTCAGTTGTGTAAGGAAAACCTCACACGCTGCGCGGTTATCAAAAATTGCAAACGTATCATCAACATACCGACAATACACATGTGGGACTATATTAAGATCGGTGCCGTTCTGTAGCAGGCGCATTTCATGAAAGCCAACAAAGATGTTAGCAAGCGCGGGGCCTAATGTCTCTTTTTCGTGCCATATTGACAGTATACATTTACATCTTTATCACAGCGTTCAAGCTCTTTGATGAGGCAGGGACAGAAGTCCCGGTTAGTGTGGAATTGGCACAAAATATTGACTTTTTCGGAGCGACACCAAATGACCCAGCGATATTCAAGACTGGAAAACTACCTCCCATACGAACGGATCACAGGTGTGAAGCGAATCCCATTAAACGGTATCAGATTCGGCTAATAAACACTGATGTGGAATTCGACTTCTTTGTGAGGTATGAGGTGGACTTCTCGTGGATTCCTATGAATTCTGTAAAACACGATTCCGTGCATGAGCGGGTCCCATACGACATATGGCATTTATTCATATTTTTCATCCATAAATTAACGAAATACCTCCTGATATCACCATGATTATAAGTGGTAATACCAGAAAGCCATTATTAAATGGTCATGTGGAGAGATTATTCTTGTGGATAAAATATGTGGACAAAAGACACAGGTCGTACGGGACTCATTACATGGAATCGCCCAACAACTTATGGCCAGTTTTACCTTGTAACGTGGGGGTACCAGTAATTGGATGTGCGAGTTGGATCGGCCCTGATGTGCCCACCAGTAACGTAGAAAAAAAAAGAAGATAGGGGGCTGAACATAGGCATACGCAGCACAGTTTTTGAATACCAGCGAGCGAGCGAGCCAAAAACTCGACCTTTTTAATGAAAAATGTAATTTTATCACAATTCTAGACCTATATCCGCTAGGTAATTTCAATTTCCCCCTTAATTTTTTTTTTATTTTGTAATTTTTAGGCGTGCGGATTTTAATTTTAATTTTAATTTTAATTTTAATTTTATTATTATTATTATCATTCCTATTCTTATTTTTATTTTTTTTTTGGGCGGGGGGGGGGGGGGGGGGGGGGGGCTTCTTCCCAGTAGTATTGTAAACGCCGAAATGCAGTTAAAGCTGCTATATATTTTTAAACATTTATATAATTTTCTACAGAAAACTTTGCTCCAAAAATGCGATTTCAATTTCTTTCATAGATCAATACCAGGAAAACCCGCTCACATGAGAACTTCACCCGTCGGATCAGAACAGTTGCAATGCGGTGGTATTTTGAACGTCCTTGTGCAGATCACCGATGAAAATGGAAACATCGTGGATATAAAAGTAGGCACTTTTTCATTTTATCTTGGGCTCCCTGGTGCAAAGTGCAGTCGATGGATTTCGACCTTTGAGGGCATCTATGTGAATTCCCTTTCCCCTTCCTCTCTGTTTTAAAATCATAGATGACACTGAAATATTCCTCTTGCACCATATAATTTGAAGCTCATTCCTCTCAAATTCTCGGAGCCACTATATTTCACTATCAATGTCTCTGTTACAGGATCATCCAAAGCAAGAAGATATCGCTTTGCAAACAATGGAAGGGAAAGCTATGGCATTTGAACAGCTAGAACAAGACAGCAGGGGCTTCATCATCAAAGACATCCAATATCCGAAGGTTGTGTCTTTAACAGGGAACTTTCAAGGCATGGTTCACTACCATCCATTCAGTGCCGAATTCACCTTGAAACTTCTCCCCGGACCGCCACACCAGCTTGTTTGCATAAGTCATGATTCTAATACGGTATATACAAATATATGCAATAAAAAAATATTTTATTTGTTACTTTTACAATTCATAATGATGCTTATCCTGCATTAAAACAAAATTGGTAGAACAACTATAATACTTTCAAGTATGACCACATTTGGCCTGTATGACATATTTTAAAGCATATTTGTTCACATGTATATTAAAATCAACTCTTTTCCTTATTATTATTTGGTACTGCCTTTAATTTGATGTTTATTATATCACAGAAACTTCAGAAACTAAAAAAATATACCTTTTAAATCTTGAAAATAATTCAATAATGAAGGCAAGACTGACCAATTTGTTGATACATATTCTATCTTCCCTCTGTACCTGCAATGACATTAGCCTAAAATACAAGTGTATCTTTATTATAAACAGAAACTGAATATCCACAGTGGCATCCCAATCGAAGAATCGTTGATCTTTCGACTATTAGATAAATACAACAATTGCATCTTTGACCCGAAAAATGAGATTGAAGTGCAATGCAGCATGAACCTAACGGTGAGATTCTCTAAAATTCATCACAACACTCGTAATCCATAGGCTGTACAGAATGGGAGATTTGATAGCATTACATTGCGCGTTTATTCACTCAAAATTTACCTTTGAGACTTACATGTATTTTTATATTGAGCTATAGTCTGCTAAAGCTAAACTGATTGTAATGTATTTTCATAATTCATTTCAGCACGACGTGTTTTGCATGATAATGGGAAAGATGTGTGAATCCCTTTCTACATTGTGGTTTGTTGTAATACATTCTCTGCCTTTTTTGCGTTATTTGTTCTTTATCGTGTCGTAAATTTAGGCCTACTGCACTTTAAATCACATTTGGCTCATGTATAGGGTCATTTTATCCCCGATGTCCGATGACACTCTTGAGTTCACTCAAAGCAAAAGGTAAAATTCTTCCACAAGGTACCAAATGAGTACACCTTTGTCTAACCGGACAAGTGTAGATTAATGGCATAAATTGCCCAGCATTTACGCCCTAAAAGTGAGTGAGCTCCTTTTTAATGGAGTGACCTACATATTTAAACCCGTCAATATGGATAGGGTCTACTATATATTTATGTATTTTTTTCCCCGGATATGGGACAATCTTTAAATATTCTACTCAATGACAAAAAAAAAGCATGAAAGTTATTATTATTTCTGTTTTAGGTTATTCCCGACAAGACATCAACTAGGCCGAATGAAAGTTCAGGGGAAATTGCATTTAGTGGACTAACACTTCAAGGTTCAATGTAAGTTTGGTTATTGTATAGAACATATTAACACCTACTGTGTCATTGCGCCATTTGGCACGGACTTTACACACAAATCCCATAAAAGAGTATTATATTTTATTTGGCAAACATAGAGTTAATTATCGCATGGGCTGTCAATACATTTTTTCATAATATGATGGCTTCATTTTTGAATTAATATTTTGCTGGTTCTTTTAAGTTTTTGCCATTTTTTTCTCACAGCTTCATTATCACAAGAAAAATTATAATAAACTTATTATAAACGTACTTAAAAGAAAATGAAAGATAATATATCAGCCATATTTAACTACCCCCCCCCCCCCCCGCCCAATGCATTTGCATTCACTGCGTTTAATAATCAAGATGTTCTTTAGCTGGATCGATGTGTCAAATAAAAGTGATGTTTTCAAGTTGGTATCTAAAACATGCATATATGACAATGTGTTAGGAAACAGTAATATACCTGAAAAGTAATGAAATGATAAAACATCAAGTGAAAAAACAAAGAGTATCTTTTTGTTATGCGTAAACATGACTCTGTTATGAATCCGTTTGGTAATAAAGAAATAGTGTAGAATTCTAGCTAAATATGATTATACCGTATAAAGGGCTAGTCACATTAATGATAACGGCAACGAGATTTTCAATTAAAGGTACACCTGCTATGTATAGGGAGTACGTGTGAGTATGCTCGTGTCTGTTAAAAGTAGGGCGGCTCTAGGGGGAACCTTTAATGAAAACTCTCGTCATCGTTATAGTTATCGGACAAATGTGACCAGGCCTTTAGTCTTCTATTTCAACTAATTCTCAATCATTTTGAGTGCTTTTTGCGTTGACTAGAAATAAAAGTTAGAGTCTAATAAACTTTTTTTACAGTTAAATTATGCATTTTAAAATAACCTGACACTTACAACTTGAATTCGACATGCTTGATCTTTTAAAAATCCATTTAGAACAGTCTACTCACTTAAAATTAAACACTTTTGTTTGAATACTTAATTTCCCCAAATTGAAATAATAAATATCAAAATTATTTCAAAAGTATTCCTGTTAGAAATTTTGTATTCATTTACAAGTATTTTCAAAACTTTTAAAACTAGATGTTTTATATTTGTGATGTTAGTGATGAACCTCATCCAGTCAACAGCCTTCCTAGTGACAAACACTTCATTTGGGCGAAGTTAAAACGTACGCAGATCAAATCACCACTAATTGACATCGAGATTTTGCCGAATCCAAATCGACCCCATTGCATTGATGTGGAGTTCGACAGGCAGATCGACGGACAGCACGAGGCAGGAACGATTATGCCATGTACGATGATTTTCTTTAAGTTTTACCTAACTTAAGCACATCACAGATAACCATAACACAATTTGAAACAGGCATTTTATAAATATATGATTGCAGGGAGACATAATGGGGTGTTGCAAGAAAGTCGCAATCAAATGCAAATCCCGCATTTGCAATCGATTGCAAATATAATACATGCATTTTAAATGGAACTTGCAATCAATTGCAAGACTTGCGAATGTTTTGGGGGATTTGCAAATGATTGCAACTTTCTTGCAACACCCCATCCCGGGTAAGTAAACCAGTCAAATTTTGAAGAGAAAAAAAGGATATTTTAGCATTAATTGAAAAATAAATAATTCCATAATAAAATTTGATAAGGACATTTAGGTCTATTCTGCGAAATATATCTGTGTGTGTGTGTGTGTGTGTAGCCGTTCCGGAGGATCTAGATAGAGAGATATATATATATATATATATATATATATGAATACATATTTTTATTATTAATTTGTTTTTACTGATATGCATTAAATTCACTTACCCACCTCTTCACGATTTCTAAGGTGTTAACGTAGTTGTGAAAGCAGAAGACGGTACAGTCATGACGGGACTTCCGTCCGACAGTCTGAAAGCAGAAGTTACCAATGATTCCACTGATCTTGCCCCTTCTGAAATCATGCAAGATATTATTGAGGAGGAGGAGGAGGAAGAGGAGGACAATGCGATGGAGCTAACCGATGTTGGCGAGATGCAAGCGACCGATGTAAAGAATGGCACCTTCTTTTTCAGGTACGGTACCCTTCACATTGGTCCAAAGTGGCATACTTTAAATACACATATCAGCATTCCGTAGTTGTTATAATCATGGAACCCTTATACCATGGTCACAGCCGGCCGGCTGTGTCTGGCCTATTTTGCAGAAAATCCCTTCGTCGAAGGCACATGTCCGTACTTTTTGCCAGGCACGCAAGAGCATGCACGCACGCAATTTTTGAAATCAACATTGGTGACACGTGCAGCCATATTGTTCTTGCGGAAGTATGTTTGTGATGAGGGTGCAAGATGCCCAAGAGTGATCATAAGAAGGACGTACGAATCGCAGGTATTCGACTATATAATGCTATGTTTTGTTTTTTATATATATATTTATATATCATCAGAAAGCTTAAAACACCAAGAATTAAATCATTTTATCTTCACGCATTGACACGAAAGTGGTAAGGTGAAATAAGCACTGTGAAGATAGTACTTCTGGAAAGAAGCAATGGGGAAGGACCGCCGATGAAAATGGTCTGTCGTGTATGACGTATGCGCATGATCACGCAGTAGTCGTGAATGTGCTTCTGCGACAAAATGCATTGCTCGTAAACTTCGCATTATTTACACCGTTTTTTTTCTACTTCTGCAATTTAGCTTGCATACAATAAAGCCTCAACGACGGGTTTCTGGGTTTCTTTTCTTCTATATATATCGCCCGTAATTATCAAAATGTTAACATTTTTTTGATGCGGGGGTGACAATTTTTTTTTTCTTTCGCCAGACCTTCATATTCGCTCTGGTAGGGGGGGGGGGGGGGGGGGGGGGGGGGGGGGGGTTATGGGGGTCCAGTTTCCCTCCTATAACTCCATCACAAGCAAACAAAAATAAGTCTTCATTCTAAAGGGGGGGGGGGGGGGGAGGGCACAATTAAGAAAATGGCGGATCGTCTATGGTCAAAATGGGGGGGGGGGGTGAGGGGGCACGGTCTAGAAGTGCCCCCCCCCTCCCGGATCCACCAATGGTTTCGGCCATGATATAGGGCTAATATAGCGAATATAATTTATTTTCATTCAAGCAATATATTAACGACAGGTTTCTGAAATATTTTTATACTTTATCCTTCGTAATTATCTAAATTTTAACATTTTCGTGACGCATTTCGATCGGATCCCAGAGATATTTGGACAAGCTGCATACGGTACGTACGGGGCAGAGAGCTGTGTGCCGTGAGTGAGTTGCAGGCTGGATATATTTTCATGCTACTATAATGAGACATATTATAGGCCTAATATCACGATTTTCATTTTTCAGTTTTCATTCTAGCAATATATGCAGATTTTTTTTTTGTGGAAATATATCTATTATTCACTACGGATCGTGATATTAGGCCTAGATATGCCAGAAACTAGTACCACGAAAATATTTGTCCAGTTTGCTACTCGTTCACTCACTCATTCACACACGGCTGGCTTTTATGTATACAGCTTAGATAACTAGATAATTACGGGTGATAAAGAAGAAAAAATATCTCAGAAACCTGTCGTTCATATTGCATGAATTATTTTTTTGCTATGATAGAGATAGTGATATTAGCCCTATATCATGCTCGAAAGTACCATGAAAATGTTACCAACCTGCTAGTCGATCACTCACCCACTGAGACAGCTATACCTTGTGTAGAACAGGTACAGCTTGTCCAACATCGCTGTACCATTGCGATCGAAACGCATCACAAAAATGTTGAAATGTTGATAATTACGGGGGATAAAGAAGAAAAGAAACCCAGAACCCGTCGTTGAGGCTTCATTGTATGTAAGCTAAATTGCAGAAGTGACGAAAAAAGCATAAAACAGTGTATATAGCCTAGGTCACAATCCGCCGTACTTGCAAGTGCGTGCTGTCTGCGTGCAAAAACGTGGGCAAAATTTGTGGATCCGTACGTGGTGAGTACTGCGTCTGTACGAATTTGGAGCACGCAGACAAGACGTAGAATTTTTAGTGCAGGAGGAACTTTCGCTGCGTTCAGGCTGCGGGTGGTCTACAGATTCACCCCCGGTGCAGGGTCCGCGCTTATTCGGCGCTTCTCCAGTTCAGTTGTCCAGTGAGCACGCAGAACTCAAGTAAACCGCAACGAGGAAGTACGTGCTATGACTTAAAACCAAGCCCTAAAGCGGCCGCCATTACGCTGTAACATTTGGGCACGATTTGAACGCGCCGGAAGCCCTATGCATTATTCATTTTGTACGATACCCCTAAAGTGTATATGCTTTACACGCAAGTACAATGTAAACGTGGATCAGTGTCACGCAGGCGCACTAAGAAAGGTCAAATCCGCTTAATTTAATCATGTATGGTAATGTATTCATTACTTGGCTAATGACGACGCATCGATAATTGACGAATGGGCGTCATTCGTATGGTGTCATTAATCTTTATGATAATTAGGGCCAGCAAATTGACAGGATCGTCAGCAGAAAGGGTTACACTCGTTCCACTTATAAGATTACTTGGTCGAGTTCAACGAGTTGTATATCGTAGTTATTAAGATAAATACCATGTTGTTCACATTTATCACATCTCACGAATTAAGACAAAAACTTTTACATTCATAACAAGTAATTTTTCAAAGAAATTAATAAATTTACTATCTTCTTTGACCAGTAGGATAAAGTTTATAAAAGGGGGGGGGGGGGGTATAATCATTGAAGGCAAAGCTAGGAATAAGATATCAGGTGTAGAGGAAGAGGTATCCTTAGATTTTCTTGAGGGGCAACTTTCGCACTGAAGTTTGTTAATTCTCATAATTGTGAACACACATGTACCTTTATTTAAAAGAGAAATATGAACCTTGAAAATTCGGCCATTTTAGTTCTCACCCCGCCCCCCCCCCCCCCCCAACTAGCGTACTGGGGGGGGGGGGGGACAGACTGCCCCCTAACAGCTTTTGACCCCCCAAAAAGTAAAGTGTGCCACCCCTTTCTTTTAGAACTTTTTATTACCTTTTTTAAAATTCTTTTTTGCTTGTCAGAGAATTATGGAGGAAAACAAAAACTCCGCCCCCCCACCACGAGCGAATTTTGGAGGAAAAAAAACCCAATTCTCTGAGGGCTAGCTAATGAAAAAATAATCACCCCCCCCCCAATTTTCATCAGATCTTGTCTTTCACCTTTTCTCATCTTTTTTTCTTTCCTCTCTATTTTATCTCTCTTCTCTCTCTCATACACAGTCCTGGTTTATTTTGGAGGAAAAAAAATCTTGGAGGGTGGCTAACCCCCCCCCCCCCCCCCCCCCCCCCCCCCCCCCCCCCCCCCCCCATATTCATCAAATCTTCTCTTTCACCTTTTCTCATCTTTTTTTCTTCCCTCTCTCTCTCTCATATACACACACCTCGATCACATGTCCTGGTTTATTTACCCCCCCCCCCCCCAGTCACCCGTATGGTTGTCATTGATATAACGCGGGATGACCTTTATCATGTTCACATACAAATTTTCAATTACATATATCTTTTTTACAATCAAGATTTAAGGTGCAATTATTTGCACACGTCGATTTGGAAATACGGTTAGATTTTCTCACATTTTAATGAGAACAGTCTTTAGAGATGTTTAGACATTGTCTTACTTCTTAAATATACGTTTAATTCTTTTCCTTACTCTTTCAAGAGTTCCATTACAGCTGACTTGTCAAGGTCATATATCATTCTCATCTTGACAGTAGAAGAAATATGTACATGCATTAAAAAAAATATGAATTTCAATCTAAATGAATCATACATTATTAATTTCAATCACTAGTCGAAGAGGTAAAATATTTGAATTTTCACTGGAGAAATTGATACTATTAATTTATTTACCCACTATACCCCACAAAAGAAGATATAATAATTAAAAGAAAGAAATGACCATCTATAGTTTTGTTTAACACACACATCATGTAATACTCTTGAAAAACAAAGATAATGTTGAGTCTTGTTGACAGTTCTAAGAAATATTAATTAAATGATTCATCTTCCTTTTAGTTGGTACATATATATTGCATATTACTAGTATTAAAAGTCTAACTAAAGAAAAATGGGGGGGGGGGGGGGGAGGAGAAAACACACACACAGATCTGATTCTATAGTTTTAATCTAAATAACAGGGATGCCAATTAGAATTGATAAAAAAGTGGGAAAATCATCTAGAATGGGCCCTTGTGTACATAAAAAGTGGTTTTCTATGGCTAAAATATGTTGATAAATTAGGAATTCCTACTTTTTGTCTGAAAAGTGGCATCCCTGAAATAAAGTGTTGAATAGTATTAGCACAAATTCATAGAATCAGTTAATTATTATTATTATTAATTTGTTATACATGTTAAGAAGATATAGTAATGGAGAGGCCAAGTGGCCCTGGCAGTGCTTATCTTTATTTCATAAGCGGCCATGTATAATGTCACTAGGCCACATAGAAGAGGAAGACCTCCTCACAATAACGAGCTACTACACAAAATGGCTGCATGTGACTGCAACTTTTGACATGGGGAGGGGGGTGGGTAAGATGGTTAAGATATAATCGAAGAACTTTAAAACTCCTCTTCCGCATTCTAATGATGCATATTAGACTGGAATCCAGGTATGATTTCAGTATAAAGAAATAGATGTTTATCAAACCAGGGGTCTATTTCACTGAAGAGCTGAAGTAGAAATCCATGTCTGTTGAAAGAAAAGAGGAAAGATTTTAGAAAATAGCATCCATTGTGTATTTATAATTTAACAAGCAACAATTAGAATTTGAAAAAAAAAAGACTGATATTTACAGTTTCCTATTAATAGTTAACAATGACTCTTTAAATGAAATTAATAGAATAATAAGTGGGAATTCTCAAAAGTATTTAAAGAGGAAAGAAGTTTGTCCAGTTGGACAGATAAAATTTTCAAGGCTACTCAAAAAGAAACTAAATTAGTCAAGTCACAAGAAAATGGCTTCTTAAACCAAAAAATGTATACCTTGATTGTATTGAGGTACTAATAGCAACCAGGGGCGTTGATTATGGGGTGGTAAGTGGGCAGTAGGAGGGCAAATAATATAGTTTTGCCCCCCCCCACAAAAAAAAATTATATTTCCCTGACTCATGTTACCTTGGAGAAGCTGGTAATTAAGAGGTGTTGAAAAAAATCATGAAGGGTGCTATTAGGCTGTTTTGCCCCCCCCCCCCTCCGAAAAAACACTGACGCCCCTGAAGGCTGATAGCAATCTTACTCTTAAAGCATATGCCTACCATGCAAAACTGAAGCAGCTAAGTAGTAATTGTTCCTCTCAGAATTTGTCTTCATTCTCAGTAGGTAAGCATTCCTCTTCATCATCATCATCATCTGTTGTAGAATAGATGAGGTAGAGAAGCATTATCCTGTATTAAGAAAAAAAATCACACAAACACTCATCCTCATCCTCTTCATCTTTTCAAAGAGGAGACTACAATAGATTTATAGACTCTAATCAATAGTGTCATATTTGGCCCTAATATTACTACTACTACATAATGATAACAATAATAATGAAAATAATATCATCAATAACATACATTCACCCATCTTGTTTTGTTTCTGTTTGCAGGAATTAATGAAATGTTAAATGTAATAATTAAGGGGACTAAAATTTGTATTTATGACATCCCACTGAACATCCCTTAAATATATCATAATTGATATTTAAAGACACTAAACAGCTAATTTCATATTACACTGAAAACAGATCTCAGTGGTGGATAAAGGAAAAATGACAAATGAATTGTCCATTCCTCAGAAAAAAAAATAATTTGTTGTTTTGGTTGGATAATGTTAACTAAAAATGCCACTCTTTATTGTGAACACATCATCACCCCCTCCCTCCCCAGTTAACTGCTCCTGGATCCACTACCACCACCAGACCTAGTCTATAATTTTTAGCTGTAATAGGTATAGGTCTATAAAACTAGTTAGGTCTTGTCCCTAGCCCAGGGATGCTGCCACGAACGCTATGCGTTCAGGCTGCCGCAGTAAGGTCTAGACAATACCTGTTTATTTCTCATGTCTCATCAAAGTCTTTAAAGTAGAACACTCAAGAAAATCACAAATATGGCAATTAATGTATCACTAGAAATTGGGAAGCTTACAGATGGCAATCGTATAAGTTTTATGTCAACTGCGTATATGATGATTATAAAAACAACATAAATAAAAGCTCTTCTCAGCATGTGGAATATCCGAGGATTCGCCAGAAATATAGCGATGTTTTGATGTCGTCATACGAGGGATCGATCCTGCTTAAGCAGACGACGTCCTATAATGAATGAACGTAATTGCAATGCAATTATTTATCAAATTATAAAGAGTTTGGTACATTTAAACATGACCTTATTTCACACCATTCTAAAAGGGAAAGTGAACTGATTCTGATAACTAAAACCATTTGATTGTAAATACACAGGAGAAGGGTCAATGATCAATGAAATAAACCCCATTTTCAAATTGAAAAGCCCTGCGAATAATAGCTGGATGGTATTCGTTCCCTCTTGAAACGCCGAACATGCCGCGGTGCAAGCAGCTGAAAATACAATGGCGTCTTATTTTGTTTACAAGTGACTGATTCCTTTATTTTTTTAACGCTGCATTTTTCATCAAAATAATACCATACACGAAGTTAAGAGTGAGGCAACAGACTAACATTAAGACTGACGCTAGTCAAGTAAGAGAAATAAGTGAAGAGGAGATGACAAAACAGGCACTGAAAAAATGTGTATAATGTTATGGGACATCGTCTGCTTAGACAGGACTCGCCCCTCTTGTGTCGTCACGCATCTCAGCAGCGTTCAAGGAGCTTTTCAGCTGCTATATCGGGGGCTGTATTTTACCGTTTTATAATTGATAATAATCATTAATTCAAATGTTTCCAAGCTTTAAATTTGGATAACCTTGTTTAATTTATGCCATCTATGCAATAATAAGTATTAAGCCAATATTTAAAATCATTAGTGTTCTACTTTAATAGTAGGACTTTCCACTTCATCCGGCACCCCCGACATTTGTTAAGTTATGTAAGGAGACCTATATCTTCAAGTAGATCAGCCACAGGTTTATGTTCCTTGCCATGTTTATCTGATGGAATCAAAGTCAACATGATGAGACTAATGAATGCAATACTGAAACAAAGACCATCCAGCTAATACTCAGGGGAGTTTTATTACCTCTTTAAAAAGACCTTTGAATCTGGTCTAGAATCAACACTAATTTATGTACCCCCCCCCCCCCCCCCCCCACACGTACCCCTCTCTCTCTCTCTCTTGAAATGTAAAAAAATAAAAAAAACCTCATCATCATTTGAAAAATTAGTGAATAGCCGACTAATGAAATTCTTAGAAAAGAATGGTATTCTCTACCAGCATCAATATGGATTTAGACATGGTTATAGTACTAAACTTTCATTAGTAAATTTGCTGAATCAAATTACCCAGCATACAGATAATGGTTCAGTTACAGTCGGTGTATTTATTGATTTTGCCAAAGCCTTTGATACTATTGATCATTCTATACTTGAGAAGAAATTAAATCATTACGGTATACGTGGAATAAGCTTACAGTGGTTTAATAATTACTTATCACATAGATATCAGTTTGTTTGTTATGATGGTATAAAGTCTACCAGAAAGAAAATAGAATGTGGAATTCCACAGGGATCAGTTCTGGGACCGACTTTATTTCTCCTTTACATCAATGACCTACCGAATTCCTCGACATATTTTAACTTTCGTTTGTTTGCTGATGATTCAAATTTATTTCACACTTTCCATCCAGGAGAGAGCAGTATTGATTTATCAGCAATCAGTAGAAACTTAATGGATATCTCAGCATGGTGCAGTACAAACAAATTGACAATTAATATTGATAAAACTAATTATATTTTATTTAGAAATAAAAGAAGAAAATACACATTATCTGGTCATCTGTCCATTGATGACAAAAACATACAATCTGTTGATTCTGCATCCTTTATTGGAATTTGCATTGACCAAAACCTAGATTGGAAAAAGCACATAAGCAACGTCTGCAAAACGATAAGCAAGAAAATTGGAATATTATATAGGATACGCCATTTTGTTTCAAAGAAAATATTAACAATGTTATATAATGCTTTTATTCTGCCTCACATTATTTATGGATTAGAAGTTTGGGGAGCTGCAAACAAAACATTTTTAAATCCTTTATTGATCCTTCAAAAACGAATTGTACGAATGATATCTTTCAAAGGTTTATGGCACCACACAGCTCAGTTATTCATTAATTTACAGATTCTAGATATATTTAAACAATATAGATATGTAATCGGAATGCTTATATTTGATCTCATAAATGATCGACTGCCTCATAAATTTTCAGATTATTTTTCATTTATCAATCATTCTTATCAAACACGATGTAGGGAAAATTGTAACCTCAAAGTAATAAAAATTAGAACAAATGTGGGGAAACAATCTATTTCATATTCAGGCCCTATTACTTGGAATCAGCTGCCAACAGGTTTAAGAAGTATAAATTCCAGAAGATCATTTAGTAGACAATTAAAAAAGATAATCCTCTGTCAATGAATTTCAACTATATATGAATAATAAAAAAGTAATTAGTATTAATGCTTTTTCATGTAAATATTGTAAATTGTAAATATATGTATCAATTGTAAATTGTAAATATGTTTGAATGTAAAATGATTAATATGTATAATAGTGATAATGGGCTGACCTCGATTAGCATTATGCTATTTTGTTAGCTCATTTTACCAAAGTATTTCGATCTGTATTTATGCACTGTATATTCGTTGTATTCTTGGTAATAAATATTCTATTCTATTCTATTCTATTCAATCATGATGCTAGCCTAGACCGAAATTTCTGTCTCTCGTTCGGTCTAGATGCAACACCGACACTTACCGAAACTCCTTCTTTCCAAGGACCATCCGTGCCTGGAATTTGCTACCCTCCGGATTAATCAACACTAAGTCTGCCGATACTTTCAGAACTAAACTATGGGATCTGATCAAAAATGGCAAAATCATCATTGTCCCCCCTGTCAATTGCAAAGTGATGGGTCTTAACTCCAAAATGTTCTAAAAACCTACTCTCTCGACCGTTAACGTTCTTATTGGTCATCAATATCCATCTGAGGATCAGGACCAGGAACAGAACAGATACAGATACAGATCATTAGATGCTTGCCTAGCTTGCCTTGGCTCAACTTTAGAAGAAAGAAGTGGGCCAAAGCTCATCTAACATTAGTAGACCTAAGCAAATTACTTACAAAGAACCACTATAGGCCTACGTTAAAATTACAACCCTGTATTAGCAAACTGTGTAACATGTACACAAAGTAAACCTTGACCTGGACTGGTCTCTGGAAAATACTAGTATCAACATGAAACCCCCTCCTCATTCTCAAAAAAAAAATCCTGACAAGAACAGCCTACGCTACAGAATCAATTAATTAAACAGGGTCTCACCTGGGCCCTTTGTCTTTCAGAATATAACAGGGTCTATGCGTATACATCTAACTTAGATAACCAAATCATCGAAATACAGAATAAGTTCGATCTATTTCGAGGTTTACGAAATCTATCAGCCATTGGCATTGACATCAATCAATAGATCATCTATCGAAACGTATTGAGATAGTCCCGCCCGAAAGTCGGGTAAGCCGTCAAGAGTGACAGGGTGGTAAGGGGAATGGAGCTGCAACATTAGCTCATGACGATGAAAATTGAATTGAAAGTTCGAGAGTAGATTACACATTGGTTTATGACATACAGCTGTGTAGAATCATTTCAAAATGTAGAGAAATAGAAACAGATTACTCTCAATGGCAGAACCCGTTATAAATATGTTCTAATTTTCGAAAATTAAGCATAAATACAGGTGTACTCACCTCTAAACTTTCCACAACTTTTTTTACTCTGTGCGGGTGACGTCAAATTCACAGCGGAAGTGACGAAAAGAGGTCAAATCGTCCCTTTTCAATCACATTCATATTCATAAGGTCCTGTCCAATCAAAGTTTGATAAATCGGAGTATGCAAAACAAAAATGAATAATGCATAAGGTGTTTCTCGATACTTTTCGATATTTTCTTGGTATCGGGGGCTTCGGGAAAATGAAATGTTACCAAATGGGCGTGGCCGAATCAGGGCCGAATACGCTTAGCCTGAATGGTGACGCTACAGCTTATATGTAAATGAGGGAAATCCACGGGTGCTACCTTGTCGTCTATACTATTTAATTTGTCTATGCTTAAAACGCACGTTGTGCGCGCTGATTTCTGCAGGATATATAAAAGCCGAGCAGACTGACGAGTATCATCATTTCGTCTCCAAGACGCCCAAGAAGCTTAACAAAAAGGGGTCAGCTCAAAAGACAGCTAATAGCTAATAGGAACAGAAACGGGCCGAAGATGATGTAAAGGTAGGCGACGAACAGATGAGGAAAAACTCACGTTTATCGCACTTGCACGCACTTACTCCCTGCAAGAAAGTACGGCCTCCGTACGAATAGGGAGCTTACGAAACGGGACGGGAGAGCAACAAGACGGGGAGAGTTAACCACCGTGACGGTCCTCGCACTCTCCTGTCTGTTTTTCTATCAAGTTACGAAAACGAGCTTACGATTTCAGGACGGGAGCCTTTGAAGACGGGCGAAAAATCGGTGTGCGCCTGCGCCAGTTCGAGTATCTCTGCGTCCTGTTTAATTTCAGGACAGTTCTCTTGCGAAATAACGTCCGGTCTACAGAGGGGACGGGAAGCCGTATTGTAGTTGTATAACTGACGATTAAGGGCGTGAACACTGTGCAGTGCGTTGCCGTCCACTTTTACGTAATAATTTGAAAACAAGATTCTCCCCGTCCTGTTAATCTCCCGTCCCGTTTCGTAAGCTCCCTATTGAGGCAACCGCACGGCGATCGTACGTTGTAAGCACGTTGTAAGCACGTAATACCAGGTGCGCAACGTACGATGCACGCAACCACTCACGTCCAGGCGTGGCGTGTGGGCCACGTACTTGCACCTTGCGTTGTAGTGCGTGTGAAGTGCGTTGACGTACTCTTTCCTTGCTCTTGCTACTCCCTCCTCACGTTTTCAGGAAAACGTGGCGGACGTGGCCTCCGTAGAACACGTACGGACTAAAAACACGCACGGCGGGTTGTGACCTCGGCTTAAATGAGAAGTTTACGAGCAATGTATTTTGTCGCAGAAGCACATTCGCCACTACTGCGTGAATGTTAGTGAATACGCAGTAGAGATCGGTGCGTCCATGCGCACACGTTATACTGGACAGACCATTTTCATCGGCGGTCATTCCCCATTGCTTCTTTTCAAAACTACTATCTTCACTTTGCTTATTTTACCTTACCGCTTTTGTGTCAATGCTTGATAATAGAAACATTTTATTCTTGGGGTTTTAAGCTTTCTGATGATATATAATTGTAGTTATCAATACATTGTATGAATTTCTACTTTAGAAAAATCCTGCAGACCCCTGTGTCCGACCCAGACCAGACGCAGAGAGGTGCACGATCGATTGTGACCATAGGGTTGTGACCAACTCTGTGACTGCAGCTGCGGACACTCACGTGCAAAAAAGACGCACAGTGGGTTGAGACCAGAATTATAACATAAGTAATTATGCAATGATCAATTCTCCTCTACCACTTTTTCTACAGGCATATTCCTGTCCCGACGCAGGTTGGACGATACAAATTGACCTTTCACCTACAAGTAGGAGGAGCTGAATTCAGGTCCAATGAGGTATTTGTACATTACTCGTCAGACCAAGGAGTTGGTCAGACTACATACGGTGATCTGTGTTCAGAAAGTGTACGGTAGAGGCCGGTCCGTTGGCTGGAGCTTTTGCAAACTGCAGAAATGAGAGAGAGAGAGAGAGAGAGAGAGAGACCCCCCCCCCCCAACGTTACACATGTGTTTGGCTATGAATGAAAGCTACCAAAGTTTTTTAGATAATACCTAAACATTTCTTTAAAAAATATACGTTTTTTTTCGGGGGGGGGGGGGGGGGAAGATGTGCGAAGTATAAACATTTGCGAAAATACGTCCTCGTAATTAACACACATGGACCAAATAAAGTTCTAATAAAAAGTTCCTGTGGTTCTTGTTTTACTAATACCCACGATTTTGGGGAAGGTTTGAATTGATTTTGAAAATGTAATGCTGTAATGCTACTCGTTTCTTCGGAAAATAGCGTTAAACACGGACATAATATGTACTAAAATACTAAAGCTTTTCGACATGCACTCATCAGAGTAAATTCGCATGAATGAACAGAACGCCAGAAAACGAAACAATATAATAGAGCCAAAGGAACAGTGGACGCTAAATGGCGCGATATGATTGGCTGAACAAGGTTAGGCATAGTAACAGCCGTTCGGTCGAACAAATGCTAAAATAACGCAAGTGTTCTTACGAACTCCTTCTGACAGCACAGAATGGGGTCAGTAAGCCGAATGTATGATGCCTCGAGCATGCGCAGGTGATTAAAACTTCTCGCTCGGCTGAAAACCCTGAACCAAGATGAACAGTATTGTTCCGCGCATTCTTGGTTATTCATTAAATGGTAAGCAATGGCCGACTTGCCACTATCCACGGAAGTAGGCACATTCAGTTGTGTACAAGAGCGTGAAGGTTGTGGACGCGCGTTAGTTTGACGATTTCGGATTGACTTGGGCACATGTTGGCTAATGCGATCTGCTAACCGTTGGGTTGTGCGTCCTATGTACCGAGCTTCACATCGGCACTTAAATTCGTAAATAACATTACTGCAATGCGTAATAGGGAGCACATCCTTTCGGACAGACGAGATCATTCTATGAGTGGTAAATACCACGCGCGCTTCAACAGCAGGGAAAACACCAGATACAGCCTGCTTGATCTGTTTCTCAAACTTTTGGGAAACCTTCCCATACTCGCCAATATATTTGTAAGCTATCATGAAAAGCGTGCGTTCTCTGATGTACATCCTACATGTACCCCGTTGGTGTATTATCGGTATGTAGATGATACATTTGCCGTGTTGAACAATCGCGCAGTGTGTGAGAATTTTCTTGAACATCTCAACGCGCTCCACCCGTCTCTCAATTACACTATTGAGATTGAACAGGATGGCGCACTTCCGTTTCTAGATATACATGTAGAAAAGTCGGCGAAAGGCTTTACTACTTCCGTTTATCGGAAACCCACTTTTACAGGTCAGTACACGCGCTGGGACTCTTTCAGTTCCACTCGGTACAAAACTGGTCTCATCGGTATTCTCGCAGATAGAGCACAGAGAATCTGCTCACCGTGCAAGCTCGCTACAGAGATTAATCGGGTCAAGGATATCTTGCGCGAAAATGGATATCCTGACCGCGTAATTGATTATCATGTCTCTCGCGCACTGCAAAGGCCCATGAGGACACCGGTCTTTGGACCTAAGAGATGCCCGATCTATCTCAAACTTCCGTGGCGTGGGAAGGCTTCCCAAAAGTTCCTAAATGTTATTTACGAATTTAAGTGCCGATGTGAAGCTCGGTACATAGGACGCACAACCCAACGGTTAGCAGATCGCATTAGCCAACATGTGCCCAAGTCAATCCGAAATCGTCAAACTAACGCGCGTCCACAACCTTCACGCTCTTGTACACAACTGAATGTGCCTACTTCCGTGGATAGTGGCAAGTCGGCCATTGCTTACCATTTAATGAATAACCAAGAATGCGCGGAACAATACTGTTCATCTTGGTTCAGGGTTCTCAGCCGAGCGAGAAGTTTTAATCACCTGCGCATGCTCGAGGCATCATACATTCGGCTTACTGACCCCATTCTGTGCCGTCAGAAGGAGTTCGTATTAAAGAACATTTGCGTTATTTTAGCATTTGTTCGACCAAACGGCTGTTACTATGCCTAACCTTGTTCAGCCAATCATATCGCGCCATTTAGCGTCCACTGTTCCTTCGGCTCTATTATATTTTTTCGTTTTCTGACGTTCTGTTCATTCATGCGAATTTACTCTGATGAGTGCATGTTGAAAAGCTTTAGTATTTTAGTACGTATTATGTCCGTGTTTAACGCTGTTTTCCGATTTTGCAGTACCAAGCACTTATTTACTCGTTTCTTCTATTCAGGAGATAATCACTGTGTATTCGGGAAAACCAGTAAAACTCATGCCTCAATGTGATATCATGGAGAGCCATGTGTCCAACATAGATCAACCTAAAGACCGGCTTGTCATGAAGGCTGCATCGCTGTACCTTATGGTTCGTACATTCTGTTTAAGTAAAGTAGACTTCAGACATCCCCCTCTCCCCAAATATCAAAATATTAGGTATTGATTATGGAGAACAGTGGATGCAAAATATCAACCATGAAAGAAGAATGAGTGACTGAACAATCACGAATCTCTTATTTCAAAGAAAATTGTTAACAAACTGCTTTTAGAACTTCAACAATTAAGGGGGAAATCCTCTATCGTTTAGTCGCAATGCGACCTCCCATAATAGTATATTAGACGTTATGGATCTAACCGTCAAAAAGGTAATTAAGTTAATATTGGGGCATGTGTAAAGCCAAACATAATGAAATCAAGTCAATAGTTTATGCATGAATTATGAAAAATAAAGCCGTCCAAACACTTTCAATCGAAACGCAATGAGGCAACAAAATTTTGCTCGCTCGCTTAGTTCGATCGCAAATATATGTGACTCACTGTGCTGTTGCTTATTACACTGCAATGGATATAAAATGAAATCAAATTAAATGCATAATTTGCAAATTATGAACAAATGGGACGACCTATACACCCTCCCCACAACAATTCCGACGCAAATTAGGGTCTGAAAAGTATTTTTTTCTGGACCACCATTTGCTCGAATGTTTCCCCCCCCCCCTAAGTCAAGGTTGAGATACGCCATTGCGTCCACCTATTGTTTTCAAACATGTTGGAAGAAAATATAATTTGGTTTTAAATGCACCAATTTCCCCGATTGTCACAATTATTGTGTCTCATTTGGCTAGACTACATATAACAATGCTATCATCGGTTTGAATATCATTTTGACTGGCATTCATCCATGTTTCGATTCTTATTTTGAACACGGTCGCAAAAGCTTTATTTGATTTCTTGAAAGTTCTTGTTGCATTACAGGATACTCATGGAAATGTAGCCGGAACAAATGTCGCAGGGACAGTAGAAATTGGAATCGCTGGAAGTAGTAGTGATGAAGTTCCACTCATTGAAGGCCAGTCTACCTTCACTCTAAAGGATGGCCATGCTGATATTCCGGTAAAAGATTATGATTTGTATACCACTGTTAATACTGGTATTGCTGCTGCTGCTGCTACTACTACTACTACTACTACTACTACTACTACACAACAACCCTTTAGTTGTATGAACCGATAAAAGTGTTGAATTGCTACCCCATTAATTGGATTTAGTTCCAATCCTGCATTTTTAATGCACACTCTATGGAACATTTCTTCTATCCACCATTTTACAGGTGCGCATTATGCTTTACGTGATTTACATGTATATAATTATTTAAGTACAGATAATACATTCGGATAAAGTATCCTGCTTAAGGCCGCCTTTCACTGTGGCGTAGGGACTTTTGACAGTTTAAAAATGGGGTTAGCTTGTCGCAGGCGTCGCTGCCGGAATTGACATCGCGACACACATCGCCAGATGCATCGCTCGGCGACGCGATGAGTAGATCGACCGTACGCTCTACTAGTCGGGGTATCGCCATACCCATCGCGTAGTGCTGCTAACCGTCTGCCTGCTCAGCGACGAGTACTGAGACGCCTCTCAGTGGGCAGCGATGCATGTGGCGTACGTCGCAGCGATGACCGCTAGATGGCCAAGACGGGTGCGGCATGTGCGCACTCGCGATAACTACCCCCCAGACAACTACCCCCTAGGACAACCACCCCTAGGACAACTACCCCGGACAACTACCCCCGGACAACTACCCCCCGGACAACTACCCCCTGGACAACTACCCCCGGACAATTACCCCCCGGACAACTACCCCCTGGACAACTACCCCCGGACAACCACCCCCTAGGACAACTACGGGGGGTATTTGTCCCTGGGGGTAGTTGTCCGGGGGGTAGTTGTCCGGGGGGTAGTTATCCAGGGGGTAGTTGTCCTAGAGGGTGGTTGTCCTAGGGGGTAGTTGTTTGGGGGGTAGTTATCCGGGGGTACTTGTCCTAGGGGGGTAGTCGTCCTAGAGGGTGGTTGCCCTAGGGGGTAGTTGTCCTAGGGGGTAGTTGTCCTAGAGGGTGGTTATCCTAGGGGTGGTTATCCGGGGGGTGGTTGTCCAGGGGGTAGGTGTCCGGATACGGTAAATTCAATTTCGATTTTGCTCCTTCAAATTCGTGATCTGTGCAACGAATTTTTCAAATGGGTCATCAAGATTCCTATTAAGAGCAAACGATTTAAGGAAAGAACAATCAATTTCACTTTGATTCGTCCAAATTCACTATTCGTGCAACAAATTCTTGAAATAGTTCATTCTCATCTGAAGAAAGAGCAAACGATTTAACCAGTGAGCATCCAAATTCATTTATACACATACAAATTAACTTTTTGTGCAACAGATTCTTAAAATTCTTCATTCAAATTTGACTTACAAGCAAAAGTTTGAAATAGAAGCATCCAATTTCACCTGCAACCGGCTTCTGTTACTCTTCGGTCATTCAATTTCATCAAAAGGCTGGCAAGTTTTAAATAAGCGTATTCGATTTAATGTGTATTGTAAGTTTTTGAAAAACTAATAGATATACTCCACACTAATTTTACCATATCTAAATTATGGAATATTAGCCTGGGGAAACATGCCTGTTAGACAGAGGTTTTTTATTAAAGAAAAAGGCTATGCGAATTATAAGTAATGTTAATTATCACCACCACTGATGGTCTTTTTCACTCTAATAATGTACTAAAAAATATGATATTTACCACCTCAATCTTGCTGTACTTATGTTTCAGTATCATAATCATGAATTGCCCACTGTCTTCAATAATATATTTACAGCAAATAATGAGATCCGTCATTACCCCACCAGACAAATCAATCTATATCACTTACCAAAAACTGGTACGGCACTAACCCCGAATACTTTTTCATATACAGCTCCTAAATTTTGGAATTCCCTTCCTTTAAATATATGAGACAGTATAAGTTTGAGTACATTAAAAACCACGAAAACCGTGAAATCGATCACCGAATCTATGATTTTTAAAATGAATTCCTTAAAATGATAGTGAATGCCCAGACAGGCCCCTCTGGGGTACTTTCTTAATTTGAATGCATGAACATTGAAATCTAATGCACGAAATTTGAAACCGTATAGTACTAAAACGAATTCGTAACAACGATCGCTAATTTGAAGGCCTTGAAAATAAATCGAATGCGGATAAAGAAAATTCGAATGATATTAATTGAAATAATGTTGTCCATAAATGAATTTCAGTGTTCATAAATTAATCCGCCTGTCTCGAAAAGAATTTCAATGACTCCATTCATATTTGAAAGACCGATATCGATCGTTAGACGATAGTGTCTGACTTTGAATGCATCTAAATTAATTTGTCTGACAAAAATATGAAATCGAGCGGGAAAACCTATAGATTGCGAATATTTCTTAAATTAACCTTTTTTTAAACGTACAATTCATACGTTAAGTTTATATTTATTTAATCGCAGAATACATAATTATGGGGGATTACAAGGAGATAACGAGAGGGAAAAGTGATTTTTCCGGGCGGACAGAGACTCCCGCCTTGTCGTGTTGTTATCGTTGCTACGGGGGATATGCGGAAGAAAATGATTATTCTCATGAAGTTATATGATCATCTAGATGAACTAGGGAAGATTTTCCACAATATCACTGTGTACTCGGATTTAATGATAGATTTCAAATCCATGGAATATATAAATTTAAGTCACATAAAGATGACTTAAGTCAGACATTTATCAGGTATTCACTCAAGAATGAGTTTGGTACAATTTTACCCATGTTGTGTTAAAAATTTAACATGCATGTTTGTTGATTAAAATCTAATTCAACAATGAGTAAATGTACCCAAAATAGGGTAAAGTGTACACATTGTTGGTTACATTTTTACCAAACAAACATGCAAGTGAAGTGAAGATCAGAGGCTGCATGACCAATAAAGCATAGCTTATTATTTTCCAGAGACCAGGGCCTTCCTTTATATTTAAAAAATAATAATAATAATATTTCGCTTTTTATATAGCGCCTAATACATCAATGGTGATATGTCTAAGCGCTTTACAGATATATTATTACCCCGGTCATCGGATTCTGACATGCCCGCACACAATGTGTGCACATTATCCGCTCCCTGGGGAGTATTCCAGCAATGGGCAGTATACAGTGACGCTCAAATTGCTAAACAAACGACATTAACTTTTGCATCCTACCATATACCCATTTAACACCTGGGTGGAGAGTGGCAAATGTAGATTAACGTCTTGCCAAAGGACGCTAGTGCTGCGGTGGGATTCGAACCCCTGACCTGTATATATATAATTAAGTTGCCACATAAGCATAAACTTAATCTTGGTGTGCTTAATAACCCTTTACAGTTTTTATATTGTTATGTCTTTGTTTTAATCTTACGCCTAGTCCTTCGATGGAACGCGCGTTCATACTCGATGAAATTAAGAAGACTGACGACCACAATGAGTGGTTGCGACGTGGCATTCGTCGTGCATGGTCTGGATTTCGCAGTTTCATATCTCTTTTTGATTTGATTCGTTTGACTATATTGCGTCCATCGATGTCAAGATGGAAGATAAAACCCGCGCTAAGCATGCATTTATTATTGGGTCGCTGAAGCAGCACCGATTCGGTAGCGCTATTAAGGACACCGCTGTACGGACACCGCTGTACATGTTTTGAATCTTTCGGATTACAAGCTCTCGGAAACTGAAGAATTTGTGCTTGCGCACGGGTTCAATTTTGGCATACCCAGACCTCACATTAGCCCTGAAGAGGTGTTTGCGGAATTTGAACTCCTCTGTTCACAGCTAATGCGTCACAATCCTACTTGCAAGGATGACGCAGCTTCAGCCAAGGCCCGTTTGCGTCTTTTTTTTTTTGTAACCAAGCCTAGGCAGATTTTGCATTTTTTCATGAATATTCATGACCGCAGGGTCGGGAAACGGTTCCGATTGGTCTTCATGAAAGCACGGTCGGTGGGGGAAAAAAGTCCCTGGCCTGCACGTACGTACGCATATTACGTGCAGCTAGCGCTATATTTCGATCGTGTGTGTTCAACGTGTAGGCGCCTAGCCTACGTTCATGTATGTAGGCCTATTGTTTAATTCTCAACATATTCACCCCACCTATGCAATGTGACACGTAAAAAATTGGATTGAGCAGTCAATTTCAAAATCAAGTTTTGCATTAATTTATTGCATGTGCGTAGATCTAATTTAGTAATTAGCTCTTTTGAGGACACCCTCCTTTTCCGACCAAAATTGACACTGCCACTGGCATTACTCTGAAAATAGGTCTAGGCCTAGGCCTAGCCAGACTATGCGTATATTGACAATTGCCCATCGTAATGTTCTCCACAATTACAAATGAACTTTACAACAATATGCAGAATCAAGACACAGACTCTAGGCTAGGTCTAACAACGTTAGAGTCTTACTGTTCACGTTAGAAATTAAATTTCCTTGCATGCACACTGTAATTAGCACTTGCACCCTGCTCCTGTAACGCACATTGCCCTGAGTTAGAAGAACTGCAAGAGTCTTCAGGACTGAAAGAAGCAGACAACTACTAACGTTCCAATGGTAGGCCTAGTACTAATTATAACGTTAGTACCAAGAAAACAAATTATTTTGGTGACCTTTTACTTAGCTGATGAAAACAAAGTGCGTAGGCCTAACTAGTTATTGTAGGTAGATCTAAAATCATCTAGATGTAGGCCTAGATCTACCCCCATCATCAATCATACTGATTAGATCTAGGTCTAACTCATCATGCTCATTGACCTTAAAATAACATTCACTTAATCTAAACTTAACTGAAATTGACAATTGTAACAAAATTGGTCTAGTTAGAGTAGCCTAGGTAGATCTAGAGTAGTTAGAGTCTTGGCTAGACATAGGCCTAGGCCTACCTGCAAATTTGATGATATCACACCATCACATTCCGATTCCATTTTGAAGTTGGGTCTACCACACGTCTATTATTATGCCAGCATTTTGAGGGATACGTGGAGGCAATTCTAACTCTTATATTAAGATCTAACTTAGATCGATTAATAGATTCAGTGCAAAAACGTAGGCTAGGCGCCTACACGTTGAACACATTTTCCTAGTTGCTGAACGATCATAATATGCGTACGTGCGTGCAGGCCAGGGACTTTTTTCCCCCGGCCCCACCGGCGACCGTGCTTTTGAACATGAAGACCAATCGGAACCGTTTCCCGACCCTGCGTCATGAATATTCATGAAAAAATGCGAAATCTGCCTAGGCTTGGTTACGAAAAAAAAAAGACGTGGCCCGTTTGGCTGATCTCGCGCACTTGTATTGCGGCATACCTAACGACATGTCCGATTTCCATAATTATGACGCGTGAATGTATGACGGCTGTGCGTGGTCTTAGGTCTAACAAAGACATTCACATTTGTAAACCCGACAAAGGCACCGGTGTTGTTCTTTTGAATAAGCGATATTATGTTGGTAAAATGATGGATGTTCTTGATCATGATTCCAAATTTCGGTGCATTGGTCCTGCATGTAATCACGATCGGACCAGTTGCCTCGAGGGTAGGTTGCAGATTTGCGTAAGAATGATCAGCTAACACTTTCATGAAGCCCGCCTTCATGAAAACATCACTGATCCTAGCCTTACCCCGCTCGCCTACTTTCGTTACGTTGATGATACCTTTGCTATGTTTGATTCAAGCACTGCGTGCAAGGACTTTCTTACACAACTCAACTCGCTTCATCCGGCGCTTCGGTTTACATGTGAGATGGAGCAGTCTAACGCGCTTCCATTTTTGGATGTACTGGTTGAGAAGAGTGACGGCAAACTTCTCACGTCCGTATATCGTAAACCTACGTTTACGGGCCAGTACACGCGATGGGATTCGTACAGTGCTACATCGTATAAAACTGGTTTGATTAGTGTGTCGTGCCTTGCAAATTTGTTCTCCGTGGAAGCTCAACCCTGAGCTTCTTCGCATCAAGCAAATCCTGCGAGACAATGGCTATCCGGAGCTTGTCATTGATCGCGTTGTGCAGCGTACCATTGATTCACGGACTCGCCCTGTGTATGGGCCTAATAAATGCCCGGTCTACCTCAAATTACCTTGGCGAGGTAAAGTGTCTGATAAGTATGCGCGCGATATTAAGCATACAGTGTCGCGCCGTTACTTTGCCGTGGCTACGCGTGTCGTGTTCCCTTCTAATAGAATGCTACCCGCAGTTCGAAAGGATGTACTGCCTTCCCCCCCAAATGAGCAATGTCGTTTATCAGTATCATTGTCGGTGTGCACGTACGTACCCTCCGTGGTACGACAGACATCAGCTGGTAGCCGAGCACAGCCGAAGCGTAATTGCAAAACCGCTGCTAGCGTCGTTAATGTTCAACGCCGCAGTCACAGCGACTCTGCTATTGGTCAGCACTTGCTGAATAGTCCAGCTTGTTCCAAGGCGTATAACCGGGCTCAGTTCACTATTGTTGCCCGAGTATGCAGCTTTCAACATCTTCGCTTCTTAGAAGCGCTGTTCATTCAGTCGAGAGATCCGCTATTGTGCCGACAAAGGGAGTTTGTACAAGCGCTTCGATTATTTTAGCGTGCCCGGATGCGAACTTTTTTTTCCCACGAACTTTTTGTCACTATCGTCCTTGACGCATGCGCAACTTTGAAATAGCCCTATAATGCTTGGAGTTGGATGGGGTTTCAAAGTTTCATCCTACTTTTAGTAAAAATAAAAATACAAGACGTTATATTTGTAATGTCCAAACTGAGAGTCGAACCCACATATCTCAGGTTAAATGTCCGATGGCTAACGCATCTCGCCACAGCAAGACGCTGGGAGCAACCGTCATTATATTGCTTACGGAATATAAAACCCTATGATTGCGAAATTGATTTAGATCGGAAAGGATCAGGTGCGCATGCGCCAGGGAGCAGGGGCGGATCCAGGATTGAGCACAATCGACAAAATGGTGGGTCGTCTATGGTAAAAATTCATACTTCTCTTCCAAAAGGGGGGGGGGGCACGGGCCGGCTGTGCCCCCCCCCCCCCCGGATCCGCCACTGCCAGGGAGGACAGGGCCAAACAGTTCGTGGGAAAAAAAATTTAGCTGCCCGGATCATATCCGGGTCGCTGTATACACCCTTCCTTGACTTTTGTATTTTCTTGTATTCTCTCATTCCTGCGTTGTGACCCGATGAGTGAAGGTCGAAAAGCTTCGTCACTATGAATTTGTTAAATGTTATCTTTAAGTTTTGTAGTACCAATCGTCTGTTTGTATACTAAGAATTCGTAGTCGTTTGTATTCTTTGATTATAGCATTGAAAACAATATAACAATCTTTAAATTGATCGACAATTTTACAGCTTTTGACTTACAATTTAACGGTCCCGTTTGTTGTCTATTCTTTATTTCATTTCCAGAACATCTACCTGCAAAAGGGCTGCCCCGGTATAGCTACTACATATACATTGTTATTTAGCCCACAGCTTCCAGGTTCCGAAAATGACATTGATCCGTTTGAGCTGCAATTCAACTTCTACAATGGTAAGATCAAGCTTGTTTGATTAGGTTTTATGAGCATATTAAGTATTTTGAAAGAGCTCGTGCTCTACATATTGTCTACCCGGGGTAGCCCCCCCCCCCCCCCCCCCCCGGGTAGCCGGGGAGATCAATCCCGGGTCGATTAGGGAACTTAAACATTTTATGTATGTTTCTGGCCATTTAGTCAACCCAGGGTAGATAACACTTCCAACTATTTATATCACAAGTGTCCCAGATGTTTTTATTTATTGTCAACCCAGACTTTAGGTTCACAATAATCTAAAGTGTCTATGATGATTGAAGGGAAGGCCACCCGGGTTGGGAATTTCCATTGCCTCATATATATAGAGAGAGAGAGAGAGATTAAGATTCAGATTTATTGACTGTTTTCAATCGTATTAACATAATACTGCAGTGCGTAACATAAAATAAATACAATAACACAATTATATAACAATGATGTTTTAAAGTGTATTAGTATATTAGCATATTAGGTCGTTCAATATCAAATTCATAAAGCATCATTACGAGAAGCGAATTATTGATAATAGAGAATTGATAAGTGATTTGAGGTAGAAGGATAAGAAAAACTAAAGAGTGAAATTAAAGTGAAAGTGCAAGACGATGTTGAAACAAAAGAGAACGAAGAGGAGGAAGATGGAGGAAGGAGGAGAGTGAAATAAAGTAGGTGTTCCTGTGTGTGAGAAGAAGGGAGATATAGGGCAGGAAAAAGGAGGGGTGAAAACGGAGTAAGACAGAGAAGGAGATGGAGAGAGAGAGAGAGAGAGAGAGGGGGGGGGGGGGGGGGGGGGAGAGGTGGGTCCTGCTCGCTCAGTTTGCATTCATAACATATGCATATGGCTGAAGAAGATAATTTTTTTAAACAGTTCAAACTTTGGGAGTTGATTATATCGTTCCTAAGTGAGTTCCAGTATTTCGGGCCGTAGAAAGAGACGATTTTGTGTGCAAATAGAGTGCGGGTGCAATGGTAAGATCAAGCATGTTTGACTAGGTTTTATGAGCATATTAAGTATTTTGAAAGGGCTCGTGCTCTACATATTGTCTACCCGGGGTAGCCCCCCCCCCCCGGGTAGCCGGGGAGATCAATCCCGGGTCGATTGATATTTATTATTAAGCGCATAGAGACGCAATGGCAGTGATATGCGCTATATAAGCATCGCGTTATTATTATTATTATTATTAGGGAACTTAAACATTTTACGTATGTTTCTGGCCATTTAGTCAACCCAGGGTAGATAACACTTCCAACTATTTATATCACAAGTGTCCCAGATGTTTTTATTTATTGTCAACCCAGACTTTAGGTTCACAATAATCTAAAGTGTCTATGATGATTGTGATGTAGGCAGTTGGGATTTTTATCTACCCTGGGTGGACTAAATGGCCAAAAATACTACTCTGGGTTGACAAATAAAAACATCTGGGACACCTGTGATATAAATAATTGGAAGTGTTACCTCCCCAAGGTTGACTAAATGGCCAGAAACATGCGTCCACCTGGGGGGGGGGGGGGGGGGGGGGGGGGGGGGGGGGAGGGGGGGGGGAAGGCCACCCGGGTTGGGAATTTCCATTGCCTCATATATATAGAGAGAGAGAGAGTGATTAAGATTCAGATTTATTGACTGTTTTCAATCGTATTAACATAATACTGCATATAACATAAAATAAATACAATAACACAATTATATAACAATGATGTTTTAAAGTGTATTAGTATATTAGCATATTAGGTCGTTCAATATCAAATTCATAAAGCATCATTACGAGAAGCGAATTATTGATAATAGAGAATTGATAAGTGATTTGAGGTATAAGGATAAGAAAAACTAAAAAGTGAAATTAAAGTGAAAGTGA
Organism: Heliocidaris erythrogramma; assembly: GCA_025617745.1. NCBI lineage: Eukaryota > Metazoa > Echinodermata > Echinoidea > Camarodonta > Echinometridae > Heliocidaris > Heliocidaris erythrogramma. The sequence continues at coordinate 30,021,412 of CM046865.1, read as the reverse complement.
AAGACGATGTAGAAACAAAAGAGAACGAAGAGGAGGAGGATGGAGGAAGGAGGAGAGTGAAATAAAGTAGGTGTTCCTGTGTGTGAGAAGAAGGGAGATATAGGGCAGGAAAAAGACAGAGAAGGAGATGGAGAGAGACAGAGGGGGGGGGGGGGGGAGGGAGAGGTGGGTCCTGCTCGCTCAGTTTGCATTCATAACATATGCATATGGTTGAAGAAGATAATTTTTTGAAACAGTTTAAACTTTGGGAGTTGATTATATCGCTGCTAAGTGAGTTCCAGTATTTCGGGCCGTAGAAAGAGACGATTTTGTGTGCAAATAGAGTGCGGGTGCGGGGAACGTGGAAACGGTTAGATTGTCTTGTTCGGTGTTTTGTGTATGGAACTGGTACTTGTGACCATGTTAAAGGACAATTAACCCCACGTGATATTCTAGATGCACCTATTGTCTGCTACGTCTTTCCATGGAGGCTGCCATTTTGTGCATGACACGGATCATTAGGTACCATATGCATTGATAATAGCCTACCTTTACAACAGATACGTCGCTTTGTTCTGATTGTATTACGATTGTTATTGGCCATGGGCCTAGATAATTGACGACCCATGAGTTCTAATAGCCATCCTGTAAAGCAGATTCCTCGCTTTGTTTTGGTATTGTTACGATTGTCTCCGTCCTTGACGTCAATTCTCCGTCCTTGACGTATATTTTTTATGAAGTATATTTTTTATGAACAAATTAAGACCTTTTAAAAAATATATAAAACTAAACTTACATTTCAGAATATGTGACTTTATCTAATATATATTTGTCCTCTAAAAATCAATTACAAGTTAACGATGAAGGAAATTTTACTTGGGATGAAAAATATGTTCGTGTACACATAAAGTAATGGCAGCCCCCTTATTATTGCTAGCAGACGATAACTTGGCTGGAAAATAGTGATTTATATCTATATCCTGTGTTTTTACATGAAATTGCATGTATCAAATAAGAGGCATATACTACACCATTCAAAATAAGCTAATTCATACGCTGAGGTTAATTTCCCTTAATGAAAGTGTGCGGCAGTTCGCTTTTATTCAATTTATACATGAATTGTCCTGTTCGAAAAAAGAAATATATCTGGAAACTTTAGAATTCTTGATTCGTAAAATAAAGCACGCTATGTGATCGAACTAGAGCATTGTGCATTATCCTTAAGATTTTTTTTTGGTAAGATAGTAATTAATTTATCGGTAAGATATTTATTAGCGTTACCCCAAGCCATTATTCCATAATTAAGATAAGGTAATGTAAGTGAAAAATATAGTATGAACAGTGTAGTCCTTGGGAAGAAATATTTGAGTTTATTCATCATTCCAATATTCCGGGAAACAATTCTGGATATATTTTGTATGTGCATGTTTCAGTTTAGTTTATCGTCTATCGTAAGCCCTATAAATTTTGTTGATGATACCCTATCCATCCGTCCGCCGTCCAAAAAAATATTTCCAGATAAGTTTTGTAAGGTGTTACTAAACAACATACAAGTTGTCTTTAGTATGTTTAGTGGTAACTTGTTTGCCTTTAGCCATTCTACTATGCATTTAAGTTCTTTGTTTATTGTTAAAAGAAGGGTAGTAGGATTAGAATGAGACTAAAATGCCGAAAGATTTGTTTACAAATTAAAAATTCCACCCCAGTCAAACTTCTTCATTTATTAACCATTGTCTACGGCGGACCGTTTGAATATTAATGAGTCAGAAAGAAGAGGATCTTGGGTATTTGATTCTAGTACATCGTGACTTGGCCGTGAACCAGAATAGCCTGGTGGTTAAGTCGCTGCCCGGCAAGCAGTAGATGACAGGTTCGATTCCCACTGGTTCCAATTTTTTCTGACTTGTGTTTTTCATTACAGATCGAGCATACGATCTTTAACACTGGGAGTAAAATGCCGAAAGATTTGTTTACAAATTAAAAATTCCTCCCCAGTCAAGCTTCTTCGTTTATGAGACTAAAATAGGTTTGAATTGTCTGCAAATGGAATAAATGATAGTACATCTGAGAATGTATAAAAGTAATTTATGTATATGATAAATAATGAGGGACCAAGTGGACTTCCCTGTGGAACACTACAGTTTATGGGTCGTAACGATGACCTATGATTATATCTACATATTGTTTTCTGTTTGATAAATAATTCCTGAACCATTCCAAGCCTTTCCCTCGAACACCGTAGTGCGATAACCAGGAGAATATTATGGTTTATATATATATATATATATATATATACACTAAAGGAAAAAAGAAACTTATAAAAGTTCAAGAGATCACCAAATTAAATTCTCTGCATGGAAATGTACCAAATTTGGATATAATGTTGATTCAATGCATGGCTTTAAATGACAGTCAATAACAAAAAGTTTTCTTCAATGCCACAAAAGAAATGTGCACTGAAGCAAAGGACTCTCTAATCCCCAAGTCACAAAGACAAACTGCAGCCTTGTACACCATATGCATGTCAATGAATGAAACAAAAGAATTTCAAAAGGGATTTGCAAGTTCATATCCAAACAGATTAATAGCCAGTATGTCCACCTCTAGCTTGCTGGCAAGCTGTACACCGTCTTCGCATGCTTCCGATCAGATTCGCGATGGTAGCCTGGGGAACATTGTTCCATTCCTCTTGCAGTGCTGCAATGAGCGTCTCCCTATTGATGGGTTGATTGTCACGCCTTGACACACGTCGACCAAGCTCTTCCCAGAGATGTTCAATTGGGGAAAGGTCTGGTGAACGGGCGAACCATGGCAGAACATCAATATCCTCTTGCTCGAGGGGTGCAAATCCCTTTTGAAATTCTTTTGTTTCATTCATTGACATGCATATGGTGTACAAGGCTGCAGTTTGTCTTTGTGACTTGGGGATTAGAGAGTCCTTTGCTTCAGTGCACATTTCTTTTGTGGCATTGAAGAAAACTTTTTGTTATTGACTGTCATTTAAAGCCATGCATTGAATCAACATTATATCCAAATTTGGTACATTTCCATGCAGAGAATTTAATTTGGTGATCTCTTGAACTTTTATAAGTTTCTTTTTTCCTTTAGTGTATATATATAGTAGTTGCATAACTTAAAATCGTAGTTCCCCAGAGCTGTCCTAGACCACGGAGACGGGTCAGTGGTTTCGGCGACACCCGATTCAGTTGACCGACAGATTGACAAATCTTCAACCTTATTAATTAATTCCTTTGTCGTGGACAGGTGAGTTTTGAACAAAGACAAGCAGCATGCCTCAGCTGGATCCAAGCAAATGCTTTGAGATACATGTATACATTTTTAGAATAATTATAAATAAACAATTGTAAGGAAATAACATATACAACAGCTTTGACAGCTCTCGTTGAAATAAATGCAATACAATACAACCCCCAGGCAACCGCCGTAAAAAAATAGAGTTACATACGCACTAAACTGTATGTAACAATGAAGCTACAAAATAATGATGTAACTCTATGCGTGAAACATTCTACATGCAGTACATGTAGAAGGGCAGGTGCCCTGTGCGAACAAATAACACGTGTATTATTGCGCCGTATACACTGAATCATGGAGCTACAATGCGGATATGGCCTAGGAGTACAGGGCACGTTGTTCTTTGGCAATATACCAATGAAGGTTCTCCCCTTCACAGGTAATCTGTATGGGTTGGGCGCATAACAGAAGGTACTGTCTCCTGCGTATGACAGTGAGCTGTTCCATCAGCAGAATTATTACTCCCTCCGGAAATTCAATGTTTAGCAATGAATTTATGAAATATGTATTCCACTTCAGCACTTAAAAGTGCCTCCCAACGATCTGGGGAGCATTCCCTTCCCGTAGGTACCAAAAGGTGGGGACCTAAAGAGCCAGGGGAGGCGCCTATTCAAACCACAGAAAAGAATCCTTAGCGTAATATAAACCCCTCAAAAAAGTTCTGCAATTCAACATTGAGCCTTGATATCTTTTTGGCGGATTTTTAGATCATTGGAAAGTTCATTTATCCCCCTTCACATCCATGCTTCATTTGTAATGGTTATGTCATCCTTGAATGCACAGCACCCCTGAATAGAGGGCAAAGTCAAAAGTGAAAAGTTGCAAATTGAATGGCTATCTTGGCTATTGTCTATTGCATCGACCGGGTAACAGCGTTTGGAGGAGGCAGTGTTATGGTGTGGGGGTGGCATATCTGCTGAGGGAAAGACACAGCTTACCATTGTTGATGGAAACCTGACAGCAGAGAGATACCGAGACAACATTCTTCGGCCAGAGGTCATCCCATACATGCGCAATCTTGGACCAAACGCCATCTTCCAAGGTGACAACGCCCGCCCACACAGAGCAAGGATCATCACCGAATACCTGCAGGAGGAGGCAGTGACGAGGATGGATTGGCCTGCGAACAACCCTGACTTGAACCCAATTGAGCACCTGTGGGACCAGCTTGGCCGTGCTGTACGCGCCAGAGTGACAGATCACACTACACTGGCTGAGTTGCGACAGATCCTTATCGAAGAGTGGAACTTCATCCCACAGCAACGCATCACCAGGCTGGTGACAAGCATGAGGAGGAGATGCCAGGCTGTCGTAGCTGTGTTCGGATCTTTTACTCGCTACTGAACTTCTGATCCTTTGCTATTCCACATTTGTGATGTGCATGTTACTCAATAAAAAGTGCCAAACATTTTGTCATTTGCAAATATGTGTATTTGTGTTTGTTTTTGTTTCGTTAGAGAGGGGAGAGAGGGTTAAGGCTTCTTACGGAAAGTTTTTACATCGGCGGGCCCTCGGCGGCGCCGATTGATTCGGCGCGCCTGCGGAGCGGCTTTGTTCTCAACACGCCGACTGAGCGATGCGGCGGAAGTTCTATTTATCTCGTTTAGCAGGTGGATTGCCGTAAATAGCCCGCACTGACATTGTTGGATAGTTTTTGAGATCCGGGTTGTTGAATACCCCCCTCTAGTGTTTGGTTTATGCATATGCTAGAAGCCAAATTAATACATGAAAAATACGGCGAACAGCGACGACTTTATAGGAATACATGTCAACTGGTATATTTATTATTTTACTTCTGTTAAATATCTAGTACTAGTTTTTATGGTTATAGTTATGCTATTAAAAGATGCCGAAATCTTAATTGTCCAAAAGGAGGCAGTGCAACACTCATGAATAGAAAATAATATAATTATATAGTATGTCGAGTAATTCCCTGCTTTAAAAGAGTTATTTCAAATTAAATGAAATCACTAATACAACAGCCATGAGTTCTTTCTTCTTAACTATTTTATGTTTCTTCTTTCTTTTTACCATAAAATATTACGAACAAAAAGAGGGTTAATGTATTTTTCGTTTGGTGGTATTCCCTCGTGCTACACAAAACTAAATAAGCTATGAAGAAATAGGTACTAGGAAATCTAATTTGATTAATTACTTATCTAAATTTATGACCAAATATTTATTATTCTGCCTTGATGCTGATATATTTTTGTAAAATATTAATGTAATCGTTGGCCATGTACGGCGCGTTCGTTTCATTGTGTATTAAAGTTTTATACTGCTCATGACGCTTTCGCATTATGGCGGAGACATTATTGTTATTGACGGCTTAATCTATGCCTGGGGTGTTTCATAATAAAAGCTGTTCGTAAAGTTACGAATGACTTTACGAACAACTGGAACATGTTCTTGGGTGCTACACTAATCAGATTCTCAATCATTTAGTACAAAAACTGACCACCAGTCGTGCGTAAAGTCCTGCTTTATGAAATACCCCCAGATGAAGTTGAATTTTACTATTTAGATATTTATCTGTTCTAATTATGATAGAAAAGAACATGAGTTCACATCAAGAAAGGGGAATGTGTTTGTTGAAGTGAAAAGCAATCGTGGAAATATATACAATGCGAAAGGAAATGAGAGAACGACCCGGGTTCGATTCCCCGCGGAGACATTTTTTCAGCCTTTGCAAAAAATTTCAAAAAGGGACGACAGCTCTGGGGAACTTTGATTTAAGTTACGCCACCATTATTCTCTCATTTCCTTACGCATTGTATATAATTCCACGAGTGTTGCCAAAGCTGTTGTATATGTTATTTCCTCACAATATTGTTAATAATTATTCTAATGTATACATGTATCTCAAAGCATTTGCTTGGATCCAGCTGAGGCACGCGGCTTGTCTTTGTTCAAACTCACCTGCCCCCGACAACGGAATTAATTAATAAGGTTGAAGATTTGTCAATCTGTCGGTCAATGGAATCTGGTGTCGCCGAAACCACTGACCCGTCTCCGTGGTCTAGTGGTTAAAGTAGAACGTTAAGGATTAAATATTGGCTTAATACTTATTATTGCATAGATGGCATAAATTAAACAAGGTTATCCAAATTCAACGCTTGGAAACATTTGAAGTAATGATTATTATCAATTATAAAACGGTAAAATACAGCCCCCGATATAGCAGCTGAAGAGCTCCTCGAACGCTGCTGAGATGTGTGACGACACACCATGGACCAGTCCTGTCTAAGCAGACGATGTCCCATAACATCTTACACATTTTTCAGAGCCTATTTTGTCATCTCCTCTTCACTTATTTCTCTTCCTTCACTAGCGTCAGTCTTAATGTTAGTCTGTTGCCTCACTCTTAACTTCGTGTATGGTATTATTTTGATGAAAAATGCAGCGTTAAAAAAATAAAGGAATCAGTCACTTGTAAACAAAATAAGACGCCATTGTATTTTCAGCTGCTTGCACCGGGGCATGTTCGGCGTTTCAAGAGGGAACGAATACCATCCTGCTATTATTCGGAGGGCTTTTCAATTTGAAAGTGGGGTTTATTTCATTGATCATTGACCCTTCTCCTGTGTATTTTACAATCAAACGGTTTTAGCTATCAGAATCAGTTTCACTTTCCCTTTGTAATGGTGTGAAATAAGGTCATGTTTAAATACACCAAACTCTTTATAATTTGATAAATAATTGCATTGCAATTACGTTCATTCATTCTAGGACATCGTCTGCTTAAGCAGGATCGATCCCGAGTGTGACGACATCAAAACATCGCTATATTTCTGGCGAATCCTCGGATATTCCAGATGCTGAGAAGAGCTTTTATTTGAGTTGTTTTTATAATCATCAGATACGCAGTTGACATAAAACTTATACGATTGCCATCTGTAAGCTTCCCAGTTTCTAGTGATACATTAATTGCCATATTTGTGATTTTCTTTGAATATCTACTTTAAGGCAATGGCGTTCTCAGCCAACGACCCGTGTTCGATTCCCGGCGGAGACATTTTTTCAGCCTTTGAAAAAAAATTCGAAAAGGGAGGACAGCTTTGGGGAACTTTGATTTAAAGTTACGCAACCATTATTCTCTCATTTCATTTCGCATTATGATTACAGTCCACGTATTGGCAAAATTATTAAACAAGTAGAACACAGTAGAAATGCATTGATTGCCAACTGAAATTTATTTTCGGGGGCCTCCCTTTCTTCAGGGATATAATCTAACAATGCAAGATTATACAAATAATAACAAAGATTTCAATATGGCACGAAAAAGAGACATGATAACGAAGCTTTTCGACCTGCACTCATCAGGTTATCATGCAGGTATATAACAAATTACTTGAAATCAACTATATTATACTCGAACCCGAACGCAACCCAGACGCCGTAATTTCAGAAAAATCGCAAAGCTTTGTCTGCACAGAAAGGTTCATCGAGTATAATATAGTTGATTTCAAGTAATTTGTTATATACCTGCGTGATAACCTGATGAGTGCAGGTCGAAAAGCTTCGTTATCATGTCTCTTTTTCGTGCCATATTGAAATTTTGTAGTACCAAGAAATTATTTTAATAACAAAGATGTTGTTTATTATAAGCGAACGCAATCTCAGCGTGGTCATGACAAGGTGCGCAGGTGATACTAAGCATTTTGGCATAAAGTTTGATAACTGCGTTCATTGCTTAAGCGCATACAAGAGTATTATGACGCAATATTATTGACGTCATAATAATTTATGACGTCATTATTATTATTATTATTATTATTATTATTATTATAATTATTTGGCCTCACACTGTGAATGATCGAACATCTTTTCACGACGCTTTCAATGCGCAACAATCCTAACATTCAATTCACTATGGAGAGTTCTAAGGAGAAAATCCATTTCCTGGATGTCAACGTATCTATGACTGATAATTCGTTATCCGCTAGTGTGTATATTAAGCCAACTGATTCCTTCTCTTGAGAACAGTTCATTTCACCCTTCCCACACGAAGCTTTCCATCGTGTACAGCCAACTGCTTAGGTACAAACGAATCACGTCTGATCCCAAAGTGTTTGAAACTGACGCGTTTAACCTCGGTAAACAATTCATCAGACGTGGCTACCCCACTCGGCTAGTTCACAATGCCCTCAAACTGGTCAGAAACAAACCTAGAGATGATCTTTTATCGACAGCATCCAAACAAAGGGATAATGAACGGATTCCCCTTGTTGCTACCTACTACCCTAAGACTGAGAAGTTTGTTAGCACCATTAAGGAAGAGTGGTCAGCCAATATGAATCTCGACAACACACTTTCTATGACTATGGGTCAACCCCCTCTACATTCGCAGCGCCAGCCACCCAACTTAAAGAGACTCCTAGTGAGCAGTGAACTACCTAAACCCTCACCCCCTAAAGGCAATAAGTTGTGTGGCAAACCTCGATGTCAGGTCTGCCGACATTTGGTAACTGACCCGGTTGTTAAGATTTCCCCATCGTACACTATCCGCCCACCCTGCGACGCTAATAAATGTCCTTTATTGCATCATGTGATTCCGAACTAGGTTAAATAATCAATTAAGATAAACAGAAAGGATTTCCCAGTGGCCAATCACTTCCACTTACCAAACCATTCAACAAACGATCTCAAAGTCTGTATCTTTGGCGGTAGTTAAAAATCTGCTGAAGAAAGAAAATGGGCGGAATTGCGATACATCGTGGAATGCCGGAGCTTTGAAAACGGCTTAAACAAAGACCTTTCCTGGCTCAGCCCATTCACATTTTATCGATAGACTTTCATTTTCATCTGGCATCCGCAATTCTACCCCTTTTCTCTCTTCCTTTTCTCAAGGATCCGTAACTATCTATTATTTTTAATACTCTCAAACTTTGAGGTGTATTTAACCTCACTCTCTGTGCAGCTTACGCTATCTCAGCGTGACTTTATTATGACGTCAATAATATTGCGTCATATATATATAAATATATATTGCTCTTTTATGCGCTTAACCAGTCGCGGCTCTACACTACAATTAACTGCCCAAAAGCTTTCGCTCCTTCCTGCCTAATTTACTGCAATAAATCATATATACCTACCTATTATGCTAGTCGCTTGACTACGCGAACCCGTTCGAGAACTTAACACAAATGAGTCACAATATTGTGCGCACCCCCCGTAATCCTATTGTTCCCCTTCGCCACTCACGCGCGGCAACACGCAACGGCCATCTTCCTCTTTCTTGCTCGCCCCCGTCGAGTTAGGATGTCGAGTCACTGCGCTCCTGAAATCAGGTCTTTTTGTATCTTTTCAGCGCGCTTTTTCGCATCTTAAAAGTACTTTTCGGTACTTATATTCGTCTAAGATTTTAGTACTCTTGTGTTTTATATGTCACTCTTGCCGCTTGCAAGGGATTTTTTATTCCTTTCTTGGCAATTATTTTTCTCTCTCACGGTCAGCCCCACGTAGTTATATCTGTGTGTTTGCGGGTGTTTTCGTTTGTCACCGAGCCTTTAAGGTTCGGTGTTTGTTGTTACGCACAAAAAATTTTCACAGCAAAAAGCAAATTTATTATTATTACCTGCACTCAGTTAAAGTATTTCATATTTTGGTATACTTTATTGTCTGTTTTATTGCAGTGTTATGAGTTCGGAAGAAGAAGCAGCTAGGTCGCGGAGACCTGCTTCTTCTCAAGGGTCGTCTAGCAAGACGACTCGACCTTCCAGAACTCCCCCGAGTACTTCTGTACATGGGGGAAGGAGGAGGGCTGCAAGTAAGTTGCTCAGTGGTGTTTCCCTGCGGGGTTTGCCAGCCTCGGAGCTTGCGGCTTCGGCGGGTGGCGTTAGTTGAGCTTGGGACGTCAACTCCGAAGTCCACGGCTTCGGGGTGGGTGGCGTCAGGTTCTAGTGGTTTGGATATCACGAATCCAATCCCCCGGTCGTTCAGACCAGAAGGGGGACGTCTGTTTCCCGCACGGTAGCGATGACTCGCTTAAATCCGTTAGGGGAGACGCGTGCCACTACTGCAGGGCAGCTCACGGGCACCGCCCATGTTGGCCTGGGTTCTCAAACCCTAGCTCCCGGCCGATGCCAAGTGGGGAACGAGTACTGCCCGGGCTGTCTATATTGCCAGCTGATGGGGAGGCTCGAGCTAACAATTATGGGCGCTCTACGGAGCACCATAGTGTTGTCACCTCTCTCGCCTGGCTAATCCGCCTGGGTCCTCTCAATCTGAGATGTTCGGCATGATGCGGGCTTTTGCTCAGAGTCAGGGTTGGTCCCTTGTACCGGGCACCACAACCCCTGCTTCTGTCCCTATTCTAGGGTCTGACATTGAGACTAATCAGCCTTTTATGGTTGATTCTTATGGTTGAGACTTATGGTGGTCCATGCGAGGGTCCGCCTGATTCGTCCTTTGTTTGCGGTCCTTTGTCCCAATCAATTCAGGCGGAACCAGATTTAGAGGCGGCCTCTCAAGCTTCGGTTTCCGAATTTCAGTCAGCCCGCGCGCAGGGTTCGACTTCGCGTTGGTTCAGGCAGCAGGATTCCTCCGAGTATTTCTCTTGTGGAGGATTTCAAGCTGGAGTATGACCGCATTGAAGCAGCGCTTCTAGTTAAGCGCCCTGTTGCGGTTAAGGGTAAGGCCTTTGCCTTTGTTTCCCAAGATCAAGACAGCTTTTTCGAAGCTAAGTCTCTCTCTCCGGAGATTTTAGCGGTGAGTCGTCGCTTGTAGACGATCAATCCGCTTACCTCTGTCGCTTTTAGGTCTGAGGATAAGCTTAGTGTTGAAAGCCAGGTCAGAGCAGGTATGCGTTTGGCTGCTTTTCAAGGTTTTCTCTCAGACCTCAGGTCTAGGGCGGAGGAGTTGAATGTCACTGATGGTGACAAGCTGGTTATTGATGACCTACTGCATACTCTTTTTAGTTTGCAGTGGTCACAGCTTTCCATGCAGCTGCCTCGGTCACGTACCGTCGCAGAGTACCGTCTCGGGGTCGTTCGCTTTTTGGTGGTCAATTCGCTACGGTTTTTCAAAGAGAAATCGATGCGCGAAAGCAGGTCTCTGACATGACTACGCAGTTTCGCGCTCACTCTAAGTCGACGCGGGCCTCTGTCCGTCGGAGGCCTGCCGGTCCCGCTTCGGGGCAACACAGTCGTGTTTCTGGAGTCCCGCCTGCTGAGCCTCAGCCAGCTCCTTCTCGTGCGCAAGTGCGCTATACAAGTCACATGTATTATTAATATTATTATTATTCCCCGAGCGCTTGTTCATTTCGACATGGTAGGTGGCCGACTTCGTTCCTTTCTCCCCCGCTTCTCCGGGGACGCATTTGTGCTCTCCGTCGTGCGAGACGGATTCTTCATAGATCTATCCGCCCTGCTCCCCGGAGGGGCTATAAGAACTCGTTCACCACCCATGTCTGCCCAGGCTCGTTCTCATGCCTCATCGGAGATCGAATCTCTGTTGAAAAAGAGGGCTATAGAAAGGGTAAGAGACTGGCCGTCTCTTTCCCTTTCTCCGATCTTTGTTATTCCCAAGCGCCCGGGAAAACTTCGTTTGATACTGAACCCTGATAGCAGAAAGTGGTAAAAATTACGTGATATTTACGTCGTTGTTTTTCGTCTTGTAATTACGTCAATAAGACGACAACTTGCACCAACGCAAGACGTCAAGAGGACGTCTTATTTTGACGTCATCTGTACACTGTAAAAACTGAAGTGCTGTATATAGCACTTTTTGAGGGCATGCATAGGGACTGCACTCAGAGTGCCATTGAATACACACAGCGTGCTATTTTTTGCTGGTAAATTAGCACACTACAAGTGCTATAAACGGCATTTCAGGTGCAGTCACTATACATGCCCCTAAAAGTAGCACTTTAGTTTTTACAGTGTACAAGACGTAGAGATGACGTCAAAATAAGACGTCCTCTTGACGTCTTGCGTTGGTGCAAGGTGTCGTCTTATTGACGTAATTACAGGACGTAAAAAAGACGAAAACCACGACGTAAATATCACGTCATTTTTTAGCACTTTCTGCTATCAGGGAACTTGAAAAGAATAAACAAATTAATTCCTTCAGTACATTTTCGGATGGAGACTCTCGCCTCCATTCTGCCGTTGATCAAGAGGAAGGACTACGCGGTCTCGATAGATCTCAAGGATGCGTAATTCCATATTCCCATTCATCGCGCTTTCGCGCTCTTCCCTTCGGGCTGCGCCCAGCCCCTCGGGTTTTTACTCAGGTTGTAGCCGTACTGGCAGCCTCACTGAGGCGCCGCGGCCTTCGGCTATTTTGCTACCTGGACGACTGGCTTCTCCTAGCGGAGTCGCACGATCGTTTGATGGACGAGACTCGTTTGCTCGTCAATCTTACTCAAGATTTGGGTTTCCTAATAAATTGGGAAAAGTCAGAGTTAGTTCTTACTCGCAGCCTAGTTTTTCTTGTGGCTGTGTTAGACATTCGGAATCAGTTGGCTCGGCCCAGTCGAGACAGGATTCTCACTATTGTCTCGGCGGCTCGCAAGCTCATTCTGGCCAGAAAGGTCAAGGCCAGAGAGTGGCTTCAGTTTTTGGGATATCTAGCCAGTCTAGTCGATGTTCTGGAGGATTGCCGGCTCCTTATGAGACCGTTTCAGAGCCATCTCTTCAGGTTTTACAAACCAGGCACGGATCCTCTGTTGGTCTAGATTCCAGTACCAATAGGAATCAAGTCTCTTCTCTCCCGTTCGACGAACGAGGAGTTTCTCGCGCGAGGCAAGTCCTTCCGTACCCCCTTCCGTCGATCTCGGTTTCGACGGACGCCTCTCGGTTGGGGTGGGGAGGACATTGCAATGGCAGCACGGTCGCGGGGGGTTGGTCTCATCTTGGGACTCTTCCCCATATCAATGTCCTGGAGTTTATGGCAGTTCTTTTAACCCTGCTCCACTTCAGAAGTCGACTTCTCAGTCGTTCAGTTCTGATCCTCACGGACAATGTCACTGTGGCGGCTTATATCAATCGGCAGGGAGGCACTCGTTCTGCTACCCTGAATGCCCTAGCAGCACAGCTGTGGAGGTGATGTCGTCGCATGGCGATCACACCCGTTGCCTCTTTCATCCTCGGTCAGGAAAACCTCATTGCGGATTTTCTGTCCCGGGGCAGGTGTCTTCCATCAGAATGGATGCTCCATCCAGAGGTCTTTTGCCGCATTCGCAGTTGCCTGGGCCCACTGGAAGTGGATCTTTTTGCGTTTTCTCTCTCAGTTGGGAGAATCTTCGAGGGTTCGCCTTCCCTCCCTTCCAGCTGATTCCGCGAGTCTTGCGGAAGATCAGGGAAGATCGGGCTCGGGTGCTTGTGATAGCTCCTTTTGGCCCAGGAGGAGTTGGTTTCCGGAGCTAATGAGCCTTCTGAGCATTCTTCACCACAGTCCGGAGTCCCTTCATTTGACTGCTTGGCCCCTGTCGGGGAATCTGCAAGACAGTCGGGTCTCTCTGATAGAGCCGCGGACTTTTTAATGTCCAGTCGTATAGTTTTTACTAGGGAAATTTATAATTCCCGTCTTTCGGTCTTTTTCCTTTGGTGTAAAGAGCGAAATCAAACCCGTCTAAGGCTCCTATTGGTTCAATTGCGGATTTTCTAATCTCGCTATTTGACAAAGGGAGATCCATCTCTATTATCCGAGGCTACCGATCGGCGATCGGGGCCATTCATTCGGGGTTCTCAGATGGTTCGGGGATTTCTAATTACCCGCTGTTGAGTGGTTTGATTCGGTCGTTCTTTCTGAAACGTCCTCGTTCTAAGTTAGTCCCGTCTTGGAGTCTGCTTAAGGTCTTAGAAGCTCTGGCAAAGCCTCCTTTTGAGCCGTTAGGTAAAGCTTCGCTTCACCATCTTACGGTTAAGACGCTCTTCTTCGTAGCCATTGCCCCTGGGCAGAGGCGAAGTACTCTTCATGCCCTCTGTCTTACTCCTGGTCATGTTCGCTGGGAGAGAAAAGGTGTTAGATTGATTCCTAAGGCTTCTTTTATTGCCAAGAATCAAACGGCTTCCTCTGGCCCTGTTGAGATTTTTCTTTGCCCGCTTTCTGAATTTTCGTCAGTGCGCGAGTTCAAGGTTTGGTGTCCTGTTAGAGCTCTCAAATGGTATATTGATAAGACTAAGTCTTATCGTAAGGATGATCAGTTGTTCCTGTTCACTCGAGAGCCCTTTTCTCCTGCTTCTCTTGATTCCTTTTCTAGATGGATTGTCGAGGCTATTAGGGCTGCTGGCACAGAGGCTCTTTTGTCTGACAGTAAGCCTCATGCTCATGACACTCGTAGTGTCAGCACTTCTTGGGCTCTGTTTCAAGGTGTGGCGCTTGATGATATTTTGAAGGCTGCTTATTGGCGTTCGTCCCATTCCTTCATTTCTTGCTACCTTATGGATGTCCCTGCAGGTGAGGCTATTTTTGCGTCAGCTACCTTGAAGGCCGCTGTGTCTTCTTTGTAATCCTGTACCCTTCTGCTCTTGAAACATGCCTCCCGGTCTTTGAGTTGGCGCTGGTCTAGCATAATAGGTAAGTACAGTTAACAACAAAATTATTCATACCCCTTGGAAAATTATAGTTTTTTGCATTTTTCCTAAAAATGAAGGGTTATTTAAAATGAAGTTACTTGCACATCACTTGAATACATTTAGTTATCATCTGCAAATGAATGCCGTTTCCGGTTTCACCTCATTTGCATAACAATAGAAAAGGTGAGTTATTCAAACTGGGCGATGTTCAAAATTATTCATACCCTTGGTGATTTATTGACTTTGTCAATCAGTATGAATCCGATCCTTGTGATTAATGCTTGTAATTCACTTTATTTTAATACACCGTCACAAGGCTTCCGGAGGGGTCTCTGCTGGGATATCAGGCCAGTACCTGTTCTCCAATGGCTCAATCTCCTTGAGGATGTGTCCACACATGCCTTCACCTGACCTTCAGGGAGTTCATTAGATTTCGTGTCCTACAGGTGATGCAGTTATCGACTTCATGATGACAGGACTATGATATTGAAATTTTCGGTCATTTATTCCATGCATTTTAATGAAAATTCTGTATCTACTTATGAAGCAAAGCACCATTCCTGAAGAGCCCTTCCCTTTTGCACTGCCTGTGGGAGGGTTCACCTTTATTCATTGGCCCCATTCTTAATCAGAGTGCTCAGGAAGGCCATGTTGGTGATATTAAAGTCATTGCATGACTCTAACGTCTGGTCACCATGAATAACAGTATGTAACCTTTGAGTACCATACACATCCCACATTGAATGTTACTGTATATCAATCTTCATAATTATGGTATATTCTTTGTATCTTTGGTATGAAAGCTACAATTCTTGATATCAAAATGAATGTAAACCAAATTTATACCATATGCCCTCCATGTTACCAACTGCAGTGCACAAAACGCTACCACTTTGACAGTGCACTGGAACATAAAGATCAGTATTTTAAGCTTCACTAGAGTACCCACTTGCAGGTGTCCATATAAAAAATGTGTCAATCAGTGTAACTGAATAAACTGATAAAATTGGCACCATCCAACCTTTAATAGACAACTACCATGGCCTCCCTAAACATTCTTAAAAATAATGGAACAAAAGTATCAGGAAATACCTTCCCTTGACAGTGCAACAGTGAATGCCTCTAGGGAAGTCCCTCCAGGAAGAGTGCTTTTTTTCAACTTAGATACAGAATTGTCATTAAAATGTAAGGAATATTAACGAAAATATCAATATCATAGTCCTATCCTCATGACGTCTAAAACTACACCACCTGCAAACACAAAATCTGCTTTAAATCCATCGAATCCCCTGAAGGCCAGGTGATGGCATGTGTGGACAACATCCTCAAGGAGATTGGGCCATTGGAGACCAGGTATTGACCTGATATCTCAGTAGAGACCTCCAGAAGCATTGTGACAGTGTGAAGAAAGTGTTAATCACAAGGACTGGATTCATACTGATTGACAAAGTCAATAGATCACCAAGGGTATGAATAATTTTGAACATCACCCAGTTTGGATAATTCACCTTTTCTATTGTTATGCAAATGAGGTGAAACCAGAAACGGCATTCATTTGCAGATGATAACTAAATGTATTCAAGTGATGTGCAATTAAATTCAGTTAACCATTCATTTTTAGGAAAAATGCAAAAAACTAGAATTTTCCAAGGGGTATGAAATAATTTTGTTGTTAACTGTATATATGATTTATTGCAGTAAATTTGTAAAATCAGCACTGATTTTCTTATTTACTATATAAATCTATATACCTACCTATGACCCTCCCTCCTTCCCCTCACCTTGCAAGCAACATGTTTCTACTTGGGGTTGCTCGCAAAAGAGGAAGATGGCCGTTGCTTGTTGCCGCGCGTGAGTGGCGAAGGGGAACAATTCCCGTGCCGATGATTACGTCGGGGGGGGGGGGGGGGGGGGTGCGCACAATATTGTGACTCATTTGTGTTAAGTTCTCGAACGGGACAAGCGACTAGCATAATAGGTAGGTATATAGATTTATATAGTAAATAAAAAAATCAATGCTGATTTTACAAATTTGCATTAAAATAAACAATTTGTTTACGTAAAACCGCTACCGAAGAGTCTCAGCTAAATTGTGAAATCTCGCCCTAGAAACAACCAAATGAAATGAACTAAACGTCAAATTCCAGAATAAGAGTTGCTCTAACCCATAATTAGTATCACTCGTAGTCAAATCATTTTTTTAATTTGTGAAAACTTGGAGAAATGAGGAGCCATATATTTTTTTTAAAGTCTGAAAATATAGCATTATTTTTCACATTTATTATATTGTGCAAGATCAAAACTTTCACATATGAAAAAATCAATGTATATTGAGGGGATCCTCGAAATATCTTTTCATAATCATCCGTCAAACGGTTATGTCGGGAAAAAATGGAGGGTAATGCATTCATGAACCCTCTACCGTTCTTCGCGTGTAGTCCCACGTATAGTGGTGCATGCAGGATGGTTTCAACTCGAGTGTATGCTAAACAGGGGGCGTGGCTTGTCATTGATTGTTACCGACATATTTGCTCTCAGCCATTTGCTCTTGCAAGGGTTTCAGTATTTTTCACGTTAAGTCTTCCATTTTGATGGCAGTTTTACACATAACTACTAACTGCGCAAATTTGAAACTGCCCAGGTAGTGAGACTGGAGTTTAAAGTTTAGCAATATGTCATTTGTTTGCATATTAATTTCATCCCAGACTTGTGTCGGGAAAAAAACAAACCTCTTTTCTCGGCGCTCTGAAACAGAAAAATACTCAACCGCTTTCAGTGAAAATTAATACGAAGCACAATATCATCATTTCCTATGTTTTCATGATATTTAAGGCCCGAACGAGGGAGATACGAGAATGTGAATTTTCAAGGATTTCTGCTCCTCGCTCAGCGGAGGGCTTCGATAGCCGTTAGGAATTCAAAAGCTTCGACGACTTTACAAAGAAGTTGATTGGGGTGTAGAGCCGCGCCTGTAACCAATGAACGCAGTTATCATACTTTACGCCAAAATTCTTAGTATCACCTGCGCGCCTTGATGGTTGTCATGAGCACGCTGAGATTGCGTTCGCTTATAATAAACAACATCTCTGTTATTAGTTGTATAATCTTGCATTGTTAGTTTATATTCGGATTTAATAAATTTCAGCTGGCAATCAATGCGTTTCTACTGTGTTCTACTTATATATATATATATATATATATAAGTAGAACACGCGGTTATATATAACCACGCGTGTTGTTATGTGATTGATGTATTTTGCGCGGCTAAACGATATATACATGTCTTTAACTTTTGTGTCTTACTTCTTATGCACCATTCTTTTTTATACATTATTGCGTCATAATTGAATTTATGGCTATTACGCTCATTAGGTTTAGCGCAAACTACCGCGCGTGTTGCCATGTCAGTTTGTTATTATTATGTCACTATTTATGAATTTTGCGCTCCTTGACAAATAAGCGCTCAAACTTTCACCTAGCAACCGTGCGTGTTGCTATGTAAGACTACACGTCAACTTGTATTATTACGTCACAATTTATGTATTTTGCGCTAATTAAAAAATAAGCGCTCAAAACTTTACCTAGCAACTAAGCGCGTTACCATGGTATATTACATTGTCAACTTTTTCTGAGCAGAGCTTCACATACATACTTCACTTTGTTCATTACCCTGAGGAAGATCCGTGAGGATCGAAAATTTGGTGAAAATAAATATAAAAGTTGGAATTCAATGCATTACCAATGTCTTCTCTGGAATTCATTAATTGTTTCTCTCTTCATGCTTTTCCAACACGCGGTTATGAAATATCATTATATATATATATATATATATATATATATATATATTCAATGAAAGGTAAAATGGTGTGAACGTGTTGAGAAGTATAAAATAAATGGGTAACACGGAGAGAAAATACACAGAGCGAGCAGAGATGATTTTCCACAAGCGCTTTTATTTATTCTTCAGGTGGAATATAAGATATACCTTAGTAAACGAAGAAACTAAAGATTTGTTTACAAATTAAAAATATATACCTTGTATATATGTATATATATATATATATATATATAAAGGATGACTGAAATGCATTGATTGCCAATTACAGAAATTTTATTCTCCAAATTTTCGGGGGTCCTCCCCCTTCGTCAGGGAAAACTTGATATATATATATATATATATATATATATATATATATATCTAAGGTATATAATGACATTAGAGATACCAGAATACATGTATTACACAAAATGGACATGGCGTAAGTACATTCAATCAAAGGGAGTGCGCTTTTTTTTTTTTTTTTTTGGTTAATCCATATATATATATATATAAAGAAAGTGTTCTGCGTCGGTTTTGGTAAACTATACGTAGAAAAGACAAATATAAATAAAAAAACCGTAGAGATGGCAATTATCCGATATTTCGGGCATAGCCCTTTGTCAAGGAATGACAAATTTATTAAGCGTCAAGCAAAAATAAGGCAAATAAAAGACGCGCAAAATGGTTGCGTAGAAACAAGATGAAAAAGACGCGCAAAATGGTCGCGTAGAAACAAGAAGTAAGAACGCGCCAGAAGTGACGTAACAATACATCAAGAGAAAGAAGAAGAGCTAAGAGAGAGAGAGAGAAAAAAAAAAGAGAGAAAAGAGAAAGGGACAACAAAAAGAAAAAGATAAGAAAAGAAAGAAAGAAAATTACGTGATGGGAAATGAGCGGAAAGAAACATTAATTCCTCTTGGTTGGAGGCAGCCAAGGCGAAAAATCATACGTTCCTCTTCCTGCTTGCGTAGCTGGTCGGAGCTGAAAGAACTGCGTACTATGCACACTTCAAAGCTCTGGATGTCATGGTTGTGTGAGTTAAAGTGAGCAGCCACAGGTAATCCAGGCGTGTTGAGTCGTATGGACCTCAAATGCTCTGTCACACGATCAGCTAGTCGGCGCTTATATATATATATATATACATGTATATATATATATATATATATATATATTTTTTTTTTTTTTTTGAATCGAAAGTCCACGTGTTGGAGTAATATCAAAGAAAAAGACCAGTAGACATTTCATGCTTTTTTCTCCAACTATTTTATTTTCTCACGAATTTTCGACGATCCTCTCACCGTCTTTGTCAAGTGAATAATGACAAAATTTCGAAAACTTATCCATGTAGCGTTTCCAAGACAATGCGCGATTAGTTTATAAATAACCGGGCGCATCGTCCTGGAAACGCTTTACAGCTCAAAAACATAAAAACGTCACGAAGACGTCACAATAGAAATACAGACAGGTAAATTAGGACCCAAAGCGTATAATAATAATAAAAGGTGCGCTTATAGACGCAAGGCGCATGAGGAGTGAGCGAGAAATTACTAAAACGTCATAAAGAAAATAATACGTCATAAAAGAAAAGTAACAGTGGTGTTTGAGTAGGTGCCTAATAGAATACGAGTAGTATTATCGAAAGAAAGTGTAGTTAGTAAGCCAGGACATGTCTATGTTCATGCCTGGCTTCTTGAAGCTCTCATTTTTAACGATCATTTTGACTAGTCTGTACACTAACATCCCCCATTGGGATGGTATAGAAAGCATGAGAAGCTTCCTTACTAAGCATGCACCTAAGGACACTCCTATCGATGATCTTACTAGTTTGGCTGAATTTGTACTTAAGCACAATTATTTTGTGTTCAATGGAAAATTCTTCCTGCAGAAACAAGGTACTGCAATGGGTACCAAATTTGCACCATCATATGCCTGCATATTCATGGCCATGCTTGAAGATTTTCTTGCAAAATGTCAAATGAAACCAAGCATGTATGTCAGATATATTGATGACATATTTATGATTTGGCCACACAGTGAACTCGAACTTGATTCTTTTTTCGATCGCTTTAATACTCAACATTCCAGTATCAAATTCACAATCGAAAAATCAAAAGAAAGGATTAATTTTCTTGACGTCACTATCACCAACAAGGAAGGCATGCTTTCTACTACAGTGTACCACAAACCCACTGACAGCTTCTCCTACCTCCAGTACAGTAGTTTTCATCCTAAGCACATAAAGACATCGATAGTATACAGCCAGATGTTACGTTACAGACGGATTATTTCTAACGAACAAGAGTTCGCTCGAGAATCGCTTAAATTAGCGCGTCATTTCGTTGAAGCAGGATACCCTGTGGACTTGGTAGAAACAGGCAGACTCAAAGCATTACACCGTGACAGGGCGCGTCTTTTGAGTGATCACAAGGAAAAATGCAAATCACAACGTAAAGTACTTGTGACTACCTTTCACCCAGAAGTTAGCTCCCTCGCGAAGAACATTCGCCGTGAATGGCCCATTCTCCAACAGGATCCTCAGCTGGCCCCTAAATTTGCTCTGCCACCACTGCACGCGCAAAGACATCCCAAAAATCTCCGTCGTTTACTGACTACCAGTTTGAGCGGCTTTGGGCAAGAGGGTAACAAACAATGCGGCAAAACTAGGTGTCAAATATGCAAGCACATGATTCTTGATCAAAGTATCAGGCTTTCTGAAAAATGCACAATCAGACCCACTCCTTGTAACTGTGACGTAACGAATGCTGTGTATGCTATCAAATGTGCCAAATGCCCGAATGCCCTGTACATAGGAGAAACTCTCAGATTTAGGGAGAGATTTAACAACCACAAGAGCAGCATTGCTCGCAAACTCCATCACCCTGTGGCAGAACACTTCAATACAGCTGCACACTCAGTGAGCGACCTACAATGCTGCATTCTAAGAGACAGGCTCGTATCATTTGAAGACCGACATTTGTACGGAATCAAAATGATCGTTAAAAATGAGAGCTTCAAGAAGCCAGGCATGAACATAGACATGTCCTGGCTTACTAACTACACTTTCTTTCGATAATACTACTCGTATTCTATTAGGCACCTACTCAAACACCACTGTTACTTTTCTTTTATGACGTATTATTTTCTTTATGACGTTTTAGTAATTTCTCGCTCACTCCTCATGCGCCTTGCGTCTATAAGCGCACCTTTTATTATTATTATACGCTTTGGGTCCTAATTTACCTGTCTGTATTTCTATTGTGACGTCTTCGTGACGTTTTTATGTTTTTGAGCTGTAAAGCGTTTCCAGGACGATGCGCCCGGTTATTTATAAACTAATCGCGCATTGTCTTGGAAACGCTACATGGATAAGTTTTCGAAATTTTGTCATTATTCACTTGACAAAGACGATGAGAGGATCGTCGAAAATTCGTGAGAAAATAAAATAGTTGGAGAAAAAAGCATGAAATGTCTACTGGTCTTTTTCTTTTATATATATATATATATATATGGATGGATACAACGTTTGTATTACACTATATGCGTTACTTTGTTGTGAGTTTTTGTTTGTGTTTGTGGTTATACGTGTACATATACTAATGGGAGACGATCTTGTGTTTTAGTGACAAGTGAATAGATAAATCAATTCAATTTCGGTTTAGTTTGTAAATTTACAATTAAATCCCATGCATCCTATTGATAATAGATGGATAATCTGAAGAAACAAATGTCCTTTTTGTGGAAGATTTGGTTGCAACGAGTTTGGTAATCTTAGGGTATTTTTTCTTACAGATGTGAAGGAGAGAGAAAAGATTTCCGAACTGACGCAACAAAAGAATGAAATTCAGAAGAAAATCACTTCTCTTGGTAAAGAACAAAAAAATCGTGACACCCGCCGAAAAACCCTCGAAGGTAAACCTCATTTTTAAAACGTTACTTCTGAAAGGAGAAGGATAGCTGTATGGTTGGACCTACCCCTTATCGACCGCCTAATGTTAAAATCACGATATCTACAAAACTATTTGTTAAATTTACCTACAATTGATCTATCTTGGACGAAAAATCCCGCAGATTCACGTCATTCCACAATGATGACGGGTTGGGTCCTACAAGTGCGGCGTGCGCGACGTAAAACAAACTCATGTTTTTTGTTTTTTTTCTGTGCGCTATAAGCCCTTTTTATGAACCGACCACCCGCCCTCTACTGATTATGCACGTAAAGTGGATCCACTGGATGCAGTAACGGGATTCGTTTTCTTCTCACCCCTTTCTTCTTGTGCTTGTTTTTCCTTTTTTCTCCTCCTCCTCCTCCTTCATTTTCTTCTTCTACTTATTTTTTATTTTCTATTCTTCTTTTATCCTTCTTCTTTTTTTCTTTTCCTTTTATCTTTTCCTTTCCTTTTATCTTTTCCTTTTGTTTTTATACTTCCTTTCCTTTTCTTGTTTTGCAACATCATCATCATCATATTTTTCCGAAAACTGCCGCTTATATGCATACAGATTATGTATGACATTATGAGCGTAGCTGGTGACATACAGAAAGTCGTATGACGTCATCATTATATAAGTAGATACTGTCGGCTACGGAACATTTATCGTCCGAAAATCGATGGAAATGTGTTCTAAACACCCCAAACAAGGATTTTTTTCATAAGGTAATCGAATATAATAACATTATAACGGTATATTTTATGAATTTTATCAATATCTTACCTGTTTCCTCCTCATTTTCTCTTGAGCAAGTGAGTCTGGTTCGATTGGGTTGCGCATTGCGCTTAGTCCCATGCGTATTTATTATATATACGCGATGAGTCTATGGAAAGAAGGTGGTCGGTTTAAAAAAGGGTGGTCGATATGTATATTAGTGGACCTACCATACCTTTTCTAGGCTGATGAAAGATGCCACTCCATAACAGTTCAGGGACCTGCAGTACCCATTCATATCAGTTTTTATCACTTGTCATAATTTATAGCGAAATCAGTCCAAACAAATACATTTCAGATACTCCTTTCTTCCCAAAATATATACAAATTTGAAGTTCTTAATTACCAGCATTCTGTAGTAAACATTCAAGATTCTAAGGTATTCGAAGCTCATTTGAAACAGCATGATGATTTTATTATTTCACGCGCATACCAATACGAGGAGTGTTGAGCAGTATCAATTCAGATCCAGATCCATATGCACATCTAATTCAATTTTCGAGGTATCTCGATATTCAACAATTTAAAGTGAAATCATTTTAGTAGAAGCAAAAAAATCAAAGAAGGCGATATAATGAAAGTTCGACAAAGAACGAGAAGATTATCGGTTAAGGACTAATGATATGGAGAAACCTCCCTGTGACAGTGCCGTCACTATGTGTGGTGTCATAATCGAGATCTCTCTTATGATGTGTGAAAAAAATAAATCAAAATACCCCCTTTGCAAATTGTAACGATAGAACAAACTTGTCCGTTACACATTATAGTAACATATGAAAAACAAGACAGTTTCACCATATGCGACATTGATGTCTGATCGTATAATACCTTTTCTGTTTCATCATTTTTGCATCATTTTTACATATTTTATTTATTGGGGAGGGGGCAAAAGAATATATTTGCCACCCCAATATTTGTTTGGGAGGCACCAGGATCGACGCCCCTGCCATTTATAACATCACACATCATGACCACATTGCTGATGTGAACATTTCCGTATCATTAGTAGTCTCAAATTAAACAAATATAATGATAATAATATGCTAGATTTATATAGCGCCTAATAATCGACGATCTCTCTAAGCGGTTTACAGACATACCCAAGTCATCGGTTTCATGGCTTTTCCACGCACATTGTGTGCTCCTTCTCAACTCCATGGGGAGTGTTCCAGCCATGCGCCTTATGAAGATGCTCAGAATGCTGATCAAACAAGAATGACTCTCGCATCCTACCGGGTACCCATTTAACCGATGGGTGGAGAGAAGCAATGTAACTACAGTAGATAAAATATAAAATAGCCGAGCCGGAGATCGAACCCACGACCTTAGCTTTCCAGTCAGGTGTTTACACCATAACTTCCTTATTTCTTCCCGATTTATCTCAAACTTTCTTTTCACTTTTCTGTTTTCATCAATGCCAATTTTCTACGAAAAAGGTTACTTCCCGTAGACTGATTTCATTTCTACTGCCAATATTTTTTCATTATACCAGGCAAACTTAAGAAGGCTCAGATTCAAGTAGAATCCATCCTGACTTCAGCGGGAAAAGAACTTGCACACCTGAAAACAGTAAGTCCTGGGCTCTGTTTAATTAACATTGTCACCAATGACAAGTTGCAATAAGTGTTATAAGCTACTGAAGTCCTTGCATCTGATTTGCTAACAGCAAATTTGTCGGTAAAAATCACCAACAAGGCACTTAATGAAACTGCCCCCTGTATACCCCTAGCACACGATGCGTCATGTAATTGACGTAGGATTGCATCAGTGAGTGGCTTAGTCTTCAATACTCCATTTCAGGGTGATATCTTACAGAAATTGAATGCAAAAATGAACAGTTCATACATTAATTTCAGAACAAGCGTATAGGCTTAGAGCGTATGGGTAATGGCCTTCACAATCTGAATTTGGGTAGGAAATAGAGCAATCGAGCCTGTGAAGATAACCCATACGCCAGTAATTAACATTCATTTTTGCACTTTTCATGTTGCACTGATATTTTTATATAAAACGATATCTCTCTTCCAAGACGTGCAAAAGACAACACCAATTACTGCCTCGGCCCGAATGTCAGCAAATGACGCAACATGTGAGCCACGTTTGTACTAGGTGTTGCAAAAAACATTTCCCACTTTTGATCCTTAGTAGTTCAAAAACTATATATGAGATAACACTGACATTGATATGAGCAATAGCTGAATAGTGTACAATTTTGTTGGAGGTAATTTATAAATGAAAGCATAAATCAGTTTCATTAAATTCAAGATTAATTTTAAGTTAGGGTTCAGATTTCGCTCTATTTTGAACCCTCTGTACAAAACTTTAACTTTGCACAGGGGTCAATTGGTGTGTATGGGAGTGTGTGGTTAACACCCAGACAATGGTCCTGGACAATGGCCAGGGTTTGAATGATTTATAATTTATTCACCAGGAATTCCACTATCACAGCTAGTCTTTATTCATCCTCTGGCATTAACTGTGTAAAGTCATTTCACTGAGATGCCATTTTAAATGAGAATTAACACTAGAATATAAATGTACTTATGTTCAAAGGTATTCTTAATCAGTGACCTGTATCACTTTAGAAATAAAATATCAGAAAAAGGTTTAAATCAAGACATTCCAGCACACGGTAACATCTTTTCCATCTGCTAACACTTCATGGGGGCTGTCATTTTCTTGATGACATGAAGTTGTACATGAACCATTGGAGACCGTGCCGGTCAGGAAGATATTTTTATATCTATCATTATTATTATACGAGCTAAATTGCTTCTATTCATTATAAAAAAGCCCATATATGATGGAAAATACATAACAGGTGTATACATTTATTTTAAAATTTGAAATTTATAGATTTCTTTTTAAATTCTCTGGTTTTTCTAACTAGAAATCGATTTCTTGGTCTTGCCTGGCAGAGCAGAACATAATTTATACAACGTGCATTCTGACTTTTGAAGTCCATTATCTCAAAGCAGGTGAATGCATAGTTGTCACTATTGAAGCTCGTGGAAAGTCATCATCCATACATTTGAATTAATTCGCTCCATCACGTACGCCATAGTATCAAGAAAATAGATTGATATCTCGTAAAATCGTACTTTTCAAAGAAATATAAAACACATTTTCGTTTTTAGAATATAATCTGTTAAATATTTTAAATCTCAGATGGAATTTTGTATCAGGAAGAAAGACAATTTTGCATTCGAGTTAAAAATATCTTTATGTACACTTATGAAAATGGCAGCCCCCTGGTATCGCTAGCAGACGATAAATCTTGCTGAGAAATTCCTGATTTATACCCATCTCATATATTTTAATGGTAAACTACGTAGGGCAACAATAAGGAATAGATTATATCTTTGAACATAAATACATTTATATTCCAGTGTTAATTCTCCTTTAATGGATTTTGAAGCACACATCATTGGTTCCTGTGTAAAGTTCAGGTTTTGTACAGAGGGTTAAAATTTGACCAAAATCTGGAACCTTACTTTAAAATTAATCATGGATTTAATGAAACTTATTAATGCTTTCGTATTCAAATCACCTCCAACTAAATTGTACACTATACAGCTATTACTCATATCAATGACAGTATTATCTGACATATAGTTTTCGAACTATTAAGGATCAAAAGTGGGAAATGTTTTGTAACACCTAGTACATTGCGATTGTGTCATTACCGACGCTAATTGAGCCTATAAATGCAATAAACCCATAAACAAGACATTTGGAGAAAAAAATCACTTCATTTTGCAACTACTATTTAAATAATATCACTATTTAGTGACGCGCAAATCATCGTACCAGCGTACCAGCCATGAGGCGATCCTTTTGCCAGCAAAAATTAATGACGCATCGTTTGCCTTAAAAGCACCCCAAATTTGCAATAAATATTCCATATGAAATCCCTTTTTTGGGGGGAAGGGGGTGGTTGCTTTGTTTTGTTTTTGCTTTTGTTTTTGTTTTTAATTCCATTTGTCTACAAGCAGGTTGAGGAAGTTGAAATCGAAAAATCCAGATTAGAACAACGAGCTAACAAGGCGAAGGAACAGCCCCGCCGAGCTTGCACGATACCGGTCTACGCTACTGGAGACGCGGATATTCTTGGAAAGGTAAATTGTTATCATATTCCTCATGGAAAGTGCCATGTAATTAAAGGAAATCTGTAACTTTGTGGAGGCTTGGTAAAATCTAAGCCGACTAGTCTTGACGGAATAAACCGTATTATGGGCAATTTGACGCATTAGCGGTACGGTAAAAAAAACATTAAAGAGTTTTCGGATGTGTCGACTAGAACGACAACACGCTGTTATGATCCAAACTCCACAAAAGATAAGAATCAAACAAAAGATATTAACTTTGTATGATTTATGGTTTAATTAAACTATTTACCAACATTTGGTATGACATGCTATAAAAGAATTACAAATTCTAGTTACAAATACACTACATGTACTTAAACTGGCAAAGACTTACAATTTCTCAGCTGGGAAACTCCTATATGAGTCCAGAATGTTCTTGAAGTGTAGAGTAAGTTGGCTGCTAATCCACAAAATTTATATAAATTCCGAATATTAAATCCAAATGGTATGTTGTCCAACTGGCAAAAGATATCCAGAAGATACAGCCGAAGAATGTCCAAGATAATTCAGGAAGTCATCAATGTCGATAATGTCGACGATGTCCAAGACGATGGCAATCACAATGTCGATAACGGTGTCGACTGCAATCTCGATAATCAATGTCAAATATGTCAAGGATGATGTCCAAGATGAAGTCCAAGATGAGGTCCAAGATGATTTCCACAGGTTAATATCAATATGATCAATATCAGATGGTGTTAACTGAGAACTTATGCAATGTATGCGCCACGATGTAATCGGGGTATAAATTCTGAAATTTCGGTGCAAGCTCCCAGCTTATATACAATCTCAACCCTTAATTAGAATTTTCTACATTCTACTACAATATTCATGGAGGTTTGGAACTCGCTTGTAAGTTCTATATAGTTGTAGTTGTATAATAGGAGATAATGAGAGAAACAGATTGGCGGGGGAAGCGAGAGAAAAATCCTAAAAAGGCGCTACGGGCCGTTATCTTTCAATCAAAATTTGCTAAAACGTCAAAATCGCGAGGGAAGGGGGATTAAGTAACTCCCCTCTCCCTGCACCACGCCTGTAACATACAGTGCAGTATATTACCTCCAAATAATTGAAAAGCAGACTCTCAATATTGTGGCGTCAGTTGCAAAATTTCCTGGGTAAATGCACAAGAAATTGCGTTTTTTAGGGTTAAATATTGAAAAATTTGCCGCTCGGTCGCTTTGCTCTTTCGCTCGTGCAATAACCTAGATAAGTTTGGCACTCGGGGATGGGGGGGGGGGGGGGGGGGGGGGGATAACTTCATTTTTTGCCCCGGTCGCCATAATCCCTAGATACACCCCCCCCCCCCCAATCATGAACACGGATCGACACCCCTGATGTAGGTTATGTGTAAAACCACATTTGCAATGATTATCTTAGTTGCATTATGATTAAATATTTTCTTTAGAGAAAATGGAAATATGTGATTTTTTTTAGTACCGGGAAAATGGGAGAGGACCTCGCTAGAAAATCACGGAGTTGCCACTCTGTGTCTGATAGATTACAACTGGTAGGATTTTGCTCAAACTTTCAATGATCCGTTTCTTTGATTTTTCTGCTTCTTTTAAAACCAACTTGATACCAGGGTCGACTTCCCATTCGACTAAATAAACTTTGGTCAAATAATACTGCCTAAGGGAAACAATTGAAAGTCGGGTACTTAAAAAAAAAACCCTTAACTATCCATGGATTTAAATAAAAATGGAGTTCTAGTCATGCGATTACATTGTTGAGGAAACTGTGTAGAATCTGTTCAGGAATGTTGACTATATAATAAATAGGAATTGTGTGTACTGTGAGGTTTGGAATTCATCAAAATTATACGAAACTTGCTCAGTGTTGGTGGAAATCACTTTCGCTGCACACAAATATGGATATAGCATAAGACTACGTATTCATGTGACGCAAACGTTTGGTCCAAACTTGTTAGGTATTTCTCGTCATATTTCGAATATGAGGGGAACTGAAGAGTAACCCTTTTCAGATGTCGGACATTTCTATTATGATATTCTTCCACACTTGAAAATAATGCGAAGGCTCACAACTTAATTTTCATTTTTACCACAGCTAAATCTTCTCTTTAAAACTACAGTTTCTGATCCCCTCATTGCTAATATTAAGTACTGACAAAAAGGGATCACATTGCCATAATAGGTTGCACACCTTGCTGAAGTTCAAGAGGACAAAGATTCAGAAGTTATATCTTGGCACTTGGAATCATACATGGAGTCTGTGGTGACCAAAAAGATGCACAAAGCCATGCAGCTTCACGAAATGACAAACGGAGAACAGGGAGTATTGGCGCTGGATGCACACGTATCTATAGATTGGGAAAAGTAAGAGACCTATAAATATTTTTTTCTTCATAATTAGTAACTATGAACAGATATACATAAATATATTTTAACTCTTTTCTTGCTTTTGTGGAATAATTGAACAAAGAATGGATTGCCACGGTCGACTTTTGTACCATGTACAATGTAACATCATACTTCAAACAATAGGCCTATATCAATCGAGGTTATCAATCCATAGCAGAGAAAGAGTTAAACGTCATTTATTACCAATTCTTTAATTGTTCGGATAAGGGATAATACATATAAACCTCATAATTGCATTTCTCTGCTTGATATAATACGCTGTTAGATTGAAAAAAATATGGACTAGGATAGGCTAGTTTACAACATATAATTAAAGGGTTTTATTATCATTTACTATCTCTCTACGACGGCTCATTTTGAGATTTAACCCAGCAAGTCAGTTATGAGATCAGAATCGTCAATATCGCTGAAATATTTACGAAAGAGTGGGTATGACATAATATTATATTCGTAATGTTTAGGAATGGTAGAGGTGGAGTTCCCTGACAAACACATTTTGTATTACTTAATTTGTGAATTTAAAACAAAATCAATATTTCACGAAGATATCTTTGAGCGTTATCATCAAAGATGGATCCAAGAATAACAAAACAATAACAATACAGTAACGCACAATATTTAATTCGAAATGTTAACTTAATCACATTTTGTCAAAATTATACTTAACTTGTTTTGCTATATTGTTCATTATTTTTCTACATTCATAGAAAGCTGCCGCATGAAAACGGGAAACGTCCACAAGGCAAGGTTCCAAGTAATATAGTTTATGCCAAAAGACTGTTGGAGTTTGGAGATCATCCTCACGAATGCAAGCAAGGTATTCTATAGTTTTCTCTTTGATAGACGACTTCACGTCACATTCTTAAGCATGCCACGATTCTTACTTTTGAAAATACAGTGGTTACGGATGACAGTTTGAGTCTACAATGTCCTACCGAACCCGTAAAACGGGAAGTACACCGTGATATCAAGTTGGTTTCGAAAGAGGCAGAAAAAAGAAAGAAGCAGATCAATGAACGTTTCAGAAAAATCCGATAAGAGTGTAGCGTAGCCTCATCAGTATTGACACTGCTCCCCTGAGAGCCTTTTAACATATTATTACCCCGAACTGAGCTGATTATCGTGATGCGTTCAAGAATGCAATGGTTTGCATCCAACCAGGTGTCCGTAACTTCACCTGGGTGGAGAGTGGTAAGTGTAGATTAATGTCTAGCCAAAAAACACGTAGGGATGTGGTAGTGATTCGGACATCGTACTTTGTGTTTTAAAGTCTAGGGACTTTTCAACAAGAACATGGCACCTCCATCATGAAATTGGTACTTCATCGCTTTTCTAGGAAGAAAACTAATACAAAGGTAACTGCTTTTTCATAAGTTTACATAGTATTTGTAACTCCTTACTTGATATTTTGACCAAAAGTACGATTTGAAAATTATTGTTTTCAACATATTAATACGATCTTCTCTTTAAACAGTATTTACTCAACTCTTGGGTGACACTATCATCGTGGACACTTTGAGCGATGCCATCAGTTATCGTAAAATGGTAATTCAAAGTGCGACTTCAGTATCGATTGAATAAACATAACGACTGGTAGGCACCATATGGATGGTATCCAAACTTCACGACTGATTACATGAAAGTAGATATGAAATTAGCATGGTCTCATACCACAAGTCCTTTTCAATTTTTTTTTTAAATCCTGAGTCATCTATGGTAAACTAACGGGGGCAGAATATCAATTCATTATGTAATTCTTTTAAAGTAGATATTCAAAGAAAATCACAAATATGGCAATTAATGTATCACTAGAAACTGGGAAGCTTACAGATGGCAATCGTATAAGTTTTATGTCAACTGCGTATCTAGTGATTATAAAAACAACACAAATAAAAGCTCTTCTCAGCATCTGGAATATCCGAGGATTCGCCAGAAATATAGCGATGTTTTGATGTCGTCACACTCGGGATCGATCCTGCTTAAGCAGACGACGTCCTATAATGAATGAACGTAATTGCAATGCAATTATTTATCAAATTATAAAGAGTTTGGTGTATTTAAACATGACCTTATTTCACACCATTATAAAGGGAAAGTGAAACTGATTCTGATAGCTAAAACCGTTTGATTGTAAATACACAGGAGAAGGGTCAATGATCAATGAAATAAACCCCACTTTCAAATTGAAAAGCCCTCCGAATAATAGCAGGATGGTATTCGTTCCCTCTTGAAACGCCGAACATGCCCCGGTGCAAGCAGCTGAAAATACAATGGCGTCTTATTTTGTTTACAAGTGACTAATTCCTTTATTTTTTTAACGCTGCATTTTTCATCAAAATAATACCATACACGAAGTTAAGAGTGAGGTAAC
The DNA here is from genome assembly GCA_025617745.1 of Heliocidaris erythrogramma. Classification (NCBI taxonomy): domain Eukaryota; kingdom Metazoa; phylum Echinodermata; class Echinoidea; order Camarodonta; family Echinometridae; genus Heliocidaris; species Heliocidaris erythrogramma. The sequence goes on along the minus strand of CM046865.1, from coordinate 29,989,175 downwards.
AGACTAACATTAAGACTGACGCTAGTGAAGGAAGAGAAATAAGTGAAGAGGAGATGACAAAATAGGCTCTGAAAATGTGTAAGATGTTATGGGACATCGTCTGCTTAGACAGGACTGGTCCAGGGTGTGTCGTCACATATCTCAGCAGCGTTCGAGGAGCTCTTCAGCTGCTATATCGGGGGCTGTATTTTACCGTTTTATAATTGATAATAATCATTACTTCAAATGTTTCCAAGCGTTGAATTTTGATAACCTTGTTTAATTTATGCCATCTATGCAATAATAAGTATTAAGCCAATATTTAAAATCATTAACGTTCTACTTTAAGAGCGCGTTGTATCATGAAAAAATGCATATTCTTAAATCACTTAATGGTGACAGAAAGTATTAAGAACTATTAAAAGTGCACAAATTTGATAAAAATTATACTTATTGAATCAACATTACATATTTTTTAAAAGTCATATTAGCACTTGCATGTCGAGGATTTTTACAAGGCCTCTATACCAACTGGAATAAAAAAGGATCATTCATTCTAAATGCTGTATTATTTGCAGCTGCTTTTGCCACGTTTCTGATGAAATTCGTCTTGGTAAATAGTGAGACTAGCAGCTAAATCTATAACAAATGACAATACTGTTTTATTCAAAGATTCTACAACGCAAATCTTGCCCGACTCTCCTGACAAGAGATGGGCACCGGGTGATGGATAACGGAGCGTTCAGCGGATCAAAGAATAGATGCCCAATCGATATGAAAGGGCGAGTCTTCAGGCAACCGGAGCCATCCGAACTTCATGACCTACGAAAAAAAATAGGTAAAAAAAAATGATGATAATTATACTTTTTTTTTATTTATATAGCACCTAATACACCCGCAATATTTGTACTAAAACAGTTGACATGTCTATTATCACAACGGTTATTAGATTTGGGTTTGCCCCTACACGTCGTGTGCACTCATTTGGGATAGCGCAAACTTGGAGTTGTTTTTAGATACTACAATTTATCAGAAATCAGGGGACAGAATAATCAAAATAGTTGGCACAGGTATCTGAGGTAAGTCGAGCGATGCAATATAATACAAATTGAATTGTCAAATAGGCACTGGCGTAGACGGGGGCACCGGGGCCATGCCCCCCCCCCCCCATTCAGCCACTAAAAAAAAAAGCGAGAGCGAAAAGCGGAGGGAAGTGAGAGAAAAAGGCCTTGAAAGGCGCTACAAGCCATTATCTGGCTCTCAAAATTTTCTACATCAAAGTTTTCGCGAAGAGGGGGGGGGGGGGGGGGGGGGGGGGGGGGAAGTAACTCTCCTCTCCTTGCAACCCCCATGTTACCATGGTTGTCGATCCCGGGGGTATATATATAAAAAATTGTGGTGTGGGGGGGGGGGGGATGGCCTGTATTATCACCCCCAATATTTGTGGATAAAATAAATAAGAATTATGATACATTAATTTAAAACTAAAAAATATCCAAACTCATGTTTGATCGTGAAATACCATCACAATCTTTAATGATTAGAAGTAAGGAAATAAGAAATGGCATAATTTCAATGCGAAAATATCGAAAAAATTCGTTCGCTCACATTGTTATTCTCAAGGGGTTCCGTCCATTGGCGTAGATCCGTGCATTCCTTCTTTTTATTAAAAACCATTTTGGAATGCTCTAAAATGCAAGTTTTATAGACAGATTTATAAAAGTTCCCTGATGTAGGAGGGGGATACTCCCTCCCACCCTGCTCGGTCTCTTCGCTTAGTGGTGTATCTAGGGGGCAGGGGGGGGGGGGGCACGTGCCCCGGGCAGCACTTGGAGGGGGCGCGAAAAACGCAAAGGAGAGTAAGAAAAATAGGGGAAATGAAGAAAAAACATAATCTTTACGGATCACGCGCCCCCAAATCCGGAGGGTAAATGCACTAGAAATCTAGTTTTTTAAGGTTTGAAATGCGAAAATTTTCCAAAGCACGGTCGCTTTGCTCCCTCGCATAATTATTTCTTTCACGATCTCGTCATTTCTCTCCCCAAGTATATAGTTCTTAAATAGCTTAAAGGGTTCAAAAAGTTTTAAAAAATAAAGATGTAATTGCTTTGCTCGCTATATCATTGTAAGTTTCATATGACGCCTGCTAAATATTGCGCTCCCAACATAGAATAAAGTGTATAAAACAGCATTTGCAAAGGTTCAACTTTTGAAAGAAATCTCAACTTCAGGTCGCCTTGCTGAATTTCTCGACTCTTTCTCACGCCTATAGGGTTTTCGTTAGTTCTGCTCCCGATTGTAGAAGTGAGTGAATAGAAAACCGTTTATCAATGTATAAAATTCGAGCTTCTTTACCGCTCAACTGCGGTGGTCAAATGCAAAATTTCCTCGGGGGGGGGGGGGGCGCATAACTTTATAACGCGTGCCCCACAACCGCCCCCTTAAATGAAATCCAGGCTATGCGGTTGGATCCTTCGCGTCTGGCCCCCCTAATTACAAATCCTGGCTACGCCTGTGCCAATAGGTTTTATTTCTAAGTCCCTTTCGTTACCAGAAATAAAGAGTATGCATGCTACACGTATTAACTTTTAGAAAGCACAAATCATTACTATTAATAGAATGTAAAGTATATTTTTCATGATTACAACTGAAATAATGTTTTCCTTCGTTTGATAAGCCTAGTTCAGTTATAAATGACTGATAAACCGCCTATGAATATAAAAACCTCACATGTCTATATCTTATATCATAATACGATAAGTGAGTATACCCTTCAGGACTTTATTGCACATAGCTATGATAATTATTACTTTATAACTTTTTTTCATCAGTCTTAAAATCATTTTACATTCACTTTACACGTAAAGCCGTTTTCTTTTGTGTTCTTGTGAACGAAGCTTTTAAAATTTTGAAAGAATTTCTCACTTATTGCTACTGTATAATGTATTCAGTATTTGCCTTCAAAATACTTTGTGTCGCATTTCCCAGAAATCCTTTACCAGGTGGAAGAAATGTTTCAGGTGGTCAAAGACGCTGAAGATGAACTACAGAATCACACGGACCTTGAGGTGTCCGATGAAGTACAGCTGGAAAAGATAGAGCTTGAGGATGCACAGAAGGAACTGCAGGCTATTAATGAGAAGCTTCCACAAGGTCTGTGTTTCTAGTCGATTGATGTCATAAACAATAATTCGACATAATATTGTTGTTATAATTCGATAACCACTGGTTGTACAATGTTTTCCAAAATATCCATCGTCTCGTCACTAACAACAAACATGAAAATTATAGATATAAAGACAACCTCGTCACATGAACAGATGAATAAGAGGTCACCGATAACTCCCTCAATACTTTAAGTTTCGAAATCCTCAGATTTGGGCATCCTCCAAGTTTCTGCATTACTAGAAATTAATTTAAAAAGCCCATAGTATGCTTCTGAAACAGGACTATTGTTAATAGGTTAGATTGTACATAGATGACATTGCAATTGTTTAAATTTGACTGCTTTTTGCTTCTTTCTCAAGATACAAGGAATAAAGGGTCGAGGAAGCGACAAGCATCGAACACAGTCCACACAAGAACAAAGTCCAAAAGAGCCAAGAAACAAGCTGCGTCCTAAATCTGAAATGAAATTCAAGTCTATTACGACTGAGGTATTCTGGTAACGTCTTCCGTAGAAAGACCGCTATGATAACATTTAAAAGTGTTTTCACATAATGAATGTAAATTAACGGTAGATTAGCCTACTGTTCATTTAATTTGTGCAGGTACAGAAAATAACATTTTAGCCCAACTTTACCTTGAAATAGAAGATATATATTTCTCAAAATATTTTCTTTGCAATAAATGCAATGGTTTACATTTATTACATATATATCTGTCAAGGCAGAAACAACGAATATATTCTTATAAACAAGTTCTTTGAAAAAGGATTAGGTTGTGATGTGATGTAATGTTTGAGTTGAAATTAACATTTATTATACAATGCATGTTAATCGCTTTTTAGTGACATCACATTCACTGCCAACCCCTAATTTTGAATAATTTGCCAGTTAGTAAATTATGAAACTTGACTTTTAAACTAGTCATCAACCCTTACCACCTTCTCAAAAAGAGAAATGGATACAAGCAAATCATCAACATTTCATTTTTGCTGTAAAGGGAAACCTTTCCTTTCATAGTTTGTAAACGGATCAACATGACATTACTTTTGATATCTGATTGCCTTTGTTTGGTTTCCTTATATTATTGTTTCGAAAGACAATATTGTAATCCCATTTAAACACCATTTGCCATAATAAATACATATTTCTTTCATCATATATCATGTATATTAAAATGCCGGAACATAGAATAAAGTGAGTTATGAAAGAAATGATCAAAACTAAATTAACATTTACTGAGGTGGGGGGGGGGGGGGGGTGTATGTATTCGACTTCGAAATTTAACGTAATGCATGAATCACTTTGCACCACCACCACCGTTACTAAATGACAAGAAGGCTGATTTGTTTATACTGCATGAAAGCAATAGTTAGGAAACTATTATCGTGTTATTCAGTTTTAATCTTTCGTTAAAAATATCTGGTTATTGTAAAGCAAAAAGCGTATGGAGTTTCAATATATGTTAAGAGACGGGCCATATAAACGTTGAAAGAGTGGAGTAGAATAAAAACAGTGTATTACTTATGATATCCTTTTGAACGATACAGCTGACCTCAATTGAATTTGACCTTCATACGTTATTGAATGGAGTTATATATTAATACGTGTATACATGTATTATGTAGTAAAGGACCGTTTGTGTGTTTATAATCTTATCTAATTGTGGAATGAAATTCTCAAATGAGAGTCAGCTTTTCTTCCTTTAGTTACTCATGATAATTTATTTTATAAATATTTTGTTGTTTGTGTTATGTTCACAGAAGTCTGACAACAAGAAAATACACCCAACATCATCTAGGGAGAAGAAAATGTTGATGAAGATAATCCAATATAAATATACTGCCTCTACACGTCACAGATATAACAGTACTTGAATGGGCCGCTCTTTCAGGCAAAACATGTTTCATCACATAATTATGTTCTTGATCAAAGCTGTGATAAAGAAATGGTTATAACAACTATAGTAAAAATTACGTGTTGTGAACCTGTTATGTATTTCAGTGCCACATCTAGAAATTGATACAAGAAGCGGAATCCTCCTTGGTCAAAAGGACGTAATGAATCTAAAAACTCCGCGTGCTGCAGATCCATTGCAAGTTTTGTTTCTATGTTTATGTCTATGCTTTCGAACATTTGAAGAAGGGTGACGTACGCCCGAATAACCCTCTGCTCTGGATACGCCACTCGATTTCTTGCAAAGAAAATTGTATTATAAAAAGCAAGGAATCTTTAAACTGTATCTGAGAACATAATTCAAAATTCGTTTTATAAATAAAGTTATTATGTCAGTTAAGATGAAATTTCTCCCGGAAGCTCATACTTTCGGAATATTGGACGGTGTATGTTATGGCGTGGTATGCAAATAATAAGTAATACTGCTTGAAATAAATGCTACTCAAACTGTTTTATTTGTCATTCCTGTCGGATAGGAAAGAAAATGTCTTGTAAATATTGTATCGACAGATCCTATCAGTTACATTTTTTTATAGCGGAGGTTTCGAGAAGTTTATCGTTTTATTTGGTAAGAATCGAAACCATGAGCTGCATGGTGCCGGTTAAGAAAGAATGTCTGTAAAATTGCATCGACAGATCCTATCAGTTACAATTTTTGTAGCCGAAGTGTCCAAAACTTTATCGTTTCATTTGCTAAGGATCGAAACCATGAACTGCATGGTTCTTATAAACATTGTGGATGTGATAAAGGTGGAATGTGGCAGTCCACTGTATATTTCATTAGTCGACCCTTTGGTAAGACTCAAATGTAATTAATGTTGTGTATTAAGAGGGTAACCCATCGGTTTCACTTACTTCATAGGTAGTATAATACTGTGAGAGGTACTTATGTGGTGAATTTGCGAGTGAGCAAAGCAATCGATCAGGAATTGAGAGACTGATATTCAATGGCGGTGTATTATGTACTATCCATTTTTAACAATAAAACAAAAACAACAACAAAAACAAAGAGTGTTTTAATTGTTTGTGTTTTATTTGATGTTTTGGCGGGCAGCACCAAATGGTCTTGTTGGGCGAATGCGGCCCATGTGTCGTCATTTAAGAAGCTGGCCAATGTAGATGAAAAAAGTCAAACTTCTCGATGAAAACAATGCTTTAGTTGAGGTTGTCCGATTTATATGGAGCGAAGTCATTGTTATCAGAGGTGTGAGGTATTCATTTTTGGATAGGATATTGTTGTTTCTATCATCGTGGCCTGGGTTTTTCATAATTTTTTTCATTGAAAACAATGCCCAATATTGTAGGTCCTTCTGTAAGATGTAAATAATGGTGAGTTTCATTGAATAAATGCAATGAAACGGTTATTGCCAGCTGGCAGTTTTCTTGCTGTTGTAATTTTGTTTTCTAATAAGTATAACATCAGTGATTGACCACGTTACTCCGGCGTCATTTTAGTAGGTGTGTTTATGAAAACAGACCTTTTGCAAATTGTAATTATGTTTATAAAGTGTAATCTTGTATTTAGTACATTCATGTATTTTGCAGAATAAAGGGGATGATACGTGTTTGTATTGGTAATAAGTTTGTTTTCAGATAATGGATTTCAACAAATATTCTCTCTTGTAATTTCATTGCTTTGAATGTTTAGACATGTGTTCTTTGAGCGGACATGAATGATTCGTTAAATGGTGATATCTCAGAAATGTCCACTGAACTTAAAGGCATTGAGTAACTTTGTGGAGGCTTGATTTAATAAATTGTTGAATATTGATATCTGTCTTGTATAATGATGTTCAGAATGATAAATAAATAGCCAGGCATAGAAAGGTTTTCAAATATATAATGCTATTATTAAGATATCTGCGACTGAATACTCCCATTTACGAAAGCGTATGGCCATACGCTTTAGTCTAACACTGAGTCAATGGGGAAAATGAGTCTGGCATTTTCCGGTCATGTCATATGTTTACTTTTGTGAAGCACATGATGATTTTGAAGTGCTTTTTTTCCACATGGGCTTCATTTTTACACCATATTACATACACTGATAACATGTAAGGCCAGAAAGCTCAGATTTTATCAATCCTCCACAAAGTTACTCAATCACTTTAATCTCTTTTGGGACACGAAATTTATTCAGAAAGTCCAAGGTATGTCCCATACGCGGTGTGGAATTATGGAATCGTGAACATACATTGAAACAGAAAATTTCATTCTACATGATATATTGACTGATCCAAGCTTTAGGAGTGCTGTCGACTTAATACAATCATCAGACATTCTTACTTCTTGATGTGGTCGTTCAGTATGGGGCGAAATAGCGTGGACTTGCCCTGAAATGTAGCTATCACAAATTTAAAAAGGTATGATGGTAGCCTTTTCTCTTTTTAGAAAAGATCGGACGTTCTGGTAAATACTGGGAAATGATATGTGAGTATCTATTTTTTTTATTAATAAAATATTGTTCTTGCTAGCATACTTGCCTAGGTTTTCGGAATTTTTAGAATTATAAACAATATTTCAGTTTCTTCTGTGAGTTGTAAATTGTAGTGAACTTCTGCACAACTGATTCATTACAAAAAAGTCAATAAAACGGTTATTGCCTTCTCGAAGTTTATTTGCTGAACTTTTTCATTTTGTCATTCAACAGTTCACCATATATGTGGTCGTTAATTTGATTTCGATTGATGTCATTGCGTTGATTTTCGGCTGTTGTAAGTTTGTTGTCTGATAAGTATAACAGCAATGATTTATCACGTTCTTATTGTGTATTTTTTCATTGTGGATGCATGTCGGTGAAAAAAGACTTTTTGCACATTGTAATTGTGTTGTTAGTGTAATTTTGTATTTAGCATATTCATGTATGTTGCTGAAAACAGGAGAGGATTCGTGTTTGTATTTGTAATGCATTCTACTTTCAGATAATGAATCTCAATAAATATTCTCTTAACCATGGTAATCTATAAGCGTCTTTTGTGATTTCATTGCTTTGATTTTTTAGGACATGTGTTCTTTGAGCGGACTCTCATGGGCATGCATGAATTAAAGGCATGTTACACACAGAACAGTCCATTGAACTTCATTTCATTTTGGACGTGGAATATATTTGACAAGTCCAATGTATGTCCCATACCTTACCAGGTAGTATGGATTTATGGAACATGTGAACATGTCTGGTCCAGGCTGTAGGAGAGCTATCGGCATGATACAATAATTATAATTAATTCTTAGATGTGGTCAGTACCGTATGGGACATATAAAGAGCTTCGACTTGCCCTTTTAGCCATTCTCAACCCCCAAAGGAAGTTCCCCCTGACACTCTTTATCATAATTAAAACAATATTAGATGATATTTGTTCATTTAAAAAGCAAGAATTTTCTTACCCACATTTTTATTTTGTTATGTGAAGATTTGAATATGGCTGTCTTCATATTGATATTTTGGTTTTCATTGTAGTCGGTGCAACAAAGATGTTTTAACCTTTTGTTTCATTGTGCAATGTAGGGTGTACAATCAGTTCTCTGATCACTTATTTTACTTATTTACAAGCGCATAACTTACAATTGAATTCATGAAACTATTAAAAAAGTGATTTTTAATGTAGTTTCATGAATTTGAAAATTTGCAAATTACCTGTCTTTCATGAAGAAAAGATGAATAGAAAAAATATATATATTTATAGTCCTACACCCCGCATTGCCTTATAAAACGAAAAGTGCAACTTTTTATCTCGTACCGACTGCAGTAAAACATAATTTCATTATGAATGCATATTCAATTGTTCACAAATAACCAATCAAAATGTGGGTAAGAGAATTATGCAAAACTTTTTTAATGAACAAATTTCATCAAATATTTCTCCAGTTATTATAAAGTGTTAAGGATACTTTTGGGGTTGACTAGCGTTATATCAGGGGTTTTAAAGTAGAACTTCAATGATTTTAAATATTGGCTTAATACTTATTATTGCATAGATGGCATAAATTAAACAAGGTTATCCAAATTCAACGCTTGGAAACATTTGAAGTAATGATTATTATCAATTATAAAACGGTAAAATACAGCCCCCAATATAGCAGCTGAAGAGCTCCTCGAACGCTGCTGAGATATGTGACGACACACCATGGACCAGTCCTGTCTAAGCAGACGATGTCCCATAACATCTTACACATTTTCCAGAGCCTATTTTTTCATCTCCTCTTCACTTATTTCTCTTCCTTCACTAGCGTCAGTCTTAATGTTAGTCTGTTGCCTCACTCTTAAAGGGAAATTAACCTCAGCGTATGAATTAGCTTATTTTGAATGGTGTAGTATATGCCTCTTATTTGATACATGCAATTTCATGTAAAAACACAGGATATAGATATAAATCACTATTTTCCAGCCAAGTTATCGTCTGCTAGCAATAATAAGGGGGCTGCCATTACTTTATGTGTACACGAACATATTTTTCATCCCAAGTAAAATTTCCTTCATCGTTAACTTGTAATTGATTTTTAGAGGACAAATATATATTAGATAAAGTCACATATTCTGAAATGTAAGTTTAGTTTTATATATTTTTTAAAAGGTCTTAATTTGTTCATAAAAAATATACTTCATAAAAAATATACGTCAAGGACGGAGAATTGACGTCAAGGACGGAGACAATCGTAACAATACCAAAACAAAGCGAGGAATCTGCTTTACAGGATGGCTATTAGAACTCATGGGTCGTCAATTATCTAGGCCCATGGCCAATAACAATCGTAATACAATCAGAACAAAGCGACGTATCTGTTGTAAAGGTAGGCTATTATCAATGCATATGGTACCTAATGATCCGTGTCATGCACAAAATGGCAGCCTCCATGGAAAGACGTAGCAGACAATAGGTGCATCTAGAATATCACGTGGGTTAATTGTCCTTTAACTTCGTGTATGGTATTATTTTGATGAAAAATGCAGCGTTAAAAAAATAAAGGAATCAGTCACTTGTAAACAAATTAAGACGCCATTGTATTTTCAGCTGCTTGCACCGGGGCATGTTAGGCGTTTCAAGAGGGAACGAATACCATCCTGCTATTATTCGGAGGGCTTTTCAATTTGAAAGTGGGGTTTATTTCATTGATCATTGACCCTTCTCCTGTGTATTTACAATCAAACGGTTTTAGCTATCAGAATCAGTTTCACTTTCCCTTTATAATGGTGTGAAATAAGGTCATGTTTAAATATACCAAACTCTTTATAATTTGATAAATAATTGCATTGCAATTACGTTCATTCATTATAGGACGTCGTCTGCTTAAGCAGGATCGATCCCGAGTGTGACGACATCAAAACATCGCTATATTTTTGGCGAATCCTCGGATATTCCAGATGCTGAGAAGAGCTTTTATTTGTGTTGTTTTTATAATCATCAGATACGCAGTTGACATAAAACTTTATACGATTGCCATCTGTAAGCTTCCCAGTTTCTAGTGATACATTAATTGCCATATTTGTGATTTTCTTTGAATATCTACTTTAAAGACCTCAGCCTGACCGAATTTTGAAATATACCTTTTATTCATCCACGGGGAGCTATATATTTTCTGAACAAATTGAAACCAACTTCATGAGATTCCGTTTCCTGTGGAATGAGTAACATCGTCCTGAATGTTGAGCCCCGGTGGTTTTTCTGACGAGGGCCCCGTCTCTGAGGAACGCTACTTTGCGGGGGGGGGGGGGGGGGGGGGGGGGGGGGGTGAAAATTTGATGACGACATATCGTGTAGACGCACTCGGAGCTGTATACATGACATGTCGTCACACGTCTAGCGACCCCCTGCAGTGTTACGCCATAGGAAGGGGGCGGACCAAACAAAATTCTTTTTTATTTTTTATGGATAAACGGAGACGAAAATTTATGAATACCCAGGGTAATTATATTCTTTGTTTACTAAGCTTTACGTCAATATATGGTTGTTTTGGATCAGGCCGAGGTCTTTAAAGGATATGACAGCCCTTTTTCTGTTTAGAAAAGATCAGGCATTGTTGGAATTACTGGAAAATGATTTGTAATATTTTCAAGATGGTATTATTAGTTGACGTGGGCAACGTGTTTTGAAATAACTAACGATAACGTTAACTTTAGATTGAGGCATACATAGTCATGATTGATATTGCTTATTGTATATTATTGTTTATATCATTTGATTTAGGATTTCTATTTTGTTTTGTTTTACAATTGTAATAGAAAGAGCTTCAATATGTTTTCTTTTTATTAATTATTTCAATGTATAGCTGTTTCCCCAGTTTCTCTAATCTTCCTGAGGATCTATCTATTCCGAAATTTATGTTCTTTCTTCTGTCATTCCTTTCTTTTTTCTAATTATTGCTATTTTCTGTCACCCTCTCTCCTCGCGTCCTTTCTCGATTCTCTATTGTAATGGTGCTATCATCCGGTCTCTCTCACTAGGCCTCTACTTCACCTGCCTCTCTCTCTTTCTCTTACTTCCTCTCCATCTCTCCGTCTCTCTCTCGTCTAATTATGTATCTCCCTCACTAGGCCTCTACTTCACCTTTTTATATATATATACTGTATATAAGCCCCTAAGAAGGTTCTTTAATTTAAGTTTGAGCACCGATGTCTTAATTGTTATTATAATTAGCATACTTGAATTTGGTATCGTTGAAAAGCCGGCTTATATTCCTCTTTATAATGCTTCATTTGAACCGATTTTGCAATTATGAAATGTGCTGTACACCTGGATATTAGGCCAAGTCAAGAGTGAAATATTGCAAAAAGCATTGTCAATAGTGAATTCCCTTTGTTTGGACGATGGATTGTGTTTTAAGTGATGTTTAGGTGGTCACTTAAGAATGCAATGATATTTTCTTCTCTTGTCTGGAACAGTAAATTATTATGTTCCAATGGACTGGTAGTGAAATTATCGCTGTGTTTTAGTTTCATACAGATTCAAGGCATTTCATCCCCCCCCCCAAAAAAAAATGAATAAAATCTTGCATTCATAAATGACCTCAAATCCATTCTAATCCAAGTACCATATCCAAGTATGATGGTATTGTAGTAACAATTGAGATATCAACCCTCAAAGATAAAGTTAGTTCTGGTCATGAGATTACATTGTGAAAGAAACTGGAAAAGGTTATTCATGTAAACGTTAGAATTGGTGTATACTGTGACGTTTTTAAATCATTAAAATGATAAGAAATTGACCCAATCTCGTTGGAAAGCACATGCACACATAAATTGATATGTATACATATATGTGAATGTTCAATTCGAACTTACATTCGGATATTTCTCGTCTTATTTCGAATATGAGGGAATTCGAAGATCAATCTTTTTTCAGGGGACATCTATTATGATCTTCCAAAGTGGCATAAAATGAATGCGAAATCTCGGTCTATATTTTACCTTTCCCACAACTCAACCTTCTCTTTAGACTTGAATTGCAGAACTTTGTCTAGGAGTATATACCTCAAAACCCACTTCCATTCTACCTTCTCTTTTTTAATCAATTTCTATCATCCAACTGATTGTCCTATCGATTATCTCTTTCTCTCTCATCGCCCCCTCTCTCCTTTCCCTTTGATTGTAAGAAAGTGCGGATAAATTATAAACAAACGTTGGTCTGCAGTGTACTCCAATGCACTGGGGGAAAAATATATTAAATAGTTTATAAGCCAACACAATTAATCTTCGCTGCAAATGTTTAAGCAATATTTTAATACAAATACATACCCCCAATACAGGAAGATTCTTGTTTATACAGGGCCAGGAATTTAAAGAGACGTGTATATATATTTCGAAAATGTATAGATTTTCCACGATGCTCAGTATTTCCTGTATTCATATGAATCGAATTGCAGAACTGAAGTTGACGTTTTCCTCTGCAATAAGAAAAAAAACGTATATTTTTTTTAGAAATATAATGTGTTAAGAATGGTCTAACACATACGTCGTACTTACAACGGTAATTAAACAACTTGCACTTTGCAAATACCCAATAAACACATAATAAAGTACAAATATTAGAGCCGTGTTATACGATACACGTCTGATATTATTAGAGCTAATGTCTGTTTATCAGTATTTCATACTTTTTTTCAAAAGGGAATAGTACAAGGTATAAAACTGTAGAGAAAGAAAAAACAAAAGAACGGTTGCTCAGATATGAGACTAAAATAATGACACGTCATTGCTTGTCACTTATTGATATAATACATGTGGTGATTAATGTGACCCCTGAGGCAAAGTCCCGACAAGACTAAAGAGCAATTTCATTTCTCAACATCGTTCCTCTCCTGCCAATATGCATACTATGTATATGTTCACAGACCGCGCTCAAATAGTCTTAGACGAATATCCAATAATTTTCCTCAATAGAATTAACCCCCACCAAACCCTCTTGTACCAGTACCATGTTAATCTCCACCTCCCAGCCACTAAAATTTATGATCTACGTTATTCTTATCCTATTCTTAGTATATTTTGCCGTGTGTCCATCTCCTTAGCCAGCAAGTGGATGAGCTTTTTAATCCCTCTAAAAGTTGATGTTTTTTTCTCATTAACAAACTCATCTTCCTCTCCATTCACTCTCCTCTAACATTTATAGGCATCCCTCTATCCACTTGCCGCAGGTCAACATGTCTTTATCTCCACTCTCATCCTCCTACAGCTCTTGAAGCAACTCGAGGAGCAATTCAAGACTCTTAACACGATCAACTTGGCGGGAACCCTCCATCTTGTCCATGTCTCTCTTCCCAGACGCGATCGGTTGGTAGAAGCAGTAATTGATCCTTATCTCATGACCCGTGTTGCCGGGGCGAGGATATGCTCCTCCCTGCCATTGACTCGGATTGGCCTGTTTCGTGGCCCACTGAAGATATTCCTCCGATACAGTCATGCCATGAACCTGAAGGAAGATAGAGATTATCATTCATTTTTTATAAATAAATATTTTTTTCATTTCGGGGGGGGGGGGGGGGATATTCTCAACAACCCCCCAAAAGCTTGTTGCAGGTTCCTCTGACCTTAATGCTCCGTGTAAAATGTCAACCACAAAAGTAATCATTAAGAAAATACAGGAATAAATCAAACAAAAAAGGTGCGCTTGATTACCAGCGTATCAGCTAGATCAGAAAGATTATCGATTCAAACAAACTAATGTATTACAAAAAAGGTCTTAACATTAAAACCTGCTTCCACGACTACCTTTTAAAAATAATTACATGTTTTGCTTGTCTTAAAACGTCATTCCACATTGGTGAAACGTGTGCTGAAGGGACCTGTGCAACAGGTTCACCTGTTTAAAGCAGCTTCACATAGTTTCAGGAATTATTACATGATTATAGATTTTACAAGCTATCTGGGTTTCCTGAATGCAGTGTAGCAAACGAGTCAGGATTCACCCTCAAATTTCAAAAATTAAGCCACGTTTCATAAATTAGAATAGTGTGATGGTGTGATAGCTTTACGATAGTTTTGTGGTAGATAGCATTATCGCCTTTAATGGAAATAGAATGCTTTCGGGAACATTCAAGTGCATAGCTACTTGTGAATGACTGACATGTTTAAATCATGCTACTGATCATGTCGGGCTTTGTCCCTTTAGCTGTTGAGTGCGGTAATATTTCGTCATCACCATGATCACTGACCCTATCCTCCTTGAGTCCTTTCAACATTACCTGCTGGCATGCTTCGTGGTACTGGATGAGGAAAAAGCTACTTTCTGTGGGTAGAAAGATTGGGTTCGTCGTACTGCCATCTTCTCGGCAGCAGAATTCAATTTCTGTAGCTCCAGGGTAATAATTCCCTGCAGGCATTGTGTTGTATTCCGTGTCAATGCCCTTTTGCTGGCTAGCGTCGTTCCACTTGATGAAACCATCGGTGAACCCTAAATTATTGGTATTTAACGAGAACAAAACAAAAATATAACGTATTTGCTTACTAAACTCCAGCTGTTTTGGAACAATCGATTTTTCTTCTGGAAAAAAGATATGAGAACAAGTATTTGTAGCCTTCTTAAGAATTAGTGTAGTTTGTGGCGAAAGTGTCACCAAGTCCGTAAACTGGTAAAGCCCGCTTCACACGGGGCGTTAGGGCAACAGTGACTGATATGGTCTTCTACTGGTCACGAAAGAGTGATATAATGTAAAAATTGATTGCAGAATGAACAGTGACAACACTACTTTTTAATATGTTACTTACACAAACACACAAAAAATATCCTTTCGGAGATAACAGTTCACGCGTTTGGGGCATCGTTACATAGATATAGCAAGGAGCACATGTCACTAAAGAAGCATTTCGTATGCCCACTGCACGCCAGACTTCACTTCTAACTGCGTCATTAGCTAAGCTGATTCATCATAACTGTAAAGGAAATTAGTGCACGAAATGTCTGCAGTGTTTTTTTTTTTTTGGGGGGGGGGGGGGGGTTGTACGATACCACTCTCAAGGGCCGCGCCAGTCGCCGATACAGTCGTACTTCAGAAAAAAATAAATTAAAAATCTCCAAGACCTCGTGTGCTACAGGAATTAAAGATCATTATACTTCGCATTCAAAGACGTACCGTCAGGGCAAGTGTCACCATTCTTGAAGATACAGTAGACGCCGGGCATCCAAGACCACGAGGAATCCGTCGCCTTGGGAGTGGTCTTCACGCAGTAGTAGGTCCTCATGTGGGTACGTTCACAGTAGTTGGTCAGATGGTTGTTCTCGGAACAGGTATTTACTCCACCATCGTCCGTGAATTGGTAGAACAAACCGAAGCTCCATGTCATGTAGTCTGTATTAGGGCAGGTATTATCACCGAGTGTCACTGCCTCGGGAAGAGCGTACTTTCCATCGGGCCAGGTCAGAGGCACGGTCACATCAGGGTCTGTTAGAGGTTTCCAGGAAGAAAAGACATTTATGTAAGTGCTGATTTCATTCTCAATGTTTATTATACATCGATGTTCATTTGAAGAATAGGGAAAAACTAGACGAATGTTCTAAAACAGTTGCGTTATTTACAACCATATAATTATGTTCCTCTTAAGCTTTAAATGTAAATGATTAGCACGTATCAGTAACGGTTCCTGAAACAGTGCAGCAAGGTTCATATTACAGTGGCTTAGTGGTTCTTTGACCCTTTCATTGGCCACAATGATATTTTTCTTTTATTGCTACATGGTAATAGTAAGTTGTAATGTCTTTGAAAACAATATACAACGTAAGTAATTTTGTAGAAAAGTTGAAAAATGCCAATTTTTATAAAAAATGGATTTTGAACCTGTCAATGTGTTGCCAATTTAAGGATTTAAAGCTTGAGGTTTTATAAGATTCTGGCATCAAACGCAATATGGTCATGAAAGAAAAATGGACAGTGTGTGCAGCAATTGTTGCTCTGTCTACTCATGTAGCTGGTATATATATTTTTCGAGCTCTGAATCAAAAGTTATTGAGCCAAACCACAAAATGTGGTCAGTTGTCTTGAAATGGTTAAAAGCCCGTGTATACTGTTGGGAAAGGTTTCTATTCTTTTTGGACCTAAATTATAACGGAAAGGCACGACAACAAATACTTCGTATGTTAATTATAATTATCATTAATTATTTGGCGTCATCTGTGCCTCGGAGGGGAAAAGCAAACTAAATCACTGTAACCCTCAGGTCTCTCCTCCCGATATAATTCATTGGGTGTGCACTTCATCGAATAGTGCAGTGGGTTCTTAAATGGTAAAGGTGGTGACTCTCCTTTACACGGGGCCCTCCATTTAACGTCCTATCCGAGGGACGTAGTGTTTTCCACTGTAACATAGCCTACTTCTATGAAACAGGGGAGGGGCACGTTAACACACAACACAGGCGTCAGTCATCCGCTTCATTCGAACCCACGATCTATGGTTTGACATAATTCCTCAATCTGTTTCGTTTTAATTTTATCAGAATAAATGCAATAATATTACATTTCTATGAATTATGATTTAAAACAATATTTCTCTGCCCCTTGATTGAGATTGAGGAAAATAGGTGAATTCCCTTTTCACAATGGTTCCAGTGGAGAGTCTCTTGCAATCAAATAATCTATTCATTAGTCTTGGAATCTAAGCAGGACTGTAGGTCTGTATTGTGACAATCCTTTTGAATGTTATTCATGGGAAAAAAGTTATTTAAATAAAATCTAATTAGAGAAAGTAATGATTTAAACCATCATGTAATGTAGTTCATATCGGAATAGATTTAGCCTCTGCCATTTTTTAAAGGAAAGGAACTTCAATAGAATTATTAGAAGTATATTAAGGCTCACCAGGGTTAGTATTACTAGACTTTGGCTCTATATTGTGTCTTAGTAAAACACTGATTCAAAACTACCTTAAAAGAGCGAGATTAAATTCTGTTTAATGCGAAACATAATTTGACATTTCTCATTCTTTTTACACCTATGCGGGAGATTATGACAGTAGCAATGTCACGTGGAAAGGATCCTTTTGAAATACACCCAATAAAACTGTTAATGCACATGGATGACATGTGCAGTTTCCGATACCGATATTTGTATGCCGCACTTTTAACTCAATGCCATGTTCACAAAGTTTGGTCCAAATTGGTGCCATTTCGATGATTAGAAGACAAAAAAAAAACCAACAAAGCAATATTTGACTAATAAATGATCAGTCTTATCCAATAAATTGCAGACACTTTATTTAAAAACGAAACCTGATCGTTAATCAACTTAAAGACACACCCTCGGCCGCTTTTGTCTTGTGCATTGCGTCAAATTTAGCCATACAGCGGACTTGATGAACTTACTAATTAGCGTGTATAAAAATTTCGCACACAGGGAAAGTCGTTGCTGCGAGAGATTTAAAGCACTCAGTACTCGTTCGTATGTATAATGTACATTTTTTGTTGTTGTGCATGTAGTTATTTCCTGCTATATATATCTATTATGTACACAAACGCCTAAGGGCACCATCGCCAAAAGATTTTCAGAGGTATGTCCGCCAACTATGTATGTACCACATTAATGTATATTTTGTCATGTTAAAAATGCATGTACATTATTTTTTTCATTTATTACTTTGTACACTTGCATTGGAAAGTTGGAAAAATGTCATTAAATTTAATTGAATGAGGACATTTCCTTTAATACGGGGGGGGGGGGGGGGGGGGGGTTCTTCTGAACTTAGACCGGTTGGTCATGAAAGTGAAGCCTACTCTACGTGATTGATAAAGGTAAGCAGCAGGAAGGTGCCATATTACCAATGAGAACCCACGATTATGTGTCTTCAAGATCTGTTACCTGAACTAGGAACAACTCCTCTGTAGTTGGCGTATTCCTTGAGGCCGGTCAAGATGTTGGTAGCGATGGTTGACCTTGCCCAATTGCTTGGGCATTCTCCGCTGCTTTCATATTCCGATTGCCTGCTCCAGTATTCGTCATTCAAAGCTTCCTCTAAGCCGATGAGACTAATAGTGATGGGTTCTGGGAAGGAATCATGCAGTATAAGTACATAATAATAAAGGTGGTTACGGTGATGATGATGACGATGATAAAAAAATGATAAAAATAATAAAAATATAGGTTTTTTCCGGGTCAAAATTTCGAAATTTAACTTTAAATAAATTTCAAATTCTTGAATTTTTGTTATTATTCCTTTGGTTTATATTAGTTTACAGTCGTTCAAATGCATTTTCGAGCTTGCAGAAATGTGCTTCGAACATTGGAGTTTAGTATTATCGTCGTTCAATTCAAAGAGGCCAAAGCTTCATTTGAAATTCATCTATGAATAAATAGGCAGTCAATAGCACTGTTAATTCATTTAAAACAAGTGAAATGAGTACAGACAAAAGGGCTTTACCGTTTTGTGATTCTAACATCTCCATTTTCTTTCTTCATTTAAACAGTCAATGATTTCAAATGTATTTTTTTATGCGAAATGATGTGTCATCTATTATAAACATAGACGGCCCTAAAATTTTCATTTACTGCGTGTTTTCAAATGTGTACAGAGTATTAAAAAAAAAGAAACTACTTTCGAAAAATCAACTGAAGGCAATTTCAACAGCCCCGTCTATCACCTTTAGAAGTGTGTGAACATTACAATGGCATATTACGTCATCCGAACCTGACTTCTATGGACAGTACAATAGTCCTTTGAAATTGCCCTTGAGTTTATTTTTCGAAAGTAGTTTTTATGTTACGAAACCTTTCACTACTGTTTGTATATCTTCATTTTGCATAATCTTATTTTTAAGTTAATTCACGTTATGTTTCCTTCTTTCTTTTTTTTATTATCAACGGGGCGCCAAATAGGAGGGGTGCTCCAGGGGCTGGAGCAACACCCAATATAGTCAGATATCGTTCCGCTTGCGCTTGTTTATCAAGTTTATTCAATGATTATATCATTTTGTAGAATAGATATCATTGTTCATTATCTCTTCCTGATTTATAACACTAAGAACACGAATATTGTTTCTAAATCTTATCATGTAATACAATTCAAAGAGGATGAGTGCATTGTTAAATCCATCGCTTTAAATTGCGAACATGCTTTTGATGAGTTCGAATCGGCGATCCAAAGCTCTCGTGAATTTGAATGCCCATTGCAGAGGCGGCGGAACGTCGGGCTCAGACAATGGTAGTGAGTTGGAATCTTCTAGTATGACCGCAAATTGTTCATGTTTTTATTTCCATCGTAAACACTTTCAACTCATAAGCAGGAAATGATTAATGGAGTTTATGTAATTTACATAACAAAGAATGCTAATGATTTGTTTACATCCAGGTCTATAAATTTAATAGCCTAGTAATAAAAGAAGGGTCTAGAAGGAAAGGGGAAAACCAGAATGTTCTAGTTATGTCAAGATCTGTGTATAAGTTGCAAGTTTTGCCAGATCAAATCCGAATTCACCCATGGGTTACAAAGGAGGGCATGTATTCTCGCTCTTCACCATAACCTTATTGATAAACATTGATATCATATCACAAATCGCCTTGGAATTTGTTTTGGACATCATCTGCGATATCTCTAAAATCGTTTTCGACATCGTCATCAGCATAGACGAATCTTTGGACATCGGTTGGATCTTCTGGAATCTTATTATTCCATCGGGACAACATACTTTGGGGATTTATTATCTTGAATCAGCATCCAATGTCCTCTAAATAATACAAGACTATTTTGGATTTATTTCTTGTATTCGTATTCTATGGATAATTCAAAAGGAGATCCCAGCTGAGAATTTTGTTGTTGTTGCTAATTTAACTAGTTTATGTAATATTCGGCTCTTGAAAGTGTTAAGTTTTATTTTCATTCCATACTGATATTAAAGTAGAACACTAATGATTTTAAATATTGGCTTAATACTTATTATTGCATAGATGGCATAAATTAAACAAGGTTATCCAAATTTAAAGCTTGGAAACATTTGAATTAATGATTATTATCAATTATAAAACGGTAAAATACAGCCCCCGATATAGCAGCTGAAAAGCTCCTTGAACGCTGCTGAGATGTGTGACGACACAAGAGGGGCGAGTCCTGTCTAAGCAGACGATGTCCCATAACATTATACACATTTTTCAGTGCCTGTTTTGTCATCTCCTCTTCACTTATTTCTCTTACTTGACTAGCGTCAGTCTTAATGTTAGTCTGTTGCCTCACTCTTAACTTCGTGTATGGTATTATTTTGATGAAAAATGCAGCGTTAAAAAAAATAAAGGAATCAGTCACTTGTAAACAAAATAAGACGCCATTGTATTTTCAGCTGCTTGCACCGCGGCATGTTCGGCGTTTCAAGAGGGAACGAATACCATCCAGCTATTATTCGCAGGGCTTTTCAATTTGAAAATGGGGTTTATTTCATTGATCATTGACCCTTCTCCTGTGTATTTACAATCAAACGGTTTTAGTTATCAGAATCAGTTCACTTCCCTTTTAGAATGGTGTGAAATAAGGTCATGTTTAAATGTACCAAACTCTTTATAATTTGATAAATAATTGCATTGCAATTACGTTCATTCATTATAGGACGTCGTCTGCTTAAGCAGGATCGATCCCTCGTATGACGACATCAAAACATCGCTATATTTCTGGCGAATCCTCGGATATTCCACATGCTGAGAAGAGCTTTTATTTATGTTTTTTTTATAATCATCATATACGCAGTTGACATAAAACTTATACGATTGCCATCTGTAAGCTTCCCAATTTCTAGTGATACATTAATTGCCATATTTGTGATTTTCTTGAGTGTTCTACTGATATTAAGAATAAAGCTAAGTATTATCTCCTGTAAAATAGTTCCTACGATAATGATCTTTTGTGGATTTGGATCTTAACAGCTGTAATAGAGAGGAAGAAAAATAAAAATAGATAGCGAAGGTTGAGAAGAGTGAGATATACAACATACTCCCGCTAGTTACCAGTTTACAACGAAAAAAAAAGTTAAACAGTATTACATTTTTTTCCCGAAAGTTATCTGGCAATTTCTTTTTTCGAAAGTTCTGCTGATGCGATCTGAAAAGACTGACCCATAAAAAGTTAGTATTTATTTGTGGAGTAGTGACTTTTGGGAAGATCTGAGGTTTTGTTTGATACAATATAAGAGAGTGACTTTAAGGGGACCTCGTAACACGCCATCGAGCAGAAATTTGGATTCTTTGGATTCGGTTTAGTTCAGTTTCAAGCTGATTTTGGACAAGATAATTTCAATTATCAATACGACACATAACGAGGGTACTAATCTTACTGTAAGTTTCTAATCTAAGTAACGCCTAATTTGTCCTATTTTGTATAAGCAGAAGGAGGCTGCACGGCAATCTTATTCAATTGTCCAATCATTAAGAAATGTTTGTCACATGTAACACCTAGATTTCGAAAGGTACTTAATAGTCCTAACACATGGCCTTGAAATAATATCGAAGGGCATTCAGTGTGACGAAACCGTGAGGATAAGTTGTGTTTTCTTTTCATTCAAGAGCAAGAAGTTATTGTAAAACCATGCTTTAACATTATGAAGACATTTTGGCACAAATAAGGGAAGATTCCATACAAGTTTGAACAAGCAATAAATCTTCAAATCCCCAATGTCGCTTTTCCTCCAAACAAGGGAATATTTTATTAGGTAAATTAAGCTTTATCCAAATTTTCCAAAATGTAACTTACCATTAAACTCTTCGCTGCCAATTGTGTACCTGGTATATTCCGTCCCCATTTTTTTCTCCGATGATGCGCTTTGAGAGAACCTGTCCATGTCTACAGACAACGAAGCGGAGAAGATTTTGTAGTTCCCTTCAACACTCACGCTATTCGACATCTATTTCAAGGAACGCAAATATGGACAAAGGTAGAAGTTAATACAGCGAAATTTACTCCATGGATCAATTTGCTTTGCACTAAAATTTGGAGAATCAAACTCTTCCTTATACTTTACTGACCAGTACATACCTAGTCCTCATGAAACCCACGAGTTATACCGAACGTTTCGATCTCTTGGTATTTTTGGTCTTCGGTCCCATTGAACTTTGGTCTTAGGAATCTTTGACCACCTTGTAGTATATCTCTTATGGATTTTCCTAATGGTCCACATTATATTCAATAGTGAATATTTCTTTGTTGCCGGTGATGACAAATACCCTATTCAAACTACATCACTTACATCTGTTGAAGCATCTTTGACGAAAGAAGATCGGTCTTCACGGGAGTTTATACCAGTACGGACTCCGACATCAGCCTCCGTCACAACGCTCTGTATCGACAAAAAGATGAAACTGCTTAAAAAATATAATTTCAAATTGAATATTTTCTTCCCGTTCTAAATAACATGTATCGTAGAGTAATTAAATATATCGACCGTTCAAATGAAATAGGCAATGGTCGTGTTTAATTTAAGAGTAAAGTAACATTAAAGAATGAAGGTGTTGGATCATGTTAACAAGGAAGCCCGGTCCAAAAGTGACTTAATAAAAGCAAAACAGATCAAAAATGGGGGGGGGGGGGGGATATCGGACAACTAATACAAAAATTATGATGGGTACCCTGAATGGTTTTAACACATTTAATATTTTATTTTCTTTCAACATTCTTATTTTTAATAAGAATGAAGAGAAAGAAACATATGAAGAAAGTAGAGAAAAAAGGGGTAATGAGAGAGACAAAGAGATAAAAAGAGGGGGCTGGGATCAAAGGGGAAATAGTGCAGCAATTACGCAATTATTCACTTGTTGATATCGCGCTGTGCTTTTGCCAGTCATAATAGGGGTCACACATTTGTTGGTCATTAAGTTATTTTACAGACTGGGTTTTAAAAGCAATGGGGGAAACGGGGTGATATTGTTCTCCTTCGATAAGTCACTGGTAATAGGTAATACAGTTGAACATGAAATAGTGAAATCCATTTTTATAGTGAGAAGGGATAGATTTACCGTTCCCCATTTTGAAAGGAACTCCATGTATGTATTGGTGGCGTATGTCGTAGGCAGGTCACAGACGTCAATACGGAATTCCCTTGCAATCTCGAATCCATCATGTTCAGCAAGACTGGTCAAGTAGCGCATGTGGCCGAAGTTCTGAATCGTTTGCTCCGAGGAGTAAACGTAGCCTTTTGTGCTGGCATCATTAGAAATGGACTCGTACCCTGTGCACCAATAATAATCCGTAAAAAGCAATTTAACAGTAATTTTGTAGCACCTTTTGTACGTTCCATTCACAATCAAATAGAATTGTCTGATACACAATCGGAATAATGTATCTGATTATCATAAGGTTATCTTTAAAGATGGTACTTGTTTCATCTCGTTGGAATTATTTTCAGATGGGGGGGGGGGGGGGGGGGGCTGGGCTATTGAACACACCAAGTGAAAACATACGTTCCAGAAAAGATAAAATTAATCTCCAAAGTTGGAGTTAACTGTGCCCTACTTTGGCAATAGGAAACTACTGTCATGTGTAATTTGTCAGAAATTAATGCGGTGACACCTAACATCAAAGGAAGCTTAAACAAAATGATTATAGGGCCTACCCAAATTATTTGACAAGGTCACCTGTCCCAGTCTTAAATTGACACTGACGTGTCGGAATAACTTATTTTTAAGGAGAAAATGTGAAATTATGCAATTTGACATCCCCCTCCTCGAGATACCCCTGATAGGGTTACGAGTATATAAGGACAACTTTAACTTACGGTGGCTGGCAGAAAACTTCACTGAAGCAAAGACCGCTTCAACGCTAGCTGCATGGTAAGAAGAAATAATTCAAAAGTTATAACAATGCATAATTAAAAGATTGTTAGTTGGCACGAATGGAATCAACAATAAAATTGTCATCAATATGAAAGGCCAACCACACAGACTTTTTGAGAAATTTAACCATCTCACAAATTAATGTCCGCAGCTACGGTGCGGTAGTGACCACTTCACCATATTGTATGGGATAATACAGAAGCCCTACTATTTTGTAGCTAATTGATTACTTAAAATTTATGAATCAATGTTTTAGAACTGCAATCTTAATCTACCACATAGGTACACTACGCAACGTGGAGCAAACACATTCTAGTTAATGCGGCGGGGGAATATGAAGGTAAGAGTTTATCAAGTTTGTCATGCTGCTCTATGAGTGGCCAGTTTCCAAAGACCATTGCTTTATGGATGTAGCATTTGGGGGAACTAAAATGGAACAGGTGAAGGAGGGTGATTTTAACTAAATTCATATTTTACAAGATTCTTCTTACTTTCCCGTTGAAATAAATATATTGTGTGTCAGTTCATGTTGCCGAGTACATTCATTCCAGTCGTAACCTATGCGGATTATGGGGAGTTCTGTTCATGGGATTAAATTCTGAAAGAACTGACTGGAAGCAAGTGGGGAAGGTTGATTATGTAGTACATAAGAATTTTTGAATCTTCAAAATAAGAAATTGAGTCAATTTTGCTCAGTCACTTGACTGCACATAGCATATGGGACTACACGACACGTGGCATGAATGTTTGCTCCAAACTTTGAAGCTATTTCTAGTCATATTTCGGATACCGGGGCATTTGAAGAACAATACTTTTCAGGGGACCCTTCTTATGTTATTCTTCCAAACTGATATAAAAGAATAAGAACATCAGTTTTTAAAAACCTTAAACAGAACTCAACCTTATGTTTAAACACAATAAAAGGGGGCAGCTTACCGTCAGCCTGCACCTGATGTGAAAGTTTCTTTGCGTAGCTCTTTGTTCCGTAGAAGGTATCCGTCTCCTTCGAGGTAAAGGAGCTGCTGCGCTGCTGGAATTCCACCTCATCAGGCACTCTATACTCGTTGTCATTCGTCGTTTTCCCGTTATCGTAGGTGAGTTCGAAGATACGGCGAGAGACCAGGAGACCAGGATCGACGCCGCCAGCAACCCTGTTATCACCCTCGGGATTACCGTCGATGATGTTGTACCCAATGCCGATGTATTTCATCGGATTCGGGATCGGCAAGGTCGAAGCGCCGAGTGATATCACGGGCAATAGTGAGAAGAGGATGAGCAATCCGCCACATGCTGTACGTGGGCCCACCATTTTGATAGAGATGTGGACTTGAAACTTGAACTTTATTTCTATCGACCCCTTTCGGAGTATGAGAAAATACATATAGTACATAGTATTATAACATAACGTTTAAAGATAATAATAAAGGCAAAACAAAAATCTAGAAAACTATGAAATCATAGTTTACATGTGAAGCTTAACCAGAGACAAACCAAGACGACTAATAAAAAGGTCTTACAACACGTCCCTCGATGTAAGCATGATAATTCTCATTTCATTTTCAATTAAAAAGTACATTGAAAACAAATACAAAATATGTCCCATTCGAAATTAGGAAATGAAATGGGGAACTACATAAATAAAGCCCTTGGGCCTTGTACAAGCATAGTTCCCTACAAATATTGCGAAATTTACATAGACAAAAAATAAAAATAAATTAACAAAAACTAAAAATATAAATACTAAAAATATAAATATAAATAAGTGCTTAGATTTTTTTTTAACGGTAATAAAATGGAATTTTTTAAACCATACTTATGGGAGCTGTGAATGTAGCTCCGAATTTAGGTTCCATGTATTCAGATTAGTTTCATATAACACATTACCACAGAGAAATCACTAAAATGAACAAACGATTTGTAGGTAAAATACTCAAAGCACCCGTACGGTTTTGGCCGTGTCTGCCTTCTAATTTATATAAATAGAAACTGCCGACAAATTCGTAAAACATCCGATTATGCTTATGCTCTTTTCTATGAAAATGTCATTGAGGTTTTAAGCTTTCCAGACATTTTGTTTGCATTTAACCAGTCTGACAGAAAACTACTGATCGGCATTGAGCTGTAATACACTCCAAACCCGACTTCAGAAAATGAGAGCTTTGTCCGAGGGAGAGAAAATTCTACACAAAAATGACTGGTAGCAAAAGTGGCTTTGGATAGTTTATTATGTTTATAGTCATGTTGTCTTTGCAGTGCGATAGGCCTAATGCTGTTCAAGAAAAGTATTTATCTTTTTATTTGCGTGTCTATGCTTACACGCCTGGTTATATTCAATCAATCAAAATGATTTGTAAATGGTTATTGCAATTCTGATATCCTGTCAATAACCTGTCCGTTCTTGAATGTGTAAAAATGTGTATTGTTTTTTATCAAAACAAAATGGGGTTTCTTTTATTTAAGGGAGGTTATCAATAGCACGCATAAGATAACGCATGACTATATTGTTCATAGTACCGACGTTATAAGAATAAAGGTTGAAAATTGAAATACAATAAAGTCGGTCAATATTTTCAAATGTTCATCGAGGCGAAAGAGCATTTACATTTTCTTTTAAAGACTCATGTTTAATGATTAAGAATGGTGATTTTATTGAACCTATAAGGATATAACATTCGGAGATTTTAATAACTCGTTGATCCGACACGCATTGCTACCTTCCTCACAAAGTCTATGACGTAAGATTAAGCAAAGTGGATATAAAATTTTCAATTATGGAGGCGAAAGCACATTTACACCTCTTTCGAAGAAAGCTGCAAGGTTTCATAATAAAAATACCTAGGAAGGGTCTATCTCTTTGAAGATTAAATTCCGATCCCATAGGCCTACATGCATTGGCTACCTATCATGTAGGGTGAAGAAAGTGGACATATGTCTAAAAATATCTTCACATATTTGTTGAGGCGAAAGCAATTTGTCATTTTTTTTTAAAGAAAGCTGCAAGGCTTAATGACAATCTGGGAGATGTTTTTCCTAAGCATGCTTTAAAAAGAAAGGATATAAAAAGCAATACATTTTGAAGATTACTCCGTGATCAGACATGCATGACTAACTTCTTCACAAAGCCTGTCTTGTAGGCATAAAGAAAGTGGTTAAAGGGAAATCCAACCTTAATAGCAAGTTGCTTTGAAAGAAAGAGGAAAAATCAGAGAAGCAGTTTGGTGAAAGTTTAAACGAAATCGGACAAGCAATAAGAAAGATATGAATTTTTGAAAGTTGTAATCACTATACCTATGGGAATTTCAAATTGGCCGAATAGGTAATGTCACTGTGATGTAGCTGTGGACAACTCCTCCATTCGCTCCAACACATAAAATGACTAAAATGTCACCTTTTTCAAAATGTTTTAATTATTAGGATCGTTTTCTTTCATGAGGACCTATAACAATATGCTATCTCCAATATATTTTGAGTACTGCCCCGAGGGTAAAGGTGCTTCGGAGAAAACCGCAAATTCATGATAAATTTGTGTACGACAAATGGGAGAGTTGTCCACAAGTATGTCACAATCGACTCACCAAATTGCCAATTTGAGATTCGCATAGATGTAGTGATCTCATTTTTCAAACATCCATTCTTTCTTATTCCTTGTCCGATTTCTTTCAAAATTTCACCATCCTGTTTTTCTTATTTTTCTGCTTTCACACAAATCAACTTATTACCAAGGTTGGATTGCCCTTTAATAGATATAAAAAGTCTCCAAATATCTTTGCATGGATATCAAGCCGAGATCGCATTTACATTCTTTTGGAGAAAAAATGCAAGGTGTAATGACCAAAACTACGATTTTATTTAAACTAATGAGAGCGTCACTGTATTGTCCACTGCTGGAATACACCCCAGGGAGCGGAGAATGTGCATACATTGTGTGCGGGCATGCCAGAATCCGATGACCGGGGTAATAATATATCTGTAAAGCGCTAAGAGATATTATCGATGTATTAGGCGCTATATAAAAACGGAATATTATTATTATGATAATGTAACGCTTCTCAAATGAACGCCGAATCACCCCACAATCAATCGTACAGAATCAAACTCGGTCGAAAATAATTAGCTAGTGAGAGCACCAAATCAATATCAGAAGACCCTAAAATAATGGTAGTAAAACAGAAGTACTCACAATAAAGATGTCGACTAGAAGAAGTCCAGTAGTACTCTGATTTATTGGCCTGCATAGCAGACCTCTCTCAAAACATGGTCTGACAAATTATTCAAATACATGTAAATACATAGGTCAAGTAAACCAATAGGGAAACAGAGAATGGAAGAACCCATAAAATAGAAGAACCAAGAGTGAAAGGTGAACTAATGAGGATGATATGGCATGAGCATTATCAGGGGTGAATGTTCTGAATAATAATGAAGGATGAACAAAAGAGGCATGAGTTTGGTGGAGATGATGAAAAGAAAATGGAAATGAGATCAAGAGTATGGAACAGGTGTATGTGAAGGAAACCATTCGAAGAACTAAGAACAAATTTAACCGTTACATAACTTTCCTCTTACGAGAAAAATGTCCTCGTTTTTAGAAAAGTAATTCTTTTTTTTGGTTGCGGTTTCCAAATTAAGGTACATACACGTACAATACAGATTCATGATAAAATCAACATTACTACGGTGACCGATTTCGTAAAGCATTTTGAAAAATATTTTCTTATTCACAAAATGTGAAGTGAAATTCAGTTTGGCACTTTAGATTTAAAAAAAAAATTAAGTACAGTACAATTTGACTTTTCTTTAACCATTCAATTGAGAATGTCAACTTTTCTTGCCATGCTTTGCAAAGTTTGGGGTTTCTTTGAAATGAGAGTTGTAATTTTGCAATAAAATGAAATGCTAAATATCTCTTCGGTATCAGTCTGATCAAATAAGTCAAATTGCTTTATTTTCTTTTTAAGCTTACAGAAAAACACAATGCTAGCACTCAGCACTTTAAAGAGTAAAATTTTGAACTTTGGTTTAATTTCAAGTGTTGAACATCTTTTTTTAATTGTTTTGAAATTCCTCAATCACTTTAAGTGCCATTCTGAAATTTTGGATAATAGTAAGTTAGATTTCTTTGTGGTCTTCCAAACTACAATTTTAAACTATTTTGTTCGTTACTACAGCTGGGCACCAAACATAGACCTGATTAGAGCACAAATGAACATTTTTTAATCCTGCTTACCAATAAAAATATTTTGCAAAGTCAGCAATATAAGTTTGCAATATCTAAAGTGTCTGCAGTGACAAAACTTTTCAGCAACTTTATTTTTTATTTTTTTGAGTTTGCATTTGTTTAATAAAACTTCATTTATGATATTTTTCTTTTTTAAAAGTTACTCCAGATATGACTTAGTCTTAAACTTTTAAAACATTTTTCTTTTGGTCAACTTTAAAGCTTGGTTTGCAAGGTTGTTCTAGCAAATAACATACATGTACATCAAAATACATGGCATGAGCATTATCTGGGGTGAATGTTCTGGATAATAATAAAGGATGAACAAAAGAGGCATGAGTTTGGTGGAGATGATGAAAAGAAAATGGAAATGAGATCAAGAGTATGGAACAGGTGTATGTGAACGAAAACATTTGAAGAACTAAGAACAAATTTAACCGTTACAATAACTATCTACATGTAGATGAACTTCAATACATTGAAGACTATCCTCTAATCCAACCTGCATGACTCCTTGTACCGGTTTTTATGTTGATTTTCATCAATATTTGTTTTTCATCTGTGTTATCTTATTATTTGTGTAGTGTAAATCTTGGTATTTTCGTTTTGCTTCCAATTATGTATCCTTTTATATATTTCATGCGATTCTATTGTATATATACACATATATATCTGGTTGTAAATTGACCCCTTCAGCCCCCTGTGCTGCTGGTCAATCATCATATACCATAATAAATAAATAAAATAAATAAATAAATGACTACCTTCTTTACAAAGCCTGAGCCGTAGGTATAAAGTAGACATATGTGAACCGTCACGTCAAAATGAGACAGAAGTCACATTTTTTGAAATTTCATTTTATTATTGATTATCATTCTCCGTTTCATAAGCTTTAATTTGGTATAGTTCAACTCTAGACAGTGAGTATTAGTGGAGAATAGCTTTTGAAACTTGATTAAAGTAGGACTATGGGAAAGTATTTCTTCGAGAAAAACGCTTCCAAAGTTTGACTTCTGTTTTGCCGACATTCAACATTTTCCGTTTGCAATGTCAACTAGATTTGGGGGGGGGGGGGGGGGGAAACACCCCTTTAGCAACCATTTATTAATTCTGATAACAACTAGTCCTTATGTTTATTTAGGATCTCTTCCATGAAAACATGAATTTTAATACATTTAAGCCATGAATTCTAACGTTTTAAGGTGTAGCAAATCAAATAGTTTCACGGCACTGAAAAAGCTTCACGCATCGACTTCGTGCTTTTTTCGTTGAGCCTAATTTCATATGCCGGTATGCTCTTCTTTATTTTCTCCACAAAGAGTTAACCTAGCTATAGTCAAAAGGTTTATAAGTCTGTCATTTTGTGCGGGGAAATGTTTTAGATTATAGTTCAAACTTTAAGAGGTTTTCATTTCATTATTTTGTTCTAAATTAATCATGTAAACTTTTTAAAATTTCATTTGCTTTCTTTTTTCAAAGCTTGGATTCGATTGTCGCAAAGTCATTCAAGCATGGCAAAATTACTGAATAGACGAATCTTTACCAACCAAGATATTGACAGAGATCGTTGATGTCTGAATATAAAGGTAACTTTTTTACTTTTCGTCTTGTGGAAAAGCAATAGAATTCGCCGCTTTTTGAATCTTAAGAATTAACACACAATTATAGATTGGAAGAGGTTCATCGTGGTGAAGAATAATTGAAGAGAGTTAATCAGTTGTCTCACGATGTGCAAACGTAAACGTAGGTAGTTGTCTCACGATGTGCAAACGTAAACGTAGGTAGTCTACCTACGTTTACGTTTGCACATCGTGAGACAACTGATTAACTCTCTTCAATTAACACACAATTATTGTGTTTTCTCTCTCGCCTATATCAAGCGCCTGTTTTATAATCTCGACAGAGTTGTCTTTCTTCTTTTGAAAGCTAACTTTCTTTTCTCTTCGCTCTTTACTATTTACCAGATAAAACAGCGATGGATCGAAACAGCTTCACAATAAAGAAATATTGTTATCCTGCTCTAGTTCATTCTACCTTTTAAAAAATGAATACAATTTCCAGGTTTCTAAAAGCTTCCATTTCCATTTCCGCTTCCATTTCTTTTCGCCATGTCAGAGAGGTATATAATCCGCCCCTTTCAAAGAACAAGGATTAACTCACCTCCTGCTCGAGTCGATTATTGATTTTTTTTTTCTCTCTCACTTTGTCCTAAATCACGCGCTTGTTTCATAATATCTACAGATGACACATGTAATTTTCTTTCTGGTTAAAAGGCCTATTTTTTTCTTTTCGGCTTTTAAAAGTGTTACAGAATTTACCCCTTATTATCTTTGTGTGAAACAGTGTTGTTGATGTAAGTCATCTTTTAACAACGCTCTAGTTAACTCGATCTCTAACCCTGATAAAGTTTCCAGATAAAATATCTTCACACATTTCCTGCTGAAAAATACATTTAAATTCTCCCAGCGACAATGGACTGCTTTGTATTGACTGCATACAAAGTAGGTGAGCATATGAAGTTAACAATGGGTGAAGCGAGGTTCACGTTTTAGAGAAGACGGCAAAACCATGTTTGACGCGTTCTCGATCTGACTAGTGGACGAGGGAGAAGCCAGTGGACGGGTGAGCTGTTCTTGCACAAAGTGCGGTATGCAGCTAACACAAATCAGTCCATTGTAGCTGGGAGGATCTAGGACGGCGTTCTGGTCGACACATTTGAAAGCTCACTATTTGCTGAAGTTAGGACAGCGTCAGTGACTTGTGCGGTCTTGTGCGAGTCATGGAATAGTGACATCGTTTTAATGATTGCAAAATGAACCATGCTAACGATACTTATAATAACAGGCGTATGGGTCAATCTTCACAGGCTCCATTAGCACAGGTACTGACGCAATATAAATGTTAGAGGTAACATTGTCAGAGGTAAATATGTAACAGCTCAATATATCAGGGTTAGATGTCAGAGATCAACAAATAATGGCACAGGTAAAAATGAATCCCAAATTGTGCTTGAACAAAAAGTACAAAGGTTCAAGCGGTGTCTCTTGACATGTTTAGCAACTTTAACAATTTAATAATTCCACACTCTAAAAAAAGGCTGGCTAATATTTTACCCAATGTTAGCTAGATAGGAAGCATGCATTACTATTTTTAAAGTTTAAACTCTACCCAATACTGAGTCAAATCTACTCAATAATTAGGTCCAATTTACCCAATATTTTGAAATTTTACCAAACTTTAGAGTGCAGTTTATGAAGAAAAATGACCCCAATTGTTAAACGAAAATCAGACAACAACCCGCTTCTTGTGTGTGTGTGTGTGTGTGTATGTGTTTTTTGCTTTATTTTTTTCGTTGTATTTTGGAATACGGGAAACAAATGCTTCATTCATAAAACAGTCAGACACAAACGGTGTATATAACCCACGATAAATACAGAGCTCCCATCGTTCAGTGCAGGCAGAGAGGACAAAAAGGTATGGACAAATTGTGCAAAGTCAACCTGCTGTTAATTATATACATATATTTCTTTAAAAAAAAATCAATGTTGCGTTTCAATTAATTTCATAGTAAATGATTCGTCGTATTAAATAATCTTGAAATGAGAAGCATTTGAAATAGATAAATCCACAACAGTATTAAAAACAAGAAGGTATTTCAACAACAGGAGGACTTTCCAGTTTCCCCATGCCTCACATTGAATGATAAGGGCTCTGTATTCATTGTGCTTTATGTGCCGTTTTCAGCGTATTTGCCTGTGCTCGGTTTTCCGAAGTTGTGTCTGGCTGTACATTAAACCTTTTTTTTTTCTTTTACTAAAGAGTATAAATGACATGAATAAAACATTGGACTCCACTTTAATGCAAATTGTATGTGTCCATTCACTCATCCAAGATCCCTCCGTTTTGAGTTTTGAACGCAAATTGTTTATTTTGTTGTCCTTTGACAGGTTTCCCGACCATTCTGACATGATCCCATTTATCATAAATTATCATAATGGAGGGTTTTTAGCCGACCAGAAATTTTTTTGTTACTCATGGTCTGCACAAAAGTACCAGAAGACCGTGCTCATTCAAAACAATATTTCATGGTTGCGAAAAAATACCAGGATAACCGCGCAATATGCTCTTCCATTTCTCTAGGTTTAGGGTGCGCATGAACAGCCGTTTAAATAGGAGATGCTATTTAAATAGATGTATGCTCCCAGCCCTTGAAAGATGCTTTAGTGATAATAATCATCATAACTGCATGGGTTAAAAACTATGGTTTTCTTTTACCTCTGTTTTATGTTGAAGTTAATATAAAAAGGAAAACATACGATGAAATGGGGACAATTGAGGAACTAGTGTCTAATATTGAATGACTTTACTTTTGTGGGACACATATGCTTATTGCACTCTCTTTGAAAATATTTCACTCGTTGTGGAAACTCATGAAATATATGCTCATCAGCAACTGGGCGTTGTGGCGTGCGCCTGTAATCCAGCTACCAGTGGAAGTTATAAACTGATTCAGCGGACCCAGGTTCAAGACTGAGTCACGTCTTTCGGATGGTGACGTTAAAGGTAGGTCCCAGACGTAAATAATCATATCTGATTGATACACGTCTGTAAAAACACAATTACACACACACACACACATATTATGCTCATCAGTTCGGGCGATATACCTTTTTATCCTACTCAAGGCCATTCAAAATTATAAAATTATTGTGAAATATCATAAATATGTACGGTAGATACCGTTACAGTTCATCTATCTGCTATATTTTCTATAGGAAGGAATTAAAATATATTAGAAGAAAATATGTCTTACCTTTGATGCGTATGACACATTACTCTGCTAGCCGATCACTAATAAAAACATCTTGAGGAAGACATTTATATCATCACTGTGACCTGTCAAGTGTGACACTTATCCGTATCAGACGGCGGCATATCTCTTCTTTTCTGAAGTGTCCTTTTAAATGATTAACTTTATTGAAACCGAAAAAGGGTTTTAAAAGTCTTAAATTAGACAACAGATAATTGTTAGGTTTCTCGGTGGCTGTCCTTGAAAGTAAAATAATTGAGCCCTACACCAATTACTACTTCAGAATCTGTGCTCGACGAAGCTTACCAAACAACTTAACAATGATTAAGGCTTTATATCGGCAAAGTAGATCGGTTTACATACATAATTACGTAATACGTAATTCATTTTTCTTCTCCCTTTTCTCTTTTCCCCCTTTTATTTCTGTTCCAGCCTAAGACGATCGTAAATACTTTCGAAATACAACCTCAGACAATTTCAATAGCCGTGTCTATTACCAATTGTAAGTGGAGACACAACAGATATAGCCCTTAAGTTGATTTCAAGGCCATCTTTGCGATCGTGATCCATTTTCTCCATCAACTTTTGTGTGTTGCCTGCTTTCATGAATAAGATTTTGAAAGGGATCAAGTAAAGAAAAAAAATGGGGGTTGTGAGATGTTTGCGCAAGAAATTCTACAATAAATAGATTTGATCTATATCGGCAGTCTGGGTTTAATACAGGAGTCACCCTGTTTCCACAGACAATGTGTTAAATAAGGGCGTCGCTTGAAGGAATGCGTGACACCCTCCCTAATTTTAGATTTAGAGATTTACATATGCATCAAAAATTATATTTGAAATCTTATTGATATATTCTCATTAAACAAATAATTTCCTGGCACTACAAAATTTCAAAATGGCACGAAAAAGAGACATGATAACGCAGCTTTTCGACCTGCACAGTGCTGCACTCATCAGGTTATCACGCAGGTATGTAACAAATTACTCGAAATCAACTATTATACTCGCTGAACCCAATCCCTAATTTTAAATTTAGAGATTTATATATGCATAACAAATTATAATTATTTGAAATCTTATTCATATATTCTCATTAAACAAATAATTTCCTGGTACTACAAAATTTCAAAATGGCACGAAAAAGAGACATGATAACGAAGCTTTTCGACCTGCGCTCATCAGGTTATCACGCAGGTATGTATACAAATTACTCGAAATCAACTATATTATACTCAATGAACCCAGACGCTGTAATTTCAAAACAATTGCAAAGCTTGGACGAACTCCTTTTGTCTACGCAAAAGGGCTTTATGCGATTGAATGTAGGCGGCTTCCAGCTTCTAACTCTGTAGATTTAGATCAAGAGCTATTTATTAATGTGTCTACTGCACAAACACCGTAAATTTCCAAATGCCTTTTGTTGATCGATCCTTCCCTATCTGTCTGCGATCGCATGAATGTTGGTGCCACACATACAAAAAGAAAAGAAAAGGAAAGAAAAGGTACAAGAAAGGGAGAGTAGGAGGGAAGAGAGTATAATAATAGAGTTGCGTGGACAAAATGGTAATATAATCCTTGCTGGATTTATAGCACGAATTATTCGAAATGTTCAGAGAACACGATAAAAAGTACTTTCGAAAAATAAACTCAAGGGCGCTTTCAAAGGCCTATTGTATAGTAGTGCCCATAGAAATCAGGTTCGGATTACGTAATACGCAATTGCACATTCCTAAAGGTGACAGACAGGGCTATCGAAATTGTCTTGAGTTTATTTTTCGGAAGTAGTTTTTATCGTGTTTAGTGGCGGATCCAGGGTTCTCTTTCGGGTGGCTATTTTTTTCTTTCAAACCCTTCTATCATGTCTATCGTCAATTGTATTTTTCAAAAAAAATCATGATGGAACCATATCTAAATTCCTAATTGTACGTTTTATTTTTACACTGATTCGTGTATTGTAAAAGAACTTTAATTTTTTATATCGAATCCTTACAAGATTGTTCTCTTTGGAAGCATGCGCTTTGTTTTAGTATCATAGCCTAGGGTTGTTATTGAACTCACAAGAATATAATTATTAGGGGCTCATTCTAAAACAATGATATTAGTTTGATTCATCACTTCGGAGTATTCATGGGGGAAACAAATGAATGCAACTGCCTCTATAATTATGTCGTTGCCTATTAAGTTCATGCCTATTAAGTTCAGGGCTCAAATTGTTTTCAATAATATTGTGATAACCAGAATGAAGAAAAATCACCAACTATTTAAATTAAACTCCTAGACATTTGACCTTTGAAATTACACACGCTTTCATTAACATGTTCACAAGAAACAGTTGGCATACATAAATACGATACCCAACAAGACAATCCAACCGTTTCCACCTTCCCCGCACCCGCACTCTTTTTGCACACAAAACCAAAGACTTTAAATAGTATCAAGACAGATTACTCTGACCTACTTCCGTAGTACATTTTGGAGGCGTAAATTCCTGTGTTAAAAACAGACTCGGAAAAATACGTTCCCCATAGGTATAACACATGAAAAGATGTCTCACCTTTTCTTGATATTATTTTCATATCTTACTCTATCTTTTTCAAGTCTGATTTTTGCAAAGGATGGATAGTTCAAAAAACATTTCTTGAACCTTTTTTGCCAATAAATGCCGCTATGAATCCCTTGGATCATGCCTGCTTTTTGACAGAGTCATCTGCCATAGGCTTAACACGTGAAAACATGGATTTTAAAAATGATTATAGTTCCTCTAGTATTACCTTGAATTTAGCGCAAATGTGGCTTACATGTAATTTGAGACTCTGAAAAGGCTTCATGAAGGCTCAAAAGGTGCAAGGGACCCCGCATAAATCCCCGGGAATATGCATGCTTTTGGCCTTCCATCTCCCATAGGTTAACACGCAAAAACGGGGATTTTTGAATGATTATAATTCCCGCAGAATTAAATCAAAATTTTCAAAAATGTGCCTTGAATAAAATTTAAAGCTCTGAAAATGTATAATTAAGACTCAACTAGTTGAATAGACCCCGCATAAATCCCCGGGAATATCATGCTTTTTACCCCCCAAAAGTCTCTCCTGCCATAGGTTTACACGCGAAAACAAGGAATTTTTTAAGATGATTATAATTCCCATAATTTTTATTTCAAAATATAAAAAACTTGATTTACATGAAATTTAAAGCTCTGAAAAGGTATAATTAAGGCTTGATGAGTCCAGTAAATCCCCCCATAAATCCCCGGGAATATGCATGCTTTTGACCAAAAACGTTTCGCCTGCCATAGGTTAACACGCGAAAACAAGGAATTTTAGGATGATTATAATTCTCTTCGCTTTTCTTGGAAAATGTAAAAAATGTGATTTACATGAAATTTAAAGCTCTGAAAAGGTATAATTAAGGCTTGGTGAGTCCAGTAAACCCCCATAAATCCCCGGGAATATGCATGCTTTTGGCCTTCCAGCTCCCATAGGTTAACACATGAAAACAGGGGGTTTGAAATGATTTTAATTCCCCTAGTATTTATTTAAACTTATGAAAAATGTGATTTACATGAAATTTGAAGCTCGGAAAGGGTATAATTAAGGCTCGATAAGTCCAATAAACCCCCCATAAATCCCCGGGAATATGCATGCTTTTGGCCGTCCAGCTCCCATATGTTAGCACATGAAAACAGGGGTTTTGAAATTATTATTCGCGTGTCCCCGAACTCCCCCCCCCCCAATCTTCGGCTGGTAGCAGGTAATGCATGTAAATTTCAGCAAAGAAGAGCGAATATAATACCATTATTATTATGGATAGCACTATCTAGGCTCGGTCTATTTGATTTTATCAGTTTTCCTCCATAATTCTCTGACAAGCAAAACAAGTTATCAGTTCTAAAAGGGGGATACAATTTTTTTAAAGCCCCCTAAATCCGCCACTGATCCATGCGTGGACTGTCACGTCAGTCTTGCGGGGTGGGCCTCTTTACAAGTTTTTCTCGGAGGGTTAATAGAACGACATTGTTTGCCTCGTGGGCTCCCAAACTAAATTTGGTGCTCGATCCGGGGTTTTTTCACAATTTAGGCAAGAGCCCGTATATGCCAACTTGGGTTTCAAGAAGGGGGCCGCGGCAGATTCGCCCCCTCTTGATCCGCCACTGCTATTCTTTCATGGATGTGAAGAATAGGATTGCATAGTGTTGGTGGTTGATCTCATTAAATTGAAAGATTGGGGGGAAAGCAATAAGAGATAATTTTTTTTTAATTTTATTTTTTTTTAAATTTAGTTTTTGTTGGTTTTTTTTCCTCAGTGATTTTGTTTTTAATCATGTAAATCACTAGTAATTTTTGTGATTTCTGTTGATTTCCTAATAAAAGCACAAATTAAAAAAATAAGAGATGATTATTCTTTCCTCAATTCTATTGGAGTCATATTTTACAGATCTGTTGTAAGAGAGAATAAGAGAGTATGAGAAAAAATGAGAGGGGGAGGAGAGAGAGACAAAGAGAGCTGGGGCAAAAGTAATGGAATATTCCTACAAAGACAGAATAGGACTGGTAATAAATAAATTATATCATCAGCTGCTATTGTTGGTTACTAGTTAATTTAATTCAAAACACGGAGGCCATCCCCCGCAACCCCACCACCCTTTTCGTACAATCGGTAAAGGACCTATTGCGTTGGTGATGGCTTCGGAGCAAACCCCTTGTGCCTGCTTGTACGGGATCACGCAAAAAGAACACATCAGACTCGGGTTTCTACGGGAGTGTCGTATAGTTTAATTTGTCTTTCATTAGCACTTCCATCGCAATTCACTCCGTGAAAACTGTAACAGAGAATGATACACATAGAAGCATGCAATTAATACATGTGTTCACATAATGAATGAATGACTTCATGTGTATGCATAAGGCGGTAAATGTAGAGAACTGTTTGTTCTAATAAATGCATCTTATATCTTACAACTCAATATCTGACTCTTTACTTGTGTGTATGTTTGCATTTTATCTTAATCAACCCTCAACTTTGTTTACGGTTTTATCAGTCTAAACCCTTGCAAATAATTAAATGCATTCAACTTTAAATCTTGTATTAAGTTGATATGCAACTCTTGTGTTTGCATGCAGTTAACATTGAAATACACTGTAGGTTGTTAGGTTAAGTTAGGTTGACATTATTGAATCTATATGAAGTGTACCACACCACCTGATAGTTATTCATAATTTATCTCTTTATGATAAATTATTTCCTTTCAGTCAACTCTATCACTATCAGTCGACACCTACAATATATAAATGAATAGGAATTTCTTGTCCCAATTAACCTAACATAGGCTTCTAACTACCTTGAACAGACCCTTTAAATGGTCATAATCCTTTGTTTATAAAACATGCTTTACTATTAATATGCACACAATAATCATTAATGCTAAATCGTGCATCTTTCACCCTAAATTAATATTACTCATTTCTTTATGCATGAATGAATATTCACAACTATAAATCAGAGTTGCCAAGTATCATCAAATGTTTCAGCATTAATGGCTGAAAGTGTTACCAATCATCATAAATGAACCTGTAATAGCACTATGAATTGCTTCTCAAACCAAATTTACATACAACCTTCAGAGTTCTTCTCATATTTAGTCAGAACAATAAATTCAGTATACCTGGCAGCCCTGATATTCTCTAATCATAAGAACTTATTTCAGTTATCTAGGATTTTACCCAGAATATTATCACGTGATTATTGCATAATCGTGTTCGTACATCGAACCTGTAGTTCTGTAAACCGACACTATACATTTCGGTCAAGTGAATTTTATACACATGTGCCATTGACCACAATACATTATACGGACCCCTATGGATCTTGCCACCTTTTCCGGTGTGCACAAAAAATAGCCAATTTATACATATATAGAGACATATTTTCATAATGATCATAAAATGG
Organism: Heliocidaris erythrogramma; assembly: GCA_025617745.1. Lineage (NCBI taxonomy): Eukaryota > Metazoa > Echinodermata > Echinoidea > Camarodonta > Echinometridae > Heliocidaris > Heliocidaris erythrogramma. Next base: position 29,948,879 of record CM046865.1, on the reverse strand, counting down.
TTAATTACTGACCTCCGTGCCTATATGAACTGATGTTGGTGATCTACCAGAATACAGGATTCACAAGATAATCCTGAGTTTTCCCATAGCAAACAAGACAAGTTGCTCATTACTGCATCTTGATTTTAAGTCTCCGCAGATGGCGCTGTTAAATCTGTATATCTCGTAATTTGCGAGATTAAATAAATTTATCAAACTTTTACATGGCTCCTTTAAATTTGGCGACTAATTTACTCTATCGTGCAGATTGATAAATTAAAGAGTACAGTATAACCTGACATGCATGTCTCATGCAATCATATATCAAACAAATTACACCTTCAAACCGAATTATGACAATATATAACATTTGTTACATGTATACATAAACTCTTCTGTTGGAATTTCAACAATTTTAGTCCATATAAATTAATTCATCAAATTTGATGTTCTGCCTGACCTGGCGCGCAGTATGTATAGGTGACTCATTTACTAAGAACATTCAATACAGTTATCAAATTAACCATACTTCAGATATACAGTTAACCTTGTATAACCCAAAGTCGCACAAGTTGGACCTTCCTGAAGTCGAAATTTGCAAAAAAAATAAAATCAAATCATTTTTTTTTTGCGGCCCCAACAGATTCGACTTACATGTAGGCAAAGATGACTGTATACGTACATAGATTACAATCTATAGTCTTGGTAGTAGACCTTGTACATATCATGTCACATTACATCTAATTAAATCTTAGTCTTGGCTTCAGACCTCAATTATCCTTTTCAATTAAACATTTTTGTCAGTCTCTACTTTCAGACCAATTTTACATCCATAAATTTAATTTTAGAGTGAAAATAAAAAAAGTTAGTTTTTCATTCAGACCCCAAAATGCATGAATTTAGTCAATCTTTAGTTTTAAAATCCAAAGAAATTCAATTTTGATATCAAACAATACCAGTAGCCTAAATTCAGACTCCATTTTTATCAAAACTTTGCCATTTTGATAGTCTCAAATTATAGCATGCTTGGTTTAAAATGACATACAACATTCTATTAATTCAGACCCTAAATAAACGATAAATAACGCTAGTACAGTGGAAACTTGGTATAAAGAGGTATGATATATCAAGACAGCATTGTGGCCCCAACTCACAATACTCTGGGTTTTTTTTTTTTTTTGGTTTTTTTTTTGTTTTTGTTTTAATTTTTAACCTAACACAACGAGATCCCTGCTACAACAAGGCCACCCGTGATGGTCCCGAGAACCACGTTATACTGAGTTTCCACTGTAATTGTTTCATTAACACATCTATGGCTCCTTGGCTGGGAATTCTTCCTGGTCTTCTCGAGTCAGTAAAGTTACTAGTTTATGTATTGGTCTTTCAAGTGTCTGCAGTGCTTGTGTGCGCTTTCCAGTTTTATTCAATTTAGCATCTGCGATGACCAATCTTACTTTACGCACAAATCCATCTTCAGAAGCGAATGTTTCAGTTATGCGGCCCGTTAACCACTTGTTGCGTGAAGCGTTCTCATCTCTTACTATCACGATGTCACCAACCTGGGCTTCGCGTTTGGGATGCATCCATTTCTGTCGCGACTGTAGATTCTGCAAGAACTCCTTCTTCCAGCGGCACCAGAACTCATTTGCAATGTGTTGAACTCTTCTCCAGCGCTTTCTGGAGTACAGGTCCTCTCGGGCGAACCGTCCAGGTGGGGGCAAGAGAACCCTTGTTTTCATTGTCAACAGATGATTTGGCGTAATTGGCTCAGGATGCTCAGGATCATACAGGTTATCTGTAGTTAGTGGTCTCCCATTTACTATAGCAGCAGCCTCACACATGAACGTACGTAGACTCTCGTCATCAAGCTGATGGCCAACTTGATGCATCAGACCATCTAGAGCTCGTCGTATTGAGCGTATCTGCCGTTCCCAGCTGCCTCCCATGTGACTAGCAGAAGGTACGTTGAATTTGAATTTGATGAAATCACAGCCTTCTCTCATCAGGAAGTCTGTCACCTTCTCATGACTGGTTTCAGTCCATCGCTTAAATTCTGCTTCTGCACCAATAAAATTAGTGCCCCTATCAGATCTAAGTTGACGTACTGGCCCTCTTATTGACAGAAAACGCCGTAAGGCATTAATGAAGGCATCTGTAGATAAGGAATTCAGTGTTTCAATATGCACAGCCCTGGATGCCATGCATGTAAACAGTAAGCCATACCGTTTAAGTTCCTTTCTGCCTTCGTGTATGATCCATGGACCAAAACAGTCCATACCACTGTAAGTGAAGGGCGGGACTGGTTCTAATCTGTCTTTTGGTAGATCTGACATTCTTTGTGACTGAGTTACACCTCGTAGTTTATTGCATGTCACACACTTTCTGATCAATCTAGACACGACTGTGCTGCAACCGATGACCCAGAAACCATTGACTCTGAGTTGATTTACAGTTATACCTCTCCCCTGATGAGCGGTTTGCTGATGGCAATGGCGTATGATCAACTCAGTCACATGACCCCTTTGTGGTAGGATGGCAGGATGTTTGACCTCAAATGACCCCTCTGCACGACATAATCGTCCTCCAACTCTGAGAATGCCATTTTCATCTATAAAGGGATCTAACTTGTGCAGACGACTAGATTTTTTCATCCTTCGTCTGCGGTCCCTTCCGTCTCTGCATGAACCCCTTTCTGATGACAAATTGTTTAGAATTTGTATTTCCTCACCAAAAGATTGTTCCTGTACATGTTTGATTATCTCAGTTTGTGCCTTTTGGAGGTCATCTACAGTCAGTGGTTGGAGTGGACTTCTTCCCTCAGTGGTAGCCAAAGACTTTTCCTCACAACGCCTTCTTAGTTGAGTCTTATAGCGTTCACAATTAGCTACAGCTCTCTTTAATTGATGCCATGAAGAAAAACGATCAAAGCGTTTCAGATCAAATGAAGGCTTGGTCTGTGTTGTAGCTACATGCGACCTCTTTACCTCTGGATCATCGTTAGATATCTCATGGTACATCAATTCAGGATCAGGTAGTTTAGTTTCTGACAAGAACCTTGGGCCATCAAACCAGTCTGATTCCATCAGCTGCTCAACAGTAGCACCTCTAGATGCAATATCAGCTGGATTGTTCTCTGAATTAACGTGGTTCCACTGATCAGGACTTGAGTAATTTCTTATCTGTCTGATTCTGTTCGCTACAAAGACATGAAATCTTTTCTCATCATTATTGATGTAGCCTAGTACTACATTGCTGTCAGTCCAGAAGTGATGTTCTGCTTGAAGAGTACTCAATTCTTGCTCCAGAAATGAACTTATTGTAGTGGATACTACCGCAGCAGTCAGTTCCAATCTGGGGATGGTTACATATTTGAGTGGCGCGACTCGAGACTTCCCAATCACCAGAGAGCAGTGTACTGATCCCTTAACATCCTCCAGTCTGAGATATGTGCAGTTACCATATCCACCTGTACTGGCGTCCGAGAAGTGGTGGAACTGCGCAGATTTCACTTCCACAAATTCTTCAGGCTTGAAGCACCTACGTACAGAAACATTCTCCAGACTGATGATGTCTTGACGCCACTTTTCCCATTTCATTTGCAATTCGTCTGTCAGTGGGTCATCCCAACATGCACCATCTCTGCACAATTCTTGTATGATCTGCTTTCCTTTCAATGTCACTGGGGCGATAAGACCTAGTGGATCATATAGTGACATAACAGTTGAGAGCAATCCTCTTCTGGTGCATGGTTTGTCTGCAAATGTGACACGGAATCCAAATGTATCTGACTCGACACACCATTGCAAACCTAAGGCTCTTTCTATGGGCAGGTCATCATGTAGAAGATTCAGTTCCTTTACAGCTTTAGCTCGATCCATCATGGGCACTGATTGCATAACTTCTCTCGAGTTCGACACAAACTTATGCAGATGCAATTTTCCTTCACTGCACATCTTCTTGGTTCGTACAATCATATCAATGGCTTCTGCTGATGTAGGTACAGAGAGTAAGCCATCATCGACATAAAAGTTGTTATGGATGAAACTTGCAACGTCATGACCGAACTTGTCTGCATTATCAGAAGCAATTTTCTTGAGTCCATAGTTCGCACAACCTGGAGATGATGCTGCCCCAAAGAGGTGAACTTTCATTCTGTAATGCTGGACAGGATGCTGATACTCTCCATTGGGCCACCAGAGAAATCTTAGATAGTCTCGATGTTCTTTGTTCACTGGAAACTGGTGGAACATCTCCTTAACATCGCAAATGAAGGCCACTCTTTCCAGTCTAAATCTGTTCAGTACCCCAATGAGAGTATTTGTCATGTCTGGTCCCGTCATCAGATGTTTGTTGAGAGACTCCTCCTTATATTGGGCACTACAGTCGAAAACTACTCTCAGTTTATTTGGTTGCTGTACACCATGATGGGGGATGTACCATCTTGACTTCTCATAGAGTGCAGGATTTGGTATGAACTCAGCATAGTCATTGGCAATAAGGGAATCAATGACCGTAGTATACTCAGCATGGTATATGACATCTCTGGAAAATTTCCTTCTTAGGCTCTGTAGTCTCTTTTCAGCCAGGAACTGATTATTGGGCAAGTCCGGTTCATCCATCTTGAATGGTAATGGCATTTCATATTGACCTGTCTCTGCGATGTGAATGCCCTCTCCCATGACCTTCAAGAATTTCTTGTCGTTTTGAGAGTATGGTTTTTCATGATCATCTGGGAGAAAGTCTGCTTCCATGATCTTAATCACCCTTGAGGGGATGATTTCTTCCTTCACCGTCACCCTCTCAGAGAAGAGAACACCCTTTCTTTCCGTTCTTAGATTGACAGGAACCTCACTAGCCATCAAACGATGACTAATACCTATAGGGTCTTCATGTCTCCTTTCATAGTCACGTTGCACAGTACCAACTACACTCCATCCAAGGTCTGTCTTGATGCCATACGGACCATCATCATGTGGGCCTGGAATAACATCACGAGGCATCAACGCTGTTGCACAATCATACCCAATCAGGAGTCCAATTTCACAGTCTTGCATAGAAAGAAGATACTGACTGAGCTTATGAAGATGGGTTATGGATTCAGCCATTTCACGTGTGGGTATATGTCCTCTGTTCGCAGGCATGATGTCTCTCGTATAAGTGGATGGTAGATTTATCCTCTTCTCACCATCATGTGCTCTTACAATTAGTCCCTCTATACGCTCACTTGGAATCCGTTCATCTCTGCTTAACATAGTGGAAAGACGAAGATTTACATCTACTCCTTGCAATCCCAATTCATTCTTTGTAGATTCCAGTATGAAAGTGGTGTCGGATTGGGTATCCAAGAGTGCATAAACCATCCTTTCCTTTGTAGAACTGACATGGGATAACCATACTGGTACGATCATGGAGCTGGCAGAACTTAACTGGTCTACCATCGCACAGGAGCTTATAGACTGATGTTCTTGTGCATCACTATTTGGCATTGATCCATCTTTATTTCCTTGAGCAATCTTATTTCTTTGATCAGTCTTACTTCTGTCATTACTGTTGACCGGTTTTCTCACATCACCATGTAGAGGAGTAGGATGTCGTTTCTTGCACACCGCACAGGTACGTCTACGTTTGCATTCTTTGGTGACATGTCCTTTCCTTAGGCAGCCATAGCATAGTCCCTTTTGGATAATGAATTCCTTCTTAGTAGTAAGGTCTTGTCGACCAAAGGTGTTGCACTCATCTAGGCGGTGTTGTTCCTTGCAAAACATGCAGAAATCTTGCCTTTGCTTTGATCTATTGTGTTCACTGCCAGATGAAGTTGTTGTGGACATAGTGTTTGCACTTGGAGATGACCTTTCCTTACTAAGTCTCTGCTTGTCATCTCTAATGCTACTAAGCGAGACAGCAGGATCACACGCAATCGTTGATTCTTCCTCTATGAACTTGGAAAAGACGTAAAAGGGTGGGAATCTACCTTGGTCGTTTCTCCAGCTCACAACACGTCTCGCCCATCTGTTGATCAGCCATTCAGGCAACTTCAATAGAATCTTTCTATTTTCTCTCTCATCATCAAGATGTTGTAAGTGTTTAACATATTTCATGGCAGTGCAGCATTGGTGCAAGTAGTCTGAAAATCTGCGTAAACCCTGAGAATCCTTTGCTCCTATCTTCGGCCATCTTTCTAATTTCTCTCTGAAGGCATTCGATACTGTAAACTGGTCACCATACCTTTTATCTAGAGCAGACCTTGCCTCCAAATAAGCCCCTTCGCCACCAATCATCGCAAAACCATCTACAAGTTCACGCGGTTCTCCCTTAAGAAACTTTAAGAGGTAGAAGAATTTTTCATGAGCTGGAATATTGCTGTGCTCTATCAGTAACTCGTAACTGTTCTTCCATGTTGTGTAGTTAAGGGGATTACCTGTAAAGATAGGTGGTTCAGGCAAGGGAAGGCGATTCAGATGAAGCTGGTCTCTAAGACTGTCTGCAAGAAGATGAAATGCATCCTTCGTTGGATTCAGGTCAAGTTCATGATGACTCTTCGCAGGTATGTCATCTTCTATGCACTGTGATTGACAAGCACTCTTAGGATGAGATGCACTTCGAGATATACGAGGAGGATTGGCATGATCCACCTCCGCTTTAGAATGATGAGAAGCAGATTCAGAATGTGGAGCTTCAGCATTCTCGTTTATTGAACTATTAACCCACCTTTGGCACTGTTCATGCTTTCCTTTTGATGATAGTGAAGATTTCACAGTTAATCTTGAGCTCAAAGCATCTCCCTTCAAAGCTTTGAGAATTTGATGGGTTTCACTCATAAGAGATGCATGTACTTCTTCTATCTTATACAACTCTTCTTCACTGTCATCCTTGATTGAAAGTGTCATCGAAACAGCAGCTAATTGCTCCTGAACTTCAATAGCTCTATCCATGGCATCTTGTAGAACATTTCTATGTTGCTTCATGGTGGTCATATCTGGTTCCTCTTCGATAAGAGCCGATCTAAGCTTATTGGCTCTACGCCTCCATGTCGTAAGAGATCCTCTCCAGTTCTTCATTTTTATGTCAAATTGCCATTGTGCTCCTTTCACAGTGGGTCGACGACCTCGCTGTTCTTGCTCCTCCTCTTGAGAAGAGATCTTGTCCTCTTGTGAAGACATCTTTGAGCATAGAGTTCACTCACCACAGGGTTTCCAGGTGGAGTTTTCACTGTGCCTGCTTGTACGGGATCACGCAAAAAGAACACATCAGACTCGGGTTTCTACGGGAGTGTCGTATAGTTTAATTTGTCTTTCATTAGCACTTCCATCGCAATTCACTCCGTGAAAACTGTAACAGAGAATGATACACATAGAAGCATGCAATTAATACATGTGTTCACATAATGAATGAATGACTTCATGTGTATGCATAAGGCGGTAAATGTAGAGAACTGTTTGTTCTAATAAATGCATCTTATATCTTACAACTCAATATCTGACTCTTTACTTGTGTGTATGTTTGCATTTTATCTTAATCAACCCTCAACTTTGTTTACGGTTTTATCAGTCTAAACCCTTGCAAATAATTAAATGCATTCAACTTTAAATCTTGTATTAAGTTGATATGCAACTCTTGTGTTTGCATGCAGTTAACATTGAAATACACTGTAGGTTGTTAGGTTAAGTTAGGTTGACATTATTGAATCTATATGAAGTGTACCACACCACCTGATAATTATTCATAATTTATCTCTTTATGATAAATTATTTCCTTTCAGTCAACTCTATCACTATCAGTCGACACCTACAATATATAAATGAATAGGAATTTCTTGTCCCAATTAACCTAACATAGGCTTCTAACTACCTTGAACAGACCCTTTAAATGGTCATAATCCTTTGTTTATAAAACATGCTTTACTATTAATATGCACACAATAATCATTAATGCTAAATCGTGCATCTTTCACCCTAAATTAATATTACTCATTTCTTTATGCATGAATGAATATTCACAACTATAAATCAGAGTTGCCAAGTATCATCAAATGTTTCAGCATTAATGGCTGAAAGTGTTACCAATCATCATAAATGAACCTGTAATAGCACTATGAATTGCTTCTCAAACCAAATTTACATACAACCTTCAGAGTTCTTCTCATATTTAGTCAGAACAATAAATTCAGTATACCTGGCAGCCCTGATATTCTCTAATCATAAGAACTTATTTCAGTTATCTAGGATTTTACCCAGAATATTATCACGTGATTATTGCATAATCGTGTTCGTACATCGAACCTGTAGTTCTGTAAACCGACACTATACATTTCGGTCAAGTGAATTTTATACACATGTGCCATTGACCACAATACATTATACGGACCCCTATGGATCTTGCCACCTTTTCCGGTGTGCACAAAAAATAGCCAATTTATACATAAGAGACATATTTTCATAATGATCATAAAATGGTTAATTACTGACCTCCGTGCCTATATGAACTGATGTTGGTGATCTACCAGAATACAGGATTCACAAGATAATCCTGAGTTTTCCCATAGCAAACAAGACAAGTTGCTCATTACTGCATCTTGATTTTAAGTCTCCGCAGATGGCGCTGTTAAATCTGTATATCTCGTAATTTGCGAGATTAAATAAATTTATCAAACTTTTACACCCCTATACTGTTATCTTCGCCTGTCGTCTCACATTTCTACAGCAGAATATTACAAATAACTTACCGTAAAGCCTAGGTCACAACCCGCCGTATTTGCAAGTGCGTGCTGTCTGCGTGCAAAAACGTGGGCAAAATTTGTGGATCCGTACGTGGTGAGTACTGCCTCCGTACAGATTTGGGGCACGCAGACAAGACGTAGAATTTTTAGTGCAGTAGGAACTTTCGCTGCGTTCGGGCTGCGGGCGGTCTACGGATTCGCCCCCAGTACGGGTGACGTGCGTTGACGTGCGTGCCCGCTGCTGCTAACGAGCGCACAACGCACGGACTCCGTGAGTGTTTGAAAAAAAACTTCCCACAGTTACTTGCTCTACGGAAAAAGCACCTAGCACGTGCGTGCTCCGCACGTGATAAGTGCGGGGTCCGTGCTTATTCGGCGCTTCTCCAGTTCAATTGTCCAGTGAGCACGCAGAACTCACGTAAACCGCACCTAGGAAGTACGTGCTATGCACTTAAAACGCACGTTGTGCGCGCTGTTTTCTGCAGGATAAAAGCCGAGTAGACTGACGAGTATCATCATTTCGTCTTCAAGATGCCCAAGAAGTTAAATAAAAAGGGGTCAGCTCAAAAGACAGCTAATAGGGCCAGAGAGGCCCAAATGAAACGGGTCGTAGATGATGTAAAGGCAGGCGACGAACAGATGAGGAGCGACATAGGGCGGGAAAACTCACGTTTATCGCACTTGCACGCACTTATTTCCTGCAAGTCAGTAAGGACACTGTACGTGAAAGTACGGCCTCCGTACGACAACTAGGCAACCGCACGGCGATCGTACGTTGTAAGCACGTTGTAAGCACGTACAACTCACTTACCAGGCGCGCAACGTACGATGCACGCAACCACTCACGTCCAGGCGTGGCGTGCGGGTCACGTACTTACACCTTGCGTTGTAGTGCGTGTGAAGTGCGTTGACGTACTCCTTCCCTGCTCTTGCTACTCCCTCCCCACGTTTTCAGAAAAACGTGTCGGACGTGGCCTCCGCAGAACACGTACGGACTAAAAACACGCATGGCGGGTTGTGACCTAGGCTTAATTTGGTTATACAGTATTGGTGGCGTATCCAGGAATTCAGGGGGAGGGGGAGGCTCATGCCTGACGCACAAAAGAAATCATCAGATGCATTCTATTTTGAATTTAGGACAAGCAAGGAAAAAATAATGTCACAGTTTTCAGACTCTTTCTGTGCAGGGGAGGGGTGGGGGGGGGGGGTACACATTTCCTTTCATTCGATGTGTAACTAAGACATGTCAGATTTGGTTTTGGATGGCACATAGGGGCATGTATATTCCTGGATATATAATCTTGGATACGCCACTCTTAATTTAATCTTTATATTTATATAAGGAATTGCACGCAATCTCATTTTATTAAAGCCTTTTCTGTCTTGACTTTTAAAAGAATAAGGCTAATAAAATTACATTACAGGTCAAATGAAATATTCTGATTTACTAGAAAAATAAAGATAGCACATTGTTATTTTTCAAATAACTATTCTCGACATTCCCGTCAGATATCGCAGTGTTTGCTTATATAGAGCTTAATATCAGGGAACATGTTTGTACCCCCCCCCCCCCCCCCCCCATCATCACGTATTGATAGAAATTTCACAGCAAATAACTTTTTAAAAAATACAATCATCTAGTCCGAGCCCCCCTCCTCCCCTCCCAACTCTCTCCCTCTCCTCCCTGGTGCAGTTAGAGTTGATTCCTATCTGTTTGGGACATAAGTTTGTATTTGAAGGGACAAGATACCAAAAGGCAATAAAAAGCGCTGTTCAGAAAAAGAAGAAAAAAATAAAGAAAATACAAAAATACAAACATCCTGATTAAGTCTATAACCATTCCCTCTGGGCCGATCGACATGTACCACAATATATACGCGTGCTTTATTTCGACACTGAGCATTCTTCGTATTTAAACTCTTTGACAAAACCGTCTCTTTCTACGGCTCGAAATACTTGAATTCATTTAGCAGCGATGTAATCAACTCCCATTCTAAATTGTTTCAAAAGCAAGTTGATAAAAAAACCCCATCTTCTTCAACTATTTGCAATTAATTCAAACTGAGCGCGCAGGACCAACCTCTCTCTCTCTCTTCTCTGTTTACTCCCTTTTACCCCTTCTTTTTCCTGCCTTCTTTCTTTCTTCTTCTCACACACAGACACACTCATTATCTTTCATTTTCCTCCTTCCTCCACCCTCCTTCTCTTCATTCTTTTTTATTTCCACACCGTCTTGTACTTCCACTTTACTTTCACACCTAGTTTTTCTTGTGGGTTGAGGCACAGCCCTTCTACCTCAACTCACTTATCAATAATTCGCTTCTCCTAATGATGCTTTATGAATTTAATATTATTGAACGACCCAATCGTGATTAGTTATATAAGTTTCTGGACATGTAATATACAAACGTTGCTTTTAAACATGTCCAACTGTTTTCAACATCACTTAATAGGTCAATATTTGTGCATATTTTTTACTTAATTGTGTGCCCATATCTATGGAAAAACATCATTGTAATAATTATATTGTTGTTATTGTATTCATTTTATGTTATGCACAACGGTATTATGTTTTAACATAATACTGTATATTAAAATATGTTTGAAAACAGTCATTAACATCTGAAATCTGAAATCTGAAATCTACAACTCCCAAGTCTGATCTGTTTGCCTACTCAGATCATAGTCTACAAAATAGTTGAATAAAGTTGATATAATAAAAAAATGAATAGATCTTTAATTCCATGCATACTGACCTGTATGTTTGACCTTTGACCTAGTACACTCAAAAACCTCATCACTTTGTGTGACTACGGTGTGGCATACTATTACCAAGTTTGAAGTTCACAGCTAAAACAGTTATTGAGATAGGGTGATAATACTATAAGGAAAAACAAAAATGTTATGTATATTGATCTATATGACCTAGGAATTCAACCTAGTGAGTACGTCTGGCGATACGGTCGGCTCCTTTTCCTTGCCTACAATTAGACCCAACTTTCCAATTTTCTTGCCACCCCCCCCCCCCCTCCCCCCCCCTCCCCCCCCCCCCCCCCCCCGCTGACAGGCGAAGATGGCTTGTCCCCGAATTCGCCCCCCCCCCCCCCCAATCTTCGGCTGGTAGCAGGTAATGCATGTAAATTTCAGCAAAGAAGAGCGAATAATATAATACCATTTTGGTGATTCCGAGACCTCACAATATACACCAAACTGCCAAAGCTTATTTACTAGCAACCTTTCCCAACTGCTTGTAGATATTATACATTATTTAATTCTATTAAATTTATTATTCTTAGTAGTAGTATTTACTTTATTTTTTTATTTTTATTTATTTTTTATTTATTTATTTATTTATTTTTTTTTTGGGGGGGGGGGGAAGGGGACGGGGCACTATATGATAACGTGATCCGGTTCATAACTAGAATTTTACTGGTGATGCAGACATTACACGAGGAGGATCTTATTCAGGGAGCGAAGCGACCGAACCGACCGAACGAGGGAGCCCAAACGGGAATAGGTCTTTCTTTCTCTCTCTCTCATATCCCCCTCCCCCTCTCTCCCTCTCTTACTCTAGCATACAAGAAGGAAGAAGAATAGTAGGCTGATTTGAAGAAAAAGGAGGGATAAAGAAAATATAATTGCAGAGATTAACCCGGTGGAGACGGTAAAGCGCAGTGCGATCCCCCCCCCCCCCCCCCCGCTGGGAACGGTGAAATTCCTGACAAGCTCAACGAAGTGTGGTTGTCAAGAAGGGGGTGTTGTCTTCATAGCCAATCAGTGCCTTGATCGCTTTTGCCGCTGGCTTACTGAATATTCACAGTGTTCATCAATTCCACCCCATTTTTGTTTCCTCCATCTCTATGAAATTCATCTGTTTCATCCTAATTTTCAGCCTGTATTCTTTTTCCGAGAGTAAATACTTTTACTTCCATTCGTCTTTTCTTTTCTTTATTGATTGTATTTCTTGCCGTCCCCATCCCCCTTCCCTTTGACCCCCTATTTTTTTTTGAGTTGTTTTGTTTTGTTTTTTATCAATTCTGAATTCTCGTTGTAGCTTCCTATATCTCACTTATTCACATGATTCATTTTTCCCCCATTTTTCTTCATTTATCATATAGTTATTCCTTTATCTTATCCTTCCGTTTTGTCTCCCTTGATTTGTTTCCTTCTTTCTTCGTCTACCACATTCTCTATCAGGGCCAGCCGAAAGTCTTGCGGTGGCGAGATGCGTTAACCCTCGGACATTTAACCTGAGGTATAACCTGAGGTATGTGGGTTCGACTCTCAGTTTGGACATTACAAAAATAACGTCTTGTATTTTTTTTTACTAAAAGTAGGATGAAACTTTGAAAAAAAAAAGTTCGCCCCCCGCCCCCGGCAGCGAACTTTTTTTCCCCACGAACTTTTTGTCACCATCGTCCTTGACGCATGCGCAACTTTGAAATAGCCCTACAATGCTTGGAGTTGGACGGGGTTTCAAAGTTTCATCCTACTTTTAATAAAAATAAAAATACAAGACGTTATTTTTGTAATGTCCAAACTGAGAGTCGAACCCACATACCTCAGGTTATATGTCCGAGGGCTAAAGCATCTCGCCACAGGAAGACGCTGGGAGCAACCGTCATTATATCGCTTACGGAATAAACCCTATGATTGGGAAATTTATTTAGATCGGAAAGGATCAGGTGCGCATGCGCCAGGGAGGACAGGGACAAAAAGTTCGTGGGAAAAAAAATTTAGCCCCCCGGCAATGGATGTGTAAAGAAATTTTATCGAACGCTACTATTATACAACATGTAAAATGTCTGGATTGCAGCTCCATTGACAAAATGGGGGATTATCTGAATTGGCGATGGCGACCTTCGTTCGTATTTCCTTTGTTCTCATCTGCAATGAAAAGACAGGAAATCCATTTATGCTTTTGAAACCGTTATAACCCAAGCTGGACTCAGTTTATCGTTTGTAAAGTACGGCGACTAACTTAATATATGTAGTTCAATAAAATGTGAATAATGCTACCCCTTTATACAGAAAGAAATTCAGCAGAGGAAGCAATAATGAAAGTATGTATGATGCTGCATGATGATGAGAAATCGTGAACTCCATAATAAACCTATGAATGTAAAACAAAAAAGTAGAAGAAATGTCCCCAAAAGATTTTCATCTATTTATTTCTAACCTTTTGCTTTTATTTCATTATGCATTTGACATTTTTTTTTTTGGCCTCATGAGTTTTTGTTTCCACTTTTCCTTTTGGCCTCATGAGTCTTTGTTTCCACTTTTCCTGTTGGTGTTTTTTCCCCTGTTCTGTTCTAAACTAATAGACGAGCACAGAAGACGAAATTTTTGTTGAAGAGGGTGAGAGAAATATAAAATAGAGTGCTCATAATGGAGAACAAGAGACGGTAATAAAGAAGGTCAGAAATGAAGACAGAACAATTGATGAGAAATGTGTAATTCCAGATAAAGATATGAAAATAATCGCGTGAATGGGATGTTCCAAATGTTAGATATATAATGAAGAAAAAGATGGAATCTTTATAGAAATCATATAGGTTTCGGTATGGTCTTACAAATAATCATGTTTTTATTGCTGTTGTTGCTGTTGTTATTATTATTATCATCATCATCATCATCATTATCAACAACATCATCATTATCAACATCATATTCATCATATAATTACATTATTATAATTACTATTGTTCTTGTTCTTCTTCTTCTTGTTATTGAAAATAAAAGATTACATTGTAGACCCGTTTTGAAAGAAAAGAGATTGGCCTGTGTCAGATGAGGATGGATGTAAAACATACTTTTGGGGGGAACTTCGGTTGGTACCCGAGTTATTTATCGCGCAGATTTCATTTGTCCAGATTATTCTATAATGTAACCTTCAGATGTAGCGCTCGGGTATTTTGATAGGAGAGGCAAGACGACCTAAACTTGACGCCATTTTTTTTCTCAATTTAATAACGGGTAATATAGGGCTGCAGTACACAGGACTCTCCTTTGCGATAGTCTTTTTTTTCCTTCTTCCTTTGATTCATCTTTGTTTGTTCTTGTTCTTTTTCTCCTATTTTTTGTTCTTTGCTTTCACTTGGGCCTACTTGAAAAAAAAACGTAGGGGTGGTCGCCCCCTAACCCACGCCCCACTGTATCGCCGCCCCTGGTTACCTTTCAAATATCAGTTATTCCGTTTTATTATGCATTTCATGGTTGTAACCGAGCAGAATTTTCGGGCTTCGGACTTCTCCCTTTTTTTTTTGGGGGGGGGGGGGGTGTATTTGCCAATATCCCATTAATGTTCTTATGAATGAAATCGAGAATAGCCCAATATGTTAGGAATTGAATCAATAAAACTATAAATCTGAATCTGAATCTATCTTGTTTCTGGTGATTTTACAGGCGCGAAGGCGAGGTTCTACGGAGAAGGGGCTTTGCTTGTGGACTCAAATCACACCCCCCCCCCCCAAACAAAAAAATTGCTAAAGCCCCCTAAACTATCATTATATGCATTTCAGAATTTCATATGTATAGTTACATACCGTAGTTTTATGACAAATGGGAAATGGGTGGTCACTGTATTAAAACCAATCAGTACTCATCTGGTTAATAATGATATGGATAAAAATAAATCGATGTACATAATGAAACACATCAAGCATCACTTGCAACAATTACCACGTGAAAATAAAACAGATAGTAATGCGTTTGAATTATTGCTATACTATTTTTATTCATAAATTTCTGAATTTTGAGAGGATGTTGTCAGAGGAAGATCGACACATTAATTTTTTTTTTTTTCATATTCGTACTGCTCAGGAAAATGGATTCTATTCAGAATAGAGTCCCGCGGTATTAATTGTGTGTTGGTTGTTGCTATGGTCACAATTGATTTTGCACGTGCGTGCGCACGGCTGCAATCGACTGTGGGCCAACTCCTGCAATTCGTATGTCCTTCCATTGTCATGGTCACAACAAGAGGCCTCATTTCGTTCGGAATAGACAAAGCATTGGTGGGGCAGAGCACTGTTCACAAACAATGCTTGCCCCTCCAATGCTTTATCTATTCCGAACGAAACGACGCCTGCGATCACAAGCGGTCTAATACCTCTCTGCATCTCATCTTGGGCGTCTTGCACCCTCTTCATCAACATTATACTCCCTCTTCCGTACAAGAACTCTCCAGGCGAATGTGCAGCCACGTACATGCATCGTGCAACCTACCCTTGATATGTCGTGGTTTCGTATAAGCCATTGGCTTCATGAGACCTCCGTAAGAAGCCCGTGGGATGTTTACAAGAAGCTCGTGTAGGAAGTACGATGGCTGCGATGTCACATGCGTTCCTCAGAACACGTAGCCACACGCATAGATTGTTGGACATGTCCAACAGTCTCCTTACGTGTCCTGTGTGTTGCTATGTGTTTGGACAGAAACAAAGAGAGTACAGACCCGTGCGTCCGACGCACCGGGGTTTTCTGCGAAATCCGAAGTAAACCACAAACAAGGAGGTGCACGACTGGTTGTGGCCAACATTTGTAATAATACAACTATCTTATAGTCAATAGTTTACCCTGGTTTAATATAGGCTACAAATCATTTTGAATGTTATCAAACTAAAGTAATAACAATATATCATTATATATAGTGATTTAAAAAAATCTTTGATAAGAACACATTGTGTATGGAAGCTATTTCGATGTATAATTAAAATGTGAAGACTAATAATATACAATTACCGTACGTAATTAAAACCAAATGATATCAACCAACACCTTACTATACATTATATTACGCGACGTTCCCATACTTTATTATTACATTGCTGGCAACTGAGGAGACATTTGAAACAAATCTAAAAGCCGTTTTCTGTGAATCTCCATGTTGCAGCCTAAAAAAAACACAATGATCAAAAGTTGAAATCGAATTATGAAACACCACAATATGCTACAATTCCGTACTGTATTTCCCTCCTATTTTATCCTACATTAATGCATGAAAGGTAAACACGCTAGGCAAAATCATTCAAACGAACTGATTTAAGTACTTATTAAACATATAAAGCACTTCTGAAAGGATTATGTTTTGAAAAGCTATTGAAAATTGAAATTGAAATTCACATTTACAGACTACAATATAAAATAGTATAAAGTATCATAAGTCATCCCACAATGCATAATGCTATTCAATTGTAATTGTGTAATGATATCCATTTCGGAGACTAAAAAAAAAGACCCCCAGAGACTCAAAGATCGAAAGTTAAATCCATTATATGATTGTATGTTAAATATTCTCTTTCTCTTCAATAGCTGAACGATAAACATGATCGACAGCTTCATAAAAGAAATGTTACAGTACTGTATACTTCATTTAAAATCCTTATTGCGCCTTGAAAGCTATTTCAGTGTAAAATTCCATTCTGCACATTATCAAAATCTAAAAGCACATAATAGCATAAAATATCTTACCGTGGTACTATGTAAAACTACTAAATACCTCCTCTTTCTCTATCCTATTAAATTCTTGAATTAACGATTGAAACCTCAGGCAAAAATTGTATTTTTAAAAATTCTTATAGTAGGAATATACATCTTGAAACCTTATTTTGTAATAAAAGTTATTTCGATGTGTATGTTTATTTTGCAGAGAAAAGCCACACAATGACCCAAAGTTATTAGCTAAATCTATCATTAAATTCATGCCCATAATACATGGTATGTTACAAAGCCTCCATACTACTTTTCCCTTTTTTCTTTATACATTATATTTGTGAAATTAAATGATGCACATGTTATTAAAGACCTCAGTCTGACCCAAAACAACCATATATTGACGTAAAGCTTAGTAAACAAAGAATATAATTACCCTGGGTATTCATAAATTTTCGTCTCCGTTTATCCATAAAAAATAAAAAAGATAATTTTTTTTGGTCCGCCCCCTCCCTATTGCGTAACAAGAGAGGAAACTGCAGGGGGTCGCTAGACGTGTGACGACATGTCATGTATACAGCTCCGAGTGCGTCTACACGATATGTCGTCATCAAATTTTCACCCCCCGCAAAGTAGCGTTCCTCAGAGACGGGGCCCTCGTCAGAAAAACCACCGGGGCTCAACATTCGGGACGCTGTTACTCATTCAACAGGAAACGGAATCTCATGAAGTTGGTTTCAATTTGTTCAGAAAATATATAGCTCCCCGTGGATGAATAAAGTGTATATTTCAAAATTCGGTCAGGCTGAGGTCTTTAACAATAATAAAAATTCTTAAAGTACGTATAAATGAAATACTGTATGCAACTAAAACCGTCCTAAAGGCTATTTCATTTTGCAGACAAAACCCACTCAATGATTAAAAGTTTAAACCAAATATTACCAAAAAACAACTGACAATACTCGATATGATACAACAACTTACCATTTCTCCTTGCTACATGTATTGTATTTGTGAATTTAAACGATGCACATGTTAATAACAATAATACAAATTCTTACAGTACACATACTTATAAATGAAATACGGTACACCAATAAAACGTCATTTCGTCTTTAAAGCTATTTCAGCCTGTCATTTCATGTTTCAAGACAAAACCCACTTCATGATCAAACGTTTAAACAAAATATTACCATTAAACATCTCACAATACATGGTAATATGATACAAAAACTTCCATACTACCATTTTTCTCCTTCCTATTATATTTTGGAACTGAAACGATGCACATGTTATTAACGATAATACAAATTCTTAAAGTACGTATAAATGAAATACTGTATACCACTAAAAAACGTGATTTGGTCTTTAAAGCTATTTCAGCGTATCATTACATTCTGCAAACAGAACCCACTCAATGATCAAAAGTTTAAACAAATATTACCATAAAACATCTCACAATACATGGTATGATACAAACACTTCCATACGACCATTTCTCCTTCCTATAATATTTCTGAATTTATACTCGCCATCAATGAAAAAAACTACTATATCGATTCATCATCGTATTATATTCGTGCTTTGAATGATACACATTTCGCATTGGAAGCTAATTCAGCGTATAAATCCATCTTGCAGGCAATTTGAAACCAAATAAGATCAAAACAACGTTTCACATACATCCTATATGTTCCTTTTACTTTACATCTAGAACAATAACACGTTGGGCAGATTCATAAAAAAAAACATTTCTTATGTATTCATATATTCATACGAAATATATAACATATCTTAATAAAACCTATTCGAAAAATGTGTGAATGAATTGTTATACAAAGTCCTCTTCTTACCTTATCAGAATATATGTGTACATTAAAACAACCAGTAGTTGCCGAAAAAATAAAAGTCAGCTTGTGTATATACCAGTGATATTTGTTTTAGTCAAATACCGTTATATAATCAATAAAGAGGTTATACATACTTACTTATCCAACTTGGTAATTATCTCTTTATTCCTAAAGGAAGGTTTCTCAGGTGATAGTCGCTGAAAGAGCTGAACAGTTTGGAGCCAAAAGATCATGTCACATGTCTGTAGTCCCATATTCACATTTCTGTGTGCAGTCCTTTATATAAGACCGTCAGTTTCGAATCATTTTGATAGTTTCAAAACCTCACAGGATACACCAATTATTATTCACTACACATTCGCCCTTCATAATTACTTCCAGACAGTTTCTTTCACAATGTATTTTGCATGACCCAAACTCAACTTTATTCTTAAAGAACTTGGTTACATTACAATATTCAAAATATCGTATAATAACCATGACAATTAACTTTATATCTCTTTCACGGTTAAGAGTTAGTTTTAATTCCAACAACATATTTATGATATGCCAGATACATAAAACTAGCAAAAGCCTATGTTAAACATAGGCCAAATTTTGACACCACAATGACCACATGCTCGTGTAATTCGATTTACCAAAGATCTGAATTCTGTCACCATTTTGTGATCTCAGCAAGACTCAGTGAATCAAATTATTTTCACAGTTATTCTTGTTGTACCATGCCCAGTGACTTCTATTAAAATAATTATTGTGTGCTATCGTCATTTATTGCCTTCGCATAACTATCTTTGATTCTGTTTAAACACAGTAATTCAAAATTTGATTTTAAGCAGGATTTCTTCCGCGTCAATTGTATCAAGCTATCGTCGGTGTCTTTGCTCGCCTCCCTCTGCTCCTCGTTGCCCCTGGTTGTGGAGATTGCTCCCGTTTACGTTTTCTTGATCCTTTTGTAGTTCAATTGTTATGTGAGTAAAAACGAAAACCCCAAAAGAGGAGTGTCTGTTATAACATTACACATATATGATCTTGAAATAAATTGTGACAAAATATTTTAGGTTCAACGAATGACCTTAGTTGAAACTTCCCTAGAATCTAAATTACACAATGCATTCGGGTCAATTCGTACACCTGGAATATAGTGGACAGCTGACAATTACTGAGAATAATAAAAAAAAAAGACTGAAATAGAAATGACATCATTATTTTTAACAATAATACTCAGATGTCGTATCAGGCTGGGATAGCTAGCAAACTCCTCTACCATGCCTTGTCAAACAGGCAAAGCTGATCAGGGGAGCGTTTCATCAAGCGCTTTGTCAGTGATTTTTACCGGCAACTGTTATAAGCTACTGAAATCCTTGCATCTGACTGGCTGACAGACAAAGCGCTTGATGAAACTCTCCCCAGGGGTTCAAACCCTACACCTTGTGACTTTATCAACTAGACTGCAACACCTCTGCCTAGACCGCAACGAGAAAAATAGTGAATAGCTAATTACCTTTTGGAAGCAAACTTTCAATTTCTTTCACTCTTGACTTGGCAACATCCATCTCCTCCAGCTTTGTACGAACATCTTCAGAATTCAACTCAGCTTTCTTGTCATCTAGTTTTGTCTGGAGTTTCCCTAGCTTCAGAAAGACTTCTTCAGCCTTAAGAAGGTTGTCTGCAAAGGATATTATGTTTATACCAAAAAGGGAATACGTAAAAAAAAATGCCGTTATTTGTTACGCATCGTATTGTTTTATTGCACCTATCTAGTATATCAAACGATAAGGTTAAATTTGAAGAAGGACTTTTTTAAAATATACATGTATATATACATTTTGATCAAATAAGAAACAAAATAATACATCTTTAATGTATTTTAGAAGGAAACTAGTCAAAGTTTAATCTGTATTTGAAACAATATTTAAATAGAATTTCATGCTTACCAATTTGTCCTCTCATGTTAAGGAGTTCAAAGCGTTCGGGTTGACTGAAGACTCTGCCATTGAGGTCACCTGGGCACCGATTGAGTGATCCACAAAATGTACCATCTTCGCTTAGCCGATCCCCATCTCTTGTAAAGATAGTTGGACAGTTCATGTTACGCAACACCTTAAAGGAAAAATAAGCATTGCTGATTCATCCGACTTTAAAAGTATGCGAACACGTGGTTTATTAGAAATATCAAAATCCCGTGGACTTATACGTGTTATGCGTTTTATACACATACCCTAAATAATTTTTGTCCTGTAATTTTGTACTCGCAATGAAGTATACGTGTACTGTTTGTATGTATGTATATATATATATATATTGGCATTGACGTTCTAAGCCAACGACCCGGGTTCGATTCCCGGCGGAGACATTTTTTTCAGCCTTTGCAAAAATTTCAAAAAGGGAGGACAGCTCTGGGGAACTTTGATTTAAGTTACACAACTATTATTCTCTCATTTCCTTTCGCATTGTATTTATTTCCACGAGAGTTGCCAAAGCTGTTGTATATGTTATTTTCTCACAATATTGTTAATAATTATTCTTATGTATACATGTATCTCAAAGCATTCGCTTGGATCCAGCTGAGGCACGCGGCTTGTCTTTGTTCAAACTCACCTGCCCCCGACAACGGAATTAATTAATAAGGTTGACGATTTGTCAATCTGTCCGTCAATTGAATCTGGTGTCGCCGAAACCACTTACCCGTCTCCGTGGTCTAGTGGTTAAGGCATTGGCGTTCTAAGCCAACGACCCGGGATCGATTCCCGGCGGAGACATTTTTTCAGCCTTTGCAAAAATTTCAAAAAGGGAGGACAGCTCTGGGGAACTTTGATTTTTGAGCCGAAAGCTTGATCCAATAAAGTTGAAGTTCAGCTACGTCCTTGTCTCCAATCTCATCAATCCTCTCACACACTATATAGCGTGCGTCCCAGAAAAAAAATAACGAAATCGAGATTTATCGATTTTTAATGTTATCGTAACCCCAATTATGATTAATAAATGACACATATTTGTAAAGCTTGGAACCTCCTCGTTCATTTGATGCCACTCATATGATACATACTTCACGCATGAGTGAATAAAGACAACATGAAGCAGGACTGCCAAAAAGTCGTTTGGCCAACTATATCTGAATTTCAAAGAGATAATCACATTTCTAGAAAGTTCATTTTCTGCCCTTTCATATGACCCCTCAATCGGAAAAAAATGAGCCAGGGACGACAAAGCTCTCGATCTGTGATCTTCATCAGGGCGGTATAAAAAGTCAAAATTATGGCTGATATTTACATCGGAATTTGCATTCGAAATTCATCTGATTGTTGATTATTTAATATCATTATCATTAATATTATTATTATTATTATTATTATTAATATTATTATTGTTACATGTATCGTCATTACCATCAACGTGTGCATATTTTCAAAAAAATAAATGAATGTGTGATAATATACTTGCGTGTATATGTATAGATGTATGTTTGAGGATCCTTTCTCTGACAATATATC
The DNA here is from genome assembly GCA_025617745.1 of Heliocidaris erythrogramma. NCBI lineage: Eukaryota > Metazoa > Echinodermata > Echinoidea > Camarodonta > Echinometridae > Heliocidaris > Heliocidaris erythrogramma. The sequence goes on along the minus strand of CM046865.1, from coordinate 29,926,413 downwards.
ACGAATGCGGAACAACCAAACGGGCTTTCGCGTCCTACCTTATCCCATTTAGCACCTTGGTAGAGAGAAGCAATGCAATTCAAATGTCTGAAGCACACAAAAACCTTCCCGGGGCTGAAACGAACGACATCTGTAGCCAAGTCTAGGCCAATATGAAAACCTGTACTTTTGATTTGATTTTCTATTTCTTTACGGATATAAGGAGATTCAAAGCCGTAGATCATGAAGCTGGCCGATGACTTCTGGGAGTTCGACCGTCATGACCGTCTTGTTAGTTCCTCATCTAATGTGGACACTCTAGTAAACTGATCTTGGGCCTTTCTCGACAGGCATGCTCCTCCGACAATGACAATGATAACCATATAAGCCTCCGGAATGTCTGAAATCTGAATTCGCAGAAGCAAAACGCTTACGCAAACGTCTAGAGCGTAGATGGTGTGCTTATTAAAGGGAAATTAACCTCAGCGTATGAATTAGCTTATTTTGAATGGTGTAGTATATGCCTCTTATTTGATACATGCAATTTCATGTAAAAACACAGGATATAGATATAAATCACTATTTTCCAGCCAAGTTATCGTCTGCTAGCAATAATAAGGGGGCTGCCATTACTTTATGTGTACACGAACATATTTTTCATCCCAAGTAAAATTTCCTTCATCGTTAACTTGTAATTGATTTTTAGAGGACAAATATATATTAGATAAAGTCACATATTCTGAAATGTAAGTTTAGTTTTATATATTTTTTAAAAGGTCTTAATTTGTTCATAAAAAATATACTTCATAAAAAATATACGTCAAGGACGGAGAATTGACGTCAAGGACGGAGACAATCGTAACAATACCAAAACAAAGCGAGGAATCTGCTTTACAGGATGGCTATTAGAACTCATGGGTCGTCAATTATCTAGGCCCATGGCCAATAACAATCGTAATACAATCAGAACAAAGCGACGTATCTGTTGTAAAGGTAGGCTATTATCAATGCATATGGTACCTAATGATCCGTGTCATGCACAAAATGGCAGCCTCCATGGAAAGACGTAGCAGACAATAGGTGCATCTAGAATATCACGTGGGGTTAATTGTCCTTTAAAGAACTGACAGGAGAAAACGTTTCACAGAGCAACGCCTCCTCGTTTGGGAGATTATAAAAAAGCCAAACCAGAATACCTGACGGAGCAACTATCTAATCATGCTAATTGCAATGATACGGGACAGTTTTACAAAGTCATTGTCAGTGCTCTTCATTAAAAAGAGTTAAGCCTAAACTCCATTTGCATTCATCCAAAGAGGACCCTGCAGAAAAGTTTAGTAACTTTTTGTATCCCAAGTATCTTGCATATGAGATGAAGTTGAGCAGCTGCAGACTGCTTCATCCAGCACGTTTGAAAAACACCACTCTTCGCATTTATACACCATCAATGGATACTTTCGAAGTTGCAACTGATAAAGAGATCAAGTAGAGTACAGTCTCCTCCTCACCTAAAAACTAATGCATTTTTGATCCGATCCCAACTTGCATCATGCTGAAGAAACATTAAATTACCCGTCATCACAAAAATTGCCAACACTTATCGTGAAACTGGTAAGTTTCCTCGTGATTTTAAACAAGCAAGTTTTACTCCTTTATTTAACAAAAAAAAAACAACACCATTAAATTATGAGGATTTAGAAAAAATACCGACCTGTTTCAAACTTAAAGATGAAATAAAAATATTGGAGAAGTACGTCGTATATAGTAATGTGTCTTACGTATCACTTCAAAAAAATTACCGATTATTGATCCCTTCTAATCTGCATACAGGAAAGGCCACGGGATTAAAACTGTCCTCGTTCGTGTGTCAAATGAATATTCTTCGCCCAGTTAATATTATTAAAGCAGACTGTCTTTGAAGTATTATTAGATCTTTCATCGGCATAAGATACTGTTGATCATGATTTACTACTGAAGCGCTTTGATTTGGAGGAGTTGTACTCGACTGGATTGCATCTTATTTTCAGGAACTATGAAGATTACAAGTTGTAAAAATGGGTGAATCGTTGTCGTTGTCATCTGCTGTCCAGCTACCCTTCTGAGTACCTCAAGGATCAGTCCCCAGGCCGTTTTTTCAGCATTTATTCTGGCCTTCTCGCAAAATTTACTCAGAAACTTCGTCTACAAGCTACTATTCCAGATCTGAGGTCATTAGAAGAGCGTTTTAGATAAGTGTTTCAAAACGCTCATTCTGCCTTTGCAAAAGAATAAACTACCAGAAGGGTTGAGAACTATATACCATCTTTAGAGGGTTTCAAATCTAAATTGAAAACGTACCTATTTTAGCAATACTTGACAAAAGGACATGGCACTCATCTGAACTCTCATTTGTCATCTATAGATAGACATTGCCACATTATCAATATATTTATAATTTCTCTGTTGTAACCACTGACGTAAAATATCACTTACCATTTCCCGATAAGCTAATGCATTCTGTAAACTATCCACGATGATGCTATCACCGAGCAGTTGATGAAAAACTGTGAAATATATTAAAACGAATTGTAAAGAAATGACCAGATGATGATTTGCTGAAGCTGGTATAAAAATATAGGTTTATCATGATTGATCCTCACCGTAGAAACAACCCTGCAATAGAAAATAGCAAACCTGGTAGATTAGTGGATGCTCCACGAGACTCAACATGTTTACATTAAAAAGTAAAAATAATATTGGGGCCGCAAAATAATGATGTAGATTTTAGACGACGCCCATTGCAGCCAATAACCCAGATTTAAGATTTTAAGGGGATCTTTAAAACAAAAAAACGAACAGGCTTATATATTTCGAATCTTTGTTTGCGCAACTGTTAATCTAGCAATTAAATTTAACATTCCAATCATATCAAATCTCACAAGAAAGTTTATATTTTGAACTCTCTAAAAGCTAACTTTTAAGAAAACAACTCCTAAGATATACATATTGGTGGAAGATTATGTCCTGATTATATTTAGCAATTTGATAGTTGTTAATTGTTTTCCTTCGTGAATGAACATGGACTAATTTTCATCAACAACCTTATTAAATCGATGAAAAGCTAGAGTTCTGGTAAAGGTGAAAAATGACTTCTGAGCATTTTCACTCTTTAGAAGAAATGTACCCTGAATAGGATTTCTCTTCAAATGCCCTCATACTAAATAAAATATGACGAATAATAGGTGAAAAGTTAGAACCAAACATTCATGCCACATTTGTGTGTAGTCCCATATTACAATTTATGTGTGCAGTGCATTTGAATTTCAGTAACATTGAGTCATTCTTTGTCATCTTGATGACCCTACACCCTCACAGTATATATCAATTATTGTTAGCAATGATCACGTACGTATAGTGTTTTAGACAATACAATCGATAGATTAGATATTTTCTATGAGGGATATGTTGACAATAAAGTAATTCGACAACAATCCTAGCAATACCTTGTTTGCATTTGTCCACGTGCACATTAAACTTGAGTTGGTGCTTGGCGTACACTACATTCGAAGGTACGTTGTTTCGACTGCCCAAGAAATGTCTGTGTTCATGTGGAAGCGGTCTGAAAGTCAAAATAGCAAGCAAATCATCTGATTTTGGGGGAATTTTTTTTTAAAGAAAAGTAGTCCTAAAATAGATAATGGAAAATAAAGACCTCCCCCCCCCCCCCTCCGCTTGGGATTATATTCACATTTTGGAAATGACTCAATTAGGTGTACTTTCATCAAGGAAGGAGTTGTTCAGAGGTATATTATTCTGGGTCTGTTACCCTGGTAGGGTAGGCGTAGTTATCCGGGGGAGAAATTGGAATAAACAAATAATGCCTACTATTGAGTTGTTTCAGTCTCGCAGCTAACACTCTAGAATGGTATTTCAGCAGATTGCTTTCACGTACTTGTTCCTTTCACATAAGAAGTGCCATATGATTTTTAGTTGGTCAATTATTAGGTTGACTGTCTTTACACTACACGTACTTGTCCCAAACTGTTGACGTGAAGGGTTTATCAAGAGCTAGGAGCCCTTGCTCTCCATTTGTTTCATCGTGTATTTCTTCAGCTTTCTGCATCGTTGCAGTTACTACGCAGTCCATAGAGGATGACAGGTGCCAGGACAGCACCTTTGCCTCATTCTCATCTTCAACTTTGGCAAGATGTGCGACCTATAACAAAGTAAATGCGTTAACGCCAAATAAAATTAATTTCTAGAATCTCGTCCCCTCCTCCATCTTGGCCAGCCTCCTTTTATAAAAGTGTTATTTGATATTTTTGTTTTGAAACTAAAACAAGTAAGAATCTGAAGACATAATTATGGGCATTGATGGAACAAACATCATGTATGTTATGCATTTCGACCAAGTTGTGAGCTACTGCACTGCATAAATTAAATGAAATGAAGAAAGTTCTTGCTACATTTACCCAATACCATTTGTATGTACTGAAATAATATGAAAATTGATATCAAAATGATAACACAGAACCCCCACCTCCTCACTTTCGAAAAATCAGGGTGAGAAACTAGGAATCAATTTATTTGGCCTACCACGGTAGGATATGTAATCATGGATATGCTGATTTAGAAAAAAAATAAAAATTAAATAGATGAATATCAAACTCGATGATTTCAGCAATATCACAAATACATCTTTTTAGAGGAGGCGCGACGGCTTAGTAGTAGAGTAGCGGTATCGTAAATGGACGACCCAAGTTCAAATCCAAGTAGATGCGCCAGTGCCTTTTGGTAAAGCATTAATCCTTATTACCAAGCTTACTTGCTTACAAGCATACGCATGCTTTCTTTATAGCAGTCAGGTTAAATAACGAACCAATCAACGATGCTGAACAGACATTTAATCACACGCGTAGCCAGGATTTTTCAATAGGGGGTGGCGCAGACGTGAAAGATCCAACCGCATGCATAGCCAGGATTTCATTTTAGGGCGAGGGGCGGTTGTGAGCACGCAAAGCGTGCTCCCCAGGGGGTGGGTACAGGGAGTGGAAGTTTTCACGAAAGCTCTGACTTTTTATAGCAAATTTGAGAGAAAGATAACGGCACGTAGCAACCTTTTTTAGGAGGAAAATTATTTCGACGTCCAGACTGCTTTTCAGTTATTTGGACGTAATACTGCACTATAACATGGATGGGTGCAGAGAGAGAGAGAGAGAGAGAGGGGGGGGGGGGGGGGGGTCCCCATTTCTGCACGAAGCGCGAAAGCTCTGATGTATTAGATAGATAGATAGATAGATAGTTTATTCAAACCAAATCAAACATAACAAGTACAAGAAATAACTGCAGAAATCAGAATGATAGGTTTGGGACCCCAGTGAAGCACAGTGGTCGGGGCCCCTTTGTACAATCAACTTTGGCAATTAGCAAATTTAAGGGAAATTATTTTTAGTAAACATTTTTTAGGCGGAAAGTTAGTTCGACACCCAGGCTGCTTTTCACTAATTTGGACGCAATACTGAACTGTATGTAACAGGGGTGGGTGCAGGGAGGGGGAGTTTCACCCTTCCCGCGATCAAGCTTTGACGGAGCACTTTTTTTTAGGCAGAATGTTAGTTCGACGCCCTAACTGCTTTTTCAGTTATTTGGACGCAATACTGCACTGTATGTGACAGGGTTTGGTGCACGGAGGTGGGGGGGGGGGGGGGGGGGGGGGGTTCCCCCTTCCCGCGCATAGCGCGAAAGCTCTGACGTTTTAGCAAATTTGAAAGATAACGGCTGGTAGCAACTTATTTTAGGTGGACAATTATTTCGACGTCCGGACTGCTTTTTCTGTTATTTGGGCGTAATACTGCACTGTAACAGGGATGGGTGCAGGGAGGGAGGGGGTGGGGGGGGGGGGGGGGTCTCCCTTCTCGGGCAAAGCGCGATAGCTCTGACGTTTTAGCAATTTTAAGAGAAAGTAGCAAAAGAAAATGTAGGCGGAAAGTTGTAGTTCGACGCCCCGACTGCTTTTCAGTTACTTGGACACAATATTGCACTGTACGTAACAGGGGTGGGTGCAGGGAGAGGAGAGTTATTTCTCCCTTCCCGCGAAGAAGAAAATACAAATATGATCAAACGTATACGTAAAGAGGTGTAAATTGAAGAAATGTCCTACTATATTAAGTATACACGGCTTGCAACGATCACTCACGTAATCACGTCACAGCGCAATATCCCGTTTTGAGTACATTTGAAGAAACACTTCCCCCAATCTACGAAGTGTTGGGTTACGTGACCTAACATTTTGTTAAAATACAATAAACAAACCACGAATCGTCACGTTTCTTGAAACACACGTTATTTTATTATTTTTTTTTGTAAATGGTCATTGAGGAGAGACGTAAAAACAACTGCACGCTGCCGACTCGAAGCTAGCACGGAGTAGCGGGATAGCTGTCACGAGCCGCAGCGTTTTGGACACTGTGTCAAATTACCTCTCGACGGTGAATGTGTAACTTCAATTTCGAGCATAGATTGTTTCAATATTGTCCAACATGACTCTTCTAACGGCTTTAAAATGTAGATAAATTATGATAGATCACGTTGAAGTGTACAATTTACATTTCCAACTTAACTAAATGTAGGGAATTTAACCGTTTTTCAAGCTCTACTCACCCTGCCCTTTTGAAATGAAATCTCTCGTTTTGTTCGGGTGGAGTCATTGTATAATCTTCTTCTTCTTCTTGATTTGTTTTTGTTTGGCAATCAGTCATAATTGACTATTTCTGCCTCACACTATACATAATTTTGTAGACCTAAGTAACATTTTTTTCTCCCCTGTTAATATCGGTATGCTTTAACGAGAGAAAAAAAAAACATAAAAAAGAATAAAATTTCATCTTTAGACTAGTTTACATGACCTTGTTTTTTCTCTTTTGTTGTGGTTGTTCTTTCAATGCAAAAGCTAGAGAAAGGGGGAATTATGGAAAATGAGAAAGAAGCTAACACTCCAAATGATACACAAATACATTTTTAAACAAAAGGTTAATTTGGACAACAAAGAAACAGACAAAGCAAGAAGAGCTCCCTCCCACACCCGTACCGCAGTGCGGGGGTACGGCTGTCCCGTTGATGGGTCACATGGGGACACACGCAGTCATGACTAGTCTCAATAAAAGCATTTGCAATTTTTACAATCGTGAAAAAATTTGGGTAAAGTTAATAAAACCTCACGTCACGTAGTGACTATTCGTGATTTACTGGCAGGTAAAATGCTAAGTGTAGAGCCAACACTTCGTAGATTAGAGGACGTCTTTCTTCGAAAGTATTCAAGACGGGATGATTGCGCCGTGACGTGATTACGCAAGTGAACGTTGCAAGCCGTTACACACCTTTCCAAGTATTTCCGGATCTTGCTTGGAGAAGACTGGTATTCTACAAATTCGACGTGGTAGTTGGCTAATCTCCTTGACAGCTTCCTGTACATGTCGCCTCTGCTGGATGATTTCAGCACTCTTCAAAAATTGATGGCCAAACCAATTGGTTAGATGATTGTAGAGGAGTATAACAAAATTTAGCTGTTATAAATATTATCCGTATCAAACAACTAAACAAAGGTACGTAATGAAAAAGCAATCGTAATTTTGGCTAAACTGAAATGGTTAAATCGTGGAAATGCAAACATTATCTCTCTACAATTAAATTGTCTTACCGTTTGTAGGCCCCTGAATTCTTGGCCTGCCGATTGAAGAAGTTTCCTTCCTTCCACAAATGTTCTCTGCATCAAGTCTGATAAGATAATAATGATATAACTATTGTGAGGAAAAATTATCACTTAAAAATAAAAAACACTTTTTTAAAACGTGAACTTCACAATAACCGAAATGTATATGGCTACAAGCTAAGCGCACATTGCAATCTAAAAGCAGTCTCATTCTATGACTTTAACAAAAACAGCCCTTTATTATAAACATGTCACTATCGCCATGGTTAAGTACTAATACAAATATGATGAGACATAGCCCATATCATACCTTCAGTTTCCATCTTGTCTGCCAAAAGATCGTTGTATTCTTCTTCAAACACCTTGATTCTCTCCTGAAGTTCACTTTTCTCATGAGACAACCTAATGTTCCTCTCTTGCTCTTCGACACCTATGGAAATAACTTTCTCTTGTAATCATCCATTAAAAATAAAGAAGTATTTGATTTCAAAGGGAAATCTGCTTAGCCCGACAGCCCACGATACCGACAATGTGGGTCTAGTGAACCCTAGAAATATGGACAGAAAGCCTAAGAGACCTACAAGTCCGTCTCTTGGGTCGTGGGTCTCGTTTACTAGACCGATCTCGTGGGCTCTAGCCGATTTCACATCCCTAGACAAGTGAAGAAGCAGTGAAATACTTTAAATTTCGGAATGTGTTGACAAAAGGAATTACATGTATTAATTTTTTTTTTTTTTTTGCTGGTGTTGGAACCAATACCAAAGTTACTAAATCCTCATAACGGAACGGAAATATTGTTGTAGACATAATTTGGCTACAATGTCTTCGTCTAAGAACATGGAAATATAGGATATTCATGTTCATAATTTATTGTATTAATTTGATCCATCGAAATATGTTTAACACAACGGTGTCATGTATGATGCCGATACAAAATTAAGGGTTTAGATTTCACTTTAGCTAGAGAGTAAACAATGTGGTCACTACTGGTTATGCATGAGGATATATTGACTATATATCTTACCATTGTAAAACAAAAATGAGCATTCATATGGCTTAACACCTTGGACGGGAACTATGGGTGTAAATGACAATGTGTAACTGGAAGCATTTACTCCAGGGCACCCCATCTTGATGTAAAGTTCCTGTTGCACAATAAACAAGAAAAAGCCACATGTCTGTCATGAAATTGCATGTTTGTTCAACGAATAACCCAAACAGCAATACCTCGATTAAATAACCAAAATAATAATAATATTAATAACAATAGTAATAATAATAATAATAACAATAATAATAATAGTAAACCCAACTTACTTCTTTACCTTGTAAATGAATTGTTTATTGACCGGCAATAAAATAAATATAATTTAAAAAAGATACATCATTTATGCTTTCCAATGACAGTTTGGTTAGGTTTCCGTTTTCATTCCGCATGGAACATTATTGATCTGATTTTTTTATTTTCTCTTTGCTAATTCCAGTTGATTCACTTTGTTGTAAATTACAACAGGTGCGGCATCACAGGAATGGTTTGTCAACAGACTGCCCACTATTCAACCACGTTCTAACTATCCACTGATGGCTATATATTTAATATACTCCTCACAATGCATAATAATTATAATGTATATTTCCTACCGGGATGTCGGCGCGATTATTAAAAAGCTGATGCTCTGTCTCCCCTTCCAGTATTGGAACTTCGTCCTGGCTGCCTTTAGCAATTTCCAGTTGCACCTTTCCACAAATATCATCGTCCACAAAGTTGTTGTGCTTATCCTTCAATTAATATAAAATAATATAAAATACATAAAACATGAATAAAATCGGTTTAGTTCAGTATTTCAAACCTAAAGTACATTTTTACCATGTAAAAGATCAAGATTTGTATTTAGTAATATCAAAGCTACTAATCACAATTCTAACAAGACAGAGTAGAGAGCGAGCCGACAAGACAAATTTTGAAAATTGTAATATGTTTCACCAGAATTACAATTTGTAAAATATCACGAAAATTTGACTATCGTTCATTAAATTGTAACTTTAGTTGTATAGTTATTAGTTTAACACACCAATGAAAATCATTTTGATTGAAAGTTTATTTATTTATTTTTTTTTAACTGGTAATAGATTAATGCACTATAGTATAATCAGATTTTCGTTTGTTGAATTCGGGGGGATGCTATATGCAACATTTACGCTTCATTTGCGTGTAGGACGTATTTCTTACATTGGTTATATTTGTGGTTTTATTAACGTTAATATAGTTATGAAGGGCGTCGAAATGTAGGGCGTTATACAGAAGAACACAGAAGAATGCACAATGGTTATTATCACCTCCGAAAATTCATGCTCAATTGCATAACACAACAACCATCAGATTAAGCAACGTTTAGATTGTGGAAGTATGAGCAGACTTTAAAATATTGCACAATGAAAATACCAAGAGGGTAAAAAAAATGTATGTACCACCAAGCCGAATGTATTGGCCAACATGATTCTCCGCTTCGTGGAATCGTTGGTGTTGGACACCTGAGGCTCGGCTGGTAATTCTTCCAAAGGCATAAGTTCCACTGGTGGTCCAGGTACCACGTCAATCGCTACCTATTTTTTTTACAGGAGAATATCAAGTTGAAATTTGCATCACAGTAAATATGATTTTTTTTTTTACGCATGAAGGTATACTGATTTGCAATGTTATAAGATGAATGATCAATAATAAAAATAATGCTGTACGAGAAATGTATCATGTGAAAGGATGTGAGAGAAAAACCGATAATGGTAGCATAGCTAACATCAAGTTCCCAGAGCTGTCTTCCCTTCTTAAAATTGTTTTCAATATGTATGTAATGTTTCGAGCAAAATGTCTATACCAACTTATGACTGTCATTACGATTTGCTTATTGTGGAAAAGGAACTATTTTAAGTCATCAAATCAGACTTTTTAAAAGTTGGATATTTGTATTTATTACCTTTTCCGAGGATAGAATTTCATCTCTTCCTAGTTCAACATAGAACGACAGAATGCAGGTTCCCACGGTGGTAGGTACAGTCATGGAACTAGAAATATAAATATAAGAAAAAGATAGGCGGAGTTTGAAAATATGTTTTAACGCGGTTGGCAGAGGTTCCTTGATAAACAATTCGTTTCCTTTTAATACATAAAGCGCTAGCACATATTACGGTCACACCTATGTGTTTTGTGTTGCTCTAGGATCTACTTGAAAGAGAAGAGCAAGATTAATCTCATTGCCTAACGTAAAACGGCGACAGTGACTGACTGGTGCATAATTTGGCTCGCAGTGTGAAAGCTACATATTCAAAAAAGGTAAAAACGAAATGAAAAAGGCATAACGTACACAGCGTTAAATTACTGGCGTATGGGCTGATTGCGTTCACACTCTCAAATAACGCATGTTTTAACGTAGTAATGCCTCGTTTTCAATGGCCATTATATGACGCGATTTTTTATTTCTTGTCTCAACTGGTCTCTGAGAGAGAGATAAGGTAGGCATTCTAGGTATACAATAGAAAATTTGCATATGAATGAGCGATGACGTAACCTCTAATTTACATATGAATGGGGATGACGTAACACCTAGAATTAGCGTATGAATGGCAGATGACGTCACACCTAGCAACCATGAATATGCAAGAGCAAGACAAAAGGAAAGCCAGGAGGCAGAGTAAGTATTGAATGGATCCTCATGAATAATACATGAGCAAGACAGGAGGCAGAGTAAGTATTGAATGGATCCTCATGAATAATACATGAGCAAGACAGGAGGCAGAGTAAGTATTGAATGGATCCTTATGAATAATACATGAGCAAGACAGGAGGCAGAGTAAGTATTGAATGGATCCTCATGAATATGCACGAGGACGTTTCCTACCCCATTCTTAGCGTCTGTATCGTAGCAACAAGGTCAACAAACATTGACTTGAATGGAAGGATTAAGAAAGTCCCATTGTTTCAAAGTTAAATTTAGAAACGGAGGACGACTGAAACAATAGAAAGAGTTGAAGAGTTGCTTGGGAACCAGTAAACATAGCAACGCTGTTTTTGTAAACGAGGAAAGCACGTGCTTTTAGACAGACACCCTCGAGGATTGGTCAAAATACCATTGACGTCGAACAAGCACGTTTCCCCATTGGTTCAATCTTCCACGTGACATTTCCCTTAGAGACGGGAGCCCCGTCATATACCCGCGAAATTTGAAATCGTCCACATTCTTACACACTTCCATCGTGCAACCACACGTTATACAACTCCCACCACTTTTCGCTTCGGAATACACGACATATACTATTATGAATCCTACCGGTCGTACTTTCGGAAGTGTTCATGAGGCCGAGCTTTATTTAGCGCCGGAAGACATGCAAGATGGATGGCAAGCAGGCTACAGTAATAGAGAGGAAAGGGCATTCTTTTATAACGCTACAACAGGCGTGACACAATGGCATAGTCCCTCCACCGCATTGAACAACACCCTCCTCTCCACCCCTTCTTCCGACCCTCCAACGAAGGAGCAACGAATCAAACTACCAGCCATACCAAACGGTTTGAAAACGCCTCAAACTCCGGCGGCTGCCACCTATACCAAGGATATCTTTGATTTCCCGGACGTGGGCACACCAACCGTTGCCGGAGCAGAGTCGAAGAGACCGTTTACAGGGGTAAGTACAACACACTTGACTATTGACATTCATCCTCTTAGAGTTTAGTTTGTATAGGTATGATGAAGGGTGTGTGTGTTTATGTGTGTGGAAGAACTCTTTCAAAATCCCTTTCAAACTTGAGAATGTGATATCATCCGTCCACCCATGTTTAATTATTTTTTCATCCTTCTCTCCTCATTCATTCGAACAGGTCGTCGGCAATGCCGAAAATGGCCATGCTGCAGCCAAGAAACCAAGGAGACAGCTCACGCTCAAGCTCCCTAAACTCGTCGAAGGAAAACAGCAGGAACCAGACATCGAGCAGGAATGCGGATTCCCTGAAGACGTGTATCCATTTCCCTTGGGCGGTAAGCGTTATGCCGTCGTTAAATCATTTAAAAATGAAATATACGTCAACATACGGGAGTACTATAGTTTACCTCATAGTGGTAGGCGGATGATGGCTGGACGGAGAGGCATTAACCTATCAAGGGAGAATTGGAATCAGCTGTCTGCCTCCCTTATGAAGATCGACAAGGCCATCGAAGAAAAAAGAATTCAGCTCATGAAGAATAACCCGTCATAGACTGTTCTTTGATGTAAAAAAAAAACCCTTATTTGTAGTATGTAATTATAATCTGTATACATAGGTGTATTTCTCTGTATCTCTCTCTGTAGATCACGACAAGAGGTTCATGACGCTTCTTGAGGGATTTATGGTGGTAGAGTTATTTCGGCTGATCTCCCATTTGATGATACCGAGTCAGACAGATTGTGAGGGTTGTCAATACCACTTTCCCTCCATGTACCATGCCTGCCTTAATTATAAAATGCCATACCACTGGAACAAGTATCTAATATACGAACTTCTCGAGGCAGGGGCCCTTAGATTGTCCAGCAGAATTGAAAATGGTAATCTATGGAAGAAATGGAAAGTATTTTATGATCACATGACGGCAGAAAGTGAAGTAACCTTTGTATGCCAAGAGGCCCCATGGCACAGTAGGGTCCGCGAAATGCTCATCAAGCATGCGTATGACGTGGATTATTTCCTGGAAACGTATGAAAAATGGTACGAAAAGTATCCAAATGTAGATCATGTCCAACATCAAGATATTGTGGACGAATACAACCCCAATGAAAAGAAGTGGGACTTCACGTCCTTTAACGATGACATGCTAACCATGTATGGTCTTCACTTTGAGGACGAATCGGAAGACGAGGACGAAGATGATGAAGAAGAAGAAGAAGAGGTAGTAGAAAAGAAAAATAATATGTTGCAACTGTTCAAGATAACCTGTAACTAAAATTACATATTGTACAACCCTGTGAGAATTCGATTCGTTCTGGTAATAAATCATGATGTTAAGTGAAGTACAATGTCTACGACTTATTTTATGAGTGGTTTTGTGTACTTTTTTATTTCAGGTTGACTCTGTTGGGGTGTACATGTGTGTGTGTTGTGGATGTGTCAGTGCGTGTATGGTACTTGGTGATATGTGTTTGATACTTGATGATGGGATGCATGTACGAAAAAACGAAGAAGAGAAACGAGACGCATGAAATAAGGAGACGTGTCAGGCATGATCGATACTATTTACACAAATCTTTTTTTTTTTTATTTATCATCACTGCACATGAATTATAGTAACATACTATATATATATATATATATACATACTTTATTCACAATGAATCAAACTGTGTGAGAAAGAGCCTTTGCTATCTGGCCGTACAGAAAGTCATTTTGATGTACGGGTTGATCATAAGCATAATACGTGCTGACATAGTCTCTAATTAGATGATCGTTCGAATGTGTGTCTGAAGAAAATAAGCGTGTGAGAGTGTCCATGTCCCTTCCCCTGGCACGTTGCGTGAGGAAGAATATCACATATTGTCCACAGACGGTAGAAAAATCTCCCTGGAGCTTGAACTTGTTCCATTTGGCTCGACCCTCTGTTTGTTGACGTAGGAAATGCCGGATGTGTCCCGGGGGGTGATGGGAGGCCATAAGAATCATAATAGTCTGAATTTCCGCTGCTATCCAGAAATATACCGACCCAGTGGTTGCCATGTTTATGGGCGGGGTCCAGGTTGACAACATAGGCCGAGGGTCGGGGTACCGCTTTCATGGGTAATCGATCAGAGGGGTAAACACCTTCGTAGATTCCTCTGGTTGCTTTGTCGCTCCTCATGATACGATCGATCTCTGAAGCATACATCTTTACACGGAATAGTCAAACAGGATGTTACGGGCTCGGTCGATCTCTAGGATGTTGTCAAATTCTGCATAGACAATGATGTTCACACCTTCTGGTAGATTTTTCTTGAAATGTATCTCGAGGCGTAGGTTTCCTTGCTTCTTCAAGTTGAAGTGCTGGCCTGATGTCAAGTCGGGGGAGAGGTCAAAGGCATACAGTGCGTATCCAAGGTCGTAATCCTCCCGACTGATGTCGTTTCCTGCATCCCTAAACATTTTATCCGTCCCTGAGAAGAGTGTATGGTAAGCTCTGATTGAACTGGCTCCAGCGACACGGCCATACTCGGGAGTGAGTGGTTTAGATGGGACTTGTGTACCATCGACGTAGAGGGACAGGTAATTGACCTCAAAGTTTTGGAAGTTGAAGGGGTTGTGAGAATAGCTCCCGCTGAAAGCCTTGTTGTCTACACAACCGACAATAAGACGCTGGGGGATCTGTCCCAGGAAGAGATGATCTTGCTGTAACGTCAATTCTCCTCGAGGTACCGAGAGAACTTTGCACATCACACGTCGTACTGGATATTTCGCCGTCCCCCTTTCCAATGCTTTGGCATGCCCTAGCATGACAGATGGAGAAACTTTGACCTTCCGTACAAAGAGGGAGCAATCCTGAATGATGACCTTGTAAGAAGCCTCGGCGGTGGTAGACATGAGGGAAAACTCCTCCTTGCTTCTGATGATTTTTACTCGTAGATCTACACCATTCAACAGATGCTTGGGTTGGAAAAAGAGATCGCAGTGAAGCGGCCCTGTCATCTCAAAACTGTTGGATGACTTGATGTAAGCATGTCTCTTCTTCAATCCATGGTTGACATTTTCACTGTTATCTAGAGGGTTGGCATTATCCATAGAACCAGCAGTATCTTTGTAGAAGAGAGCCGACGTCAGCTGGGTCTCCTTGGCATCGGAGCCGTACTGAAGCAAGCTTTCAATCATGGCCCTATAGGGGTAGGTTGGTGTTGAAGGCGTGATCACACGATCGTTTAAACTGACATCCACATGAGAGAAAAGGGAGTGTAGAAAGAGGTTTACAGGTCCTACTTGATCTCCGTCTACAAGATTGGTACCATCCTGGTGGACCACTTTTGCTTTCACGTAAACCTGGGTCTGAGAAAGATCCAGGTATTCGCTGCCCGAACCTGAAATGTGAAACTCGATGGGTCCTCCATCTGAAAATTGAGCCAACGGATGATATTCTACCCATTGCCCGTGTTCAATACTGGTTTGAGTCGGTGGAATGGTGAAAAGGTCCAACTCCGATTTGACACACTCGCACGAATCATTGTGGACGAAGGCCATTGTCCTCAGATTTCCTTGTGATGGTTATTCTCAAGCGTCAAACATGTCTCGAGCTCTTGCCTTTGCAGCGACTCGGGAACGACTGTTGGTGGTTTTGGTACGTTTCCCCTTTTTATTAGAAGGACTGACTCTTTTTCTTTTCTTTGATGTTGTTTGTCGACGCCGACTGGCAGGGCGTTTTCTTTTGGGAGCCCTCCGTACGCCTATTTTTTTACCCAAATGGTCGGACAGAGCCCCTGCTGCGAAATTAATTCCCGCATTGACAGCCTTCTGGGCCAGGGAGTTACCTCCTTTTTTAAAGGCCAGCTTTCTAACCACGGCTTGCGTCCCTCTTGCCAAAAGTGGTATGGCTGCCCGCAGTCCTCGAGTCAGTAACCCTCCTATACCGAAACCCTGCTGCGTCACACCCCCTCAGAATACAGGTACACCGTTCCCTACTTGGCCTGTGTAATAATCGGTGTACACTTGAGGCGAGACATAACTAGGTGACGTCATGTTTGAAATAGAGGGTCCACTCTTATACATGAATCAAAGAAGGGACTCTCTTCCTTAGATGTAGTTTCACAACAACTCTCCCACGTTGGAATGGAATGTTGCGACCCGTGTCATCCTTTATATGGACCTCGATCGTATTGAAGAGTTTCTGGGTCATGGGTAGATAATGCGGCGACTCGAACGTGATGGACACATCTTTACCGTGTCTGTCCTTCACTGTCACCACGCGTAAAAGAGGAGCCCTCGTATCGCCCACAAGCTGATGTTCAACGAGGTCTGAATACACGTATAAACCGTGTATCATCAACAAATCCATGGGTAACGAAGCTTCGGTGGGGCCTGCCAGGGAGGCTCCATCCTTAAAACCCAACATGGTGGCTAAGCTGCCTGTCAACTTGACTCTGTAAAAGGGATCGTGCGTGACAAAGGTCACCTTACTAGAATATGCGTTGAATGTAAATTCGATAGTGCGACGCAATTCCAGAGGCACGATCAGGGTCAAGAGTTCGCGGACGTTGCTGTAATACCCATCCTCTATGCGATGTGTTGTCCAGGTTGTTCCACCATTGCCTGAATACATAATCCCAGAGTTCAGGTGGGAAGAATGAAAATTGTACCATTGATGAGGGTAATGCATCTCCGTCAAAGCCAGCTCCCATTCTCCTTCGAGTATGACGGTGTGAGGTAGTCTCACTTTGAACGACGCTAATGTGTTCCCCGGGAAGACATCGAGAGAACTGTTACTCGGCAGCGTGATATAAAATGAAGATGCTGTTGTCTTAGCCATGGTGAATGAACTAATACCGACAGGTCTCGGTGCCCGTCTTTTATGGAAGAGTTTGCAAATCGGTGACGTAGCTGTTGAACTTGTCAGGATAGCCCCACCACTTGACGAAATACGCCGTTACTCCACCTCGTCTTCGGGTATGAAGAACGCGTTCGACTTTGTAAATATCATCCCGAGGGGGAACAACTTTTTGTAACTCTTGTTCGTAGAAGGTACCATCGATTTCTTCTCCATTGTAGTCTTTGACTTTGTAGACAACGGGTGTCCTATTGACAATCTTGCTGACGGTGAAGATCTCTTCGGTCCACTTGGGAAGATAACCTTTCCGGAAAAGTTGCGTTGCCATGGAAAGCCGGACGCTATCTCCCACTCGAAACTTGGATTTTTTGGAATCCTTTTTGGGTAGGTCGCCGTACAGTGTCATCCATACCTCTTTCTCGTTGGTGGCCTTCACCTCCAAGGGTGAACGACCGATACTCGAATGCTTGCGACGGTTGTAAGCCGAAACCAATTTCTGCAATACATCCGTGTATTTACGTGTGTTCTGACTGGTGAAGTATTTGTACATCGTTTCTTTGAGGCTACGGTTGAATCTTTCCACGACGCTGGCTTTGGTTTCGTTCTGGGTGGTGAAAAATACAATGTCCTTTTCTTTTAACATACGCTGAAAAGGTTTGTTGATGAATTCACCCCCTTTATCCGACTGTAGTTTGTAAGGTTTTCGTCCTTCTTTCAAGATCTTTTGAAATGCCTTGACCAGGGTAGTCGCTTTCTTGTCTTTGAGAGGTAAAACCCAAGCGTATTTAGAGAATATATCGATGCATGTCAAGAGATATTTGAATCCTTTGTTTTGGCGTGAAAGGGCCTGCATGTCTACGAGATCCACCTGCCATTGATGATCGATACCATACACGATGACCCTATTTCGTTTGAAACGCCTCCTCAAGGGTTTGTGAAGGCTGTAAGTCGGTTGTTCCGTCAGCCATTCCTTTATCCCTTCCTTCTTTACATTTTTGTCTAGTTTTTTCACCTCGCGGTAAACAGCATCTACACCACCGAAACCAGCAGGATGCTCTGGATCGTAATACACCTTTTCAGGATGTCCTCCATCTGATGTGTCATGCACGTGTATGTTGATGTTTCCTCTGCAACAGGCCAAGGCACATCGAATACGGTCCAGTTTTACCCTCAATGTTGGAGGGAAACACCCCATGTTGTTCGAGATCGGTAGTCACGCGAAATGAATAAAGAAGGTGAATGTTACTGTTTATCAATACCGGATCCAGTCTGGCGAGGGTTGTCTGCGGGGTCGACGCCTTTTAGGAGGAAGGTGAGATGCTATCGCAAAGACGTCCATGGCGTCCAAAACTTCTGGTTTATCATCTTGAAGCTTCGTGGTCTTCTCGGGTACTGAATCGGATCGTTGTTGCGTGAAACTCCAGCGGTCTGGGTTTCCCACGAGCTCCCTCGGAGGGTGTAAAGTTACCATCAGCTTGACAAATTCCTGCCAGCCTCGGGGGGAAAAACTCTTTCTCTTTCTCAACACATCGTTGACTAGATCTACAATGTGTGTTCCTTCTAGCGCCTTTCCATTTAGCACGATTTCTCCCTTTTCATTGATGCGTATGACCTGAGAGGGTGCAGACTGAATGAGCTGCATAACCTGCTCAGCTTTTCGAACTAACGTTTTGGGAACACTCTCTTTGACGCGCTTTGTCCAGATGGAGGTGGAAGAAGGGGTAGCCCTGTCTTTAGGACTTTCAGACGGTGTCTCTGGTGAATCATTTCCGCGTAAAGTCTCCACTTGAAGAGTCATGGGTTCGTTGAGTTTGTGATGGAGGTTAATGTATCCCATGAGGGCCTGCTGATAAAGTTTGACCCTTTCATCCTGTGGAATATCTTGCCGCCTTAGAATGGTCTGCATTTGATCGTCTAAACCAGCCAGCCCCTTGTAGGTCGGAGCTAGTCCATGCTCGTGCGAAGCGTGCACATGATGCGCTGCTTCGTGGGGTACCAGCACCATCTTCTTGGCGTACTGCATGACCATTTAGGATCAGAATCTCGGTCTGAATATTCCAGCCAGGATAGGGGCCAACAAGAGTGGCAGCAATCCACCTCTCTGATTCACCAGCTTCTGTTTCTTTTTTCGAAGAGAAATCTTTTTGTTGCAAAGACCTCTCAATGTGTCTTTATGCTGACGAAGTTTGCTTTTCTGTTCAGTGGACAAAGGAACGGTGCCATGAAGAACGTTGAGGGGGCATTCACAAATGGTTTCAATCAGATCCTTTTTAGAGCCTTGCAGTACCCCTTTCCTTTGTGTCGGAGATCCCCTAGCCAAGACGTCTAGATAAGGAATATTACTCTTCAAACGCTGAGACATGTCGAATGCGTCCTCAGGTGCTTTCGCACGGGTTTTTATACGTCAACTGATGACTTATCCCTACGGGCTATTGTCTTTATAGGGTCATGGAAGATGCTTTATTTCATGACGTACATCACGTTCTTTTCTCCTGGAAAAATGTGGGTCCGCAAGCGTAATTTCTCATCCGTGTCGGGTTTGAGGTCTATGAGGAGATAGCCGTAGGGTTTTCCCGTGGCATTTTTGTATACCTCTTGTAGAAATTTCCCATTTTGTGGATAAATTTGTTTAGCCAAATGGGTAATCTGGGAAGAGTCACGTGGATTTTTGAATAGGATCATGTAGTGTGCATTGAGACTGATCGTTCGGCTCTCTTTCCCTTGATGAAAGAGGTTCTGACTTATGAGAATGACGGAAAGATTACGATGATGGCTTCCTTTGGTAAAAAGATGCGACACCCTTTGATCCTGATTGGCCTGGGACATCAAATCATCCAGGACAATTAGATTGGACTTCCTGCGGTCAAATATCCCTTCCATATCCGAAGGAATACCCTCCTGAAATTCAATGAAAGGCATATCCCTCGCCATATTGGCATAGCCCAGTTGATATTCACCATAACACCAAATAATCTTTTCAAAAGGTTTATCCACCAAATCTTCATGATGTTTAAGGAGTTTCGTCACAAACTGCGTTTTACCACAACCCGTTGGTCCGGCTATCAGAGCTGTAAAAGGATGTTTCAGACGAACGTCCATCACATCGAATGACTCTCACATTTCATGCTCACTCTTCTTTATACATGTACATTCTTCCTCTCCAACCCTACAAGCTCCTTCACATGCACCATATAACCTACACATCATGTCCTTGCATATACATCTTTACCCATCCACACACAACCACCCACACACACACACACACACGCACGCATACACAGAGTCAACCCTGTCAAGTTTGCGTACAGTAACTCGTATTAGGAAAGAATGAAAAGGCATAAAGTGATGGAATACAGTTTTATACGTTTATTTTCAGACTTCTTGAAGATCAAATATATCATATATATATACATGCACATAGCGTTTATAAAAATATACATCCATGATTTAATTCAAGAGGTAGAGATTATTTTACCGTCATATGGGTAGTATAACGTTTCTTTTATAAGTTCACGACTAACCTTCAACAATTAAAGAATAAAGCATGCTAAAGGGGTACGATTAAAAAGATAAACACACATTCCATGGCACAAACGTACAGGACAAACAGAACATACACATCCACCTACGCACAAACAGATGAATAAAGATAATGGAAAGAATAAGGTACTAGTAATATATTATATCCCATCAATAATCCTGTTCATCTATTATTAAGCAACCTATGTGGGTTCAAGCATTGTTCATGATAACAATGAGTATAATCAAATAAATTACCCTTTTTTTTTTTAAAGCATATAAATAAATAGCATATATTTCATTACAAACACAGAGGTGGATCAAGAGGTGGTACTTTCACAAAGAGGGATAATGATATTTTAATATCCATAGGGAACAGTATGGAAGTCGGCGAGTCGCACCCGCTTATCGTACACCATACGATGGACTTTATTCTCCGTACGGGATACAAGGTTGTGTGTTCGGATCCTGGCAATCCTGTGGGTATTTGTGACAGTAGTGTGACTGCGTTCACCATGCACGAGTTCGTTGAGACTCTCGAAATTAACTCGTTTTGCATTACGATAGTTCAAGGTGATTCCTCGAACTTTACAAGCTCCAGGGATTTCTTTTTCATGTTTGGTGGAGAACACCTGGTAACTGTAATTTTTGGGTCCCAGGGCCTGAAGTTCTGTAATATAACTACCCACCCCAAACTCTTTTTCCAGTTCGTCCGTCATATCCCCCAAGAAGTTACCCGTGGGAACGTCTTCCACGTTGTCATTCTTGAGGTATATGATGGAGTCCGTATCAAAATACAGGACGTTCTTCTGAAGCTTTTCGAGGTAAGAATAGAGCTTCAGACGAGCCCAACACGTGGTGAAGGCAGCCACTACCACATTTGTGTTTGGGAGGACTTCCAAAAAATCATCCTCCTCTACATATTGCACACGTGCCATAAAGGGGGAAGGAAAGTCGATATCCTTGATGATTAGTTTGGAATCCGTCACCAGTGAGAAAAACTCTTCAGGCTTCACCATATAGACCGTCTTTGCGAGGTTATTTCGCTGCCCAAATTTCCCCCAGAAACTGTTCAGACAGATTTTGCTTACTGCTCTCAGTCCCTTGTTGTGATTGATTTTGGTTTCGTCCAGAAGCACACCCTCTTTTTCATGGTACGTTTTTATGTATTCTTTCCTAGCTTTGTGGGTCTCGAGATCAGGTCTGTCTGCTTGCGATTGGCATTCAGTAGGCCAACCGCTGGATTCTTGCTTTACTTTTAAGAACAGATCTATATACTCCCTGAAAAGTCCTCCTTCCTGGGTCTCGGGATTATACTGAGCAAAGCGTGGATAATGCCACACTTCATACATCGTGGCCACTCTATAACCTAGTTCCACGGCCTTCTTCACTTCTTCAGTTACCCAAGTTGATTCGAGGGCCCTTTCCTCATCGCTATGCGCACATTTTGAGTTTTGCTTTCTGTCAGCACACTTACGACAGAGGGGAAACAGAAGCTTGCCTTCCTCATTCCTGTAAGGGAGAACAGGATGAAAGAGCTGCCGCCCAAGGATACAAGCTGCAAACATCAACATATTTTATTCGCTCATTCCCCTGAATTCTATGATGCAATTTCACGGCGTTTGTCCTCCCCCCATAAAAAGCATGGCGAGGGTTGAGTAGATCCCGAAAGCTAAGTTCTTTCAGGAACTGCTGTAGCGCTGTGTTTTCTTTTTGCATTTTTTGAAAGTCACACTCCCACATGACGATTACGTGATATCCCTGTTTCCTCAGTGCATTTATTCTATGCATGGTATGATCGTATACCTCCTGAACTGTAGCATTGGAACCAGGAACAAGCACGTCTCGCCTTTTGTAGCAGCGTGGACAACCATGCCAAAGATCCCCTAAGAATTCATAACAAGTCCGTGTCGGCGGATGGTAGCCATCCACCCTGTATTTCCCAATTCGTCGTTCTCCCCCGTTTCGCGCATGTTCAAGCCTAATTCCCTCACTATTGCTCACCCATTCGAGCCATTTCAGGGCAATGATCGAATGCTGATCCTTACGTCTGTATCCTTGGGTGGGGATGAGACCTATTGAATTTCGCTGTAAGAATTGGGTCCTAAATACCGTGTTGCAGGCCGCAGCTATTGTGATATTTTTGAACGGGTCAATGTTATCCGTCACACCCATAAAGAGCCTTCTAAAGGCCATGCAACCGTCCATTAGAATTTGAACGTCAGAGCGACAATACTCCAACAACTCTTTCTGAAGGTTGAAATTGTCGTTCTGATGCTGCGCATACCAAACATTGAACTCCGCGCGCTTTTCCTCCGACATACCATCCGGATCGTAACATTCCCTTGCTGGCAGGGTCTGTCCTTCATAATCTTGGTTTTCGAGAGTATTGAAGAAATGAGGAAAGAACCCTTTCTTCAACTCTTTCAACTGAAAGGTACAAGGAAAAGAAGACAATGGCATGGCAAGGAAACTGAGCGAATCTATACATTTCACATTATTGACAAATAAAGATAGAATTTTAGCACCGCTCATAATGACTTCAGGTACCACCCCCGACTTCAAACAAAATTCCTGAATAAATTGGGAATCATAGGAGCGGGCATTGTGAGCGATGGCGATGATCCCTTTGTGGTCCTCCTCGCTACCAAATAACCATTCGCCAAATTTATCTAGGGTGTCATCCCCCCGAAATACATGTTCTCGAACTCCGCAATGAGGGCAAGCCTCGGACTTGTCGAAGCATTGTTCACATACCCTCAATGCTACGCAGAGATTGGGTATGTGCTTGAAGACCGGACCCAGCTTATTTTCGCCGACTTTGACATCTTGGCGACACTCAAAGTCGTAGAATATGAACCTCTGATTATTTTCTTCCAGTCTCTTTTCTTCGTTCTTTTTTCCCTTTTTACTCTCCTTTTTCTTCGGTAACGGGAGCATAAAGCACTGATGCGCTTCTTTCACAACGGTAGTACGACATCGCTCACAATACCCCTTCCTACAATCATGGTTTTTATCAAGGGCTCGGGTGCTATCTAACAAACAATTGCAATGCTTACACTTGAAGAATAACTGACAAACACTCATGTTTTTACTTACTGGTTTCAAATGGTTGTCAAAGCACTCTTGACTTTTGAAGACACGCCCACACTCATCGCACAACACTCTTTCAATCAAAACACAACTTGACTGACTCTTACAGGAACTACAGGTATCTATGCATCTATGCCTGACTTTCCAATCGTACCCCTTTAGACATGAACGACAGAAATAGCTTTTACGTAGGAAAGAGGGCATTTTGACGATAACATCAAAATGGTTATGATGCAAAAATAGAGAAATAAAGTGTCTATTTGGTGGTCCCGTAAATATTCTACCATGGTGTCCGCCATTGACATAGACTGCGATCTGATAACCTCTTTCCCCCAGTATATTTTGGAATTTTTCAATTTCCGAAATCCCACACACACCCTCCGGTACATTTGCATCCTTGTACAATTGCTTTGCCGCATCGGTTTGAGTTGGGTGTAGTTGGGGATGCGTCATGTAATGGTAATTGGTCGGATCTTCCTCCTTATGAACATGTGCCATGGCTACGACCAAAGCTCTACCCAGACACAGCTCATCTTTGTTCGTAATTTGGATAAAGCGCCCTTTTTTCTTGATGAATTTGTCAAGGGGTATCATATTTTCCGATCCCCTACCACCCTGTGGTATTCGAATGTGAATCATGCGGATTTTGAATCCATCCTCTATGTTAAATTCTTCGTTGGACTGTAAGATTTGTTCCAACAAGGCTAAAATGCGTTCAACCGACAGCTGATCATTGCGGGTAAGAGGAATACCAACGTCTTGACGTAAATGGGGCGAGGACAACATGAAACCTACCAGATCACCGTCTGAAAACCCTTGGGTTAGTCGTGAAACTATACTCTCTAACAAGCTACCAATAACCTCTAGTGTACTCCTCTCTTCTAGAAGACGATGTAGAGGTCGCACTACAATGTCGAAGTCGGTCACGCGTCCTCCAAAACGGGGTGCATCTCTTTCATGTTGTTGACGGAGTTCGTAGAAATCATCTATGCTCTCCTGTTAACATACATACAAACAAATAAAATCGAATCAAAATAAACTAGAAAATTAATGAATGGTAAAAAAATTTTAAAAAAAATTTAAAAATTTAAAAAAAGAAAAAGAAAAAAGAAAAAAATAATAACTAAAATAGCAAACAGAAAAAGAGAAATAAAAATGTGAATACGGGTATACATTCTCTTTTGGTTCCTTTATATTCCGTTATCATATTTCAAGTTTTGATATACTTACGGGTTCGGGGGATGCGATGTCCGAATCTACTTCGCTATCCTGACTGGAAAACAGGTCCTGACTCGAAGAGCACTCTACCGCGTTCGTCACCATTTCGGGTTGCTCTACAACTCCTTGCATTGTTGGAGGGGTTTCAGGAATAACAGGATACTCCTCTCCATCATCGAATGGCGTCTCGGGGATAACGGGATATTCTTCCTCCAATGGGGAAGTTGAAGAGTGTGCTGATGAAAAACCACGTCTTTCATTGAGGATTTCCTCCCTCTCTCTGTTTCTTCGTGCCTCATTTTCCCTAGCTTCCCGTTCCTGATGTCGTTGACGACGCTCCTCCATGATGGTAAATGTTTGTCTTGCTTTATGATAATTCTTCTCATCTTGAGATGTCCACTGACTAGCCATAGTACACTGTAAATATAAACGTCTTCAATCATTAATCAAATCTTTACACTTCACAACACGGTGTGAAAAAGCATATACATGTAACACAACAACCGTAAGAAAATTAAAGTTAAGCTGAGTCAATCTCGGGCTAAAAAGTATAGAATAGTACGATCTTACGTTGGGTTGAACGTTGCGCGTCATCGTAGCATTTTACCCTACACGAAAACATGTAACAATAACAATCTCATCAGTAATATGAAAAAAAGGGGAAAATATGACTTAGAACATATAAAATCGTTATCAATAGAGAATTAGAGCTGTTACATTCCTTACACTTACCGATGTTGCCGTTTGTAGTAGCTTTGAAAGTGGGTGGAATTAATTGTGTGGGTGTCCTTTAAGTATTCCCTCTCACTGGGTCGAAAATTAAACGGTCAGGGATGTAGGTAGATGAAACTAGTTGTTCAAGCAGTAGCAAGAATAAAAGTGATGATTACAAAACATCTCTCCTGTATTAATAGTACTTGCATTTTGTTTTGTTACATAGCAACAACCTCCCGCGTCTTCCACCGGTTGTCAGGGGCGAGATGGCTCTGGGGATGGGTGCTCCTCGTTTACAGTTGCTCCATTCAATTTATCCATTGATTTTTCAACCTACTCTCACCTCGTAGACTATTGATTTTTACTAAGTACTAATCCTCAGTACCTTATAAGAAGGGGTGAATAGTAAAGAAAAATAATTATTTATTGATTGCTTTTTCTCACTGTAGATAGAGACAGCGTTGGTTCTTTATAGTACGGTTACACTCACCTAACTACAATATACAAAGAAAAAGATGTAAGAGCAATATACTACAGACGTTACATTTCATCATTCCAGCTTTTTATACGACTCACGATGGAAGAACTTCTACTTCATTCCATGGTTACTTCTTTGCTACGCCCCTATTATGATTTCGCTTACAGGCTAAATTTCGAGCAATGTACTATTAGAGAGGGATTTTCTGATAAGGGGCATTACATCAACTGGATTGATTGTTACCCCGAATATGCGGCAGCTTATCTTGAGGATTTCCATCAAAGAAAACCATCTGAAACAAAACGACCAGGGCATCATTTTGAAATTAAGTCGATGGACAACATCAAGGACATGACCGAACGAGGCTGCACAGATGAGGAAATATACCAGGACTTTATACATATGAAAGCATCCAAAGATAAGATTTGCTATCCATATTCATCAACAATTAATGAAAGAATTGTGGATGTTCCAGGGTTCTTACCCGACAAAGAATCCCGTCTGGCCATGAGTGACCTAGACAGAGTTCGTTTAATGAAAGCCTGTAATATGCCATTCCTGCTCTTACAGTTTATCAAAACTTCACATCCAGAATTCATATATTCTCCCGAAGACTTTCATCTTATCCGTAATCCAAGGCCTGTGAGAGAACATTACACGTCGCTTCAGTTGTTGTATGTTGGACCTATCGCAGGATGCCGTTACATTGATGAAATGGATTAATTGGTCGTGTAGGGCCTTGCCTACAACTCACTGCTGTACTTTAATGTTTTTTCTAAATGATTATCATGCCTGATCTGAGTTATTCATATGGCTGAACATGTATGTTAGAAACATCGACAAGAATTTGTGTATGTACATTTCATATTATACTCCGGAGGGGACATTACAACTAAAAGCTACGATGATTATCACATAATCGGTAAGTTCTAAATTATTCTTCTTACAACCTCTAGTTTTGTTGACGTTGTTGCTACGATACAGGCGCGCACTTAGATTGCGGCGGGAAACGTACTTGTGCATATTCATGAGGTTCCATTCCATCGTGACTCTACCTCCTATCCTACTCCTACATATTCATGAGCATTCAATCCTTGTTTACAAAAACAGCGTTGCTATGTTTACTGGTTCCCAAGCAACTCTTCAACTCTTTCTATTGTTTCAGTCGTCCTCCGTTTCTAAATTTAACTTTGAAACAATGGGACTTTCTTAATCCTTCCATTCAAGTCAATGTTTGTTGACCTTGTTGCTACGATACAGACGCTAAGAATGGGGTAGGAAACGTCCTCGTGCATATTCATGAGGATCCATTCAATACTTACTCTGCCTCCTGTCTTGCTCATGTATTATTCATAAGGATCCATTCAATACTTACTCTGCCTCCTGTCTTGCTCATGTATTATTCATGAGGATCCATTCAATACTTACTCTGCCTCCTGTCTTGCTCATGTATTATTCATGAGGATCCATTCAATACTTACTCTGCCTCCTGGCTTTCCTTTTGTCTTGCTCTTGCATATTCATGGTTGCTAGGTGTGACGTCATCTGCCATTCATACGCTAATTCTAGGTGTTACGTCATCCCCATTACCTTATCTCTCTTTTGAGAAGCGATATAATTATTAATGTGTAAGTGGTTCAAACATATTGAGCAATGTAGGCACGCCTTGTAACTGCAGGGAAAAGGCGATCTTTTGGATTAGATGTATTGGATACCTGAATATGTATTTGCCTTCTCTAGCTTCGTCAGCCTGTGTCTTGAGGACGTTCCCATTGGGTGTTATTATTTCAGCCAAGACGTCATTACGTTTAAGTGTTGTCATGACCGTGCCGTCCTCGGCAGAAACAGTGCATTCGATACCTTAAATAAGCGATGAGAAATGATTTTCTAGTAAGTGCTATTATATTCGTTAGTGGGATTGTCAGCATGAACACAACACTGCAGCTTTAATCAAATAGATGTAAAACTACATGCACATTTCCAATAAAATGTTTTTGTTAGTTATGTAAGTGCAGGGTAAAAGAGCTGCATCTTTATGGGGTTTTCCATTAAAATCATCAGAATTATATTTATGGATTTTATTATTTAAATCAAAAGAAAAAAATCTGGGCATTTGGTTGGTCAAATATCTATACCATCAACAGTGCTTTTCTCATACTGTTGAGTTTCTAAATATTGCTACCAGGCCGTATTATTTTTGATGAAACCATGAAATTTGTCTCCTAAATTTATCTTGAAAATCACATCCTATCCATGATAACAGGGATTACTGGTATGAAATCAACAATATAATGTTATAATTCGCATGATGTTTTTTTCATTCAACTCAACTACCGCGTCATTGAATAGAAAGAGAGAGATACAAATATTATTCAACGTAAAGAATTTCCTGTACAGGTATATGGATGGTACATGTAATTGGGATGCATTATCTTCTTTCTCTATCCTTCTAAACTGTAAAGAAATGATTCATACATTTTAATATTATAAGAGACACATACATCACATTTTTATGAAACATAATACAGTTAACAACAAAATTATTCATACCCCTTGGAAAATTCTAGTTTTTTGCATTTTCCTAAAAATGAATGGTTAACTGAATGTAATTGCACATCACTTGAATGCATTTAGTTATCATCTGCAAATGAATGCTGTTTCTTGTTTCACCTCATTTGCATAACAATAGAAAAGGTGAATTATCCAAACTGGGTGATGTTCAAAATTATTCATACCCTTGGTGATCTATTGACTTTTTCAATCAGTATGAATCCAGTCGTTGTGATTAATGCTTGTAACACTTTTCTTCACACTGTCACATATGCTTCTGAAGGTCTCTACTGAGATATCAGGCCAATACCTGGTCTCCAATGGCCCAATCTCCTTGAGGATGTTGTCCACACATGCCATCACCTGGTCTTCAGGGGATACGATGGATTTTAAGAAGATTTTGTGTTTGCAGGTGGTGTAGTTTTAGACGTCGTGAGGATAGGACTATGATATTGATATTTTCGTTAATATTCCTTAAATTTTAATGACAATTCTGTATCTAAGTTGAAACAAAGGACTCTTCCTGGAGAGACTTCCCTAGAGGCATTCACTGTTGCACTGCCAAGGGAAGGTATTTCCTGATACTTTTGTTCCATTATTATTAAGAATGTTTAGGGAGGCCATGGTAGTTGTCTAAAGGTTGGATGGTGCCAATTTTATCAGTTTATTCAGTTACACTGATTGACACATTTTTGATATGGACACCTGCAAGTGGGTACTCTAGTGAAGCTTAAAATCCTGATCTTTATGTTCCAGTGCACTGTCATGCAAAGTGGTAGCATTTTGTGCACTTCAGCAGGTAACATGGAGGGCATATGGTATAAATTTGGTTTACATTCATTTTGATATCAAGGATTGTAGCTTTCATACCAAAGATACAAAGAATATACCATATGAAGATTGATATACAGTAACAGTCAATGTGGGATGTGTATGGTACTCAAAGGTTACATACTGTTATTCATGGTGACCTGACGTTAGAGTCATGCAATGACTTTAATATCACCAACATGGCCTTCCTGAGCACTCTGATTAAGAATGGGGCCAATGAATAAAGGTGAACCCTCCCACAGGCAGTGCAAAAGGGAAGGGCTCTTCAGGAATGGTGCTTTGCTTCATAAGTAGATACAGAATTTTCATTAAAATGCATGGAATAAATGACCGAAAATTTCAATATCATAGTCTTGTATTCATGAAGTCGATAACTGCATCACCTGTAGGACACGAAATCTAATGAACTCCCTGAAGGTCAGGTGAAGGCATGTGTGGACACATCCTCAAGGAGATTGAGCCATTGGAGAACAGGTACTGGCCTGATATCCCAGCAGAGACCCCTCCGGAAGCCTTGTGACGGTGTATTAAAATAAAGTGAATTACAAGCATTAATCACAAGGAACGGATTCATAATGATTGACAAAGTCAATAAATCACCAAGGGTATGAATAATTTTGAACATTGCCCAGTTTGGATAACTCACCTTTTCTATTGTTATGCAAATGAGGTGAAACCAGAAAAGGCATTCATTTGCAGATGATAACTAAATGTATTCAAGTGATGTACAAGTAACTTCATTTAACCATTTATTTTTAGGAAAAATGCAAAAAACTAGAATTTTCCAAGGAGTATGAATAATTTTGTTGTTAACTGTATTTTGAGTTTAACGTGGTAATTATATACTCGAGGCAAGTCATCTTTTTTATTGGCAAAATATATGATCCTTTTTACTTGGTAGATTGTCTCCGGCCTCGTACTTCTCCTTCTTTATGAAATTCATGTCCATTTGATATGGTCTGTGGGGATTCGGTAGTATGTCAACCTCAATGGACTTCGACAGAATGTCAAGCTCATTGGCATGCAGCTCTGCAAAGATGTGATGTACACCCCTGAATTAGAAATGAAATGATACAGCTCATACAACATTATTTATAATTTTATGATAGAATCTTATGCGTATTTAAAAACTGAAGAAAAACTTGGAAAAGGCGGTGAGAAGAAATGCGGAAATATATTACATTTTACGGTAGTTGACGACAAATGGGAAAACACGTCAAAATCGACTGACCACAATTATGGACAATTTAAGATTCTCATATATTCAGTGATCTCATTTTCTAACTTTCATAACTTTCTTGTTATTTGCCCGATTTATTTAAAGCTTTCCCCATCATGTTTCTCTTATTTGTGTCCATCCATACGGATCGGCTTATTACAAAGATTGGATTGTCTTAGGGGTTTTGAAATGGGCCCTAGAAATCTAGGTTTGTTTGAATTCAATTTAAAAAAAAGGAAAACAGACGATAGTAAGATTCATGTTGATTTCCTGTTAAAAAGAAAACATACTGAGAAGCACATATTTCTATGCAGTATTTGATATAAAATATAAAATGAAAATCTGCGTTTTGCATTGTGCACTGTGTAGAAAAGAACAAGAGTGTCGATTGTGGGGTTTGGCTCCTTGTTTTTAGCTGATTGTAAAAAGACCGCCCCCCCCCCCCAAAAAAAAAAAGGAAAAAAAAAAGAAAGGGGATATTTGTCTGTATGTCCATATAATGATGTTTTTCAATCCTTTAATCAATAACAATTACATGATACAAATCAATATAATGCGTTTTTCTTCCATTATTGTAGATGTCAATGTAAATGATATTATAATTTACATTGATCCATCTACGTGAATTTAAACAAATAATAGGCTCGATTATGACCTACCAAGAACCATCAAATCCCAGACCAATGAAAAGGTAATCCCCAGTCATGCTGTCATGCTTCGCATAAACTGGTGCTTCAGAAAGAATCTAGAAATAACAAAAACAGCTTTGTTGACCAAAAATCGAAATAATGATAATTGAATTAATGATAATAATAATAAAAATAATAATAATGATAATGATAAAAAGGGAAAATTGAAAGCGACAAATGAACTGTTAGATTTAGTCAGAAGTTACCTGGTGCTTAACAAATTTGTTAATCGGTTCTATTCCTCCTTAAGCTAAACATGTTACAAGAAAATGTACTTCTCCTTTCAAATTTTCAAAACGAAAGATAAGAATATTTTCATATTTTATAGGTCAAAGACACTCGGACATGACAAGTGTAATACAATTGGAAGGCAAATTTAACTAGTCTCATACAATACATCGATGTAGAAGTAGAATCTATCAATTCTATGCTAGGACAGCTGCAAATCCAAACGGTGCTACATAGGTCCAATGTATACATAGGCATGATAGGCATAAGTTCCAACGTAAATCATTACGAATCACATACCCCTTGATTCTTCTAGGGCATGTAGGGAGTGGCGTCAGCGTTTAGAAAAGTGGACTTAACACCCTTTTAATCAGCACGCTCTATTCTTATTCGTGTGTGTGATCTTCAGAGGACTAAATATGACACACTGTTGTGATTGTGTTATACTGCCCTGGAGGAACGAAAGTTGGTACAAGAGTTTTATTTTTCAATGTTACCTTCATCTCTCGTGTCGTGGACTTGAGCTCAACCTTGCATTGGGGGTCACAAATTACATTCCCGTACTGATCCAGTAGCCGAAATGTAAGGGATTTATCGAGAGCCAAACCAC
This sequence comes from Heliocidaris erythrogramma, assembly GCA_025617745.1. Lineage (NCBI taxonomy): Eukaryota > Metazoa > Echinodermata > Echinoidea > Camarodonta > Echinometridae > Heliocidaris > Heliocidaris erythrogramma. The sequence goes on along the minus strand of CM046865.1, from coordinate 29,894,080 downwards.
GGTAAGTAGGTATTTTCTGTTTCAATGAGAGAGAGAGAGAGAGTGATTTGATTACATCAAGTACAAAAAAAGGGGAAACCCCCTATTTTTAACATGAACTGCACTACATTTTAAAATCCTTGAAGTATACATGTAACCCGAGTGTAATTTGCTAAAATCATCAGCACTATGATTTTAGTATCGCTTGTCAATTCATAAACATTCTCAATTATTACATTCTATAACCAGGGCAATAATAATGTCTAAGCACCATGAGCGTCACTGCGTGACGGATATGAGCGCTATATAAGTGGTCAGTTATTATTATTATTATTAACTATTCAATTAGCGAAAGTGCGAATGTCATTATCTAGTTATTCCATCTTCTTCACGAACCATGTTGTTCTGCAATCAAGGAATATGAAATATAGGCACAGGCGTAGCCAGGATTTCATTTTTGGGGAGAGGGTTGTGAGCACGCAAAGCGTGCTCCCCATGGGGTGGGTGCAGGGAGGGGGAGTTTTCCCAATCCCGCTCTGACGTTTTATAGGAAATTTGAGAGAGGCGGAAAGTTATTTCGACGTCCGACTGCTTGTTAGTCATTTCGACGTAATACTGGACTGTAAGAGGGATGGGTGCAAGGGGAGGGGGGGGGGGGGGACGGAGTAAGCTCTGACGTTTTAGCAAATTTGAGAGAAAGATAACGGCTTGTAGCAAATAATTTTTTAGTTGGAAACTTATAGTTCGACACCCCGACTGCTTTCCAATTACTTGGACGGAATTGTAACAGGGGTGGGTGCAGGGGAGTTTTCCCCTCCCGCGCGAAGTGCGAAAGCTCAGATGTTTTATAGGAAATTTGTGAGAAAGATAACGGCTCGTAGCACCTTTTTTAGGCGGAAAGTTATTTGGACGTCAGGACTGCTTTTCAGTTGTTTGGACGCAATACTGCACTGTATTTGACAGGGGTTGTGCGGGGAGGGGGGGGGGGGGGGGGGGGATTTCCCCCTTCCCGTGAGAAGCGCGAAAGCTCTGACGTTTTAGAAAATTTGAGAGAAAGATAACGGCTCGTAGCAAACAATAACAAACAATAACAAAACTATAACAAAAAGTTATAGTTCGACGCCCAGACTGCTTTTCAATTATTTGGACGCAACATTTCACTGTGGGTGGGTGCAGGGAGAGGAGAGATATTTCTCCTTCCCGCTTTGAGGTTTTAGCAAATTTTGAGAGAAAGTTAAGGGCTTGTAGCGCCTTTTTAGGCCCTTTCCTCTCACTTCCCTCACTTTTTCGCTCTCTTTTTTTTAATGCCTGAATAGGGGTGGGGGCATGGCCCCTCTGTGCCCCTGTATACGCCAGTGAATATAGGCCTAAGTATTTATGGTGATTCATAAAGTGTATTCAGCAATTAAATTCATCAAACCTGCTCGAGTAGCCATTATGGAAATAAAAATCACAACAACTAGAAATGTGCATTGCTGGGGCCGCGCAATGCTAAATGTATCCCCCGGCACTGGCAGCGATTTGAAGGAGGGACAAAGACCCTCCCCCATCCCCTCCCTCAAACAAAAGGATGGTGTAGAAATTAGATGTGTAGGTTTCACTAAGACACATCTTCATATAAAATTTGAAAGAAATGTGTTGAGAGACATACCAAGATACATCTCCATACAAAATTTGAAAGAAATCCATCAAGAAATGTGGCCTGCAGAGTGCACTCACGCCATGCCCTGAAGTCTGACCTTTGACCCTTTGACGGAACAATGAGGGCAGCATCACCAAAAATTAAATATGTGTAGATTATACCAAGATACATCTCCATACAAAATTTGAATGAAATCCATCAAGAAATGCAGAAGAGTGCACAAAAGGGACAAATGAGCTTTGACCCTATAAAGGACGGAACAATGAGGGCAGCATCACCAAACAGTAAAGATGTGTAGATTATACCAAGATACATCTCCATACAGAATTTGAAAGAAATCCATCAAGAAATGTGGCCTGCAGAGTGCACTCACGCCATTCCCTGAAGTATGACCTTTGACCCTATAAAAGACGGAACACTGGTGGCAGCATCACCAAAAACTATAGGTTTTTAGATTACACCAAAAAACACCTTCATGCGAAATTTGAACGAAATCCGTCAAGAAATGCAGAAGTAAGAGTGCAAGAAATGGAAAAATTACCTTTGACCCTATAAAGGACGGAACAGTGAGGGCAGCATCACCAAAAATTAAATATGTGTAGATTATACCAAGATACATCTCCATACAAAATTTGAATGAAATCCGTCAAGAAATGCAGAAGTAAGAGTGCACAAAAGGGACAAATGAGCTTTGACCCTATAAAGGACGGAACAATGAGGGCAGCATCACCAAACAGTAAAGATGTGTAGATTATACCAAGATACATCTCCATACAAAATTTGAAAGAAATCCATCAAGAAATGTGGCCTGCAGAGTGAACTCACGCCATCCCTTGAAGTATGACCTTTGACCCTATAAAAGACGGGACACTGGTGGCAGCATCACCAAAAAGTACAGGTTTTTAGATTACACCAAGGGACACCTTCATGCAAAATTTGAACGAAATCCGTCGAGAAATGCAGAAGTAAGAGTGCAAGAAATGGAAAAATGACCTTTGACCCTATAAAGGACGGAACAATGAGGGCAGCATCACCAAAAATTAAACATGTGTAGATTATACCAAGATACATCTCCATACAAAATTTGAACAAAATCCGTTGAGAAATGTGGCCTGCAGAGTGCACTCACGCCATGCCCTGAAGTATGACCTTTGACCCTATAAAAGACGGAACACTGGTGGCAGCATCACCAAACACTATAGGTTTTTAAATTACACAAAGAGACACCTTCATGCAAAATTTGAACGAAATCCGTTGAGAAATGTGACCGCCAGAGCGCACACAAGAGTACACACAAGACATCTATCAAAATATGACCTTTGACCCTATAAAAGACGGAACACTGGGGGCAGCATCACCAAAATCTATAGGGTTCCAGATTTTACCAAGAGACACCTTCATACAAAATTTGAACAAAATCCGTTGAGAAATGTGACCGCTAGAGCGCACACAAACTATCCCCCAAATATGGCCTTTTACCCTATAAAAGACGGAACACTGGGGGCAGCATCACCAGAAACTATAGGGGTCCAGACTTTACCAAGATACACGTCCACAGGAAGTCTGAAAAAAATTCGTCGAGAAATGTGACCTCTAGAGCGCACACAAGAATGTGACGCGGCGGCGGCGGCGGCGGCGGCGGCGGCGAAACGCTGCTGAATCCAAAGTATCCTCCGGCATACTGCCGGGGGATACAATTACAATAAAAATGTAAAGGATCATGCCTCATTGTCGTTCATGAACATCAGCTGTGCCGGTGGACCTGGACCAATTTCAGCAGTGAATGCAGTGTTAGATTCTTTGTACCGGACTGCGCCTTGAACCATAGCAGTCGCGACCCTGGGGTACTGAACACCACTGAAGGTAAAACCCATTCCGTCTTGTATCAGTTCCTCATAGTGCAAGGGTTTGCCGTCTATAGCTGCCAAGGAGAGTTCTTCTTTCTGAGGAAGTGCCTGCCACAGAAAATGTAAATGAAATCAGTTTAGAAAAACTCACATGGGCATTCAAAGAGCAGGTGGACGGCCCATAATGCCCACCCACCCCCTTTTTGGGCTGCAAGCACATAACCTAATTTGACACTAGAAATGGACACTGTTTTGAGAGAAAAGCCCGACCAAATTTCCTACTGTGCCAGGAGTAGCTATAGTGCAGGGCCTATGGTAGTCTTACAGTTCAGACGTTATGCTAAGCGTTTGGAGTGACAAGGGCTTGCCCCCCCCCCCCCCCATCACCAAAATACAGAGTATTCCAACTATATGACACTTTGCCGAATTAAAGCAGTATAGTGAATTATGAATTATGATGAATTAGTTAATATAGTGAAACATATCAATATCATTTGACAACCTACAACATGCCATTAACACAAAAAAATCAATTATAGTTTACCTAAAGAAAATTGACAATTAAAAGTATATGAACATGATATATGTAAGCGACAACGATGTGTAGGAACAAAATAGGAGCCATTGGTATCTTTAAAAAATCATTTGGCTGTAGTACTTTTAGTATTAAAGCATACATTTGCATCAACACCGTTGCCATATTCATCTGTAATCTCAACAGGAACATTCAACTTTTCTCCACTTTGCAGCATGAACCGGCCTTCTTCTCCTGATAGGACTCTGACACTAGCCGCTGGGCCTGGTACACACCTATAGCAAAAAAAGGTTGCATGAAAAATATATGAAAATATAATTATTTTCCCCTAAAGATAATGCACTAATATGGTTCATACGATAGTATTTAAAACTGGCGCATGTGAAGTATTTTGCAGGTCACACACGATACATCATTTCTTTTACATTATTAGGTTCCCTAAACAAGGCTGTGCAGGCACTAATCGAGGTCACAGGCTTGATTAGCATTGTTATAAAGTATCTAACATTAAAGATGAAACTGAGTTCTGACCACGCGATTACATTGTAAAAGAAATTGTCTCAAAGCAATTGCGAAAGTTTAATCATGTAGGGAAAAAAAAGGATTGGAATACTTTGAGGTTTTGATAATAAAAAGAAATCGGTCCAGTCTCGCTGAAAAGCACATGCCCTGCACACAACATGGGTAAATGGGACTGCACACACATTTAGCATCAAAGTTCGACCCGAAAACTTCAGCTGTTTCTCGTCATATATCGAATATAATATCGAATATAAAGGCATTTTACGAGCAACCCTTTTCAGGGGACATTTGTCCTAGATGTTCTTCCAAACTGATATATGTGACCCTCCACCACAAAACGACCAATAAGTCGCAATGAGAGTTCTAGAGTAAACAGCTGAAAAGGTTTTTTTTTTGTAGAAATATATATTTTAAGTTTTTGGTATTTTCTGAAACAATAGATATTAATCTACCATCTGACAAAATTTCGGAGTAAAATACCATATTGAAATATGTTTTTACTCTCATTCAAAATGACCATTTTTTTCATGGACATTCAAACTTTGTGAGTCAGCTTATTGGGATCGTACTTCACATCGCTTTTCTGGTATAACTCAAAAAGTTTGCATTGCCTGATATTCAAAATCTACAGAAGGAAAGAAATATATCTATTCTAAAGGTATTGAAAGTTTCAACCCAATCCAATGAGTACTTCATAGTGTATACTTTGGAGTTTTGACTCAACCTTTTGTGCGACAAACAATAGGACAAAGATTAGGCGCTCTTAAATGGTCACGCTTCTTTAGAGCCCGTTTTCTCTATTGTTTTGGTCATTACCCTGTCTGACACTCTGACATTCTCATTGTAATTTGTAAGGGTTTGCTCAGTCTATAGAATACAAGTTGTATATCATTTTAAAGCTTGGAATCTAAGCTTTCAAACTGTGCTGAAATTAAAAAAAAACAATTTCCGACTTATTGGTCGTTTTGTGGTGGAGGGTCACATATATAGAATGAGAAGCTCATAAATTATTTTTGCACCTTTCCCAGAGCTCACCCTTCTCAGTCTCTAATTACACGAGGTGCTACTGCTAAATGTTTTAAAGCTGTCAATGTAAATACAGTCAACTTTATCAACACTTAATAATCCTCCATTTCCTATGTCTTCCAACCTGATTTTGAAGTTGAATCCTATTTCTTCTTTCGGTAAGTGAAGTTGGTAGTTTGTTGGTTGCATGTCAACTCTCTTTTCAAGTTGTATGGGTGGCAGCCTTCCGGACTTGAATAAATCTTTGTAAGATTTACCCCCGAATAATATCTTCGATGCAACTGTCTGAGTAATTTTGATGTCTCTTCCAGCTTCGTCTAGCAATTTGAAACCTGGAATCGGGTAAGTGTTATGTAAGGTTCTAAATCTGGTTATTTGCTATAAGAATATCTTTTGGGGGGTAAATTTAATTAAAAGCAATTGCTCATTCCTGTATTTTGTATACAGTAGAGATTTCCACTGACAAAAAAATAAAACATAAAATACTAAAATCATTCCCCTGATAGTATCCCTGACAACGATCCATGAGACAATAAAAAAAATCCCATTGGAAAACTACCTCTTAGATAAAAAATGAAAAAAGAGGAGTTTTGTGATCAAAAAGAGAGAATAATTTACCGTTGGGGGAGTCATCGTCATCTGAAAATTAATAATGCTTTTTAATTGCTTTTTCGATAAGGTTTTTCTTCTCAAAATCAAAATCTCTGGTTTTCTGTTTCTACTCCGACCAATTATCTTCAAATGGTTTATTCTTTATAAATCGTAGTCCCTCTTGATATACGAGGTTTTCCGAGGATAAAATTTTAAAAATGAAAACTGTAAAATTCCTGAATGTCCAGGATCAAATTTTTTAAAGACATATACCGTGTGGCTCAAAAAAAACGTTACACTTTTGAAATGGTTGCCAAATTAAGCATAAATATTTTTATGGGAAAATGTTGGTATGTATGCAAAGCTAAAGGAGCCACCTTTCATTATGATATGAACAAACTGGTTATGATGGGGCTGGAGAGGGACGATAGGGGTGCATGTTTTCTTGGACCTGATTCCATCCAATGCCGGTAAATTGATTTCTTCGTTCCCTATACGGTATCTCGCTTCCCCTGTACCGGTATTTACCTTAATGTTCGTTCATGCATAAATTTCTTATTCAATAATCAAAAACAGATATTAAGAAACAAAAAGTTGTCATAATTGATAATGAATATCTCATATCACCCTTATTTTGTAAGGTACAAATAACTTACCTGTCCAAAATTGGAAGGAAAAATCCTGCGCAGGCCAATTTTCATACCTCTAACTTAAGTGAGCACTGCTCATCGATGCATGATTTTTTTTTTCATTTTTTTTCATATCATATGAAATGTGGGTCCTTTAGCTTTCCATACATATCAACATTTTCCCATAAAAATATATATGCCTAATTTGGCAACCATTTCAAAAGTGTTACGTTTTTTTTGAGCCACACGGTATATGTATATTTATATATATACGATTAAAACAATTGTTAGTATATTAAACGTTTATTTCTCAAATCCATGTAACAATATCAAAGCAAAATACAATTTAGGCAAAACATAATTCTTTATAAAAAATAACAAATAACAAATACCAAAGCCGCTGATTAGTTTTCCTGCTGTACGCATGATTTCTCCATCTCCACTTATTTCGTTGCCATCTTCATCCAAGACTCTGAACATTGCTGGTCCTTTTCGTGGCTCGATCGTGATTTTTCCAGTTACTCGTTCAATGCTGTGATTCTGAATGATGTAAAATACATATTAGTCATTAAAATAAAAGGTTTCGTAGGAATGAACAACTGTACACAATAAATTTCTACGACTAAATAAAACGATCAAAAAATCAACCCAGGGCAATGTCATCACCTATTGAAACGTGCTAACATTACAATAACGTATTATGTAATTCGAACATCTTTCCTATAGGTAATACAATGGGGTATTAAAATTGCCTTTGAGTTGATTTCGGGAAAGTCTTTGCAATTGAGTTTGATATCAAAATTTACAATATATTGCATTCAAAAGTATAAGATATGAAGTCAAGAAGGTATGTGAAGAATGAGATGAGTAGGCCTACACATGTCAGTGGCGGATCTACGGGGGGAGGGGGGGGGGGTTTAGGGGGTTTAATCCCCCCCCCCCCCTTGGGCTGCCAACAACAAAAAAATAATGTGCATAGAAAAACGCCATCATAATAATGTCCATACCCACACAGTACGTTTCTATAGCACAGGACTGCTTTTTATGGTCTCCATTGCGTTAGTAGATCCCAGGAAAACATCACTTACGGGGGTTCAAAATAGCGAAAAAAATCGGCTCGCCTCTACGCGGCTCGCGAACATCGACGCCTTGCAGCTTGTGGGCGTTGGGTCCATTGGCGGATCCAGGGGGGCACTTCCGGCCCGTGCCCCCCTTTTGGAAGAAAAGTATGCATGTTGACCATAGACGACCCGCCATTTTCTCGATTGTGCCCGCCCCTTTTAGAATGAAGACCTTTTTTTTTTGTTGCTTGTCAGAGAATTATGGAGGGAAACTGGAACCCCCCCCTTGCAGCTCTGGCTGAAAAAAAAAATGTCGATAAAAAAATAATAGTTGATGGATGTATGGGACCTTTTTTAAGATAAAACGCGAGTTACATTTTTGTTATAAATCCAATTATGTTTGGAGACAGAAGGGCCTCAACTCCCATTATTTCTTTTGACTTAACATGCTTTTGGCTCCAAACAGACAATATAACATATATCATTTTAATTCTATATTCATAACTATATTCTAACCAATCAAAATAATACCTGGAAAGTATATTGAAAACAAAAAAAAGGAAATGTATTTTCTTACCTGCGCGAAAACAGTAGCGGTAATTTCTTTCCCTCTCTTGAGATTTGACATAGTTATCCTATCTCCAGTTAGGGTTACCTTTCCGTCGGAAGTTGGTTGTGCATTATACGTACTAGGCACATCTTTATCCCCACCAAACTATGATTTTAATAATACATGTATATATATATATTACGGAAGAGTTGGGTTAAATAACATGCTACGTCATTTCATTTTTAATGTGTTATAATGAAAGTACTCATTGTCAGGAGCTACATACACTGACATAATGTAAAAAATTGAATTTTCTATCAGAAAGTTCAAACATCTGGCCATTAAAAAATAGTTTGATCCTAAACAAAATATGCTATATCTATTTTAGTTTGGTTTCAGAACATGTTACGTTTTCAAAGTGATTTGGTAACTTTGTAGATGCTTGATAAAATCTGAGCTGTCTGGCCTAACAATGCTATCAGTGTATGTAATGTATAAAAATGAAGCCCAGGAACATATGCCAGTGACCGGAAATGCCAGACTCATTTCCCCCAAAGACTAAGTGTTAGAAAAAAAAGCGTATGGCCATACGCTCTTGAAAACGGGAGTATTCAGCCATAGCCACCTTAATAATAGCATTATATATTTGAAAACCTTTCTATGCCTGGCTGTTTGTTTATCCTTCTGAACATCATTATACAAGACAGATATCAAAATTTAAAAAAATATTAAATCAAGCCTCCACAACGTTATCGAATCCCTTTAATAACAGATGGAATGCAAAAGGAGTTTGTCCAAGCTCTTCGATTATTTTAGCGTGCCCGGATCATATCCGGGTCGCTGTACACACCCTTCCTTGACTTTTGCATTTTCTTGTATTCTCTCATTCCTGCGTTGTGACCCGATGAGTGCAGGTCGAAAAGCTTCGTCACTATGAATTTGTTAAATGTTATCTTTAAGCAAAAAAAATAATGGAAAAAAGAAAGAATAAGATAACGAAAGATAAAGAGAAAAAATGATAGAAGAATGAATATACACACTAACATCAGGAAAGATGGAAGAGAAAAAGATAAAAGGAATCAAAGAATAACTTAACGAAATGAAAAATGGAAAGATAATTGATAGAACAAACATAAGGAATGATATAACAAAGTGGTGAAGAATTTATATAAAGGGTAACATAATGAAAGAACTAAGAGAAGAGGATAAAAAGAGACACACAATAACATAATGAACTAAAGGATGGAAATCAAAGATATAGTAGGATAAAAACAGAATGATATAACAAAAAAAAAAGATATTATGATAGAAGAATGCATATAAAGAGTAACATAAGGAAAGACGGAAAAGAATATAATATTAGGAATCAAATAATAGCAGAATGAAAAGAAGGATGGAAAGATAATTGATAGAAGAATAAACACAAGGCATAACATATAAACGAAAGACAATGAGATAAATGATAGCAGAGTAAATATAACCAGAGTTGAACAACTACAACTATACAGGTGGGCTAGGGAAGAGTCTTGAAGTGCGATAGAGTAATAATTGATGTATGAAGTAGGCATGTTCCTACATAACAACTTTGATGCATGCACAGTGCAGTGTCTTAAAATGTCAAAATGATGTGAAATCAACTTTAGAATCAATAACAGAGCATAAAAAAAGCACTTTTGCATGTTTGCGCGTATGCGCCTACATGCGCGTACGCGCGCGTTTGAGAAAATATTCTAGAAATCATTTAGGATCAATTAAAATGTTAAAACAGTCCAAGATAAGTCATTTTCATGCTGTATAAGGAACTTAAGTCCATTGACACGCGCACGGAAAATTTCGAAATGTTTAAAATGGCCTGAAACATGCCCATAATCAGTTGTAGACCATTTTGAGCATTTTCAGATTTGGCGCGCGCGCAACTTCACCGACGCGCGCGTACGCGCACGTACCCTATGTTCAATTAATTTTCTTTGTAATTACCTTGCATCATGCCAAATATGGTTATGTTATGACTTTGTATTGCAGAGATATAGATGTATCATATGTCAGAATTTTACAAAATGGCGCCTCGATGACGTCAAAATGCGAGCACGCGTAGAAAAAGTTGAAATGTGTAAAATGGCCTGAAACAAATCCCCAAAATTGATAATAGACCATTTTGAGCATTTTCAGGTTTTGCGCGCTCGCAACTTCTCCCACACGCGCGTATGCGCACGCACCCTATATTCAATTAATTTCCTTTTTAGTTAACGTGCATCATGCCAAATATGTTATGACTTTCCATTGCAGAGATATACCTTATGTCGGAATTTTACAAAATGGCGCCTAGATGACGTCACGATGCTATGACTGTGTTGAAAATGTTTGTGTGCCGAGAGAATAACTATATCTACCATCGTACCGAACTTGAGTACATTTGACAAAGCAGTTGTGGAGATACAGCGGACACAAAAAAGTTGGTAATAATAAATATAAATAATAATAAAATAATGAAGGTGGTCTGTACTTGAAGTACAACCCACCTAATAAATAATAAAGACAATTTCGTACAAAAACAAACGGTGGTCTGTACTTGAAGTACAGCCCACCTAATATTTCATGCTCCCATCAGGTCACCTTTTTTTCTCTTTTTTTTTTTTGTTTGCTCATAAAAAAGGTGTCATACACAACATTCCTAAAAGAAATATTCTAAAATTTCGACCCATGCAGCGCGGCGCGACCAAAGTGTGTTGGAAAAACCGAACCAACGACGTTTGCATTTCCAGTCAAGTGCCTAAGTGCCTAAGCACTCGACTACGATATCTCCATATGCCAGTAGATCGAGAAATCATTAACCTTCGATGTCGTGGATCTTTAATCATGCGAACCTCCCTGTCTATTGAACCCTTGATCAACAAAGAAGTCTAAAGTGTAGCATACCTTGCAGGCTATTTCCATGTTCCCTTCAGATGCGAGATTGCCGTCATCATCTTGAATCAGCACCTCTATCTTCAGCGCTTTCCCGTTCTCATGAGAAGACTCTCTTTCGAAAAGTGGTACACAGAGTCTGCTTGGCTTTCCTGTAATAAAATCACAAGGCAGATTATATATTAAGAATGAATGGTTTTGATTTGTCCGATGATTTGCCTGCCTACCGGAGTTTGTTAGATTATAGCTCATTCGTTAATTTTGTCATCAAATTGTCAGAAATAGAATGAGTTTGCTATAATCGCTTTTTGAAACTCTTTTGTGAATTGGATAGCAAATAATTGCGTACTTTTTATAAAATGACAAAAAACGTTCTTCAACCGAAGCTCACATAGTTTTCATTATCAATAAATGTGCCTTGAGCACATTAGTCAAATGGGGTTAGCGCATTATAAACACTCTGCTGTACAGTGCGTCCCAAAAAAAAGTCAGTTCGAAAAAGTCTCCCCAAATTAATGTTTCAAAATATTTAAAGGAATTGTTCATACCCGTCAACAGCTTAGGGTCTCTTCTATTAAATGAAATCAAAATATCTAACAATATTTTACGCTTGACTGAGTAATTTCAATTTTGTGAAAGGGTGCAAAATCCAGACTTGACAAGAATTGGTATTGGCTCTGGCCGGTATAGGCCAAGCTGAGATTCATGAAAAGGTTTAGAAATTTCCATTTTATGATCAATAAAGACAACCTATGAAATAAGAAGCTTTGTTCTCGGTATATCCGTACACATTCCATAACCTCTCATTCTTGAGTGAGCAATTAACTACTTTGTTGAGAGGCTCAAAATGTTACTTTTGGCGAGTCTTTTAATTCCACCTGCTTACTCAATCAGAAAATTTTGATGGGATCGATATATCAGAACATACAGTGAACAAAATCTGTTCTTTCATAAATTGTCTTTTACTTATCAGAATATGAGCCTTATATAAGCCTTTTCATGACTGTAAACTTTGCTGATACCAGCCAGAACGGACATACAACCATTTGTCAAGTATGAATTTTGCACCCTTTTAAAAAAAAGTGACCTTTGATCACTCAAGCGTAACGACTAGTCAGATTTGTTGGTGATATTGCATAAAAGAGACCGTATGCTATATATCTACAAGAACTCACTGAAACTATTCTGAAATATTTATTTTGGGAGAATTTTTCCAACTGTTAACTTTTTTTGGACGCACTGTATGTTATTATCATTAATAGTATTATTATAAATAAAAAAACTACTGCGAAGAGACATTTTTGCCTAATTTTGGTTATTGATTTGTCTTGCACAAAATTATTCAACTATGGACTTAGTAAGTGGTTGTATGCTATTCGTAGTTTTCACTGAGTCCACTTTCTTTTTGATGAGTGGTTGAGTTCTTTTTGTCAATTATATTTAAAACAGCGATTTCCAATTGAACAGTAGGTTTTTTCGGTTCCTTATACCAACTGCAATGCCCGGTGAAAGAATGTTGATCATTGTGTTACCTGGTTCTACCGAAATTTCCTTAACCTTAGGCTTTTTCTGGTTGATGAGCTGTGGCATTGCAACAATCAGTTTTCCTTTCAGAGTCTTTGCGGACTTTGATGGCCCCATGTTTCCAATCATAATAACATCATGATTGACCAGTGTATTTCCCTCGATGACGAAATCGTTTGATTTCACTTCGAGCATTCTTCGAAGAAAGGAGAAACCAAAGCATATTTATTATTAAAGAAACCGTGATGCATAGTTACTTAAAAACCCATCCATCAATCCATTGACGGGGGTGGGAGTGCGGTGATTGTCAGAACATGAAATTCTATATCTTCAGAAGGTACCCTTCTTTATGCTGGCAATGGTGAGCAAATGGGACAGGGCACCTCTCAGCCGAAAGAGGTACGTCATTCCTTTTCAAAATAATCATTCCATATCTTTCCATGAAATATAAGAAAGCATCAAATTATCAAAGACATTTTACATGAAGTCATTAAAGCATACTCTTGCTCAATTAAGCCAGTTCGGGGTTAGCGCATGGTACAAATGACCCCAAATATCCACAGATATTTTAGACATGGAGGGTCCCTTTATGTGCACTTCAGAAAAATAACTCTGGGAGTGATAGAGGTGCCTCATGAATAGCTTTTGTTTCCCCCTTTAAAAAGAATACTTCCACCTGGATATCATGGAATGCACCATTAGTGCATAATTGAATAATGATTACATGACATTCATGAGGACATATCGAATATTAGTGTCAGTGCGTTTTAGAATTTGGTACAGATTACCTTTATCTGCTCATGCTCAGATTGCATCTCCGAACTGGGGTGTTTGGAAAACGAAGACTGAAGACCGAAGACTGAAGACCGAAGACTGAAGACCGAAGACCGAAGACCAAAGACCCAATGTTGAATACATGTACAAAACACGTGCGCTAGCTGGGAACCGGGGAGCCCGACTTTGGACTTTGCCTCCTACACGTGTTCTCGCCCCAACCAAACGTGTGCGCGCGGGAACTTCCGGGTCTTCGGTCTTCAGTCTTTGTTTTCCAAACCTGTTGTTGGGTGTCTAGAAAACGAAGACCGAAGACCGGGGATCTGTGATATAACTTACCACTTATTTCATTATTATACTCAGCTCAAATCCACGAATATTCTGCATTGCCAACTACATAATGATTAGCTAACATTCAAACTGCTTTCATTATTATACTCAGCTCAAATCCACGAACAATATTCTGTTGCATTGCCAATTACACTACAAAACTGCTTTAATTTAAAAACGCAACATCATATTGCATTGAAAATAGACTCAAATTTTTCAGTGCTCTTTCTACTCATGTACAATGTGTAATGCTCAAGCTTTCTCGATCTTCAGATAGGCCTACTGATGGCAACGTCTCCTATTTGAAGGTGACGCTGTACGTAGATGAGTTAAGCTCGTGAAGCTTGCATTAATTATTTTGCACTTTTACTCCCATTGACAATACGCAGATCCCCGGTCTTCGGTCTTCGTTTTCCAAACCTGTTGTTGGGTGTCTGGAAAACGAAGACCGAAGACCGGGGATCTGTGATATAGCCTACCACTTATTTCATTATTATACTCAGCTCAAATCCACGAATATTCTGCATTGCCAACTACATAATGATTAGCTAACATTCAAACTGCTTTCATTATTATACTCAGCTCATATCCACGAACAATAGGCCTATTCTGTTAGCTACATCAGCTAATCAGCAGTAGATGACAGGTTCGAATCCCGCTGGTTCCAATTTTTTCTGACTTGTGATTTTCATTATAGATCGAGCATACGATCTTTAACACTGGGAGTAAAAGCCTAAAATTTGTTTACAAATTAAAAAATTCCTCCCATTAAGCTTCTTCATTTACTAACAATTGTCTACGGCGGACCGTTGAATATGAATGAGTCAGAAAGAAGAGGATCTTGGGTATTTGATTCCAGTTCATCGTGACTTGGCCGTGAACCAGAATAGCCTGGTGGTTAAGTCGCTGCCCGGCAAGCAGTAGATGACAGGTTCGAATCCCGCTGGTTCCAATTTTTTCTGACTTGTGATTTTCATTACAGATCGAGCATACGATCTTTAACACTGGGAGTAAAAGCCTAAAATTTGTTTACAAATTAAAGAATATTCTGTTCCATTGCCAATAGGCCCTATTACACGACAAAACTGCTTTAATTTAAAAACGCAACATCATGTTGCATTGAATATAGACCCAAATTTTTCAGTGCAGTTTCCTGTTTCTACTCATGTACAATGTGTAACGCTCAGCTTTCTGGATCTTCAGATATGGGCCTACTGATTGTAAAACGTCTCCTATTTGAAGGTGACTCTGTACGGCGTAGATGAGTTAAGCTCGTGAAGCTTGCATTAATTATTTTGCACTTTTACTCCCATTGACAATACGCAGATCCCCGGTCTTCGGTCTTCGTTTTCCAAACCTGTTGTTGGGTGTCTGGAAAACGAAGACCGAAGACCGGGGATCTGTGATATAGCCTACCACTTATTTCATTATTATACTCAGTTCGAATCCAACAATATTCAGTTCTTGTATACATATCAGCTATGGAATAGACCAAGGTTATATCTCTCTCCTTATAGAGTACCGAAGTGATGACGTCACAAAAAGCTATTTTTTTTCATTTTGACATTTTTTATACCATATCTCAAAGGAGCATGGTGTGAACGTTTTCCATCATGCTCTACCTAAATATGGTCATAAAAATACTGAAATACAAAAATCAAAAATCAAAAATCAAAAAGAAAGAGATAGAGAAATATGCAATAACCCTGATAGCAGAAAGTGGTAAAAATTACGTGATAATTACGTCGTGGTTTTCGTCTTTTTTACGTCCTGTAATTACGTCAATAAGACGACAACTTGCACCAACGCAAGACGTCAAGAGGACGTCTTATTTTGACGTCATCTGTACACTGCAAAAACTGAAGTGCTGAGCACTTTTTGAGGGCATGCATAGGGACTGCACTCAGAGTGCTATTGAATGCACACAGCGTGCTATTTCAGCACTTTCACGGGAGCTGGACCGGCTCCTTAAACTGCTAAACATTCACAAAAAAAAAAAAATGATTTGGGCGAGCTTCGAACCAGGGTCCGCTGATCGAGAATTGCTGGCATTACCGCTAGACTAACTCACATTGTACGATTTAGAGCAGATCATATTGTTACATAGTGAATTTACGACACCACATAGTTCATGTTATCTACTTGACTCCCATGACTAAACTGGATTGCAAGAAGCATTTGTTAGTCCATCGGTAACGTCAGCGCCTCTCAATCAGCGGAACCTGGTTCGAGGCTCGCCACGGTCACATTTTTTTTTTGCTGGTAAATTAGCACACTACAAGTGCTATAAACAGCATTTCAGGTGCAGTCACTATACATGCCCCTAAAAGTAGCACTTTAGTTTTTACGGTGTACAAGACGTAGAGATGACGTCAAAATAAGACGTCCTCTTGACGTCTTGCGTTGGTGTAAGTTGTCGTCTTATTGACGTAATTACAGGACGTAAAAATGACGAAAACCGCGACGTAAATATCACGTCATTTTTAACACTTTCTGCTATCAGGGAAGAGGAATGAAGACGTAGAGATGACGTCAAAATAAGACGTTCTCTTGACGTCTTGCGTTGGTGCAAGTTGTCGTCTTATTGACGTAATTACAGGACGTAAAAAAGACGAAAACCACGACGTAAATATCACGTCATTTTTTAACACTTTCTGCTATCAGGGAAACCATGTTTAAAAGTTCAGAATCATGAGTGATTGATTATTTGTGTAAAAAGTCAATGCAAATCACTAAAGTGAAATTTTCTCTATCTCTTTCTTTTCATGAGCATACAGTTTAATAGAAGCATATTGTCCCTGAAGAAATTCCTGAGAATTACATAACAATTTAAAAATGAGAAAATTTCACTTTAGTGATTTGCATTGACTTTTTACACAAATAATCAATCACTCATGATTCTGAACTTTTAAACATGGTTTATTGCATATTTCTCTATCTCTTTCTTTTCATGAGCATACAGTTTAATAGAAGCATATTGTCCCTGAAGAAATTCCTGAGAATTACATAACAATTTAAAAAAGGTCATTTGCTATAAACTTGCATAGGAAATGTACACAATATGCTTCATAATAACCTTAAGTGCAACTTATTTTTTCCATGCATTTTGACATAAAATGCATTTTTTCACACCAATAATGATATTTGGTGGCAATGGTATGCCATTCATGTTATGAGTAATACAATCTCCTATCCATTCCCGTTTGAATTATGAAAATCGGTAAAATACTTTTTGAGATATATCCGAAAATGCTAGGGGGGAACTTACTTTTTTGGTTGAGTGTATATATATAGTCCAGTACCCATAGAAGCATACCGATAGGCAATCAGACACACGAACGCACGCACGTGACAAACACACTAAGTACTATAGAGTACCGAAGTGTGACGTCATCAAATTTTGATTTTTGTATTTCAGTATTTTTATGACCATATTTAGGTAGAGCATGATGGAAAACGTTCACACATCAAATTTGACATGAATCAGTTCATGGTGGCCCAAGGTATGGCTATATGAATATCTAATTAGCCCCATTGAAGTCAGTGTAAATTGGCCTGGTTCTATAAACTGGATCTTCAGATATGGGCCTACTGATGGTAAAACGTCTCCTATTTGAAGGTGGCGCTGTACGTAGATGAGTTAAGCTCGTGAAGCTTGCATTAATTATTTTGCACTTTTACTCCCATTGACAATACGCAGATCCCCGGTCTTCGGTCTTCGTTTTCCAAACCTGTTGTTGGGTGTCTGGAAAACGAAGACCGAAGACCGGGGATCTGTGATATAGCCTACCACTTATTTCATTATTATACTCAGTTCGAATCCAACAATATTCTGTTCTTGTATACATATCAGCTATGGAATAGACCGAGCTTATATCTCTCTCCTTATAGAGTACCGAAGTGATGACGTCACAAAAAGCTATTTTTTCATTTTGACATTTTTTATACCATATCTCAAAGGAACATGGTGAAAAACATCCAGAGCCCAAATTTTATGGCAATTGGCTCATTGGGCCCCGAGATATGACCGCATGACTACCTCCTTAGCCCCATTGAAGTCAGTGTTAAATTGGCCTGGTTCTATAAACTGTTAAGAACCAGGCCAATTTACATCGACTTCAATGGGGCTAATTAGATATTCATATAGCCATACCTTGGGCCACCATGAACTGATTCATGTCAACTTTGATGTGTGAACTTTTTCCATCATGCTCTACCTAAATATGGTCATAAAAATACTGAAATACAAAAATCAAAAATCAAAAATCAAAAAGAAAGAGATAGAGAAATATGCAATAAACCATGTTTAAAAGTTCAGAATCATGAGTGATTGATTATTTGTGTAAAAAGTCAATGCAAATCACTAAAGTGAAATTTTCTCATTTTTAAATTGTTATGTAATTCTCAGGAATTTCTTCAGGGACAATATGCTTCTATTAAACTGTATGCTCATGAAAAGAAAGAGATAGAGAAAATTTCACTTTAGTGATTTGCATTGACTTTTTACACAAATAATCAATCACTCATGATTCTGAACTTTTAAACATGGTTTATTGCATATTTCTCTATCTCTTTCTTTTTGATTTTTGATTTTTGATTTTTGTATTTCAGTATTTTTATGACCATATTTAGGTAGAGCATGATGGAAAAAGTTCACACATCAAAGTTGACATGAATCAGTTCATGGTAGCCCAAGGTATGGCTATATGAATATCTAATTATCCCCATTGAAGTCGGTGTAAATTGGCCTGGTTCTTAACAGTTTATAGAACCAGGCCAATTTAACACTGACTTCAATGGGGCTAAGGAGGTAGTCATGCGGTCATATCTCGGGGCCAAATGAGCCAATTGCCATAAAATTTGGGCTCTGGATGTTTTTCACCATGCTCCTTTGAGATATGGTATAAAAAATGTCAAAATGAAAAAATAGCTTTTTGTGACGTCATCACTTCGGTACTCTATAAGGAGAGAGATATAAGCTCGGTCTATTCCATAGCTGATATGTATACAAGAACAGAATATTGTTGGATTTGAGCTGAGTATAATAATGAAATAAGTGGTAGGCTATATCACAGATCCCCGGTCTTCGGTCTTCGTTTTCCAGACACCCAACAACAGGTTTGGAAAACGAAGACCGAAGACCGAAGACCCGGAAGTTCCCGCGCGCACACGTTTGGTTGGGGCGAGAACACGTGTAGGAGGCAAAGTCCAAAGTCCAAAATTGAAGATCCCCGGTCTTCGGTCTTCGTTTTCCAGACACCCAACAACAGGTTTGGAAAACGAAGACCGAAGACCGGGGATCTGCGTATTGTCAATGGGAGTAAAAGTGCAAAATAATTAATGCAAGCTTCACGAGCTTAACTCATCTACGTACAGCGTCACCTTCAAATAGGAGACGTTGCCATCAATAGGCCTATCTGAAGATCGAGAAAGCTGAGCATTACACATTGTACATGAGTAGAAAGAGCACTGAAAATTTTGAGTCTATTTTCAATGCAATATGATGTTGCGTTTTTAAATTAAAGCAGTTTTGTAGTGTAATTGGCAATGCAACAGAATATTGTTCGTGGATTTGAGCTGAGTATAATAATGAAATAAGTGGTAGGTTATATCACAGATCCCCGGTCTTCGGTCTTCGTTTTCCAGACACCCAACAACAGGTTTGGAAAACGAAGACTGAAGACCGAAGACCCGGAAGTTCCCGCGCGCACACGTTTGGTTGGGGCGAGAACACGTGTAGGAGGCAAAGTCCAAAGTCGGGCTCCCCGGATCCCTAGCTAGCGCACGTGTTTTGTACATTCAACATTGGGTCTTCGGTCTTCGGTCTTCGGTCTTCAGTCTTCAGTCTTCGTTTTCCAAACACCCTCCGAACTGGCTTATTATTTGAATTCTGCAGTTTAGTTTCAGCGATAACAGACTTTGGATGTATTTGGGAAAACTTAATATGTCATTAATTATTACCGAGACAAATCTTTCTTAGGATAACAAATCCAGTGAAAATACAGCTTGTACATAAAAGTGTATTCCTAATCCAAAGACAATGACAATCGCGTCCTATACCGGCTATTAAACACCTTGGTGGAGAGGAGTAATGTACATAAGTGATTTCCTCTAGGACATTATTGCCGTGCCGGGGTTGGAACCATACCTTTCGCATTCCCAGCTTATTCACCTCTTATGATTCTAATACCTGAAATTGAAAATCGACATACCTGTCTTTTCCGAGAGAACAAGTAAGAATAGGCTGCATATTTTGTGGAGGCAAAGCTGGATTGCCCTTGTCATCAAGGAGATTGAGTGTAACTGAAAATGGTTCACGGATTTGAACTGAAGAAGGGATATCTCCAATGTCGAAACGAGTGGCAGGACCCTCTATATTTCGGGGGTGGGGAGGAGCGGGAGAAGAAACAGCTTAGAATTGTCAGGTAATAGATATACAAAAAAGAATTACCATATATTCAGAGATTAACACGATTGCAAAGCCTTCAAAAAACTCAACTAAGTTGAGGTAATGTTCTATAGCTTTGTCAGTGACCTATTAAAATGTGCGAACAGTGTATCCCATGAAGAAAAAAAAAAACAAGACGAAACCCGCAAACAAGCTTGATTGTGATCAGTGATAATTGTGAACAAATTTCTTTTTTTTTCATATAAAAGAAGTAAATATGCTTTCAAATGATACATTGATCATGGTGATGGCAATGATTGATACATGCCTCCCTCATAGAGAAACTCTATTTGGAAAATGATATGCAAATATAAATCAATTTGTCCCAGATTTTGGTTAAATCGTGAAAACTAGTATCACATGAAAACATGACGTGAGCGAAATGTAACCTTTGATACACGAAATTCCCATTGTGTGATGATATTATGCATTCAATCACCATTTAACAATTTACATAAAACATGGGCCGATACTAACTGCAGGTGATGGCAATGGCGTACACACTTGTTTTCCCAACTCAATAAAATTCCTTCGGGCAACGAAAATGAGCTCCTCTCTTAATAGAAATGTTGCCCCTCCTGTGGTCATGGTGGTGAAAAGTTGCTATAATCTGATGTATTTTTTTCTTTTTTATGTGTTTTTTATGCAACAATTCTAAATCTGATGACAATGGGAGGTGCTCCTTACTTTAATTGTATGCAAGAATCACATGTCTCTTTAAAGTAATTGCAGTTATGCAAAATTTGATGTTCATAACGATTGCAGGTATCATTTCGGTACAAAATATGCCCTTTCTTTACCACTGCCATCGACAAAAACTCAACTATCAATTTTATTCTATTATGAGGGCTTACACGTGAAAACAACCTTCTCAGAATGTTTTAAAGTTTATGTTTCCTTCGGGCCGTGTTAGCATATCATCCAACGTTTTCAAGGTCTTGCCAAAACCTGGCACAGCTGGGTTTTAACATGTTATTTTCAATACGATGCTGATCGGTAATGCATGTACGGATGAATGCCGTCAAGGTATGGATCTAATTTAAATACACCTACTTTAAAGAAAATATAAATTCAATGCCATACAGCACATATTGTGGTCATAATCAATAACCCTCTGTTTTCATTCAGCACATTTCTGTTAAGATAGTTGTAAGCAAAAACACGCGTCTCGAAACATGTTTTACTAAGTAAATTAAACACATTTGACTGTCTGTAAAACACACATTATATTCATAGCATTTCACCTAATAACCAAAGAGGAAATTGACATTTTGTAATCGTGGCGAACATGACGCAAAATGGACAAGGACGGTCTCTTTAATATTGTGAACAGTTCGACAATTCCGTGAGATTTAGGGTTCAATTCATTTTTATTTAAAAAAGCAATATACAAATTGGCATCATGCATAATAGCAGTAATAAACAAATTCGCTTCATGGCTGGTTGTAATACAGAGTATCATGATAAAACACCAAAAACAGAAGACAAGCATGAGCATGCAGTAATGCGAAAGAAATGTTATGAATATCTATTGTCATATATTGTATAGTATTTTGTAATAATTAGATTAGACATTTCGTTGTCAGAGTTCAAATGAAGCGTAAAGGGCATACAGATTGTGCGTATCTGACATAGAACTTATTTTAAACCCCTATAGCTGCCTTGCTGATAAAATGTTCATTGGGTAATGCAAACCTATTACTGGTAATCTCTTTTCAATTCATAACAGTTTTCTAGACCCAAAATCAAATCTCAAGTGCTTGCGGGATGAAAAAAAATGAGACCCTAATATATTTTGATCGCATCAGAGCAATTTAAAGGGGGACAAATCATGCCAAACGTACGTCAATCATATTTTTGAGCTATATTAGAAAAGCGATGTAAGTACGATCCAAACAAGCTGACACACAAAGTTTAAAATGTCCAGAAAAAAATGGTCATTTTGAATGAGAGAAAAAACATGTTTCAACATTGTATTTTACCCCGAAATTCTGTCAGATGGTAGATTAATCAATCAACTTTCAGAAAATACAAAAAACTTAAAATAAAAAATTCCACCCAAACAACCTTTTTCAGCTGTTTACTCTAAAACTCCCATTACGACTTATTGGTCGTTTTGTGGTGGAAGGTCGCATTTGGTGAATCGATTGTGACCTATTTACGGTCAACTGTCTAAATGTGTCGTACACCAAATTATCATGAAATTTCGGTTTTTCCTCTTTTCGCCTTTTTCCCCGGGGCAGTACTAAAATTATATATTTTATAGTACAATGTTATAGGTCATCTAAAAAGAAAAAAAGAAAATCCCACATTTGAAAAATTGACATTATAGCCATTTTGTGTGTTTTGTGAGAATGGGACAGTTAACCGCCGCTACATCACAGTGACCGCGCCGATTTGGCCAATTCGAAGTTCCCATAATTGTGTATAGTGATGAGAACTTTAAACAAATTACAATTTTCTTACTGTTTGTCCGATTTTGTTCAAACGTCCACCAATATGCTTGTCTGCTTTCAAACAAAACAAATCATTACAAAGGTTGGATTGCCCTTTAAGCTTCTTTGTTTGACACTAGCTTTGCCATGTAGCACAACTATTTCTGGAGTTATCGCAAATTATATGATATTGGCAAGTGAGCATTTTTCGTGGGATTAGCCACTTACCAATGACTGTGAAGTGAATATCTTTCACTGGGAGTTCGTATCCTCCAGATGCTTCATGGGTCGTACTTTTCATGGTCACGGCAAGTCGTAAGATGTAATCCCCTAACTGGTATTGTGTGACAGCTGTCATTAGAAATGGTTTTAAAATGCAATTATTGATGAATTCTTGCTGTCATGTACAACTTTATGAATGCATTTTTTCTTACTAGTTCATTTAACACTTTGGAGTTTCACTTTATTCTTTCAGTACATCAAACTCTATAAATGACTTATCTTTCATCTTATATCTTTCATAATGTTGTGAACACCGGCCCTCCTTTTCGTTATTATTAATAACTTTACCAGATATTACATTTTTAACAAAACGTACTGTTTTGGGTTGTAAAGTTTTGTTTCGTTAATTAAGTTATGTTTGGTATACGTCTATTTGCTCGGCTCATTTTAATTCCGGTATTTGGGGAGGTGGTAGAGAAGGTGGGCATTTATAAGTACAAAAGCGTTTTATAACTTTTCTAAAAATTGACTTGTCATGTTACTCGAGCCTGTTATATTTTTTCAATCACAGAAATTTTTTTTGAGCATAGTGTTTAAAAAGTTATTGTTGGAATTCACGTGATTGCTTTAAAATACGAGGTTTCGGGGGTGGACTCAAAAGTCTACTTTGCTTCTTTGAACTCTCGTCCTCTCTTACCTAGTTTGGTGAAGACATAGCCTTTGTCCTTAAGGCATGACGTATTCTCAATGGAAACAATGCAGTCTTCCTTCTTGTTGTCTATCGACATAGTGACAGAGAAGATTAAACAGCAAGTTTTCATTAAATAGAGATTTAAACTTTCATCTTAAAAAAAAATCATTAGACAATATTTTTGCTACCTATTTCAGATTTAAAAAGAAAATTCAACGTTAAAATCATTTCATGAAGCTCGACAGTGTGTTTGTTACTCGTTGATTAAAAATATAAATGTAATGTTGATTTAATAATTCACAGCTTTTTTTACATTAACACTGCTTGATTTCACTTTCACTCTATCTAAATGTGTAGGCTATAATATACATGTACCTGTTTCTTGTTATGAACACAATAATGGTAGTCAAACTTCAAATTATTTGTTCGTTCTAGTACAGGCGTTTTGTCGCATTCGCTGCGTAATATGTTTATTATTTGATGTTTATCAAATTGTACCTGATATCTGGTAGTATACAGTAAATAGATAATGATAATATGACTCATCTTTAGGGTTATAATTATGAGATCGTTACCTTCAATATAAGGATGTCTTCCTTGTCTTCTTGCAGATATGGTTATCCTTAGGCAATAAAGTCTCAATATACCCCCCAAAGTCATTAAATTATTTGTTATCGGCTCAAGGCATTCGAGTTATTTTGTTTTATTCATTCACTATGAGTGCAGACCACTGATCTCTATGTAAGAATCGATTTTTACATAGAGATCAGTGGTGCAGACCGTAATCTTCATAAGCAACTTCCTCCGGAAAGGGAGGGAGGGGGGGGGGGGATGGGGGTAATATATGTGGTATTCTCCTTAAGACTATTCAATACTATATCATTAACTCTCATAGACGTATTCCTATTTGGGTCTGAGCCAAAAGTAGTCAACATGAACCCTAATTTTTCAGTTTAAGATTTGTGTCTGCCCTTGTATATCACATGAAAGCTGAGAATCTGTAGTTTATGAAAATGTACATGTCTCTTCATGATTGCGTTCCGTTTTTTTTTAATGACCTTTAAATGGAAAAGAGCGCCCTCAGAGCGCGACGGGACGGAATTACTAGAAAAAGCAATTAAGTAAAAAGTGCAAGGGCATTTGAAAAATAAAGATTGGAATTGGAATACTATATGCAACATTATTCAATGCCCAGTGCCAGTTCTGGCAATATTCTGTTATAATTGGGTTAATTTTTTGGTGCAAAATTGTATTTTGGGGCACTTTGACACCCCCTTTTTATTTTTTTGTAGGATAAAGTGGAGTTTATAGACTGAGGTCTTATAAAGTATCAATAAACTATCGTACCATCACTTCTGTACCATTAAAATTGATTCCCCTATATTGTGATGTGTTCCTTTTTTCCGTCCCGTCGCATTTGAATAAACAATAGAGATTGACAGTTTTCTTACCTGAACAATTTAGTTCTAGCACATTTTTTTTGAGAAAAGAACTATTTCATGAATTTCTTTTCAAAATCCCCATTTGTTTTGTAAACCTACATGGTGCAAAAGAGTCCACCCTCTGCAGTGATTTTTATCTCTTTAACTTAAATTAACAATAAAGCTTGCCACTTCCCTGTGCCTTAACATTTTAGTTCTACCATAGTTTAAAAGAAAAAAGTACAGTTGGACAATATTAAAAAAAATGTAATCCCCATTCATTTCGTACATGGTGCAAAAGTTTCCGTCCCGTCGCATTCCGTCCTGTCGCGCGACACCCATTCATCAATTTTCAAATTAAAAAAAATTGATTGGGCCAAAATCTTAGCTTCATGGTTAAAAGTCATGTGCTCTATCATACTAATCAAAAATCACGATAGGTAGCTAGTCTTCAATTTTAACTTCGATATAATTTTATTCTGAATTTGTCATAGAAAATGTCACCAATCTATTGTTCCGTCCCGTCGCGCTAACAAAAATGTTGTTACCATGGAACCGGAATTACGTTCAGTCTTGTGTTTGTAGTGGAATTGTTCTTCAATGTAAACTTATTATATAAGTAAAGGTATGCAGCAGGTAGCATTTCTTATTTTCTTGTGAGGAGAATAAATCCTACTGAATTCCGTCCTGTCGCGTTGACAGGACTTTTGGATCAGACCCATTTACTGGATACCTTTCGGTGATGAATAATAACAAACGGGTTATAAACGTAGTTTGATACATCCGATTTTCCTTCAACTTCACTATTTGCTTTTTTGGGTATGGCGTCAGGCGAGCCTCCATGTGGGAATATTTCAATTCAATATTGTTAATTTAAAGACATTTATTTCCAACATTCCAAGTCAAATGATGATAGTTTACAGCATTCA
The DNA here is from genome assembly GCA_025617745.1 of Heliocidaris erythrogramma. NCBI lineage: Eukaryota > Metazoa > Echinodermata > Echinoidea > Camarodonta > Echinometridae > Heliocidaris > Heliocidaris erythrogramma. The sequence goes on along the minus strand of CM046865.1, from coordinate 29,868,020 downwards.
CAACCTTCTCCAATTAAGTCATTATCTGTTGAAATAGGTAAATATTAAGTTCCGCAGGCTAAGAGCATTACATATTATAGACAACAATAAACTGTCGTCAAATAGATCTTGTAGAAAGGGTGCATCTATAAAATGGCGATGAATGGGATACAATGAAGGTCCGGTTTACACATAGCAAAATAAACATATTGAAACTTACTGATCCTCATCAACTTTGCGGTAACACTCAAGTGTTTTAGAGACTTTCCCCGAGAAGGCATTCTAGATATTTCTGCTCCTTCGGAGGTCCGAATGATTACCCGAAATCCTCCTGTTGACATAAATCATGACAACAAAATCGCTGAAACTCCCTAGATGTGGAAATATGATGTTAGAATATTATACAAATATACCAAGCTGTGAGAAAGTGTAGTGGAAATTATTTATCTCAGGAGGACTGGCATAGTACTAAAAATAGTTACTAATGCCAGTCCCTCCGAAGATATATAATTTCCACTACAATTTCGAACTAAATGCTTGGTATATTTGTTTTATATCCCTTCTTTACAACTAATAAAAAAATAAAAAAAAACATAAAACAATCATTTTGACTAACCTTATCCATAGTACTATACAACTACATGTAACTTTTATAAAAGTTAGACTTGAGTCTAAATTACATGACTTAGTCTTAGCTGTTTGATCAAAGTCCTTCGTTCGAATGTGACGAAAACATGCAGGGTGAACGGTGAAAGTCTACAAATTATTGCTACATGTAGTGTAGTACGATAATCTAGATCATGGTCTATGGGTATGCACGACGAATAGCTCACATTTCACTTTCTTCGTATTTGAACTGTCAGTGGAAGCAATAAAATCATCGATATTTGCCCCTTGTTAGATGAGATTAGATTTTATTAAACTCTATCGACCCCCAATCGGGAGTATGAGAGTCTCAACAAGAACACATGAATATGATTATACAAACGAACATATTTACAACTAAGAGGTCAAAGCGAACTTCCTCGGAGGCCGCCATGTTTGTTTTCATATCCGATCCGAACCGATTTATAGCCATACGCCAGTAGCTGATTCGGATCCAGGCGCGGGGCTAAAGTACCGGTGACTTGCGCCGATACTGCAGGCGGCAAGGTTATGAGCAGTCTGTACAAGGTCAAGGACTCGCTTAGCGGGTTGTCCGAGCGTTCGAAGTTGACACAATTTTTTTTCAATGAACAGTGGTGTGAGCATGCGCAGTAGCGTCTTGGAAGAAAATATTAAATAGAGCATGCGCAGTTCTGCCCAGGAAAAAATAGTTAAAGATATTCTGAGCTCTGACAGAGATTTGCTTTTTCCTAGTTAAAGTATATTTTATCACGTGATCACCAATTGACCAATCATGTATTTAGAATACTCATGAATATTCATAGAAGGGATATAAACAAGCATATCCATGTATGTGCATGTATGAAATTATCACTCAATTAGGAAATATGACACATTATTACAACACAACCTGAAATCATATGATTGGAAATCGGAACATCACAGTAGACCGACAATGCCCCCCCCTCTTTTTCTCTCTCTCTTTCTCTCTCTCTCCTTCTCTCTCTCTCTCTCTCTCATTTCTCTCTTCTTCTGTCTCGCCTTTCTTCATTCGTCATGTTTGTCTTTTTTGTTCGTTTGGTGCTGCTGTTGGTGGAACTGTTTTATATTTTTCCCGTTTATACATGTGTGTGTATATATACATATATGTATGCGGGTGTGTGTGAAAATATACAGTGCGTATCAATAAAAACTATACCCACCTTCTAATTAAAACGTTGTGCCCAATGTGACTTTGAAATTTATTTCATGGTGAAAACTTTTGTCTGTCCAGCGGTACCTCATTCATGACATTTCTGCCATGGATGACTGAGCACCAGGGTTTTCAAAAAGTGTCGTCAAAGTCTCCTTGCTCCAAGTTTGGGGTGAATCAACGAATGAGGGTCAAGTCATATCAATATGTTACTTTAGTCTAATATCATTTTAAAAGTTGAATTCTCTTTGTGCTTCAATGCTTCATTTTGAGGCAGTGCATCTGAGCTTTCAAATGACCTTATTTTAACCCAAATGATAATCTTAATTTATTCTAAGAGCCTTCTAACTTCTTGTCTCGTGATAACTAAAAAAACACCTCTGCTCATTTGTCCATTGCACCACTTCACCTGCATAAGGTGCACACGGTGTTTTTTATCGAATAGCACATGAAAGGCAAAGATTTCCTGACCGTAAAAACCGAAAAGAATGCAAGGAAGGATAATCTGTTGAGAATTACCAAAGTCATTGATAGTTCCCAAATAAATGCCGTCCATTTGAATGACTCAGGCTTCCCTTAAACAATGGATGCGGATGAATTGGCAAGATTATGTGATAATAATAATAATACAATGCTTTGTTTAATAATAAAGATTAGTGTCTTGTTTACCCAGGGTAGCCTCATTAGTATTATAATATTATACTGTTCTACCTGAGGGCCCTGCAATCATATTATTACCCCGGATTTAGCCGAGCGACCATGATAAGGTGCTCAAGAAAACATAAATTTAGCTTGTTATAAGCCCTTTCTTGAGTTTGAGTTGGCTTTAACACCTTTTCTATTCAAATGCACAAAATCAATTGAAAATAACTCACCAATTGTTTTCAAACTGAAGTAGCTAATGCATAATAACCCACATTTGCTGCTTCATCCAGAAGTTGGTACAGGAGGATTTGGACAATACCTTTTTGAAAAACTTGCTGCTCAGTCATCCGTGGCAGAATATAAGTTGCTCTTTACTATGAAATAAATTGCATGCTCATTGGAGTTATAACTTTTTAATTAGAAGCTGCAAAGATGGGTATACTTTTATACGCAATGTAGGTGTTTGTGTGTGTGTATATATATAGGCGAAATATTGAACATTTTGTGTCTAACGGATTCATTTATTCGGTGTCTTCTATTTCTAATCTCCGTCGCAGAACGTTTTGAACTATATATATATATATATCTATATTACGCTAAGGATTTGGGACCCTTTTTTTATAAAATTCAAGACCTAGGCCATAATAGCACAAATTAATTTTTGCGAGTTTCACAAAAGTAACCAGTACTCACTCAAAAGTAAAATATTGTCTGTACTCACAGTGTCAATCGATGAAACAGACCCTCACGCATAATTGTAGGGGAGAAAATCATATCAATATCGTGAAATTATGATTTTGGAGGATATTTCCAATTAAAAGTTCTTTGATACGCACTGTATACATAAGTATATAGCGTAGAGATATCTCGGAACGATTACGATCTCGAGTCGTTAGGGTGATTTATAGGTTTAGGTTTCCAGAACGCACCGGACCTCCTCTATATATCAGTTTTCAAATAACCATTGTACGCAGTTTCTATCAAATAAACTTGCAATGTGGTGTTTAAATGCAAGTTTTTGCCGGATCCACATAAACACACACACACACACACACCCACACACACACCCATTCACATACATGGACTTGTGGGGAACTCTATTCATTTATGCTATTGTATTTTGTACCCCACAAGCATGACGGAATAAAGGGCATCATTGTGCTCTTTTGTTCTCTGTACCCCACAAGACTATCTATGTAAATAGACTACGATGCTACAAACATGTGACGCAAAAGACTTACCCATCTCCTTTCCTGATTGCAGGGTCAACTTTCCATTTTCTCCTTCCTTCATGTTGTGCCCATCTTGCCATTCGTGAACGATGTATTTTGGTAACCTGACAAATGAATAAATGTGCAATTTAGTCCTTTGATTTCATTATGTCAACAGAATAACAAAAATATCAAGAAAATGTCCTCGCTATTGTCGCTATTAGTTTTTAGCTACTCAATGTATTTCCTCTATTTTTCGTATACAAAGTGTGAGGAAGCAAAAAGTGTAGAACTGAAAGAAGTGCCATTTGCTTTGTTTTCATTATTCTACACTTGCATGATGGTAGAACACAGCCCCATATAAATTCTTTTTGGAATACTTACATTATCATTACTTGTTTGGTGTCCATAATTTCACATATCGACAAAAGGGGGAGAAGTAGTAGATTGCATTTAAACTTGCATTATCCCAGAACTTATCATTCCATTATCAATAAACCTGTTATTATATTCATTATAGTATTCGTTACGACGCGAATCTTCAAACAAGTCTGGCTCTTCAAACAAGTGAGAAGCTGACGTTTATCACATTATTACACTCATTCATATATGTGACCCGACGCCTCAAAACCTACAATAAGTTTTTTTTTGTTTTATACATTTTCTGAAAGTAGAGATTTTCAGCTTTCCAATGGTATATCACTTGCCTAGTTTACTCAATGATAACACCTTTAAATATCACATTTAGAATCAGTATGTACCCAGCAATCAATAACTCCTATTTAGAGAAAATGGCCGTTTAACTTCGGAACAAAAGAGTGCTAAACCTTTGCTCTCTGTGTGCGCCCAAGTAAAACTGGGTATGCAAATAGCCATAGCAACTGGTATGAAGGGTTTATCAGATTAGGCTGAATTTTGGCAAGCTGCTCCAAGAGGACCTATTCATTACTCACTCCAAATATCAATTTAATACCTTTAGAAGTAAAGTAGTAATTTGACATTGAATGAAAGTATTACCGAAGCTCTCCAAACATTCATTAGCTCCACAGGTGAAAAAGGGAGTCATTTTAAAATGCTCCAGAAACATATTTCTAAGTGGAATTACGACTCACAAACTTGAGACATGATAGAATGATAATGAAACTACCCATTTCTATCAAAGACAGAAAATCGACTGATCCAAGCAAATTTACTATTTTGGGCTATTTGCTACGTTGTGGTCCGTGCGACTTATTGTAGGTTTGGAGGCGGCGGGTCACATTTTAGTAATTATTTTTATTTTTATCACTATCATTATAATTGTTGCTGTTTTCGCTGTTATCATCACTGGTATCAGTATTATCATTAGTATTAGTGGTAGTGTTAACCATGGGCGGAGCCAGGATTTCCTAAAAGAGGGGGCACAGTGTCGTAAAGTACTCAATAAAGGGGGCATTTTTTTTTAAATTGTGTGCCAGTTGGTTTTCATAGGGGGGGGGGGGGCACGGGCCGGTTTCACCCCTATGTAGATGCGCCACTGGTGTTAACACCATCATTTGAGAGAAATAGTCTCTGAGAAAGGAGGGGGGTGGCAAAGCAAAAACCGAAGAAAAATGTAAAAAGAAAACAAAAGTTCTCAAATTTTGCCCAGGGTCATTCACTTGTGTAATATTTCAAAAACGGAATCAAATCTGTGTGCTATGGCTAACAGCCTTCCATATTAAAACGTAAGGAACTAAAGGTCTGGGTAACACGAACTAACTTTCCTTCCTCCTGCCCGAGGCTTCTGTTTAGGTCTTCCTCATTTGCTGTACGGTCGAGCTCTTGCAAGGGGTACTCTCCTGTTTCCCCTTTGTACACCACCTTTGGTTCCTAGCATGAAATTGACGAAGATGAATTAGAATTAAGGATATCATAACTCAATAAAGCCAATTCAAAAATGTTATGAAGCACATAATTGATCATTTAAATTTACTGAATATTAACTACAGTCACTTTTTCATTTTTGAGATATTACAGTATTATAGCATGAGCTTTGAAATTTGAGCCCGTCTCCTGTACGGAATGGCTTGTCACCGATGCCGATTGAACATGTTGAATGGGGAAGTACAGAGTCTAGCACTCGAAAACTTATCACTATATTAAACAAACAAATATATTGATTGATTAATTATTTTTAGAAATAATAAATAAATTAAATAATTAATTTATCAGATTTAATTCGCTATAGCTTTACTGCTTTTTATGAATAGTTCCAACAGGCATTATGTTTAATTTTATTTGAACGTTGCATGGAAAGAAAAAAAATGATAATTCATATTGATCTGGTATTGGCGTCTTCTTGCATGTTGAAATAGTCTAGACTGATTATTTCGTCTTTAAAATCATGTCAGTTTATTCATTTCTTAACAAAAATAAAACTGTTACAACTGATTTTCTTTTTCATTTCAGTTTCTTTTTTTGACAACATCACAACTAAACCCTTCAAAAACGTTCTGCAATTCAAGTTTAAGCATTTATATCTCTCTAGTAACTGTACGACCATCATCAAGTTTGATATCATTGTAAAGCTTGCTTATTCACCTTCACAATGATACCACATTTGTATTGATTATGTAATCACGGAATGTGCAGTGCCCCTAAATATAGGGCAAAGTCAAAAGTGAAAAGTTGCAGAATGCATTGTTATTGATCACACTGAGTTCTCAACTGGAATGAAAGGTTTTGTTTCTTTGTGTCAGGAAGGAAATTTATTTTTTATTCTTTTTGTTAATCTACCAGACAAGGTATGAAATAAGATTGTGACATGTGGGTTAATTAATTGCAAATTAAATTCATTTATGCATAGCATTAATGTTGTATGTCAGTTGAAGCTTGTGCAAGCCATTTAGTTGAATGGCTGCGCTGCGGCAGAGGTATTTCTAACAGTCCTCTGTCTATAGACGGTATTTTGTTTATAGGTTTGAATAGGAATGCCTGGTATTGTAATGTTTTCCGTTAAGGCACATTTTAGGAAGTTGTTTATAGAAATAGAAATATTTAGTATTGTAAGGCTTTTCCGCTCATACAGATGTTCCTTAGTTAGGAAAGGTTATAAATAAAGGATCACGTTAGATACTCGGGGAGAACACTTTTAAGCTAGTCAATATGTCACACATCAGTTAGGGCAGAAGTACGTTTTTCTGGGGGTAAATCTTCTTCACGAGATGAGAGTTCCAACTGCCCGTTATACCGTTCTCGCATGAGAGGATCCGAGACCCATCGATGATATTAACCAAAGGGAGGCTCCGGGGGACTCTGACTGGGGACGGCGCTATTGGGGGCCGAGTCGGCGTGACGTCCAGCAGAGGGCAGACAATATAGGCTTATACATGAAAGTTGGATCGTCATTATTTAAGATAAGTTTGTTTATGTATGTTTATCTCATCAATTCACCATATTGTATGGTTTCCAAACGTGCCATTAAAGACAGAAAATCATAGAAAAGTAAACCTTGAATAATAAAGTTAAAACATAATTTTACATTATCTCATCGAGTTTTGTAGCAGTAAAAAAAAATCCAGAGGTTAATTTCTTGACACTTTGTTTTTGTTCCTTTTGGTTTGTTTAATTTTGTATTAGGTGTGCATGTTTCTGCTGTAATCCCTTGTTTGGTGGACAAGTGGAATTATTCTTTTGTTTTAAGATGGAATGTGTTTAAATCAGCAACTCTTGGATTGCTTTTCACTTCAACAAACACATGTTCTCTCTCTCTCCCCTCTCTAACGAAACAAAAACAAACACAAATACACAAATTTGCAAATGACAAAATGTTTGGCACTTTTTATTGAGTAACATGCACATCAAATGTGGAATAGCAAAGGATCAGAAGTTCAGTAGCGAGTAGAAGATCCGAATACAGCTACGACAGCCTGGTGATGCGTTGCTGTGGGATGAGGTTCCACTCTTCGATAAGGATCTGTCGCAACTCCTGCCGGTATTCGGTGATGATCCTTGCTCTGTGTGGGCGGGCGTTGTCATCTTGGAAGATGGCGTTTGGTCCAAGATTGCGCATGTATGGGATGACCTCTGGCCGAAGAATGTTGTCTCGGTATCTCTCTGCTGTCAGGTTTCCATCAACGATGATAAGCTGTGTCTTTCCCTCAGCAGATATGCCACCCCACACCATAACACTGCCTCCTCCAAACGCTGTTACCCGGTCGATGCAGCAGTCGGCGAAGCCACACTTTCACCCTTCCGTCCAGTTTCCTCAAGCAGAATCTGGATTCATCTGTAAAAAGGACATTCTGTCACATTTCCCGGTTCCATCGAAGTGTTGACCAGCGTTGACTGGAATGACGATGCAAGGCCGAACGTGGTTTTCTTGCTGCCTTGTGAGCTCTTAAATTGGCTGCGTGAAGTCTGTTCCTGATGGTCTGGTCGGAGAGTCAGTCGCTTGGCAAATCTTCGAGCAAAACGTCCTTGCAAGTTCCTGGAAGATAACCTTAGATTCCGCAGGGCAGAAAGGGTCAGGAAGCGGTCTTCTTGTTGGGTTGTCTTCTTTGGACGACCACTCCTTGGTCTGTCCTTCACATCCCAAGTTTCCCGGAACTTTGCCAATAATCTGGAGATGGACAGTACTGGGACTCACTCCAAATTGAGCAGCAACTTCTCTTTGGGGAATACCGGCTTCGATTTGGCAGATTGCTCGAGCCTTCTCAACATTTGATAGACATGGCATGTTAACATACGCGAACAGCTACTCTTTTAAAAGTAAGCACTACCAAGCATAAAGCTTGTGAAAGTCACATTTCATCTACCAAACAGGAAATAAACTTGTCGAATCATTCATGACCTATTCAACATTCACACACACCCGACATTGCAACAAAAGCAATAGACAATAGCCAAGATAGCCATTCAATTTGCAGCTTCTCACCTTTGACTTTGCATATTATCAACGGCCAAAACACACTATTTGAATAAAATTTCCGCACTTGTATATATATATGTGACCCGACGCCTCAAAACCTACAATATGTCGCCAAAATTATTTGTTTGTTTTATACTTTTTCTGAAAGTAAAGATTCTCAGCTTTCCAATGGTATATCACTTGCCTCGTTTACTCAATGATAACACCTTTAAATATCACATTTAGAATCAGTATGTAACCAGCAATCAATAACTCCTATTCAGAGAAAATGGCCATTTAAGTTCGGAACAAAAGAGTGCTACACTTTCGCCCTCTGTGTGCGCCCAAGTAAAACTGGGTATTCAATTGTCCATAGCAACCGGTACGAAGGGGTTATCAGATTAGGCTGAATTTTGGCACGCTACTTAAGGAGGACCTATTCATCACTCACTCCAAAAATCAATTTAATACCTTTTAGAGGTAAAGTAGTAATTGGAGAGGTTATGTGCACTTCAGAAAAATAACTCTGGGAGTGATAGAGGTGCCTCATGAACAGCTTTTGTTTCCCCCATTAAAAAGAATACTTCCACCTGGATATCATGGAATGCACCATTAGTGCATAATTCCACAATGATTACATGGCATTCATGAGCACATATCAAATATTAGTGTCAGTGAGTTTTAGAATTTGGTACAGATGACCTATATCTGCTCATGCTCAGATTGCATCTACGAACTGGCTTATTCTTCAGATTTTTTTATTAAGTGACAGCACCTGTTTGGGGATTTCACGCGCTATGACAGAGGCAGCGAAAAGTCGCGCATGCGCACTACCTACCCCAGAACCTGAATGTTTCAATGGCAAGCAAAACACGTTTTTATATGTGTTTTTTTAGTTGTGTAAATGGTAGGTAAAAACACAGCTCTTTTTTTCAAATTAGGTTTTTGCTGCGTAAATGAGCCTCGTGTCATACAGAAATGTGGAGCGCTCATTTTATTTTACCGGGTATTTCTTTGTGAACGTCATTTGTGAAAGTGGCTTTTACCAGTTTGATTTCGAACTTTCCTCCTGATGCGTACACATCTTCAGTGTGTTCTCCTTCAATTAGAAAAGACTCGATGCGACCATGGTCAATCTTAGTCTTGTTCCGAGTCCGTACCTGGAATGTGAAGAACGATATTGAACTTTCTGTTATTAAAAGGACAATTTTCTTTCTACATATGGACTCTCTAACCAATTTGGTATAATATAGAAAAGTCTGATTAAATAAAATCGACCTCTATAATTCTTAATATGATGTATAATATGGGCACAACCTGAGGACCTGTACCTCAGTGTGCTTGTATAAATAGAACTTCTATACTGAGATGTTATATAAAATATTTAAATAATGGCCACAGATAGTTTCAGTGGTTTACATAACACCCTAATTACATATCCTTTTAATCTAGGAAGCGTTTGTCTGAATGTCAAAACAACATACAGGACTGTTTTACATATCTGCAAGATTTGTCAATTTATCTACGTTTGATTTCATACACTATTTATTTATATATATAATACACAGTGTTAATAACAAACGAGGAAACTCGGATTCCACCTGAATATAGCTGCAGTACATGTCGATGCAGTCAAAGATACTCTCGTCGGTAGCCTAAGAAATATATTTTGTTTTATTACACACTTTTATTAGATTACTAAAATCTGGCCATGGATGGACAACCGAACAGTAGCATAATTATTTCCTGATTCATGTCAATAGGCCTTCGCCCAAGTTGTTAATGAAGTACTGTTGATGGTCAACCCAAGGTTTTGTAGAATGGCCTCCAATCCAAATGAATGCGCTTAATTGAAAACAACTTGTTAACACCATTCATGCCAAAGTTGGGCAAAGGCAAATTTGACAGCCTTTTAAAACATTGCCAGCGCTCAGTCATGATGTCATATAATGTGGGTGAGCGTGGTATCAAACGAAAATAATAAATTATCAACTGAAACATCATATTGTATATCAGCCATTGTAATGGGTTTAGGGATTTGGAGCTTGAATATAAGTTCATATTTTACTGCCTCAAGCTGTATATTTATTTACAACCTGTCTAGATACTTTTGCCACTCACGAATCCTTACCAGTTGGCCATGTTGAAACGTAAGACCATCCCAAACAATAGCCATGAAGCGTGTCCACACTCTCTTATTTCGAACAGTGTGTTCTATCGGTACCGAGAAGAGGATCTGTTTGTCATGTTCCTTGTGACATTTCTGTAGCCACTCTTTGAAGATCTGATGAATATCGGCCCTCTTGGAGTGACTCTAAAGAAAAATACTTTTGACATTTTAGTTATTCTTTATAAACAACTTGGATTAAAATCTCCTTCAAGGGGTTACTCTACCGCGTGTCTGTGTGTTGCATATTATTGTATTTACTTTCTATCCATTGCCATACTTATTCACACAGACACTCACATACTCACTCATACGCCCAACCTCAGAGCCCCCTTTTCCATTCACGCGATGAAACGAACTTCACCTCTTAACATCAACAATCAAGCAAATTAAGTTTTTTTTAACTATATTTCAAATATTTCAGAGAATTCAAAACTTGCTAACATGGTTAGGAATGACGGACACCCCCCCCCCCCCCCAAAAAAAAAAAACAGCCATAGAAGACTGGTGGCATTAACAAACATTATGTATGCACAGAAATATAAGTTGACATATTTATAAATAATTCAGAATGATATTGCCTCTACTTCCTCTAGTATTTTCTGAACATACTAAGCTTAACCCTTTTTCTCTTCACAATCTGCGACAGAGATTGAATATCTAGCATTCGAGGGCTGACTCAATTTATGACGTGTCTTTTGTAAAATAATGTATGAACTATTCGATATTTCATTGGCTTAGTTATTTTTTTCTTATTCAAATGACTACTGCAGTTTTGTACTTTCATACAAAGTAATTACGAAGCATATTTAAATTGCCATGGATTAAAAAAAAAAAAAAAAAAATCATTCGTTTTCTTGGTTCTGTCCACAACATGTAATGAACATTAATGCACTGCGTGGAATCATAAGAGACTGAACAGCTATCTGACCACCATAATTATAATAAGCGATTACTTTCTTACCTGTTCATTCTTGACTTTAGGGTCAAAAATGACACCTTTGTCCCTCAGTGTGTCTTCCAGATCCAAGAAAGTGAGTTTGTTAGTGCTGACTCTGAATACGTCATTGGTGAACAACACACCCGATAGTCTATTGTAGCACTCTGAAGGTATAGCCCTCTCACCCCTCTTCCGACTACACCAGGTGAATCTATGTTCGAAATAGACGAGAAATATAATTAAGTATATACCAGTACGCTTTAATATGTTTCACTGTTTTACTCACACACACGTTTGTAGTTATACGTCGACCCATATTACCAGACTGCATTCTATTTTTGGAATAATAATATAAATTCTTTTGCTCCACTGATTTGAAATGAAACTTGGTCCTTTTTGTAGTACTATACAATGGAATAATAAAACCCCTCTTAAAAGATTTTTTTTTTTTTTAATTCGGGGAAATAATACTTTTTGGATTTTCTTTTTCACTTTCCAATAGGAAGTCAAACCATTTTGATGTTTCAGCATAACATTCACGCAAAAAAAAGGGGGACAAAGAAAATAAAATTGGATTTATTTATGTTTTTAGATGGTTGCTACATGTTTTGGAACCGAACTCTTCAAATATGACCCTACTTTTCTGTTTAATCTGTTGTCGCATTTTCAGAATCTCCACGAAAAAAAAATTGGTTGCATACATTTTTTCTATGAATAAAACAATTATGGAGCAAACAAAAGTGCCAGCATTGTAAGATGATTAAAGAAATACAGGAAAACCAACAATATTGTTTTTAGCACAGTCATTGTACAATTGATCATATTCCTCTTGCGTTTTCAAGACTTGCGATATAAACGAACATCTACTGGCGAGTAACCTTGTCGAAAGGTGTTGTGTCGATCCATGTAGTATAAGTTCATTTCCGTAAATCATAGACAGTGGATCACGATACAAGAAATATATACATTAGTGACAACGTGACTAGTGGCTTTTTTTTGGGGGGGGGGGGGACACATTCGACTCGTGCCCCCGCCCCCTTTAGAATGAAAATCTGGGGGTTTGGAGGGGGGGGGGGGGTGGTGGTCAGAGAATTATGGAGGAAAACTGGACACCCATAACCCCCCCCCCCCCCTTAACTGATCGACTTTTGGAGAGGTGGCGAGACCCAAAAAATTGTATCTACTATGATCGTGATCTAAGATCGTGTTACACCAATCAACTAAACATAGTAACATTGCACATTTAATAAAGTCAATCTTAATTTAAAAAAACAAAAATCATCCCAAATTTACGTATAACTACAGTTGAACAAGTCCAACTAAACAGGTGGGCTGGGGAAAAGTCTTGAAATTATAATATTGATGTATGAAGTAGGCATGTTCCTACATAACAGCTTTGACGCGTGCACAGTGCAGTGACTTAAAATGTCAAAATGATGTGAAATCAATTATAGACCATAGACAAATTAAAACTTACAGACGAAAGGTAGCACCCGCGGATTGCCTTATTTGCATATAAGCTGTAGCGTCACCATTCAGGCTAAGCGTATTCGGCCTCGCCAATTTGGTACACTCTAAATGAATCAGCTCTTTGTGAAAAACTAGAAATCCGATCCAACCTTGTAAAATTTTGCAGGAAAATTATGCTTCGTTTTTAAAGGCGATCGAAATACGATATTTTGAGCTTTAGTTTTAATTGTGGCATAACAGCCAACGATATGCTGATGCCATTACTTGCCTTCTTTGGAATATTTATACATTCTAATTATATTTTAAGCTTTCATGCACTTTTTTTGTTAATTTGTTTTCTTTTTGTTGTATTTTTAAACATTGTACTCTAAATGCTTTGTAAATTATTTTATGAAATACTAATGACTTGTACATGTACATGTATATGATATTTTCCCGAAGCCCACGATACCCCCAAAATATCGAAAAGTATCGAGAAACACTTTATGCATTATTCATTTTTGTTTTGCATACTCCGATTTATCAAAATGGACCTCACCTTATGAATATGAATGTTCTTCAAAAGGAATGATTTGACCTTTTCGTCACTTCCGCTGTGAGTTTGACGTCACCCGCACAAGGTAAAAAAAAAGTTATGGAAAGTTTAGAGGTGAGTACACTTGTATTTATGATTAATTTTCAAAAAATGAGAATATATTTATCAAAAAAATTCGGCCATTGTGAATGATCTGTTTCAATTTTACCACATTTTAAAATGATTCTATAGAGCTGTATGTCATGAAACAATGTGTAATCTACTCTCGAACGTTCAAAACAATTTTCAACGTCATGAACCAATGTTGCAGCTCAATTTCCCTAACCACCGTGTCACTCGTGACGGCTTACCCGGACTCTCGGACGTGACTATCTCGATACGTTTCGATAGATGATCTAGTTAGAGAGGAGTCAATAGCTGACAGATTTAGTAAACCTCTAAATATATCGAACTTAGTCTGTATGTCGATGATTTGGTTTATCTAAGTTAGATGTAGACACATAGACTGTTATATTCTGAAAGACAAAGGGCCCATATGAGGCCCTTTCTAATTGATTCAGTAGGGTATTCTTGTCCGAATTTTAAAAATTTAGAATGAGGAGGGGATTCCGTGCTGAATGCTATTTTGCCAGAGACCAGTCAAGGTCCCCGCCCAGGTCCAGGTCTACCTAGTGTAAATGTTACAGTTTGTTATAAATGCCGTGTTGTAATTTTAAAGCAGTGGTTACTGGTTCTTAGTAAAAGTTAATTTGCATGAGTTTACTAACGTTAGATAGGCTTTGGCCCCTTTTTTCTTCTAAACTTGAGACAAGGCCAAAGGCAAGCATGATGAAGTTTTATTTATATATTTTTTCAAGGGAGAGAGAGGGAGACTGGGGATTCTTGATTCTACTATTTGTAGACCAGAATCAAAACCCCCATGAGAGGTAATAATAGATCCCCACAGATTAATATATGGATGGCCTTGTTTTCAGTATCGCATTCATTAGTCTTATCATGTTGACTTGATTTCCCTCAGATAAACATGACAAGGAACTAACTTGTGGCTGATCTAATTGAAAATCTAGACTCACTAGAGTCTAGAGCCTAAACGTCTACGTACTTGCACAACTCACCAACTGTTGGCGGTACCGGATGAAGCGGAAAGCCCTACTATTAAATAATTTGTTGAGACGTTAGAAATAAAAAGGTAGGTCTAGATCTAACTAGTTAGACCTAAACTTAGTATTACAGCTAAAAATTATAGGTCTGGTAGTGGTAGTCGATCCAGGATCATTTTAGTGGGGGGGGGGGGGGGGGGGGGGGGTTAGTTTACATTGTCCAACCAAAACAGCAACAACAAAGAAATCTTTTTTCTGAGAGAATGGTCATTGCATTTTGTCCTTTACCTTTATCCACCACTGAGATCTGTTTTCTTCAATGTAATATTAAATTAGCTTTTTAGTGTCTTTAAAAATCAATTATGAGATCTTTAGGGGATGTTCGGTGTGATGTCAGTATATATATCATTATTTTATTAAACATTTCAATAATTCCTTCAAACAACAAAACGAAATAAGAACTTATGTAAATGATAGCATTATTTATTATTATTTCTTCATTATTATTACTATAATTATTATCAGGGCCAAAACATTACACTTTCAATTAAAATCCTTGAATATTGTTAGGATGGATTGTTCATGTAGATAGTTATTTATCCTTGTCTTTGAAATGGTCAAGAGGGTTTTCTTAATACAGGATAATGCTTCTCTACTTCATCAAGACTACAAAATATGATGATGAAGATGAAGGCTTACCCACTAAAAAGAAATTCTGAGAGGAACAAATAAATACTTAGGTGCTCCAGTTTTGCATTCCCACTTATTCTATTTCATAAAAAATCTTTATAGATAATAAAGAATCCCTTCCTTGTATGAAAATAAATTACAATAATGATGATTTTACATGTTCCATATGGAGTCAAACCATGTTTTATATTATTGAAGGAAAAAAGTGAAATATATCATTTCATATAATAAAATACATAAGGAAAAGTGAGTGCATGACATCATCGGTTCACTCATTTGCATACCGCTCATGTTATGCATATCACTGTTTCATGAAATAATGCAAAACTTCAAAATGCTGTAACTTTTTATTTTACATCCGATTTCAGTGAAATTTTCACTGTTACGCTCGATTAATTTTACTCTGTTTATTCAAATCAAATTAGGATGGACTTGGCCTTTAATAGGAAGCTCTAAATTTCAGGGGTTTTTTAAAATTCTAATTGGTGCTTGTTTAATTATCAAATACACAATAGATGTTATTTTCTAAAAATCTGTCCTCTTTCTATCAACAGACATGGATTTCTTCAGTGAAATAGCCCCCTGCTTTGATCAACATGTATTTCTTCTGGGTCCGCTCGCTATTCATAAGGACCGCTATTCATAGAAAACCGCTATTCATTTAACACGCGTTATGAATAGCAGTCCTTATTAATAGTTATGAATATAGGTCCTTATGAATAATGTGGTGAGGTAATTAGTCTATGGTTTACTTTTAGAAAGACCGCTTTTCATAAAAAACCGCTATTCATTTGTTATGGATAGCTTATGAATTACTATTTTATTGATGATCTACTGAGAAAATCCATCTATTCAACACTTCATTTGACTTAAAACTATAGAATTTGGTTTCTATGTGTGTTTCTCTTCCCCCTTTTTTATATTTAGATGCATAATACTAGTAATATGCAATATATATGTACCAACTAAAAAGGAGAGGAATCATTTAATTTAGATTTCTTAGAACTGTCAACATTATCTTTGTTTTTAGGAGTAAAATTGTTGTCATTGATGTGTTGAACATTGAACTTAGATGGTCATTTATTTCATGTAATTATCATTTTTTTCTTTTGTGGGGTGTAGTGGGTAAATCTTTAAATTGTAATTCAAATAATTTACTTCTTGCAAAGTGATTGGAATTTAATAACGTATGATTAATTTAGATTGAAATTCATTTTTTTTTAATGCATGTACATATTTGTACTACTCTCAAGAAGAGAATATTATTTGACCTTGACAAGTCGACTGTGCTGGAACTCTATTGTATTGTAATATATGAAAAAAGTGTATGACTGCAGATAAAAATCTAAATTATGTTGGGTTTTTAAAGGAGAAGAAGTAAACATATATTTAAGAAGTAATATAATGTCTAAACTTATCTAAAGACTCCTCATTTCTGAATGAAAGAAAATATTCATTAAAGTGAGAATCTCTCAATCGACCTGTGTGAACAATTATTGTACCTTAAAGTAGAACACTCAAGAAAATCACAAATATGGCAATTAATGTATCACTAGAAATTGGGAAGCTTACAGATGGCAATCGTATAAGTTTTATGTCAACTGCGTATATGATGATTATAAAAACAACATAAATAAAAGCTCTTCTCAGCATGTGGAATATCCGAGGATTCGCCAGAAATATAGCGATGTTTTGATGTCGTCATACGAGGGATCGATCCTGCTTAAGCAGACGACGTCCTATAATGAATGAACGTAATTGCAATGCAATTATTTATCAAATTATAAAGAGTTTGGTACATTTAAACATGACCTTATTTCACACCATTCTAAAAGGGAAAGTGAACTGATTCTGATAACTAAAACCGTTTGATTGTAAATACACAGGAGAAGGGTCAATGATCAATGAAATAAACCCCATTTTCAAATTGAAAAGCCCTGCGAATAATAGCTGGATGGTATTCGTTCCCTCTTGAAACGCCGAACATGCCGCGGTGCAAGCAGCTGAAAATACAATGGCGTCTTATTTTGTTTACAAGTGACTGATTCCTTTATTTTTTTAACGCTGCATTTTTCATCAAAATAATACCATACACGAAGTTAAGAGTGAGGCAACAGACTAACATTAAGACTGACGCTAGTCAAGTAAGAGAAATAAGTGAAGAGGAGATGACAAAACAGGCACTGAAAAATGTGTATAATGTTATGGGACATCGTCTGCTTAGACAGGACTCGCCCCTCTTGTGTCGTCACACATCTCAGCAGCGTTCAAGGAGCTTTTCAGCTGCTATATCGGGGGCTGTATTTTACCGTTTTATAATTGATAATAATCATTAATTCAAATGTTTCCAAGCTTTAAATTTGGATAACCTTGTTTAATTTATGCCATCTATGCAATAATAAGTATTAAGCCAATATTTAAAATCATTAGTGTTCTACTTTAAATCTTGATGTAAGAAAGATACACATGGAATTGAAAGAAAATCTGTGAACATGATAAAGGCCCTTTCACATTATATCAGTGAAATGAACCAGGACGTGTCATCGAGGTGTATGTATGAGAGAGAGGGGAAGGGGAAAAAGATGAGAACAGGCGAAAGTGAGAACATTTGGTGAAAAGGAGAGGGTGGGGGGGGGGGGGGGGGATGGGGGTTGAGAGAGAGGGAGTGTGTGAAGAATAAAGGTTCAGTATATTAAATCAGTTCGGGTCAATTAAAATGGACGAATTTTCAAGGTTCATATTCTCTTTGAAAGATATTCACAAACTTGGCAGCAATGAGAAAGTTGCCCCTTAAGAAAACCTAAGGATACCTCTTCGCCTACACCTAATATTTTATTCTTGCCTTCCATCACACATCCCCCCCCCCCCCTCCCGTTTTTTTTATACTTTATCATACTGGTCAAGGAGAGTAAATTTATTATCTTTGAAAAATCAATCATTTTGAATGAAAAAAGTTTCTCTTAATTCATGAGACGTGATTAATATGAACAACATGTATTTACCTTCTTAACCCGTTGAAGACGGTAAAGCCCAGTGCGATTCCCCCGCTGGGAACGGTAAAAATCCTGACAAGCTCAACGAAGCGTGGTTGTCAAGGAGGGGGTGTGGTCTACTGCGTTCATAGCCAATCAGCGCCTTGATCGCTTTTGCCGCTGGCTTACTGAATATTCATAGTGTTCGGTGCACGAAACTGCGCGATACCTCATGCATTATTCATTTTCTTGTTTCCTTATTGGCTAGTGCCGACGGAAGTAATGAATAATTTATGAGGTTCCGCTGTCAACACGAATGTTTTTTTTGCGCCGGTTGTATTTACCCCCCCCCCCCCCCCCCCCTCTCTCTCTCTCTCTTTAGAAAGAGGGATACGTGGTTGCGACATATCATTTCCACCCCATTTTGTTTCCTCCATCTCCATGAAATTCATCTGTTTCATCCTAATTTTCTGCCTGTATTTTTTTTCCGAGAGTAAATACTTTTCCTTCCATTCGTCTTTTTTTATTTATTGATCCCCCTTCCCTTTGACCCCCTATTTTGTTTTTGTTTTTTATCAATTCTGAATTCTCGTTGTAGCTTCCTATATCTCACTTATTCACATGATTAATGTCTGCTTTGTTTTCGTAAATTTTATTTTGTTCTTCTTTTTTCGTCGTTTATCCTTGGGCTATTCTTTTATTTTTCCACATTTTTCTTAATTTATCATAATTATAGTTATTCCTTTATCTTATCCTTCCAGTTTGTCTCCCTTGATTTGTTTCCTTCTTTCTTCGTCTACCACATTCTATCAGGGCCAGCCGAACGTTTTTGAGATTGGTGGGGCCCAAATATGGGAACCATGCAGGGAATGTTACTATTGTGCTACAAAAATGGGCCCAGTCACCGCCGTCGACGACATTCCCGACCAAAATTTTGTTGACAACCCAAAAAAGTCCAATATCGTCGCCGTTGTCGACATTCCCGGCAAGCCCCCCCCCCCCCCCCTAAAAAAAAACATAAAAAGAACAAACAAAAAATGGTTCAAAGGACATCGTCATCACACACATGGGGGGGGGGGGGGGTCCAAATTTTTGTAACACATTTTATATGTCCGATGCAAAAATATTGGGGGCCCCCCGGTTCCGCCGGCCATACATATTATCCTCACAATTCTGTTTTTTTTAATGTATTATTCATTTATTTTCATAAGACATTATTGCGACAATAACTCATAAACGTGTTTGCATATCATATTTTCTATTTATTGCTTTATATGTATTTAAATAATTCGTCTTATGCTTATTCAAGCTGATTTAACAATGAATGAATAAAGTCATTTACTTTCATTCTTATTTTCCAGTCTTATCCTTCATATTTCCTTTCAAACAATATTTCATTAGTAGTCATTATTATACCATCATGATGGGTTGCTGTTATAGGAATTTATTATTTTAGCGAGACTATACGCTTCTCCGAATCATTCTGTATTTTCCCATTTTGTCGCCTTTTCAGGTTATTCAATTTTGTTGATGTATATGTAATATGATGATTATATTATAAGAAATTAATATTGATAACTTTAGCAGCTTCGTAGTAAGAAAAGGACTACCATGTTCACAGTGCTAATGTTTGTTTTTTTTTGCAAAAAATAAAAATTAAAAACAAAACAAAACGATTTTTCTCTTATTATAACCATCTTTACAGAATCGTTTCGTGTGGATTCTACGTTATCTATTCTGGCGTTTTGGGTTTTTTTTTTTTGCCGCAGATTATAAGCTCTCATGAAGTGGGCGGAAGACTAATGAATTCACAGAGTTTAAACCTTATAAATCGGTTCGACTTTCGCTAACTTCTAAAGTCTAAATAGGGGAAATGTTCAATAATAATTCCTCTGTTATAAGTGGTACACTGGTACAAGTTTAAAGACATATATATATTCGGTATTATTCTTTTCTACAGCCACCAACTTTGATCCGTCTTTGGAAAAGAAAGTAATCGATGAGTGTTTTATTATGTTAGATCCTCTCGCCCCCTGGATTGGAGTTCCATTGACAAAATGAGGGATTATCTGGCGTGGCCTTGGCAACCTTCGTTCGTATTTCCTTTGTTCTCATCTGCGATGAAAAGACAGGAAATCCATTCATGCTTTTGAAACCGTTAGAACCCAAGCTAAACTCGGTTTATTGTTTGTAAAGTACGGCGACTAACTGAATATACTATATGTAGTTCAATAAAATGTGAATAACGCTACTCCTTTATACAGAAAACAATTCAGCAGAGGAAGCAATAATGAAAGCATGATGCTGCATGATGATGAGAAATCGTGAACTCCATAATAAACCTATGAATGTAAAACAAAAAGAAGAAATGTCCCCAAAAGATTTTCATGTATTTATTTCTAACATTTTTGCTTTTATTTCATTATGCATTTGACATTTTTTTTTTTGCCTCATGAGTTTTGATCGTACTCTTTGTTTCCACCTTTCCTCTTGGTGTTTTTTTTTCTGTTCTGTTCTAAACGAATAGACGAGCACAGAAGACGAAATTGTTGTTGAAGAGGGTGAGAGAAATATAAAATAGAGTGTTTATAATGGAGAACAAGAGACGGTAATAAAGAAGGTCAGAAATGAAGACAGAACAATTGATGAGAAAAGTGTAACAAAAATCCGATCAATGATAAAATAAACTTCCGTGGAAAATATATTCAAAAATGAAAAAAAAGTTTCTATATGAAAATCAATCCGGTGCAAAGCTGGAGAAAAAGAACTCGGCACGCGAGGTGAAGTGGTCGATCGATTTAATTTGCATAAACGATGCAAATAAGGCAGAGATCGAGGGTAAACGTAATTCATATGGAAATGAATAGAGCGTGTGCGCACAAGCCTATTTTGATTGGTCGGTTCTCGGCAGTGAGCCAGAGCGTTGCTATGCGAGTTCGAGTTCAAGAGTTCAAGAGGAAATAAGGTTTTGAAACTGTGTTTTCTAGCCCAAATCGTTATCATTTCAAAGTAAAACAAAGCAAACCACTATGTCAAATGTATAATCATTCGAATCAGTAAGGATTTATGTTTATTCATGTAGTAATGAGTGAAATAAATGGTGTAAAAGTGAGCTCGTCTCTTCGATTTTCTCAGACCGCATATATGCGGGCTCAGTCTTCAACGGGTTAATAGCTAGATAGCACTTTCAGCACAAAAGGGTCGAGTACTCTATCAATTAGCTCTTAGTAATCACATGTTGAGTCCTAATTATCAAGATTTAATGACACCAAATGAATGACGCCCATTTGTCAATTATCGATGAATACATTAGCATACATGAATAAATTAAGCGGATTTGACCTTTCTTAATGCACGTGCGTGAATCTGATCCACGTCTTTATTTTACTTGCCTGTAAAGCATATACACGATTAAGGAGCATCTTACAAAATGAATAATGCATAGGGGCTTCGGGCGCGTTCAAACCGTGCCCAAATGTTAGTGTAATGGCTGCCGCTTTAGGGGCCTGTTGTAGAGCATATAAAAGCATTTTGATATGATTGCGCGTAATGAGCGTACATGCGCATATTGTTGCAGGCGCGCATACTAGAGGGTTATAATGCACACACCAATAGGGCGGTTTACTTATTAGATGCACAGACATTTAATTTTGCACACGGCCCGCAACCTCGGGCAAAGGAACTGTCGACGTCGACTGTTGGGGGCTGCTCTATTAGTCCCATCTATAGAAGTACGTGTAGAGTACCGATAGAGTGCGTCGCATCCAAGCTTATCTCATCAATACTTGAAGGAAAATCAATTCTACATCACATCGCACACCGTAGATCTAAATCAAGGTTTAATTTCACATGAGAGAGTACGTCAAAAGAGGATTTTTCTCCAAAGAGCCATCAGGCAGTTGAAATAGAAGAAATTCAAGACATGCAAGATGTTCCCCGAATGTTCCCCTGATGTTCCCCCTGATGTTCCCCTGGATGTTCCTGTCTACAATTTTGTGGATCCTAGTAATAAATATGTATAAATCTACCCCCCCCCCCTGTCACAAGGAAGCATGAGTTATTGTTCCTATTGCCCCATACTCCCTTCTGTGGGGGGAGGGGGTGGGGAGGGGGCAGTATATGAATTACAAATAACTTTTCATAACTCTTTATTTTTACTGAAATTAGTTTGTATTTAAAAGTTTGAGGCAATAGATGAGTACAAAATGTGAGTGAGGGGGGAGGGGTGTATAGCATATAGGCCTACATACTTTATTTGTGTCTACTCTATCGCATGTACAAGTAGTTATTCATCATACTTTCTTATTTGTATCCTTTGTTATTACAGACATTAGTGGGACAATGTGGGAAACTGTCAACTTTCTTTCCATCTATACTGTAGGCCTACATGTAACTTTGTTACACATATTTTGAAGCTACATACCGGTATAGCATTTCTTATTGAGAGATGAAAAGTGTGATTACATGACATCATCACAGACATCCTCAAATGATTTATAACCTTTGAGTTTTTCCCGTCATAGTCTGTTCTGTTAATAATCAAATACGGAATAATATGGAATAATCCAAACTCAGGAATGTCTAAGAAGTCTCTGGTATATTCTGTCAGTTTCGTTGGGTCCGGGCATCCGGCTCGCGAGAGTTTCTCCCGCAACGTACCGGCGGTATCTACCTGGGTGAGATCGGGGTCCACGGAAGATCCAAGTCACCGACAGCCGTATCAAGTTTGACAAGTTTTTCCTTATTATACCCGCTCGTACTCGCACCTCTTTGTCTCAAGTCTGTCAAATCTCTGACTGTCCAATCCTGCACTGACTTCCTTGACGATGAACTCGAAGTCGATGCCATTGTAAGAAATTATGAAATAGTCACTATCGTCGATAACAGCTAGGGAGAGACGCGCATTGACTTTGCATGGAGATCGGGCAAAATCCAAGATGGCGATCGGTCAAAGCTTGCCCGAGTTAGTAACAGTAACTAGGAAGTAAGGGGTGTTGACATCATCGCGTAAACCGCCCTATAGCAAATGTTCAACGATGGACTGAGACATGGAAACTCTATTCCAGTCAATCTAATGCATTTTTACAGTTTGCACGCGTACGCGCGCGTTTGAGAAAATATTCTAGAATCAATTAAAATGCTAGATCAATTAAAATGCTAAAACATTCCAAGATAAGTCATTTTCATGCTGTATAAGGCCATGCACACGCGCGGAAAATGTTGAAATGTTTAAAATAGCCTGAAACATGCCCAAAATGGATTATAGACCATTTTAAGCATTTTCAGATTTTGCGCGCGCAAAACTTCACCGACGCGCGCGTACGCGCGCGCACCCTATGTTCAATTAATTTCCTTTTTAATTAACTTGCATCAAATATGGTAATGTTATGACTATGTATTGCATAGCATATGTCAGAATTTTACAAAATGGCGCCTAGATGACGTCACAATACATTGACTATGTTAAAAAAAATGCTGTGCTGAGACAATAACCATATCTAAAAGGTACCAAATTTGAATACATTTGAATACATTTGAATAAGCCGTTTTGGAGATATTGTGCGTACAAAAAAGTGGGTAGAAATACAAGTACAACTATACAGGTGGGCTGGTGAAAAGTATTGAAAATGCGATAGAGTAATAATATTGATGTATGAAGTAGGCACGTTCCTACATACCAGCTTTGACGCTTGCACAGTGCAGTATCTTAAAATGTCAAAATGATGTGAAATCAACTTTAGAATCAATTATAGACGATATAATAGCATTTTTATATGTTTGCACGTATGCGCGTATTGCGCGTACATGCGCATATCGTTGCCCGCGCGCATAATAGAGTGTTATAATGCATGCACCAATTGCAAATGTTCCACGATGGACTATAAGACATGCAAACTCTATTCCAGTCAATCTAAGGCAATTTTACAGTTATGCGCGTACATGCACGTACGCGCGCGTTAGAGAAAATATTCTATAAATCATGTGGATCAATTTAAATGCTAAAACAGCCCCCAAGATAAGTCATTTTCATGCTGTATAAAGAACTTAAGGCCATTTAGTGTATGGGCCAACGTAGACCCGCTCCCCCCCCCCCCCCCCCTTAGGCACAATTTTTTGTGATGTTTTCCTGGTAGCTAGGACCCTCGGCTATCAGAATCTGTGGGTGTGGCCACCAGGGCCGTTACCATGGCAACGCATCAAGGAAATATTGGAATTTACTAAAATACCTCATATTTCTAATTTAGAAATATGAAAAATGACTGGTACGCATCTAAATATATGTATTTTGAGTTTCCTGATTGATTGAAATCAAAATCTAGGTGATTTGAAGTCACGGTCATGTCAAAAAATTGCCGTTACTATGGAAACGGTACCATAAAAAACTTATATTTTGGAAATATATCTAAACTTATCAGTATAAAATAGACAGAGAGGTGTCTACACAATCTTAGATTATATTCTTCTATTAGCGAGGACGCTCAGCTATCATAATCTGCTTATTTTCCATAGAGTTCATGGTGGGCGTGGCTGCTAGGGCCGTTAACATGGTAACACATAACGAAATACTGGAATTTAGAAAATATCGTATATTTGTCATTTAGCAGCATAAAATATATGTTAAGGCCTCTAATATATTTATTTCAAGCTGCCCCACTGATTCCAACCACAATCTGAGTCATTTGAAGTCATGGGCGTGCAAAAAAGGGCCGTTGCTATGGAAACGGTCCACAAAGAACATGTGTATGTACAGCCTGAAATACTTGTCAGCTAAATCTGAGTCATTGGAAGTCACCGTCATGTCAAAACATGGTTGTTGCTATAGAAACGTTATGGTGAATTAATAAATATTAGTGAAAATATCTGTCTAACACACTTTATAAAGTAAGGGTCTCCACAACCTGAAATGAATGTTTTCCCCCTGTACGTTAGCTAGGACCCTGGATATCATATCCTCCCTGACTGCCACAAAGGTTCTTACTATCCCTTTAGTCTCAAACTGAGGCCGATATGGTGGGTGTGAGCACCAGCCCCATTACTATGGCAACGCACCATCAATTGTTTGAAAATGACATATATATTCTGTTTTAACAATAGAAAACACAAAATATTGGTCTTGATAAACTGCCTGAGTTATTACATAATCCGAATCACTTAAGGCCATAATGTCAAAACAGGGTTGTTGCCATTGTAGTATTATTATAAAAACTGAGCAATTTAGAAAAAAAAAAGGTGACAGATTTGTGTTATTACACAGCAGCAATTTTGTTGCAAAGACATTTTTTTAACTATGCGCCGTGTTCGGATAGCTCCGGCAAGATATGGGTGTCCATGTGGGGGACCGTTGCAGTAACAGCTGATCCTAACTGGTTAGCTGTACTTGAGTAGTTATGCTTCCACCTCTATGCCTTGGCGTTGGGAGGAAGGCAATGGAGGCTTAATAGATGGATTCACCTCAGTCACAGAACCTAATGTATTCGTAAGATGATAAACTTGTCAGTCTGTAGCTAAACCTGTCTACCTGAAATAAATCTGAGGAGATTGGAACAGAATTTAGCATTTTTTCCCCTAATCCTACCCATACGAAATCTGCATGGTGGTCTAGGATTTGGACTTCATCAGAAACAGGACCAAAGAAGTGAACTTTGGGGTGCCTCATCATAGATCAATTTCAGGACTAAAGTGCTGATACCTGCCTGGATTTTTTTTTTTTTTAAATTTCCTAGAAGGTATTCAAAAGAGTCACTGAGAAGGCCGGTGGTGCAATAGCAGACCAGCATTCTCATGACTTGCATGATTGGGGTACATGTATATTAGCCATGGACTTCATGTGTTGGGGACCATCAGACCTATAAGTTTAAATATTGGTTGCCCTTACAGGTAAGCTGCAGTTCTCTTGGCTTTAGAGGAGATATGGCCAATAGTTTGTGATATGGTTCCTCTAATACTATCTTGCCTTAAACATGGTTGGATAAAGGATGGGGGTAGCAGAGTTTAGTGGCTAAGTCCATAATGTTGTAAAATTAGTGAACACCAGCGGGTTTGTCTATCTTTTACAGCTTTAAGGCGTTCTGCAGCCTTACTTGAACTGAGTATTCTCTTATTAAAACTTGGTTGACTTTCTTACAAGTCTGATATGGTGAGGCACTCTTATCTGGCTTGAATCACAGGCTAAGAAGGTCATGGTGAGGAGATTATCCAACCCTCCCCGGTTTGGTTTGGCAGAATAAAGTCAGAACTCAGGATGGAGATATAGGTGTCATCTATACCTCCATCACTATGTTAGAAGAGAATACATTTTTTGCAATACTTGAGTAATGTCTATATGGTTAGAGAGAATTCAAGTTTACATAGTATAGCTTGGTATGTAGTTCTGAAGTCTGTCAGTGCCTTCTTGTATCTGGTCTTCATGATAACTCTGATTGATGGGTAATCCTCAACCTCATCCAAAGTAGCGGGTGTTGCTGCAAGAGGAATTCTGCTGAAAATGTTCCGTACCTCTATCCAAAGGATGCTCTCTAACTTCTGATTCCTAATGGCATCCATTTATAGAACTCCTTGCAGGGGGGAAGTGGAATACATGTAGCTCTCACTCATGTCAACTGGGTGTGGACACTTATGTACCTCAGTTATCATTTCACAGATGACCGTGAAATCAATACCGACACATTAATTGCAGTTACCAGTACAGTCAGAAATTAACTTTATAATAATAATATAACCAGCATTATCTTTCGTGTTGTGAAATCACAGAAACATGCCACTTTTTTCTAAATATAGATTTCTCGATCATAATCGGCCTTACCAGCGACCATATGTGACCCGACGCCTCAAAACCTACAATAAGTCGCCAAAATTATTATTTTTGTTCTATACATTTTCTGAAAGTAGAGATTCTCAGCTTTCCAATGGTATATCACTTTCCTTGTTTACTCAATGATAACACCTTTAAATATCACATTTAGAATCAGTGTGTAACCAGCAATCAATAACTCCTATTCAGAGAAAATGGCCATTTAAGTTCGGAACAAAAGAGTGCTATTAAAACCTTCCCTCTCTGCGTGCACCCAAGTAAAACTGGGTATTCAAATGGCCATAGCAACCAGTATGAACGGATTATTAGATTAGGCTGAATTTTGGCACTCTGCTCCAGGAGGACCTATTCATTGCTCACTCCAAAAATCAATTAATACCTTCAGAGGTAAAGTACATGTAGTAATTTGGCATTGAATGAAAGTATTACAAAAGCTCTCCAAACATTCATTAGCTGGACAGGTGAAAAAAGGGAGTCATTTTAAAATGCCCCCAAAACATATTTCTAAGTCGAATTACGACTCACAAACTTGAGACGTGATAGAATGATAATGAAACTACCCATTTCTAACAAAAACAGAAAATCGACTGATCCAAGAAAATTTACTATTTTGGGCTGTTTGCTACGTTGTGGGCCGTGCGACTTATTGTAGGTTTTGAGGCGGCGGGTCACATATTTGAATATGATCATTGTCTTAAATGATTAACATGTTCAATGCAATCGTGCAGGCTGCTTGTAATGGAGATATCTAGCATGTCTAGACTGTTATATTGTTTTAAAATAATGTTAAACAAAAACAATGCCACTTTCTGAAATGCCAATATTTTAAAGATGCTTTTGGTGCTCACAGCCACAGTACAACACCTACCAAGCAGTCAAAGTTAATACTCTCATCTACTGTGTTGTCGTATTACAGTATCTATAAGTACAATGGTATCTTTTCAATATGAATTGGCTTATGCAATGAATTTTCATAAGCCTTGCATATCTATTTGAACATTTGCATCTTCGTTTGCCAAAGCAAGTGTCCTACCAGGTATGAACTTGAGGCGTCCACCCTGGAAAATATTATTGATCTAGATTTGAACCAATAGGACAGTTACAAATTTATGAACTCGTTTATACTTGTTTATAATTCATTATTTAGATACATAAATATCCCTTTCTTAAAAATCAATATTAGCTTTCTTATCATTCTTTTAGCAACGGCATATTTTTATATGACTGACCTAAATTCATCCGGCTTTTGATTGCAATTAAAGGCGCAGCTTCAATTGTGTATAATTAGATGCCTACATTGTACTTCGTTACATTACAAATACATGGTGGAAGCACTGTGGTATATTGGTGAAGGCCTATCACTCTCATACGCATATTACTGGTGTGGTTATCCTGGATAAATAAGATCAATTTATTATTTTATCTATTATTCTAAAACTCTGATGTTTCTTGGTGCCTTACCATGGTAGCTACCTTGACAGTCTCACCCACAACCAACTTTGTGGCTACTAGGAAGCTTTTGATTATGATAGCTGAGGGTCCTAGCTGACAGATAAACACCATTTTAGGCTGTACATACACTTTGTTTTGTGTTTGTGTTGAATAGTTACAGAAATATTCAATTGTTATCGTACTGTTTCTATAGCAACAGCCATGTTTTGACATGACGGTGACTTCCAATGACTCTGATTCTACTTGCAATCAAACGGGCACCCCAAAATGCATATAGTTAGATGGCTACAATTTGTTTGTGATGTTGAATTACGGATATATGGTATTTTCTAAAATTCAATTCCTTGGTGTGTTACCATGGTAACAACCCTAGTAGTCACGCCCACTACCAACTTTATGTAAAATGGGAAGAATATGAGAGCTGAAGGTCCTAGCTAACAGAAAAACATGATTTAAGATTGTGCAAACAGTTGTTTTCCATTTTATATTGATAAATCATAGATATTTTCCACAAATATCAGCATTTTGTGGGACCGTTTCCATAGCAACGACCCTTTTTTACACGCCCATGACTTCAAATGACTCAGATTGTGGTTGGAATCAGTGGGGCAGCTTGAAATACATATATTAGAGTCCTTACCATATATTTTATGCTGCTAAATGACAAATATACAGTATTTTCCAGTATTTCGTTATGTGTTACCATGGTAACGGCCCTAGCGGCCACGCCCACCACCACCTTGATGTCAAACAAGCAAATTATGATAGCTGACGGTCATAACTAATATAAAAGCATTATCAAAGGCTGTGCAGAACCTTATACTTTCTATTTTGTAATGGTTAATTATAGATTTTCTTCAAAAATAACAGCTTTTTGTTGGACCGTTTCCATAGCAACGGCCTTTTTGGACACGCCCATGACTTTAAATGGCTCAGATTGTGATTGCAATCTATCAGGCAGCTTGAAATACACACAATGGGGTACTTACCATATATTTTATAGCTATTGAGTTACAAAAAAGCAGTATTTTCTAAGAATACAGTAGTTTTGATGTGCTACCATAGTAACGGTCCTACAGGCCACACCCACCACCAACTGTACATCAAATCCTAGCTAATATAAAAACATACTTTAGGCTTGTGCATACACCTTTTTGGCTATTGTATATTTATATATTTAGAAAGTTGTTAAAAATACCCGCTTTTTATGGTACCGTTTCCATAGTAACGGCCATTTTTTGACACGCCCATCACTAAATGGCTCTGATTATGGTTGGAATCGATTGGGCACCCTAAAGTACATATATTAGGATGCTTTTAGATTTGTGAATTGGAATTATATGACTTTTCCTAAAATTCATATTTTTCTTGATCTGTTACCATGGTAACGGCCCTGGTGGCCACACCCACCACCAACTTTATGGCAAACAAGCAGATTCTGATAGCTGAGGGTCCTAGCTAACAGAAAAACATCATTTAAAATTGTGCCTAAGGGGGGGGGGGGGGGGGACCTTTTCGGTTTCTTGCCCATGGACTAATTGACTCGCACTTGCGCGCATGCGCGGAAAATTATGAAATGTTTTAAAAGGCCTGAAACATGCCCAAAATAAATCGTAGACCATTTTAAGCATTTTTCAGATTTTGCGCGCCTGCAAATTCACCCACGCACCCTATGTGCAATTAATTTCCTTTGTAATTAACTTGCATCATGCCAAATATGGTTATGTTATGACTTTGTATTGCAGAGATATAGCATATGTCGGGATTTTACAAAATGGCGCCTGGATGACGTCACGACGCATTGACTATGCTAAAAAAAAGTTTGTGCCGAGACAATAATCCTATCTATCATTGTACCAAATTTGAATACATTTGAATAAGCCATTTTGGAGATATTGTGCGTACAAAAAAGTTGGTAGAAATAAGAATAAATAAATAAGTAAAGAAAAAATCGTATAGAAATATAAGGTGGTCTATACTTCAAATACAGTCGACCTAATAATAAATAAAGAAAGTAAGAAAGAAAGAAAAAATCGTACAATAATATAAGGTGGTCTGTACTTGAAGTAGAGCGCACCTAATATAGTCCATTGTCAAATGGTCAACCGTGGGAATTTTTTGAGGATTTTTGGAAACATACAGTTAACAACAAAATTATTCATACCCCTTGGAAAATTCTAGTTTTTTGCATTTTTCCTAAAAATGAATGGTTAACTGAATTTAATTGCACATCACATGAATATATTAAGTTATCATCTGCAAATGAATGCTGTTTCTGGTTTCACCTCATTTGCATAACAATAGAAAAGGTGAATTATCCAAACTGGGTGATGTTCAAAATTATTCATACCCTTGGTGATCTATTGACTTTGTCAATCAGTATGAATCCAGTCTTTGTGATTAATGCTCGTATCACTTTCTTCACACTGTCACAGTGCTTCTGGAGGTCTCTACTGAGATATCAGGCCAATGCCTGGTCTCCAATGGCCCAATCTCCTTGAGGATGTTGTCCACACATGCCATCACCTGGTCTTCAGGGGATTCGATGGATTTAAAGCAGATTTTGTGTTTGCAGGTGGTGTAGTTTTAGACGTCATGAGGATAGGACTATGATATTGATATTTTCGTTAATATTCCTTACATTTTAATGACAATTCTGTATCTAAGTTGAAACAAAGCACTCTTCCTGGAAAGACTTCCCTAGAGGCATTCACTGTTGCACTGTCAAGGGAAGGTATTTCCTGATACTTTTGTTCCATTATTATTAAGAATGTTTAGGGAGGCCATGGTAGTTGTCTAAAGGTTGGATGGTGCCAATTTTATCAGTTTATTCAGTTACACTGATTGACACATTTTTGATATGGACACCTGCAAGTGGGTACTCTAGTGAAGCTTAAAATACTGATCTTTATGTTCCAGTGCACTGTCAAACTGGTAGCATTTTGTGCACTGCAGCTGGTAACATGGAGGGCATATGGTATACATTTGGTTTACATTAATTTTGATATCAAGGATTGTAGCTTTCATACCAAAGATACAAAGAATATACCATATGAAGATTGATATACAGTAACAGTCAATGTGGGATGTGTATGGTACTCAAAGGTTACATACTCTTATTCATGGTGACCTGACGTTAGAGTCATGAAATGACTTTAATATCACCAACATGGCCTTCCTGAGCACTCTGATT
The DNA here is from genome assembly GCA_025617745.1 of Heliocidaris erythrogramma. Taxonomy (NCBI): domain Eukaryota; kingdom Metazoa; phylum Echinodermata; class Echinoidea; order Camarodonta; family Echinometridae; genus Heliocidaris; species Heliocidaris erythrogramma. The sequence continues at coordinate 29,836,186 of CM046865.1, read as the reverse complement.
AAGAATGGGGCCAATGAATAAAGGTGAACCCTCCCACAGGCAGTGCAAAAGGGAAGGGCTCTTCAGGAATGGTGCTTTGCTTCATAAGTAGATACAGAATTTTCATTAAAATGCATGGAATAAATGACCGAAAAGTCCTGTCATCATGAAGTCGATAACTGCATCACCTGTAGGACACGAAATCTAATGAACTCCCTGAAGGTCAGGTGAAGGCATGTGTGGACACATCCTCAAGGAGATTGAGCCATTGGAGAACAGGTACTGGCCTGATATCCCAGCAGAGACCCCTCCGGAAGCCTTGTGACGGTGTATTATAATAAAGTGAATTACAAGCATTAATCACAAGGATCGGATTCATACTGATTGACAAAGTCAATAAATCACCAAGGGTATGAATAATTTTGAACATCGCCCAGTTTGGATAACTCACCTTTTCTATTGTTATGCAAATGAGGTGAAACCGGAAACGGCATTCATTTGCAGATGATAACTAAATGTATTCAAGTGATGTGCAAGTAACTTCATTTAACCATTCATTTTTAGGAAAAATGCAAAAAACTAGAATTTTCCAAGGGGTATGAATAATTTTGTTAACTGTACATTTTTATACAGATAATGTCATGACTAAAATTATAAACGTTGTTTCCAAATTTCAAAAAGTGTCTAAACTTACAATTTAGGTATTTTTAGAATGCTAATTTTGGTCAAATCTATGGTTTTTAAAAATTATTTTATAGAAAATGTTCTTAATCGCAATAGGGATAGGAATTTCAACTGTTTCCATATATGATATTAGAGATGACTTTCATGACAAAAATTTTTTTTTTTTTGATTTTTTTTTAATACCCTTAATTGCAATATGGATATGAATTCCCACTGTTTGTATAGAAATGACATTAGAGATGACTGTCGTGAAAAAAAAAAATTCAGAAAATATATAAATATATCAAATGTGGGGTTTTATTCATATCTTATTTTATACGCCCTCTACGATAATTATGATACATTGTCTTCTGCTCTAAGACTGTTTCCGACAGTGTACGTAGTAGAGACCGATGCAGTGTAATTACATTAAATTATATATCAGTAAAAATATATATATATAATAAATCAGTGGCATAGTATTCCTTGTTAGACAACATGATAAAATGTAATAAAATATTTTATAATATAAAAATCATTTCATTATTTTTTTAAAAATATGTTATCACATTGAGTGACAGTCAAAATCAAAAGTTATCACTCGCAGAGTGCTATACAACACGATCCACACTTACATCAATATTTCTCTTCTTCATAGTTTTACTTTTTTTTCTCTCAGTATTTTGTTATTATTATTATTATTATTTACCTAACTGCGACTTAAAGCGAAACCTAACAATAGGTTTATTCCGTGACAATAGAAACTCAACGTTCGGGCGAAATAATAGTAATTACTATTTTTATTATTATTAATTTTTATTGTTATGATTTGGGGAAAAGAAAACTGAATTACTGTAACCCTCAGGTCTCTCCTTCCGATATTACTGATTGGGATGTGCAGATGTACCACAACACCGGGGTTTCCGAATACTCTTCTGCGAATAGTGTAGTGAGTTCTTAACATACAAAGGTGTTTTTAAACATCGTACTCTTCCCCTTTGTTGGGATTCTACCAATCTATTGAGCACCAGACTGTACTGTATGCCCATTTTCTTGTTTTTTTTTAAATAAATATTTATCTCATTTTTCTCTTTCATTGAATTGTATCCTGGCGTTATGTTTCTAACTGAGAACGGGCCTTATATATCGTGTTCATATCTCAGTAGACGGACAGCCCACGAGACCGACAGCCAACCAAAGGTTCCCTAAACCGATAGGCAACGAGAACCATAAAACAAAGAAACATGCATACTTAAAAGGAAAATGTCTTATGGGCAAACCGTCTAGTGAACCCTAAAAAAAAAACCAACAACAACATCAGAAGGCCCGCCGGAGACCTGGTCCTGTCGGTCTCTTGGAATTTTGGTCCCTTGAGATGTAGGCTTTTGGTATCAGCTCTACATTCTTGGACCTCATACCACTCACCGTTCAAATTTCATGAAGCTGTGAAATTAACCTTAAAGGAAAATTAAACTCATAATATAAATGTGCTTATATTTAAAGATGTAATCTATTCCTTCTTGTTGTTCTATGTAGTTTTGCATAAAAATATACAAGATTTATCGTCTACTAGCAATACCTGGGCCTGCCATTTTCTTGAAGATATTTTCAACCCGAATCCAAAATTGTCTTTCTTCCTGATACAAAAACCCATATGAGATTTAAAATATTTAACAGATATATACATATATTCTAAAAACAAAAATGTGTTTTATATTTCTTTGAAAATTACTATTTTACTAAATAAAAATCTATTTTCTTGATACTATGACGCACGCGACGGAGCGAATTAATTCAAATTTATGCCAGATGACTTTCCCGAGCGTCAATAGTGACAAACTATGCATTCACCTGCTTTGAGATAATGGACTTCAAAAGTCAGAATGCGCGTTGTATAAATAATGTTCTGCTCTGCCAGGCAAGCCCAAGAAAACGATTTTCTAGTTAGCAAAACCAGAGAATTTAAAAAGAAATCTATAAATTTCAAATGTTATATTATATGTATACACATGTTATGTATTCTCCATCATTATGGGGATTTTTTGTAATGATGAGAAGCAATTTAGCTATAAAAATATCTTCCTGACCGGAACAGTTTCCAATGGTTCATGTACAACTCCATGTCATCAAGAAAATGGCAGCCCCCATGTAAAGTGTTAGCAGGTGATACCGTGAGCTAGAATGTCTTGATTTAAATCCTTTTCTGATATTTTATATCTAAAGTGATACAGGTCAATGGTTATATTACACCGTTGAACATAAGTACATTTATATTCTAGTGTTAATTCTCCTTTACTTTAACTACGGAACTGATTGAAATTAGGAAATGTTATAAAACGTACTCTTTGTAAATATAATAAATCATTGTAATATTCACATTTTTTTAAATCTTCATGCGCTATCAAAATTCTCCTTTCAGCTCACTCATCTCTCTCTCTCCTTCACTTTCTCCTAAATCCAAATACATGTAATTCATTTTTTTTCCACTCCACGCTATTCATTATGAAATTAATATTTGCGTTCTTTCATTTGTATAAAATAGGTATGTATTAAAACAAGTTTATTTCTTTTGTTATTATACATTAGTTGTTTTTAAGCCTGTTTCGTTTAGGACTTCCATCATTTCTATATAATCTAAAATTAACATCCATTCCTCTGTAAAAACTTCCAAATGGAAATAATCATTATTAATATGATAAAAAAAATAACTCTTGATAAGAGTAAATGGTTGTAGATCATTCATATGGGCATGTAGAGAGGACATTGAGGAAGAAGAGATATAGAAGAAGAAGAAGAAGAAGAAGAAGAATGGAGGAGCTGATGTTTAATACATATCACGATTTACAATGATGTTTATCTCAAACTTATGACAAAATTATATCTCCTCTGTTGATTCCTTCTATTATACCACTGTTGATTTTGACTGTCACTCCCTGTGCCAACACACTCTTAAAGTATATAATTTAATGAATTATGCCACTGATCTATTATTGGTCACTAATATACGATTTAATTTTTAACACTGTAAGAAACAGTCCTTAGAGCATAAGACAATGTATGATCATTATCCTAGAGGGCGTATTAAATACGATATGAAGAGTGCCGTATATAGACAGAGTCTGGCCAACTCGGTTTCAGTTGGGTAGCAACATGGCGTATATTCCTTTGTTATGTAAGCTTACAACACAGGAATATGCGCCATGTTGTTACCCAACTGGAGCCGAGTTGGCCAGACTCTATCTATATATGGAACCGGATATGAATAAAAGCTTCCATTTGATATAATTCTATATTGTTCTGCATTATTTTTTGTCATGAAAGACATCTCTAATATCATTTACATGGAAGCAGTTGAAATTCCTATCCCTATTGCAATTAAGAACATTTTCTATAAAATAATTTTTAAAAAACCATAGATTTGACCAAAATCAGAATTCTAAAAATACCTAAAAGTAACTTAAGACACATTTTAAAATTTGGAAACAACGCTTATATTTTTATTCATGGCATTATCTTTCTAAAAATGTGTGTTTCCAAAAATCCTCACAATATTAGGTTATTTTTTGAGCACTTGACAACGGACTAATAATACAGCTCGACAGATGTTTTAGTTACTCTCTTATTGTTGTGTAGGGTACCAATCTTCCATTCCAGTAGCAGCTGAAGATTGGCTGGTCGCCTCTAGCTGGCTTTAATGGATCTCCAATGTGTGCAGTTTCTTCCTCTGGTGAGGAAGGAATGTCTTTTTCTCCTTCTCCGTCTTTATCAACTGAATATTGAAACAGACATGGAGTCATTATGTCATTAGACATGCAAAATATCATGAATTATAGTTGTATGATCATGCAGATATTATATTCGTGTGTCAAATCCAAAGTAGAAAGAGCCATTCTAAAACTCTAAAATAATGTTTGAAAACAAAACAGAACTCTGTTATGAGAGAAGATGTTGCGTCAAGTACTGAATAACAATAAAATACTTTCGCAGAGCTATGTCTACCACGACGGAATGCCTAAAATTTATTAAAGGATATTGGAGTAAAACATTCACCATCAAGTCTTCTCAAAAATTTCGAGGAAAAAACATAATCAAGGCATGACTTTACCTGATGCAGGGTACGTTTCCCTGGTATAGAGGAATGGATGGTATCTCAAGACCCCTTCAATCTTGCCTTCTTCCTTAATCGGTTGATCCGGATCATCAGCAAGCTTCATTGGAAGTTTGACTTGAAATTCGAAGGTTTCAGCAGCTGTCTGGATGAACTGGGACTGTGAATCGTCGTAAACCTTCAAAGTTCAAAGTCAAAGTTAAAAGTTAATTATTTTCTCAATATGTCTTCCTTTTCTTCCAAGTACATGATATAAATATGCAGAAGAACCCAACGAATAAATAAATAAATGCACATGTAAATAAAGAATAAAAAAATTTAAAATACTTATAAAATAAATATAAAGAGAACAATGCTCAATTAAGCCTTAGAGATACATTGTTGTTTTTTATCAGAAGAAGAAAATAGAACAAAGGAACAAGATTTGAAAAAACGAACCTCATGCAGTTTCGTACATCTATGTTCCATGCCATCCTTGTATTTGGTGACAGATATCTCTACGGGGTGCTGTACCTCCATCGAAGTCATCCCATCCGTCTCATTCATGTTAGAAGACGCATGCTCTGTCTTCATGGCGTTGTTACCGGTCCATCCATGTATGTAGTAGTGGTACACGTTTCTGCATTAAAAAAAACGAAAAAAATAAATATACTGCCGCCGTAGATCGACGTGTGGCCCATTAGGACTTCATAAGTACCACTTAATGCTACATAATTATATATAGTCCAGGCTAGGCCCCATAGAAAGGGGACTTAACCTTGTTTTTGGATATATACAATGTTTTTTGATGGTTTCTTGCTAATTCGAGGGTGCTGATTCCAAATCTGAATGATGCCACTCACGTAACCTTGAGCGTTTTCCGCAAATTGGCAAAATCCAAGATGGCCGCCAAAAATGGGAATTTGACCCTGATAATCACAATTACTTGCATTTTATGACAAATTATTATATTTAACTTCATACATTTTTGTTCCTTGAGTTATTTAATATGCAAATACAGGTCAATTTTCATTTTTAGTAGATATGTATGGTAATTAGGGCGCAATTTCAATTCAAAATGGCCGCCATTCATATAATACTGTACAATATGAAAGCAATCAATATGCGTAGAAATATGAAATTATTTTACTGTTTTTCTTACCTCACATCGACACTCTTATCAAGTTTCCCAAGCTGATTACAATAATCAAGGCTCCACTTACATAATTAAGGCTGTTCTTTTTAAATGCGAAAATCCAAAATGGCCGCCAAAATCATGATTGCCACAAAGAACCTCCAAATAGACACATTTGACCATTTGTTGCGTATATGCCCACTGTTTGGAACATCCTAACCTTCATTTGCTTTATAATAAATCTAATCAAATAAAATGTCCTTTGGACATAAATATACCTGTGATAAGGGCATAAATTGAGCACCTAAATGGAAACAGTGTAAAATATGTTACACATCACCAACAAATCAAAGTGAAAGGCACGTCTTTCAGTTATCTCACCAATTCTGTCACTAGATGCACTTTGGCAACATGAGTTTTATTCGACTTTGATCGTCTGCTTAAGGTTTTTTCATTGGGTTTTGGCAGCAGATATCAGCCCCACATCGACAGAATTCAGTGCAGGCTAAAGATGATTTGGTGCAGCCACACAGTGCAGACCTGCAATCTCCCTTGCAACCACACTTGATGTTCAGAACTTCCTCAGGAGCCACTGGATGATCATTTGCCAGGTAGATTGGTTGAAGAGATGATGACTTCATTGACCAACCGTTCTGCCGAGGATCCAAAGTTGGAGGTTCAGGCTTACCAGCAGCCATCCACAAAGCTGTTTGATAACTGGCGCGCTGACAATGTGGTCGAAATGCAGCCATGGTTGGTGGTAGGCTCCACAGTTTTGGTGGTAGATGACGCTGTTCTTGCGCATGGTGTAAAGGGAGCCTTGGAAATCTCCTCCGTAAAGTGCTGCTGCATACTTCAAGCAAGATTCCACTGCCTCATCCAGTGCCACTGCTGGATCTCCCAGGAGGAGAGTGTCCGAATATGACTCCAGGGCTTTCAGTGCTGAAGCCTTTCCCACACCTGAGAAGCACGACACTGTATCACATCCGGTCAGAGCATGCGCGGCAAGAAGATTGGGCATGATTTTCTGATGTTTCTTGATTACCTCATTGACGTCGATGACTGTTCGTTTCCGAGAACATGATTCCATCACCACCTTCACTGTGCGTGGCAGACCATTCGTTTGGAAGTGTAGAAATTGTGCCAGGATAACAAGCACATCAGTGTCATCACACACAACTTTCACACTTGAGTGCCTATTCTTGGCCTCCTGTATAATGTGGTAAGCCATTAGAACATCAGCTTCTTCATGCGTCACTGCTTACGGTAGTACTCCAATGCCAACATCTATTAAATGTGGTTCTGGTCCTGTCACAACTACAGTGTACCTTCTTGCCCTCTGGTATTCTCTGGGTGCACAACTGGTCAACGTTCAACTTTATAACTTGTTGTTTGTTTGCAGTGATGTTCAGGACGATGTTCTGTTTTGGCAGAGGGGACTCCCTTTGCACGTGTTGTCCGACAACATGACTTGATGCTGTTCTCGTAGTATCTGTCAAACACCACATGAAGAACTGATGGACTTTCAGCGTATTTCATGATTGTACCTACTGCAGCATCAACGAAGGTGGATACTTTTGCCGGAGAGCTAGGCCATGGAACAGTCCAGAGAAGAGCACAACCATCCAAAATTACGACTTCAGGAACTGGTTCGTTACGTTGACTACTTTCCACTTTGATCCTTTCCTTCAGAACGGACTTGCTTGTTGAACGTACATCCCCATTCTCATCAAATCCGATTCTGATTGCATCATCAGCGTTTACCTCTCTATCGTCAACAACCTGACCAGTGAAGATGTTGACCAGACCCGAGGATGGGTGTTTCTCGTCGTCCAAGACATCGATGCAAGTTGATAAGGCTTCACGAATCTTCATTCTGTCAAGTGCATCAGATCTTATTCTTGTAAGAAGTAGGGCATCATTCTTTCAACTGCTTGCCACTTCACTGACATCAACGAATTGACTGATACCATCGTTAGACAAAGCAGGACAACCAGATTGAGGGTTGATTGTCTGGTAAAGCCAATAATCTTCTACATGGCTTTTGAGAGGGAAGGTGATTGGTCTCTCCATCTGCAAGCAGTTGAAAGAATGATGCCCTACTTCTTTGCATCAGGACACACAAATTACGCTCGCAATGGATTGTATTATCTTCGCTCCATGCAGCGTCTTCCCCCGGCAATCTTCATGCAGTTCATGGATGAAGAACATGTCATGCGCCATCAGGATGGTCTGTGGAATGGCATCTGGTCTGATATGTTCATTGAGACAACATACATGCGACATGGAAAGGGACCTGCCGGCACCATTGGATCGACTTTGAATGAGACCACTCTTGCAATCTTGCAACTTGCATCGATGTAAGATCTGATGCACTTGACAGAATGAAGATTCGTGAAGCCTTATCAACTTGCATCGATGTCTTGGACAACGAGAAACACCCATCCTCGGGTCTGTCAACATCTTCACTGGTCAGGTTGTTGACGATAGAGAGGTAAACGCTGATGATGCAATCAGAATCGGAATGGATCAGATGGTGTAGTATGAAAGAAAGTGGCCAAAGGGGTTTTCACAAAACCTTTAAGAAAAAGGTTAGGGTGATGTCAAAAGCTTCACTGACACAAAGAGGCGGCGCATCACAAGTTGTGAATACAGAAATGATTTATGCACGAGTAATTGGGATCTTGGCATCATCAAAAGAGGCAATCTCAACCAAGACATTGTTCTCGTATGAATTGGCCCGCTACCCACCCGCTCTATTTGATGAGGATGGTGATGTACCTTCCACAAGCAAGTCCGTTCTGAAGGAAAGGATCAAAGTGGAAAGTAGTCAACGTAACGAACCAGTTCCTGAAGTCGTAATTTTGGATGGTTGTGCTCTTCTCTTGACTGTTTCATGGCCTCGCTCTCCGGCAAAAGTATCCACCTTCGTTGATGCTGCAGTAGGTACAATCATGAAATACGACCAGTCCTGAACATCTTTGCAAACAAACAACAAGTTATAAAGTTGATCGTTGACCAGTTGTGCACGCAGAGAATACCAGAGGGCAAGAAGGTACACTGTAGTTGTGACAGGACAGAACCACATCTAATAGATGTTGGCATTGGAGTACTACCGGAAGCAGTGACGCATGAAGAAGCTGATGTTCTAATGGCTTACCACATGATACAGGAGGCCAAGAATGGGCACTCAAGTGTGAAAGTTGTGTGTGATGACACTGATGTGCTTGTTATCCTGGCACACCATCTACACTTCCAAACGAATGGTCTGCCACGCACAGTGAAGGTGGAGATGGAATCATGCTCTCGGAAACGAACAGTCATCGACGTCAATGAGGTAATCAAGAAACATCAGAAGATCATGCCCAATCTTCTTGCCGCGCATGCTCTGACACAATGTGATACAGTGACGTGCTTCTCAGGTGTGGGAAAGGCTTCGGCACTGAAAGCCCCTGGAGTCATATTCGGACACTCTCCTCCTGGGAGATCCAGCAGTGGCACTGGATGAGGCAGTGGAATCTTGCTTGAAGTATGCAGCAGCACTTTACGGAGGAGATTTCCAAGGCTCCCTTGACACCATGCGCAAGAACATTTTCACCAAGAAGACTGGTGGAAAGCATCACTTACCACCAAAACTGTGCAGCCTACCACCTACCAGGGCTGCATTTCGACCACATTGTCAGCGCGCCAGTTATCAAACAGCTTTGTGGATGGCTGCTGGTAAGCCTGAACCTCCAACTTTGGATCCTCGGCAGAACGGTTGGTCAATGAAGTCATCATCTCTTCAACCAATCTACCTGGCAAATGATCATCCAGTGGCTCCTGAGGAAGTTCTGAACATCAAGTGTGCTTGCAAGGGAGATTGCAGGTCTGCACTGTGTGGCTGCACCAAATCATCTTTAGCCTGCACTGAATTCTGTCGATGTGGAGCTGATATCCGCTGCCAAAACCCAAGGAAAAAACCTTCAGAAGACGATGAAAGTCAAATAAAACTCATGTTGCCAAAGTGCATCTAGTGCCAGAATTGGTGAGATAACTGAAAGACGTGCCTTTCACTTTGATTTGTTGGTGATGTGTAACATATTTTACACTGTTTCCATTTAGGTGCTCAATTTATGCCCTTATCACAGGTATATTTGATTTAAGTCCAAAGGACATTTTATTTGATTAGATTTATTATAAAGCAAATGAAGGTTAGGATGTTCCAAACAGTGGGCATATACGCAACAAATGGTCAAATGTGTCTATTTGGAGGTTCTTTGTGGCAATCATGATTTTGGCGGCCATTTTGGATTTTCGCATTTAAAAAGAACAGCCTTAATTATGTAAGTGGAGCCTTGATAATTGTAATCAGCTTGGGAAACTTGATGAGAGTGTCGGTGTGAGGTAAGAAAAACAGTAAAGTAATTTCATATTTCTACGCATATTGATTGCCTTCATATTGTACAGTATTATATGAACGGTGGCCATTTTGAATTGAAATTGCGCCCTAATTACCATACATATCTACTAAAAATGAAAATTGACCTGCATTTGTATATTAAGTAACTCAAGGAACAAAAATGTATGAAGTTAAATATAATAATTTGTCATAAAATGCAAGTAATTGTGATTATCAGGGTCAAATTCCCATTTTTGGCGGCCATTTTGGATTTTGCCAATTTGCGGAAAACGCTCAAGGTTACGCGAGTGGCATCATTCAGATTTGGAATCAGCACCCTCGAATTGACAAGAAACCACCAAAAAACATTGTATATATAAAAAAACAAGGTCACATGCCCTCTAGCCTGGACTAATAATGATATGGGGTTTTCTTTCTTTTTATGCAGGCTTAGGACTTCACAAGAACAAGATAATCAGGGGAGCGTTTCATCAAGCGTTTTGTCAGTGATGTTCACCGACAACTGTTATAAGCTACTGAAATCCTTGCATCTGATTGCCTGAGAGCAAATTTGTCGGTAACAATCACTGACAAAACGCTTGATGAAATGCTCCCCAGGTCCCGAGAATTTTAAGAAAACATATATAATCATAATACATATATATATATATATATATACGCCGTCCGAATGTTTAAGTTGCGTATCTTCGCATCTATTAGGGCACATTATTTACCGACCTAGCGGCCCATCTAGAAATTAGCCCACAAGATCTTATTGCCTTCAGAAATGGCAAAGGGCGTACGCCAGCCCTATCTTGCATGTTGAAGACACCACTTAGGTCCAGTGACCAAAATTTAATAGAAATTTAAATACATCTCCATGCAATAGGCCTTATTTTTAAAATATGGATTTGTTGTAATGTTTCCTTACGCCAATTCTGTGCAGAGAGGTTTCATGTTTTCCCGGACACGTTTGAAGTTCTGTTGCCGTGTTCCAGTGATGACGACATGGGTGAAACTGTCTTTGCCTTGTTCTTCGGCTATCAAATCCACTAAGTTCTGGTTGCTGCTATGCGAAGATGCATCTCCTGCCTTTCGGGTGTAGATTTGAAACGAAATGATAGGCCTACTTATCATATCCTTCATAGAAGATTTCTTGCACATGAATAATTCAAGAGTAAGTCACGGAGTAAAACACATTTCTAGCAGAAAAAAAAGCAGCCCGTTTACTATTTCCGTAGCTGTGGCGACGGAGTATTTACGATAATTGGCCGGTATCTAATAAAGGCTTGGTACATGTTTTTCCTTTACTAGTTTTCCCCACTTGCCTTCAGAAGTCTACTTCGGTGCACCAAGCTAAATGATAGGCTTCCAAGTTGTAGCTGCTTCTGAGGACCTCCAATTAAGTTATGCACTAGGGCTACCATATTAGTTTGTCCGCTTGCTGGCTAAATCTACACACCAAATTCATTTTCGACATCGGCTAAATATATGTGATCTCAGCCACTGAAATGTTACCGTTTTCTTTGGGGATAACCTTTTTAATAAAACAATTTGGATTACGGAAGTTCGGAGAAATGCAAGAAATTACATGAACAAGCGGAATTGAATACAAGCCCTATTTATTTTTCGCAATTAAGAACCACCTGGTCAGCATTATAAATCTCCGAAAAACGAACATGCGGAAAAAGCGAGCCCCTCCCCACCTCTCCTCCAGGGAACGGTAGGTCATATGTTTGAATTTTTACCTACCCGTCTCTGAAAGAGATCCTCATCGTAAATTTGCTCCCCAGATTTCTCTCTCTTTTCGAACCTTTCCTTTGCCACGGTCACCTCGCAAACGTCCACACAGCTGGTAGCTTTCGAGAATACCTGTAGATAATAGTGGCATAATCTTTAATACAGCTTGGGCAGTGCTGATTTTCTCTCTCGCTTAATAGCATATGGCAGCAGCATACTTCGGCAAAACAATAATTTAGAAAATACTTTTGAATTTTTGAGCATTAAAAGGTTTTAAAGGAAAGGTGCTGTTCCACAATATACGGTTGGAAGGTGAACAAAGTAAATCACACTTTCCACAGTTCCGCGCCTATTTGAAACAATTACATGTTTTTTTAAAAGGATCCTACCCTAAGTGGCGCAGCCTGTGCCCAGATATTGAAGGAAAACTGGCTTCTCACTCGATGGGTAAAATGTAGATGAACATTGCAATTGATTGGGGGTGGGAGCGGATCCTCGCGTTGTTTACTTTCTTTTTTTGTACATTCTCTTTTATTATATCTCTTTCATTTTTTCTATCCCTTTTCGCCTTTTATTTGCAGGTCACACGTAGTTACGCACCTGTCCTACAATAACAAAACATTGGTAAATACCCCCCCCCCCCCACCTCTCTTCAATAACACATTTAGCATTCGTCCGTACCGTAACAGACTCCCCCATGAAGAAGCATGCCTGTTTGCCGCCCACTCCGAAGAATGATATGTCACTGTTCAGAAACCGAGGCTCATGTTGTTCTCCCCTTTAAATGCAGAACAAAAGAATAAGGTTATCATGGAATATTATTTAATATTGGTGTTCAATCTGATGAAAGTATTAAGCTGGTTCTCATTTATCACAGCGTAAAGAATACTAATTTTCCTTCAACCACTTAGCATTGGTTTGTACATGTACGATATATTGGTTTTTATAGTAGTCCCAAACTATCTGCTTTAAAGTTTGGTCACAACCGGTCGTACACCTGCTTGCGTATGGTCTGCGACGGATTTCGCAGAAAATCTTTGCGTCGCACGCACGTGTCTGCATGTAATTTTCTAAGCACGTATGGGGCAGGACGCTAAATTTTTTTTCCCACGAACTTTTTGTCCATGTCCTCCCTGGCGCATGCGCACCTGATCCTTTCCGATCTAAATAAATTTCCCAACCATAGGGTTTATTCCGTAAGCGATATAATGACGGTTGCTCCCAGCGTCTTCCTGTGGCGAGATGCGTTAGCCCCCGGACATATAACCTGAGGTATGTGGGTTCGACTCTCAGTTTGGACATTACAAAAATAACGTCTTGTATTTTTTTTTACTAAAAGTAGGATGAAACTTTGAAACCCCATCCAACTCCAAGCATTGTAGGGCTATTTCAAAGTTGCGCATGCGTCAAGGACGATGGTGACAAAAAGTTCGTGGGGAAAAAAAAGTTCGCGGGCAGGACACGCAGGGAAGCTGTTGGACATGTCTGACAATCTCTGCGTGCGGCTACGCGTGTGACTTGCGGAGCCATATTATGGTACTTCTTGTACGGGCTCCTTGTGGTAGTCTCACGAAGCAAATCTCTCCATAGGGAGCCGTGACATGTCCCGCGTAGGTTGCATGTCAGCTGCACGGTACGGGGGCCATACGTTCGTCTCAAGAGTTCTTGCAGGTAAGATGGGGGTATGTTTATGAGGACGGTGCATGACGCACAAGAGGAGACACAGAGAGGCGCACGACCGATTGTGACCATAACACGAGACGGACGTGGGAATCGCAGGAGTTGACTCAAGACGAGATAGCAGCTGCGGACACGTACGTGCAAAACCACACACGATCAATTGTGACTTTATTACATAGGCCTATAATATGAAACTTAAAATTAGTTTGCATATATATATATACAGGTCAAAATTGTGTTTTATTGTCAGCTCTAATATCTGGACAACTTAAACTCGGTCACCATTATTAGAAATGTACACCTAGAATATAATTAAACAAGGTCAAAACTAAACAGCAGGATAGCTGAACAGCCGCGCACGGGCATAATTGTTTAATTCATCACCAATCAGTAAACAGTACTACAGGCATATATGTATGTGCTTTGTAATCTACACGTGCCATTATATCATAGGAAAAAAATTAGAACATATATCAAACGACAATATACCATAAAGAACATCAGTGCCTTACATCGCTTTGCGGACGTATTCTCGCTTAGCATCAAATTTTGACCTTCGAAGAACTGCCCAGTCATTCAGTTCTTTGGGTGTCATCCCCTTTCCATTATCCAGGACACAGACCATCCAGTTCTTTGATGAACCTTCCAGATACTGCGAACAAAATTACGTTGAAATTTTATAATTCAGTGATAATAAATATTAATAAACAAAATAATAACTATGATAATAATAGCGTCGGTTATATTTTTTTGTTAGTTACATGAATAGGCAAATTTATTAGATAAATAAAAAATAATAGTACAGGACTTCCCGTCAACTTTAACACTTTTTTCATTCCATTTCATACGGGTATTTTTTCTCAATTTAGTCCCGAAACTATTTTGCACATGTCACCCTCAATTTCGTCTTTGGTCATTCATGTCTTTATATATGGTCAAATAGATTTCATCATGCTTCTTCCAAGTTTGTGGAAGCTAAATCAATTTTATCTTCCCCAGCTGCCAAGCTACGATACCATAAATCAAATTCGTCATTTTTGCAATGGATTTCTTCATCTGAGAGTCTTTCAAATTCGTCATTCGTGCTTTTGCTTTATGAATAATTTTTATTCGATTTCTTGTCTTGACAGTCGGCAAAACAGCCCTGAAAGTAAAAAAATACACATGGAAGTTAAAGATTTCTATTCCCTTTTTCCATCTGTCTTATTCAATAAATGAGGGGGATACTTGTATGATGAAGTAGAGGTGTTGTGGTCTAGTGGATAAGTCACCGGACTGCAGATCACAAGGTACGGGATTCGAATCCCACCACGGAACAAACGTCTTTTGGCAATCTACATTTGCCACTCTCCACCCAGGTGTAAATGGGTACCTGATATGCTTACTTTGGCGGCTTGACTTATAACCAGGGTAAAAATGTCTAAGCGCCATGAGCGCTATATAATTATTATTATTTAAAAAAAGGTGTCTGTTTAGCCTTATTTGATTCAATGTTTCGTCTATCGGACGAATTTGAATGAACTCGTCTGAAATTGATTGCACAAAGACGAATTATATCTTTACATTCTTCAGTAAATCATCAGATAAGACGAGTTGGAATACAATCGGACAAAAATAAATGGAATGTTAAAATTGATTGCCCATAATTGATCTTCTTGACAACAAATGACGAATTTAACTTTGACTTTTGCACATTCCAGCCTCAGGACGAAATTGAAGTGAACAATGATGAAAGTACTTATCCAACATGTCCAAGGAAACCGAATCAATAATAAAACCTCTTCTTCCTAAGGGCTTTGTGATCATTATTGTTACCCCGGCCTTTGCCCTGCTATCACGATGAGGCGTTCGAGGAGTTCTATCTTCCGTGTACCCATTTAATTCACCTGGGTGCGGAGTGGATAGTGTATATTGATGTTTTCCCATAGGACATTAATAAATTGGCAGGGATTCGAACACCGCATTGTCAAGCTATTTTGCCCTATAAAGCAGATTTCATCTTTCATTATATCTGATAATTGTATTTAGTTAATAGCCCTACTAGAGTTTTGATCAGATGAAATATGCAGTGAAACGACACATTTGATTTCAATTTAGCTTCACTGTAAAAGTACTCCCATGGGACACACAATTATCGAATACCTGGGACCAAAATTGCGTTTCTATGTAATATCACTTACAAATCTGACTTCGATCTTCCTTGGACCCCTGTTGTTCGCGGTTGCGGAGAGTGAATTGTCAATCAGCTCAGCAAGAGCATATGCTAGCCAAAAAAAAAAAAAAAGGAATACACATTTTACACATTCATAGAGTCAATGTAGACAACACTTAATGCTAATTCTATATTCATAATTTTTATGAAGCTTTTGAATTTCTAGATGAAAAAAGAAAAAAAAAGAATCGTTCTAGAATAGATCACATATAAGTCAACAATAAGTGAAACAACTCTTTAGAGATGAAAAATTTCGAATTTTCGCAAAGCAAGGCAACGCAGTTAAATATATAGTACGGGTGTGTATTCATCCGACAAAATAATAAACGACATGAATAGTCAAATCAACTTTCAAGCAAGCATACTGACTTATAAGTCCTATATGTCTGTTATGAGTAAACATATCAAATTAGATTAAATGCCTATTATCATAATTAATTAATCATTGTATAACGTAATATTTTAATTGCTATTGCATATACTTTTTTGTGTAAATGTGCACATTTATTGTATATATATGTAACTTATATACTTATAATGTGTTTGCAACCACTGCAATTCGGACAGAAAGTCTTTTCTGTTCCTGGCCTTCCAGTGGTTGCATTATCTTTATCTTTACTTTGTCAATTTTTTCCCACTTTTTAATATTTTCTCTGTCAAATAAAATAATAATAATAATAAAAAGTGAGCGTTTTTCAAACGGGAGAAGCAGCACCCTGTTGGACCCCTAGAGGAATTTATTAAATATTAAAAAAAAAATGTTTTGGAATAATATTCCACCAGGGAAATAATCTTGAACTTTCATACAGGTGAGGAAATTAATAGATAAATATCAATCAAGTAGCAGATGAACCATATGAATTAAAACATATTTCTTTAAAAAAATTATTCTGCATAGTTCACACATTGCTACAACACGTGGTACCAATAGCTATAGTAAAAGCTATTCTCCGCTCAAAAAGAGACCGTGAAATCTTTTTACCTAGTTCCTGCCGGGAAAATTATGAAATGAAATCACCAAATATATGATTAAAAAATTTTGCGAGCGTCAGGGTGATATGAAATAGGTACGAGTAGAACACAGTTTATAACGAAAACATGATAGACATTAATATTAAGTTCAAATCAATGGCGATTAATGTTACACAAACGTTGTATGAGAAAATACACTTGAGGAGATATGTCCAAATTGATATGTACTCACGTAACGGGTCACGTCCTTCGCTCATATAATAATCATACTGCCCGCTCTTGACGATTGTGTTGTAGTGTGGTTCAATGTTGATCTTGTGTTTGACAGGTGTGGAAAATTCTTGACCCAAGCTCCGAAGCACTATCAGAGTTTTGCCATTCTGCAGTTCGGCTGACGGGAAAACAAGGGGAAAATGTATTTGTTATTGTTAAATTGCACAGATCATTCATTTGCTTTGATTTGATATATTTCACTTTTCTCCAAAACCCATATCGTTTATACGGTATATAAACTTCAACATTACTATAGGAGATATTCATATATATATATATATATTTATTTATATAAGCGTGAGAGATATAAATGAGACGGGACGTAGCTCTCAGTTAACCTCGATTTTAATTCCAAGCTTTCGGCCTCATTTGGCCTTCTTCAGGGTCTACCAAGACAAGTCAAAATTAAATGAAAACAAAATGAATATAGCATGACAATGAGAACATAAATAATTTTCAAATATACATAAGATAGTACCCGCTTCACTTAACGCCATCCGGCGCAATCGTATTATAAAACAATTCTTGCGAACAAAGTGAAGCGGGTACTATCTTATGTATATGTATATACACATCATGAGACACCGACTACGTTCAAGTCAGGAGACATCTCTCACACTATATATATATATTTATATATATATATATATATATATAAACAAGGTACGGTAGCTGTGACAAGCTACTGAATTGAATGCAAATTTGTCATAGATATGTGGCAGTTTTAATTGATGGAGTCAAAATGGGCCTGAGCTTTCGATTCTAGCAGAATCTTCGTCAGAGGCAAAAAGACAAACATAAAAAACAAGACAAGCATATATATAGACTACAGACACAAAACAGTATGTATGTAACGGGAACTGTAAGGGATGGCTGGGGGCACAAAACAATGGAAACAAAAGGAGAGTGTGGGGAGTCAAAAGCAAGGAGGCAAGTGGGTGTGGAGGGGATTATACACAAAGGCGTGGAGATACAAGGACAGTAATGAGCCCCAAGCTCTAGTGTGGGTAATCTGTGGAAGCAAAGGATAAATTGGGAGGCAACATCAAACAGGATAAGGAACAATGCAATGACAAGGGGTAAGAGAAAGGAAGCAGTACTGTACAAGTCCAGTACAGTGGAGTGGTAGGGCAGAAAATAAAGAGGGAGTCGAGTTGTCAGACACCATGTACATTATATATGGCCTATAGAGTGAAGTGTAGTGAAAAAATATATATCTGCTATCTACTGCATACAAGACTATAATATGTAAAGCATACTATGTACTAAAAAAATACATACATGTGCATATAAAGTCTGTAATATAAGTGTCTAAACCCAACGAGGAGGTAAAATGCAAATAAAATATTTGTATATACATGTATATATATATATATAAAATGATATTTCATAACCGCGTGTTGGAAAAGCATGAAGAGAGATACAATGAATTCCAGAGAAGACATTGGTAATGCATTGAATTCCAACTTTTATATTTATTTTCACGGATCTTCCTCAGGGTAATGAACAAAGTGAAATGTGTATTTAACAAATTCATAGTGACGAAGCTTTTCGACCCGCACTCATCGGGTCACAACGCAGGAATGAGAGAATACAAGAAAATACAAAAGTCAAGGAAGGGTGTGTATAGCGACCCGGGTATGATCCGGGCACGCTAGAATAATCGAAGCGCTTGTACAAACTCCTTTTGTCGGCACAATAGTGGATCTCTCGACTGAATGAACAACGCTTCTAAGAAGCGAAGATGTTGAAA
This sequence comes from Heliocidaris erythrogramma, assembly GCA_025617745.1. Taxonomy (NCBI): domain Eukaryota; kingdom Metazoa; phylum Echinodermata; class Echinoidea; order Camarodonta; family Echinometridae; genus Heliocidaris; species Heliocidaris erythrogramma. The sequence goes on along the minus strand of CM046865.1, from coordinate 29,817,311 downwards.
GCTGCGTGCTCGGGCAACAATAGTGAACTGAGCCGGGTTATACGCCTTGGAACAAGCCGGACTATTTAGCAAGTGCTGACCAATAGCAGAGTCGCTGTGACTGCGGCATTGAACATTAGCGACGCTAGCAGCGGTTTTGCAGTTACGCTTCGGCTGTGCTCGGCTACCAGCTGATGTCTGTCGTACCACGGAGGATACGTGCTGTTGCGGTCCGCTAGACGCTGAGATGTACGGCCAACATAGACGGCTTCACACCGACAATGATACTGATAAACGACATTGCTCATTTGTATATATATATATATATATGTATGTATATATACATAACTCTATTCGCAGCCACAGGGGAACCTTTTATCTCGGCCTATTGTTAAAATTCCCAGTAACGCCCGTCGAAATTCCCCTTAACGCCCAATTTTTATTGTGACGGAATAAACTGCATTGTTAGGATTCACCCTAGGATCGGAAATATATAAATGTAAATGGGAGTGGAAAGTATAATGTAAGGAAGGGGAGTAAAAAAGATGTATTAAACATTTCCCTCCTGGATGTTGAGGCCATGAGGTTGGATGGTGCGAAGTCGTCTCATCTAGTACTTCTCCCTGCTGGTACGGACTGTATCGGGAAGGGAGGGTACCTAAAGAATCAATGCCCTGTAGAATCATATCACTGATGGAATGGTTAGGAAGGTTAAAATGGTGGCCCACTGGAGTGTCAAGCTTGGCTGTTTTGACAGTGGATCTGTGCTCATAGAAGCGTCTCTTGAGTGTGGTCTTGTTTCCCCTACGTACTGGGTCCGGCAGACTCTGCAAGTGATGAGATATACAACATTAGTGGTGGTGCAAGTGATATTGCCCTTGGTTTGGTGAGGGAGGCTGGTAGAATTGCTGGTAAAAGTGTCGCCCTCGTGGGTGTGTATAGCACATACGGTGCATTTGTTGGCTGTACATTTGAAGGTACCGTGCTGAATGGGAGAAGAATGGCCAGTGAGAGAGGGGACTTCAGCACGAACGATGAGATCCTTGAGGTTGCGGGGGCGTCGGTAAGACAGGATTGGGGTACTGGGAACAGCCTGTAGGAGACGATCAGAAGTGTTGAGAATACGGTGGTTATCATGAAGGATATTGCGGAGAGGAGGAAGACTGGGGTGGAGGTGGTCACGAGAGGTATTCTGTCAATTGTTTCCTGGCTGTCAGATTTCTGTTTGAGAACTTCAGATCTGGGGAGGGGAAAAAACTTTGTTGATGGCTTGTTGGGCTGTCCGGGCGCTATGGCCCCTGGCTACGAGATGTCTCTTCAAGTTCCTGGCATGGAAGGAAAAGTCGGAATCCTCAGAGCAGATACGGCGAAGTCTGAGGGCCTGACTGTAAAGGATGCCGGTTTTGCAGTGACGGGGATGGCTGATGGATGAGTGGAGGTACTGGTGGATATCTGTGGGTTTGGTGTAGAGAGTGGTGGTGAGACGGTTAGACTCCTTCTTGACTGTGACATCGAGGACGTTCGTCTTCTGTTGGAAGAAATCAGAAGTGAATTTGATGGTCCTGTGGAAGGAATCGATGTGGGCAATGAATGTTTGGAGGCTGTCTTCCTCCCTGGTCCAGATCAAGAAGCTGTCGTCGATGTAGCGCCACGAGATCCATGGACGACAGGGGCTGAATCTAACAGCTGCTGCTCCAGCTTGGTCATATTGAGACATGCGTGGAAGGAGCCATCCGTGTGCCCATCGCTGTGCCGAATGCCTGTAGGTAGTGTTTGTCCATGAATGTGAAATTATTTTTTTTTAGTACATGTGACATGAGAGATTTGATGTCGGATCTCTTATTGATAATAAATTTTATGAAACAGGACCAATGCCTTACTAGGTGGATTGAATGCGAAAAATAAGGCCCTCGAATAAGGGATGCAAAACGAGCCTTTTATCATACCCCCCCCCCCCCAGAAATATATTATTCTTTTGCAAAAGGAAAAAAATAAACCCGACAACACCTCCCTAAAGAGAGAGAGAGAAAAAAAAGGGGGGATACTGGCAGAACAGAAGAAAGAAAACTACTTACCGAAGGTGTTATGATCGCCAATCGTTTCCCTTTTTGTGTTAGTAACCACAAAGTCTTCTTGTAGATCTATTCCAAGTCCCTTCATTAAGATAAAGAAAAAAGGGGAATGATATGGTTATCCTGTACGTGATAATTTGCTAGTTATTCATTTAAAAACAAAACGCAAAACAATCAAATACTGTCAGACCATGTGAGGGACAGGAATATTATTTTAATCGCTAAATAGTGGGAAAGTAACGATTTTTTAATGACATAAAAGCCTAAAGTAATTTGGTAACTCGTAGTCCAGCAGATTGGTGAAATAATTGTGCACTTTTCATGAATGCATGAAATTTGGAATGTAGGTGGAGATTTCCATGCTGAATAATTCTTGATATGGGAACACCTAAAATTCTGGCCCTGGGGCCTGTTGTGCCCATTTTGTTGGGAGAAAAACATGGCTCCCACAGGGAATCATGAAGGATTTCCGGGCCTCAAAATTCAGACGAGAGTTTTAGCTGCCCATTTTTCAAATAAAGGGCCATCCCATATCAAAAGTTTAAAAAGTCAATGATTCGTGGAACAGAGGTAAAATGCTTGTAACTGCGATTAGTCGGACATTGTGTCTTCGAAATCCAAAAGTTATGTGGTGCCGGTACCCATTATGACCAGAAAAGCTCAATGTAGGCCAAAATTAATCTATGTGCAAAAATGAGAGCTTTCCCGTTTTTCGGTTTTTATTATTTATGTTAGACAACGATTTGGAAATTAAGGTTATATGAAAAGCAAACTTCTGCAGGCACATGGGCCCATAAATGTCCCATAGACAATTCTAGTTCAAATTGAATTATTCCCTACCAAGAGGATGGCCAAATTCAAAATGGCTGCCGAAGTGTTGAAATATTCCTATATGCATATATCTCTTGAAGTTCGGCTTTACAGGCAGTATACAGTGTCACACTTTGAAAATATCCTCAAAATTATGTACATTCCAAGTGCCCATTCACACTGAAAGGCAATGAGTTTGTTGATGAAACATATTTGAACAATTGATTCATAGAAGACTTCTCTTTAAATATAAATAGGAGGATTAATTTAATTAGGGGTTAAACTGGGGGAAGAACTTGAATATCATTGCGGAGTGAAATCAACAAAAAAAAATAATAATAATATAAAAATGTTATTACATGTATTAAGTCGAAAATAAATGTATAAGTATATGTACATTACAGTGTACAACAGACTGCATTTGTGTGTAGTTCTCCAAATAAAGGTTGCTCAATCATATAAAGTGGAATATTGAAAGAAGCGAGAGAGAGAGGGGGAGGGGGCTGATAGAGTGGGAAACAGTGGTGGGGAAAATGAGTGAGAGAGGGATAGAGAGAAACAGTGGAAATATGAGATAGTGAGAAACAACAGCCAGTTGGAAAATGAGAGAGAGAAAAAAAAATAGACATGCAGGAGACCCCCATACCCCCCCCCCCCCCAACCCACTCGACATCGAAACAGAGTAGAACGGTTCCCGATGTCCGATGTGACTGAAATTCAGGTGCTAGTTGTACTTGTAGTTCTAGATTCAACCGGGATGTGCATTAGCACTGGCAATTTCTGAATGTTGAACAATTTTCAGATTAGATCTAACGTTACATGTACAACCCTGCCACTGGACGTGGGCGGAAGCACACTGACTGAAGGCCGAGTGTGTAGATCTATGTACACGCAGTGCGACGGTTCATTCCTCAGCATATAGCCTTACGTGTAGTAGGCAGCTTCAAAAACTAAGTAGACGGTGCACGGTGCGAGCGTACCGTACGTGAAACTTGGCTAGATGTAATTTCGCTGACCCGAAAAAGGTCGAAAGGGTCGAAACTTAATACTCGGGCCTACTAAAGAAAGTTACGAATTGTAAAAAAAAAGTTAAAATAATACGACCAAGATACCACAGACAACCCCCTTCATGACAATCTGGGAACAATTTAACTACGTTAAAAAAAACCCAGCTCGATTGAGTGGAATGTCACGGAGAAAAGCGCTTTCAAACAAACGGACAGACAGACAGACACACAGGCAGAAACACACACATTAGCCAAATTATAGGAAGGATTATTATTATCAGGGGCGGATTCAAGATTTTGAAGAAAGGGGGGGGGGGCACAGAAATGCAGGGCTGTCATTAGGGGCGGATCCAGGATTTTTTTTTAAAAAGGGGGGCACACAAATGCAGGGCTGTCATCAGGGGCGGATGAAGGATTTCGTAAAAGGGTGGGGGCACAAAAATGCAGATCTGTCATCAGGGGCGAATCCAGGATTTTGGAAAAGGGGGGTACAAAAATGCAGGGCGGTCTTCAGGGGCGAACCAGGATTTTGTTCAAATTCGTGTTTATTCATTTCCAACAGACAATATAAGTCGTGACATGGTTTACATTCAGTATTATATATAATACATGTATATGTAAATAAAGTGAACAAAAATAGATTTTCAATAGTAATTAGCAAAGGTACTCTTTAAAAAAGAAAATAGTGACTGGAAACTACCTGTGGAAATCGGGGGATTCGCTAAAAAGCACCCGACCCCCCCCCCCCCCCCCGGGAAAAAAGGAAAAACTTGTAATTTGCCTACGAAGATTAACAAAAGAGATAAGGAACAATAACAAGGAACAAACGCAAAAGCAGAGACAGGACAGGGACAAAGAACAGAACATGGACAAAAGGAGACAAAAAAGATGCTGAAAGGAAGGAACTGCCACGAAGTCGATAAAAAATATGAAAAATCGACAAGACTAGAAAACAGGACGAAACACTGCCGAAAAGAAAAGATAACACAGATCGTAAAGCCGGTTGAGTTAGCGAGATTAGCTGTGAAGACCTCTATTATTTTTAAGTAGAAATGTTTTTAATTTTCTTTTAAAAGTATCTAAAGACGGACTATTTTTAATTTCATTGCTGAGAGAGTTCCAAAATCTAGGACCGTCATACAAAAAAGTATTCTTTGCGAAAAGTGTTCTAAAACGTGGTAAGTGGAATTCGTTAGATTGTCTTGTTGGGTAATTATGAATTGATCGATTGAGAGGAAACATGTGACCCGTCACGACAAAATGAGACAGAAGTCGCTGGGCTAGAACTCGAGAAAATTGGGCAAATTTAAAAAAACTTCAAATTTCGTCATTTTTTTTTTCTTAGCTGATTTGAATCTTCAATGTTTCATGAATGCTCTGTAAAAAAATTGAGTCCTAAATATAATGGGAAAGGGTAGAAAAAGCAGTTTTTCTACGAGTGTTTTTTTCGGTCAACTCGTCTATTTTTTCGGACAGCTGGCTTGTCCCAGAGCGAAAAGAAAGCCATCCGCTAGGCCCCGCCCCTAGCGACGCGTGGCTTTGTTCATTGGACGTTCGCAGTCACGTGATCTCTGTAAAAGAATTTGCAACAACTACATGTACTTAATGCTCGATCGCGCTGGCTTGCTCGTGCCGTCTCGAATTGTTCTGAAGATTAAGATCAGATATTGCTTCTGTTATCATCGCATTCGTACTACTTTGGTCCCGTTATAATAAAGTACGATATTATCAATATTTCATTAATCTTTATTTTTGGGAGTCTTTCTTGTTTCGTTTTGAGTGCAGGCTAAACAAATCTTTTTCTTCTTTCTCTGTTTCAGTTATCAGTACCTCCCCTCTCTGTCTCTTTTTCTTTACAAGTTGATTATTTTGTTACTTTGCTCAGCCGAGTATCACTTTAAAGAGAGTCTGAAAGTGAAATAAGTCCCAAGATCCCTTTGAATTGGGGGGGGGGGGGGGGGTGAACCAAATGAAATTGTGACGGCCGGCGAATGAAAATGTGTTAGAATGTGATAATGAGAGAAAAATTCACTAATCATCTGGTGAGGATGCGTGTGAAAATAATAGACAAATTATTTAGCTCTATTAAAAGCAAAAAGAAAAAGTTGAAATTGAGAAGGTGGTAGATTTCGTAAAGCAAGACTCGGCTAGCGCAGAGAATTGTTAATCGTCAATGAAAGATCTCTTCATTACGAAACTGGTTTAAGCCATCGCTGTTTAATCTATTGAAAGTAGAGAGGGAATAGAAAAGAGTTGGCTTTCAAAACAGAAGTAAGAAGAACTGGAAAGATGACTTACGAACAACGAAACTATTGATACGCGATAATAATAAGGGGTAAATTCTGTAGCACTTTGAAAAGCTGAAAAGAAAATAAGCCTTTTAACCAGAAAGAACAGTACATGTACCTGTGTAGAGATTATGAATCAAGCGCGCGATTTAGGACAAAGAGAGAGAGAGAGAGAAAATCAATAATCTTATCTTGCTGGAGGTGACTTAATCCTTGTTCTTTGAAAGGGGTGAATTCTCTACCTCTTTATAACATGGCGAAGAAGAAAAGAAATTAGCTATTAGACACCAGTAGATTGTATACATTTTTTTTGGAGTAAACTATCGAGCGGAGAGAATCGATGACTTTCAAGCTAAGACGCGCGTTATCTTCATCATGTTCATACTGCCAGTTAGCCAGGGGCGGATACAGGATTTTCAGAAAGGGGGGCACACACTGAGGAACCCTCCGTTTGACGAAGTCAAACGGCCATCTGGGGGGTCTGGGGCATACTTTGTCACACAAAACAGGGGGGCGCACGCCCCTTGCACCCCCCCCCCCCTCTGCTTATTCTCTTATTCGTTAAAGCCGAACAGACAAAGAATCAAAATTAAGAAGAACAGTCGAAATTATGATACAGGTGAAAGATTTAGAAGGAGAGAGAGAATTGTCTGGGTGTCAATTTTTACAAAAAGCAGTTGTCATTATTATTTATTTTTTTAAGCTCTAGTTAACTAGAGCGGCGCTAAGAAGCAATTTATCTCTATCCCGCTTTTGAACATGACGATAAAAAGCGGCCAATTCTATAACTCTTTTTAACAGACGAAAATCAAAGAAAATTATTTTGTAAAACGATAATGAAGCAAGTATCTGATTTGTTTTAAGCTTGAGTTAACTATTGGGCGGGGAGAAACGATGACGTTCAAGCTAAGATGCAGTTTGTCTTCGTCATGTTCATACCGCCAGTCAACATGATGATAATCAGCGGCAAAATCTCTTATTCGTTTAAAAAGCCGAACAGACAAGAAAGAGTTAGCTTTCAAAATAGCATTAAGAAGAACAGTCGAAATTATGATACAGGTGAAAGAGTTAGAAGGAGAGAGAGAATTGTCTGGGTGTCAATTTTTACAAAAAGCAGTTGTCATTATTATTTATTTTTTTAAGCTCTGGTTAACTAGAGCGGCGCTAAGAAGCAGTTTATCTCTATCCCGCTTTTGAACATGACGATAAAAAGCGGCCAATTCTATAACTCTTTTTAACAGACGAAAATAAAAGAAATTTATTTTGTAAAACTAGAATGAAAAGGCCCTCGGTCGCGATAGTGAAACAAGTATCTGATTTGTTTTAAGCCTGAGTTAACTATAGAGCGCGGAGAAACGAACTTTCAAGCTAAGATGCAGTTTGTCTTCGTCATGTTCATACCGCCAGTCAACATGATGATAATTAGCGGCCAAATCTCTTATTCGTTAAAAAAGCCGAACAGACAAGAAAGAGTTAACTTTCAAAATAGAATTAAGAAGAACAGTCGAAATTATGATACAGGTGAAAGATTTAGAAGGAGAGAGAGATTGTTCGGGCGTTAATTTAAAAAAAAATTAAAGCTCTATTAACTATAGAGCGGCGCTAAGAAGCAGTTTATCATTATCCTGCTGTTGAACATGGGGAATTGATGATAAAAGAAATGAAGCTTTTTAACCATACAGAAAAGGACCTGTGTGAAGATTATGACACAAGCTCGTGATTGAGAAGCAGGGACCGCGGAACCGGGGCTGGGGGCTGCAGCCCCCCCCCCCACTTTTTTCAGTAAACACGTGCAAACGTATGGCAGAGCAAAAATGTGGTTATACACGCAGCTCCCCCCTCCCCCCCCCCCCCCCCCCCACTTAGCCCCTCCACTTTCCAAGACGTTCCGCGGCCCCTGAGAAGGACAATGAGAGAGAAGAAAAATCAATCGTCTCGCGAAGGTAGGATGTGACTTAATCCTTGTTCTTTGAAAGGGGCGAATTCTATACCTCTTTGACATGGCGAAAAGAAAAGAAAGACGCTTTTATAAACATTTTTCAAAGGTAGAACTAACTAGAGCAGGATAGAATTTCTTTATTATGATTCTGTTTCATTCCATCGTTGTTTAATCTGGAAATAAGTAAAGAGCGAACCGAAAAGAGAGTTAGCTTTCAAAAGAAAGAAATAAAACTGTGGAGATTATGAAACAGGTGCGTGATGTAGAAGGAGAGAGAGAAAATCAATAATCGTGTGTTAATTCTTCAGCTTAAGAAAGTGGCGATTTCTATTGCTCTTTCACAAGACGAAAAGTAAAAAAGTAAGATTCATATGCAGACATCAACGATCTCTGTCAATATTATTCTTGGTAAAGACTATAGTCTAATCAGTAAATTTGCCAAAATTGAATGACTTTGAGACAATCGAATCCAAGTTATAAAAAGAAAGCAAATAACATTGAAAGAAATCAAGTTTACATGATTAATTTAGAAAAAGATATGACATAAAAACCTCTGAAAGTTTGAACCATAATCTAATACATTTCCCCGCACAAAATGACAGACTTACAAACCTTTTGACTATAGCTAGGTTAATCAACCCTTTAAGAAAATCATACCGGCATAGGAAAGGCTCAACGAAAAAAAGCATGAAGTTGATGCGGGAAGCTTTTTCAGTGCCGTGAAACTACTTGATTTGTTACCCTTTAAAGCGTTAGAATTCATGGCTTAAATGAATTAAAATTCATGTTCTCATGAGAAGAGATCCTAAAGAAACATAAGGACTAGTTTTTATTAGAATTAATAAACGGTTGCTAAGGGCTTTATAAAAATCTATTTGACATTACAAACGGAAAATGCTGCATGACTGCAAAACGGAAGTCAAACTTTGGAAGCGTTTTTCTCGAAGAAATACTTTGCCACAGCCCTACTTTACTCAAGATTCAAAAGCTATTATCTCCACTAATACTCACTCTCTAGAGTTGAACTATATACCAAATTAAAGCTTATGAAATGGAAAATAATAATCAATAATAAAATGCAATTTCAAAAAATGCGACTTCTGTCTCATTTTGACGTGACGGGTCACACATAGTATCAAATACACCAGCAAGTGTATTATTCTCAAATTTGTACATAAATTGCCCTAAGTGAAAAAAGTAAAGATCAACAACTTTCAACAATTTATTCTCAAAGAATAAAGGGTCTGTGTGAGAACGTATAGCAAAGTTGTTAATTATACGAAGAGACTTTTTTTGTAACAACAACAATCTGTTTAAAAGGGTTTGGTGGGATTGCCCCAGGCAAGTATCCCATAATTCAGGTAAGGTAAAAGAGGTGTAAAGCATTAATAGAGAAGACGTCGGGAAGTGATATTTTAATTTGTTAATAATGCCAATATTTCGTGAAATGGTTTTACAAATGCTATCTATATGGTGTTTCCAAGAAAGCATTGTTGTCAACAGTTACACCAAGGAATTTAATGAATGGTACATTTTCTAAATTAGTATCATCCAATATAATATTTAAGGGAAGTGCGTTAATGGAATGACTAAATAACATATATTTCGTTTTGAGAAGGTTAAGAGACAATTTATTAGATCTAATCCATTGTGTAACTTTTAAAAGCTCGTTATTAACGATATTAACTGAAGTATAAGGATTATGGTGGGAATAAAATATATTATAATCTTCTGCAAAAAAGTATGAACGAGAGGACATCAGATGATTTACAGAAGTCGTTTATATAAATGATGAATAACAAAGGGCCCAACAAACAGCCTTGTGGAACTCCGCAATTAATATTTTGCATGTTCGATGTTAGGTCATTTAAAAATACATATTGTCGCCTATTAGACAAGTAGCTTCTGAACCACTCCAAGGCCTTCCCGCGCACCCCATAATGTTTAAGTTTATGTAATAAGATATCGTGGTTAATGGTGTCGAAGGCCTTGGAGCAGTCCAGAAAGATGCCAACTAGATGGGAAAAATGGTCTAAAGCATGCGCCACTTTATTAACAAAATTCAGTAATGCATGTTCAGTATTATGTTTTTCTCTAAATCCAAACTGAGAGTTGGAATAAATTTGGTGTGTTTTTAAAAAATCAATTGTTCTGCGGTAAACAACTTTTTCTAAATTTTTTGATAAAGGAGATAATAAAGAAATTGGACGGTAATTGCTTATATTTAACTTGTCACCTATTTTATACAATGGAACCACCTTTGCAATTTTCATGTTATCTGGAACTTGACCACAACTTAACGACAAGTTAAAAATATGTGTCAATGGGTCGACAATTGAAAATATTACACCTTTTAAAATAAAGTTATTAACATCATCATAACCAGGACATTTTCTATTGTTCAAATTAGATACTATATCAATGATATCCTCTTTCACTACTGGAGTGAAAAATACTGTATTTGGATTTGGGTTACCAAGATATTCAGAAAAATGCTTAGCTGAAGGAGGAATATCTTTTGCTAGGTTAACTCCTATAGATGAAAAATAATTGTTGAAGATATTAGCTATAATATTTACGGGGTCTTCAATAACATTACCGCCAGACCTAATTTGAGTAATATCTGACTTATTATTGGATAAGTTCATTGCTTGCTTAAGAACTTTCCAGGTATTTTGAATATCATGTTTATATAGACTTAATTGATTACTAAAGTATATTTTCTTTGCCAATCGTATTGTTTCAGTTAAAATATTTTTATATTTGGTGTATTTAGTCTTAGCTTTTAGAGTACCTTTAATTTTTGAGTTATAATAAAAGTTATTTTTTCTGTTAATAGAACGCAAAATTGCTTTCGAGATCCAAGGAAGTCTCGGTGATTTTTTATAGCTGGTTTGCTTGTCTTTTACTTTAGGGATGTGATTATCTAGTTCACTATGGAATATTTCCAAAAAGCTATTGAAACATTCATTTACATCATTGTTGTTGTAGACGGGCGACCAGTCCGCAGACTCTAAAGAAATACCAAGACTTACACGATTCTCATGAGTGGGTCTTCGTCTAGACGGTTTATGAGGATTGGTGAAAGTGTGCTTAAGAGTAAAATATGACATAATTGGAAAATGATCTGTTAAATCAGATAAAATTATTTTAGAATCAGGAGTCGGTATAACATTACAAAATATGTTGTCTATGAGAGTGGCAGAATGATTTGATGTGCGAGTGGGTTTTGAAATCAATGGCAAGAATGAGGTAGTCAAAAATGTTTCAAGAAATTCATGAGCAGCATTGTTGCTATCGTGCTTTGATATATCAATATTAAAGTCTCCCATTATAAAAATATGTTTGTTCACAAATGCTGGGTTTCTGAGCAAGTCAGAAATGGATGATAAGAAATCATTTTTGATTGGAATTCGGTGGCCTGTATATAACGCCTACAATTATATTTTTGGAATATGTGACATTGATTTCAACAAAGTGATTCTACAGATTCATTCATGTTATTGATTTCATCATGAATTTTATATTCGTAATTGTGTGAAATATATAACGCAACACCTCCACCATGTCTATCTTTTCTATTATTGACTACAAGATCATACTGATCTAAAGCAATGGGATTTTTGATTCATTTGATAACCAAGTTTCCGTAAGTCCGATAATAGAAAACAAGTGATTGGATGAATTATCTAATAATAGTTGAAACTCTTCAAAATGTCTACTTATACTTCTTATGTTAAAATGCAGCAGAGAAAAATCGTCTTTAGAAAACTGTTTGATAAGGCTTTTAAATTGAAGTTCAGTAATATATTCTGATGAAGGGTTGTGAATTAAATCATGATCAGGATGAAGATCAAGTAAATCCGGGGACGCATTAATATTATTAGCTACGAACTGGTTGTACGGCAGATCAACTGGAGGGTTGTCATCCAAATCATTGTGTGTGAAAGTCAATGGAGAGGTCATCATTACTTAAAGAATAAAAAGGCAATTCAGTTAAGGAGGCCATAGATATACATTAGGTTTCTCAAAATTAACTCGAGTTTTCGGCTTAGAGAATATAGAAAAAGGCGGGTAGTTAACAAAAACAATCCTGCGTGGAATCACATAACCAAGAGTGATACATGGAAATAAGAGCACATACAACATTATTACCTATATGGGACACTTTTACAGGGCAATTAATATTCATATTTTGCGCGGTCCGCGAATGACCTAGTTCTGAGCGGTCATCATTCCCTCATATTTTCCCTCTTCCGGGTTTCACCATTCACTTTGTGTACAAAAAGTGCGGTCAACATTAATTGAGCCCGAGTAACGTCCACCTTTTCTTGTCAGTGCGCTTTTACTAAAGTACATACGCGCAGTATTGTGTACGCGTTAAATTGTAGGCTTAAACAATGGATACGCGCGGTAATAATTTACGTCACAATTGCTTGGCCCAGATTACATACCTGCATGAATGATCTGAAATCAGAAAGACTGACAGGCAAACAGACGTCCGTCATTGCTACAAGATAGGCATATGCATGATATACTTGATATAGGTAATAATAATAATATTGACTGGCTCTACTTTCGGGGAATATCGAAAATGTTGCCCTTAAAAGAACCATATTGCCCTCGTCTTCGACTCGGGGCAATATGATTCTGTTGCGGGCAACATTTTTCGATGTCCCCCTCAAGGCCAGTCAATATTATATAATTATTACCTATATGGGACACTTTTACAGGGCAATTAATATTCATATTTTGCGCGGTCCGCGAATGACCTAGTTCTGAGCGGTCATCATTCCCTCATATTTTCCCTCTTCCGGGTTTCACCATTCACTTTGTGTACAAAAAGTGCGGTCAACATTAATTGAGCCCGAGTAACATCCACCTTTTCTTGTCAGTGCGCTTTTATTAAAGTACATACGCGCAGTATTGTGTACGCGTTAAATTGTAGGCTTAAACAATGGATAAGCGCGGTAATATTTTACGTCACAATTGCTTGGCCCAGATTACATACCTGCATGAATGATCTGAAATCAGAAAGACTGACAGGCAAACAGACGTCCGTCATTGCTACAAGACAGGCATATGCATGATATACTTGATATAGGTAATAATAATAATATTGACTGGCTCTACTTTCGGGGAATATCGAAAATGTTGCCCTTAAAAGAACCATATTGCCCTCGTCTTCGACTCGGGACAATATGATTCTGTTGCGGGCAACATTTTTCAATGTCCCCCTCAAGGCCAGTCAATATTATATAATTAACAAGGAAATAAAGTATAAAAACAAAAGGAGGAAGGATTTAAAGGCAATCTTCGTAGGCAGAGCGAAAGAACGCATCAAACAGCGAAAACAATAAAACATTGGTAATCGGTACTCCCCCGGTGAGATGCCCGTCAGAAAATACTATTAGTATCATGAGAAATGCACATTATATAAAAAAGAGACTCCGTAATAAAAACAATTTGCAATAATGACTGAAATTTGAGAATAATTATACTCTTTTAAACAAATATCAAAGTATGCCAATAATTTTGTATCCAAGACAAATTAAACTTGTAAATAAACAAGATCATTGTTAAATGTGACCATCCTGCACTCGCCCTCCAACCCCAAAACCAACAAAACACCCCACGATCCCAATGCTATGGCGGCCTCTATTATTATGTGAAAGCAACATCACCAATCCAAAGCCAAAAGGGAAATACAAAATAGTCACATCAAAACAAGTATATAGCGAAATTCAATGGCCAAATTAAAGTTGGAACCTACCGATCATCAAAAGTCTCTTCCTTTCTGTTTAAATTATTTTACAAATAGAAATAAGGCATTGAAGCATCATAAAGCATGCAATCAGTACAAAATTCACAAAAACCCACCGAGTGTTAACTGTTATTTAGAAATTTGAATCAGTTGTGCAATTAGCAGAATAATTTACACGAACAGTTATTTGAATAAGAAGAGGGTGGAAATAAGCAATATATTTTCACAGGTGGTTGGGTCGTCATTGTGAACTTTGAATGTGAAGAGGGGAAAAGGAAGAAGAGAAAAGGATAAAGAGAAAGGATAAATAAAACGACCTATGCAATCAATACAACAATGATTTGAATACAAGTTACATTTATGCTGTACATATAAACATCAAATAGTTGGAAGCATGAAATTAAAGTACATGTACGAGGCATGCAAACAAAACATACATATGTAAATATCTTAACAAGAAAGAAAGAAACAACAAAAAAAAAAACCCGGCTTAACTGGGTCAAGCTGGCAATGGTCTAAACAAAATCGAACACCGCCACAAGTCGGCATCAAGCGTTCGCTGTAAAAGCATAACCTCAATCAAATCGGTCAATGCATGTAGTAAAGAAAGTTGTATGTTCAAGTGTGAAAGGAGAAACCATGCAAGTAAAAGCACCGAAAAAGAAGAAAAAATCTTCACATATGCAATATATCAATGAAGTAGCTTTTTTAGTTTAAAAAAAAAAAAATTGCATACACTCAAGTCAAACAATAGAGTAAATGTATGTGAGCCATGTTACGTAACAAGTGGGGTATGTTCGGCCAAAGTCGAGGGATGTCCATGCCAGCCAGTTCCTATTAAAGACAATGTGAAATAATTTCGAGGCATTTTCGGGTCAGAGGAGAGAAAATGTGAGGAACACAAATGATCGTTGCATCATTAGTGAGACTTACATATGTTACCAGCGGCGCCGAAACGGCCCACGCAGACAAAGGTTTGGGGTCGAACCATTGTTAATGCACAGATAGCTCGCACACCCAAAAATCTGTCCGGCTAGAACGCTCCAGTGCCACTGTGTGTTACGTGATAAAGCGAGGTCATTCATAAAATTCAACAATAGTTTATCAATGTTGAAAGTATGCGAGGCGATTACGAACAAGGAGAAACACTTCAAGCAGATAATAGGTAATAGGTAATATGCCGAAAGATTTGTTTACAAATTAAAAGATAATAGGTACGTTCACACGTAGAGCGATAGCATCGATGCTATCGAGGTGTCGATGCTATTTTGGTGAAGACCAGATAGTGTCGAGACCAAACGCTGTCTGAACGCAGATAGTCACGAGATAGAAGCGAGTTTCCAAACTATTCTTGCAGCGAGTTTAGCAGGAGTAAATCTCAGGATCCAGAGACAAAGCATCGACGCTTTGCGGTAGACCACCCACTAGTCCAGTAGAAGTTTTTCAGACCTGGAAAAGTTGTTAAGTACAAGGTTTTTTTGTCGATTCGTATTCTAGATGGGTATTGAGGTAAATTCAGCTTGGTTGCCACCTTGGCAACCTTGAGGAATTTTTTTAATTAGCCTAATTAGCATAATCATCTAATTAGCATATGTGCAATAAGTAATATGTTGCTAATCTTAATCCAGAAAGGCTGAAAACATGAATAATACAACTTTTCTAGGGGCTTTTATGACGAGGAATTCATTTATGACATCAATTTGTATTTTTAAGTAATGCAATTGTCATAAATAACATAATTAGCACAATTAGCTAATTAGCATATGTGCAATATATGGACTTCTTTGCCATTGTTTATCCAGAAAACCTGAAAACATAAATAATTCAACTCTTCTAGGGTTTTCTATGATGAGGATTTCAATTATGACGCCATTTTTCATTTTTAAGTAATGCAATTGTCATAAATAGCATAATTAACATAATTAGCTAATTAGCATACGTGCAATATATGGACTTCTTTGTCATTGTTTATCCAGGAAGCCTGAAAACAAAATTAATACAACTTTTCTAGGGTTTTCTATGACGAGGAATTCATTTATGACCCCAGTTTTTATTTTTAAGTAATGCAATTGTCATAAATAACATAATTAGCACAATTAGCTAATTAGCATATGTGCAATATATGGACTTCTTTGCCATTGTTTATCCAGAAAACCTGAAAACATAAATAATTCAACTTTTCTAGGGTTTTCTATGACCAGGAATTCATTTATGACGCCATTTTTTATTCTTAAGTAATGCAATTGTCACAAATAACATTATTAGCATCTGTTGTAATGGTGTACGTATAGTGTCATAACTAATCCCTATTGTTCTAAACAAAAGAATATGAATTATGAATTATGCTATTGTTCTAAACAATAGAATATGGAATATTAATAAAATCATGAATTATGAAAATATGAATTTTCATAAAATTATGAATTATGAATTATGAAGATATGAATTTTCATAAAATATGAACTATGTAATATGAAAATATGAATTTTCATAAATTATGAAATTATGGATTACGGATTATAAATGTATGGATTATGAAAATATGAATTATGGATTATAAAGGTATGAATTATGGATTATAAATTGATGGATGTTTAAAACAATGGACGGATTATATATATTATAAATTGATGGATGTTTAAAACAATGGACGGATTATAAGTCAAGGATTAGCGAGCGTCCCACTCATATCTCTATTGTTTCATCCATACCGGCATTGTTACAAAGGAAGATATACGATTACCTATTGTTTCAACTCCCAAAACAAACGTCATGATGACAATTGACATTCGGCATAATGACAATTGAGAAATAACGCCAGGCGATGACGTCATACTTACAATGACGTCACAGGCGACAGTTACGTCACGATGATGAATGAAGAAATGACGTCATCCTCTTCATCCTAAAAACAAGGCGAAAGTAAAGAAATTCCCAACGTCTTCAAAACGTGTTTGGACGCGCGAAAGTTGAATAAATCCGTAAAACAAGAGAAAAGTAAAGAAAATGGAAAAATGATACTCATTCAAGGGTGAAAGATATACGGTAAAAACAAAATTTGCCAAGGTATAAAGCTTAGGGCAAGGACGGGTTAGATTCATTCATCAAACTCATTTCTCCTATATACCAACACATGTCCAAAGATGAGCAACGTTGCAGACGAAGGGTGTCGCGACATGCAGACAACGGTAGAGAAGGTCGATCTGTTAATGTTGACAGAGTACCTCATGATATTGGAAACACAATGGAGCCTCAAACATCAACCGGACGATATATCCAGTATACTACCCCCGTCCGATCCGCAGCTCATGGTACATCAGGCCGTAAACTACCTGGACGTGCAGAAAGTGGAGCGATTCTACCCTCACGTGGCCCGAGTACTCTGGTTGAAGCCTCAGCAGGTCGACTGTCGACTGGTTGTCGAATACCTACGGTTCATTCTGAAGGGGGAGACGGAGGAGGAATTGGAAGCGAGGCGCCAAAAAATTGCGCTTCATCTCGAGGGGGTCGAAGCGGCTGTACAGCTAGTCTACCGTGCGATGGACGTAGACATGGACTTCCCACCAATGACGAGTCTCTAGCTCTGATAACCGAGACTGTACGAAAACTCTGTCCCGCGATAACGACAAAAGAACTTTTGAGATTGACAAGGCTCTGCCAGACGATCATGAATCATGACGACTTTCAACGGATCCCCGTCTCCATTCTTCGAGAGGACGATAACAGTGAACTATTCATTGAAACTCTACTTTTAGAAGGTCTGGAACGAGAAGACCATCCGCATGTACTGTCCAGGGCTTTAGTAACGCTTTGTTACTTTGTCAACGTCTACAGATCAGCGGACATCTCTACGCTGAAAAGGGAAAAACTTTTCACGCTCTTTGTTACTGGTTTAAGCAACTACAATGTCCCTTGGTTGACGAAGAATCCCACATCATTGATTGGACTCATTCCATGGTTGATTACCCCCACTTTGCTATATACGCTGTTATTCGTGTGGTTCAATGTTGATGTAAATAGAATGCTTCATTGAGTTGAAACGTATACATTCATGGTATTAAAGTTTTTCGAATCATAATGAACCGTCTTTTTTCTACATATGTACTGGATGTGGTTGTTTCGTGTTTAGGTTTATTGTATTTCTGTAACGCGTGATTTGTTGAGAAATTGTGAAAGTGGGGCGAAAGATATATAACGTTGGGCATGAGTGAGGAAGAGATCATTTTGATGAGGAGGATTGTACCGCGTAAAGGTGTAAAAATGAAAAAGTTGGATGCTACGTTGAAGGCTATATATTATAATCCAAAACACGGTGCTAGTTTTGGAAGTGTGAGAAAACTATGGCAGGCTGTGAGGAGAAATGGATTTGAGAATGTCGGGGTTGGATATGTGAAAGCGTGGCTACAGAAACAGGACACGTATACATTACATGCTCCTGCAAGAAAGAAATTTAAACGAAATCGGGTGATTGTACGTGGTATCGATGAAAACTGGGAGGCTGATCTGATTGACGTTCAAAATTTAAGTCAGTACAACAATGGTTACCGTTATCTATTGACGTGTATCGATGTCCTGTCAAAATTTGCATGGGCTATACCGTTAAAGTCTAAAATGTCAAAAGACGTTATAAGTGGTTTCAAACAAATATTGGATGAAGGACGATCTCCATTGATGTTACACACGGATAAGGGGTCAGAGTTCATGAATAAAGTATTCCAAAAGTTTCTTAGAGAGCGAGGCATATACTTCTTCACCACTGAAAACAATGAGAAATGTACCATTGTTGAACGGTTTAATCGCACGATTTTGACGAGAATGTGGCGTTTCTTTACGTACAGTAACGGGTACAGTTATATCGATGATTTGGATAGACTGATGGAAGGTTATAACAATTCTTTTCATTCTAGCATTCGTATGAAACCCAAAGACGTAACCATCGAAAACCAGAGAGAAGCGATGGATGCTTTGTACGGTCCAAGAACTGAAAGACAAATCCTTTTCAGATATGTCGTGGGGGATCAAGTTCGAATCAGTAAGAATAAATTGAGGTTTGAAAAGGGCTATGTAGCTAATTGGTCGGAAGAAATTTTCACAATCAGTAAATGCGTGGAAAGAATACCACCGGTATACAAATTGCAGGACTACAACGGAGAGGAATTACAGGGTACCTTTTATGAACGCGAACTTCAAAGAGTGAAGAAAGAGAAAAGCGCAAAGTTTTTGATCGAGAAGGTGTTGAAGACGAGAACGCGTAAGGGTAAAAAACAATATTTAGTACGTTGGAAAGGTTACGGGAAAGAATTTGATAGTTGGGTGAGCAACGTAGAAACGCGTTAAATGGCATTAACAATAATGCATTTATTTACTTATCATTCGGACCCTCGTAGTGTTTGGAGGTTAAACGTCATGAGCTCACAGTTTTACGTCACGCTACCGAGCAATAGCTCCATGGATATGTATCCCCAAAACAAAACGTGTCATTACACGACAAAACTCCACGCACCCATTTCGCTCAACGAAGATTTCGAGGTGGGTTTGGCCGAAATACAATTTCAGCGAACTTGGAACAATGTCAACGAGAATAACAACGCCATCACCGTCAGCGATAACAGGGCCAATGTGGATCGTGTATCGACGGTAAAATCTATTATCTTACCAGAAGGGTATTACAATTCGGGAGAAGAATTGATCACGATGATTAATGCTGGTATGGATCGAGACGTACGTTCTTCAGTTGGGTTCTTTTACAAACGCACGATGCGAAAGTGTTACGTGCAAATTGGAGAAGGGATGGCCGTGGTGATACCCTGCAGTTTAGCGAGGATGATGGGTTTCAATGGGGAATGTCGTCTGACAAAATCAACTTTAAGTCCTCTCCCAATGGACGTTCACATGTACTTTCACACATTTTATGTCTATTCTGATATCGTACAACATCATCATGTGGGAGATGCATCCGTACCTCTTCTGAGAACCGTGGCTGTCCTTCCGAACCGAGAGTCGGACAACATCATATGCACCTACAATTCTCCTCACTATGTTCCTTTAAAACTATACCAATTTGAAACGATAGATATTATATTAACGAATGAAACGGGTGAAGTTGTGCCATTTGAAAGAGGGAAGGTGATCGTGAAACTTCATTTTAGGGAACGTCACTCCGCTCTGTGAAAACAAGCGTTTGGTTTATTTACACTTTGTTGGGAAAATGGTATACAAACGTAAATCACCCTTCATGGTAAATCATGAAACGCAGATTTATCAACGTCAAACAGGATCCGGTATTCCGGTCTTTAAAGGAGCAGTCATGCAACGAGGTCACGGTTTAGGAAGTTTGGTCCGGGGTTTATTTCGTTCGGCCGCACCGCTCTTAAAAAAGGGTGCCATGGCATTGGGCAAGGAGGCCATGAATACCGGATTAAATATCGTTCAAGACACCCTCAACGGTGAAAATATAAAAAAGGCCGCTAAGAAAAATATGGTTAAAGCGGGGAAACGATTGACCTCTAAAACAATGGGAGGAATTAAGGCGAAGCTTGGTCGAGCACAAACAGGAGGAAACCGTACATTGGTCTTCAGAGAAGTTAAAAGAAAGAAGCGAGGGAAGAAAAGGACCATTCGCCCTAAGGGAGTTCCTGCGAAAAGACGTCGTGTAACGGACATCTTTGATAATTAATTTATTCCAACACGTTCATCCAGTGTATTTGAAAATGGCTCTACTTCACGATAAGAGTGATGCCTGCTGTAAATCAGAGCTGGATCTTTTCACGGTGCCCAGTACACAGATGAGCATTATGAAAGGGCCTTGGGTCGAATACCACCCCGTCAGTACCATCACGGATACAGCTCCTATTGAATTCAACGTGGCGGGAACGGCGGAAGAATACGTGGATCTTTCCCAAACGATGCTTCAAGTGACAGCGAAAGTGGTCAACGGGGATAATTCTCCGCTAGAGGCAGACGCTCAAGTCGGTCCTGTGAACATGTTTTTACCCTCGCTTTTTAGCCAGGTGGATGTGATGCTCAATGAAAAACTGGTATCCCAACCTTCCAACACTTATTCCTATCGTGCGTTATTGGAGACACTGCTACATTATGGAGGGGGGAAGCAAAGGCATCCCAGCTTACGCAACAATTGTACTACAAAGACGAGGCGGGAAAAATGGACTCTGTAAACCCCTTAGGCCCTGATACCAACGGAGGTCTGAAGAAAAGACAAGCGTTCATCTCTGAAAGTAAACCTCTTTCCATGCTTGGACCGGTCTACGCCGATCTGTTCTTCCAAGAAAGACTTCTGCTCCCGGGTGTCGATTTAAAGCTGAAATTCAACCGTCACAAAGACGCATTCTGCCTGCTCTCATCCGACACAAATCCAAAGTACAAAGTCATCATTGAAAAGGCTGCCCTCTACGTCAGGAGAGTGAAAGTTAACCCATCCGTCATGATTTCACACGCTAAAACGCTTGAAAAATCAACCGCCAAGTATCCAGTCAACAAAGTCGACGTTCGTTCATTCTCCATCCCCGCGGGTAACATGTCACTGAGTAAGGATAATCTATTTCTCGGTCAACTCCCCAATCGGATCATCGTAGGGTTTGTGGAAAACGATGCTTACAACGGGTCCTATACCAAAAACCCTTATAACTTCAAACACCTTCGACTTAATTTCATTGGGGTCACCGTCGATGGAGAAACGATACCTATGAAACCACTCCGTCCAAACTACGTGGAGGGACAAGGACAGAGCTACATACACGCTTACAACTCTCTCTTCATGGGTAGTGGACGTATGTTTACAGACAAAGGCTTGGATATTGACAGGGAGGAATACGTGAATGGATACACGCTCTATGCTTTTGACCTAACTCCCGATCTATCGGATGGATGCCATCTTAACCTCGTCAAGCAAGGGAACCTCAGGCTCGAACTACAGTTTGACATTCCGCTTACAAAAACAGTAAATTGCGTCGTCCTTTCCAAAGCCCAGTGTCTAATTCAGATCGATAAACACCGTAACGTCATCTACGACTTTCAGAGTTAACAAGTTACAAACAGAAGCTATGGATACTTTTCAAATTCACCATATCCTATCAAACCACCCTCGTGTCAGAAGTCAGTATGGAGGTGTTTTGTCTGCGGATAAGTTACCTACAAAAACACCGAAGGAACAGATATATTATGTTGTAAATACGGACCCTAGCGATGAGCCTGGTGCACACTGGGTTATTTTCTACTTTGCTAATCAACGAGGAGAATTTTTCGATTCTTACGGAAATGATCCATTATTTTACAGCGAGACATTCCATGATTTTATTGAACATAATGGTTCACCTTGGGTATACAATTCAAAAAGACTGCAAAGTACCTTTTCCACTGTGTGTGGACAGTATTGTATATATTATATACTCAAACGTTCCCAAGGCATCCCCTCTCACTCTTTATTAAGCATGTTTGGGAAAGATTACACTAGAAACGATGAAAAGGTCAATACCTGGTTTAATAAAAAATTTAATACAACATTCCCTACCCGTGATAGCGACCTGACACTTAGACAGATTGTTCGTAGTTTAGATGCTCTATAAAAATGTGTATTATGACTTACTGCTTTGTTATAATAATTTGTGCGCATTCAATGAATTGTTTTTATTTCATTTTATTATATAACTTTAACAGAATGTACTTTATTTTATTAATTATCCCCCCTTTCTCCCTCCCTCTCACTCTCCCATTCCTTCTACTCTTACACGTTTTCACCCCTCTTCTCTCATCTCCTCTTCCCCATTCTCTTTCTCTCTCTCTCTCTCACACACACACACATCTCTAACCCATCTTTCATTTCACGTCCGTCTTTCTTTTTTTCTTTTTCACTTCACTTTCATCCTTTTTATTTTCCAAACTTGAATTGTACACTGACAGTTATGATAGGATTACAATGAGTCGCTCTGTTTTCATATATTACACGATGTACATCTTTTATTATTATACTCTGTACATATAGGATGTGTCAATTGATTTTGTATTTTATGTTATCAACAATAAAATGATATAAAACAATTTATTTTGTAACGCCTTATTTTTTCTTTGTCTCATTCTTAACTTGAAATATTAGCTTCCCTCGAGTATTTGACGGGAAAAGTTAATTATATTCATCCAGTGATAATGATATAACGTCATATCATGACTTTGTACGAACGAGTCTAAATCTTAAAAATTCAACCTCGGTGATAAAGAAATAACAGGGACTAAAAACACAACTTTGGAGAATTTAAATATGATAAAAATAAATTTCTTGCAAACTATTTAAAAAGGATGAAATCTTCTTTCGTACAGAAAGAAACCACCAATGGTTGAATACTCGTCGTGGTCGTAAGTAGTATTCAATTTACATTTAAATCTAACTATGACAGAATACCAACATCAATATGGAACAAATAGTCAACTATCCATTATCTTCAAACACTTATCTACAAATCACACATTTTAAATAAACCCCTTGTATGCAAATACTCAAATACCCGCGTTACACAATTACCCAAATACCTACTCTATTCAATTACCGATATACCCTTTTTACACAATTGCCCATACGACCATTTTACACAATTGCCCATATGACCATTTCACACAATTGCCCATTTGACCACGTTACACAATTACCCGAATGCCCTTTTTATACAAATAATCACTTACACCATTTAAATTTCAAACTATTATTATTTCTTCCCCGTTTCAGTTACTTCAGGATTCCATGTGAATTAAAAACCCTAGAACATCTCAAATCTTAAAAGAAAGAAGAATTATCATTCGTCATTTATTTACAATCAAAATGGCAACCATTTAGAGGCCTTAGAAGACCCATCTCTTGCCTTTCGACCAACTGATTTACGATCAGGTATGTCAATGTCCACCTTTACACGTTTACGCATTAAATACTGTGTAGGCGAACTTGGTGAAGATACAGTGTCTTTATTATCGGGGGTCCGTTCACTCTGGCTGTCCTCTTTCCAACGTTGGAGATCTTTGCGTCGACGCGGGTTGGTTACATACATATCAGGGATGTTTAAATTGGCTAACGCACGGATAAAAGGTTCGCTAGCTGTCGGGATGTAGCCACGGCGTTCACGAAATATATCGTACATCAAGTCCGAAATATTACTCCCACGAATAGGTTTCCCCGCTATAATCAGTTGACCCGTTGGAGTCCAAGCGATATCTGGAGAACTTTGAATTTTTTGAAGTAAATGTATCGCACGTTTGTGAAATGTCCTCGGAATATGTTCCATAATGTCACGTTGTAGAGGGTCGATATGCTCGTGATCGTTTTCTCCCGACGGTGGTTGATGAACGGTTTCCTCCGTCGAAGATGCATCTCTCACCTGGATTGTGAGAGGTTTTTTCAAAGAGTCAGATGCTTGAAGAACATTTCGAAGTTGTTGAGAATACAATTGAGCTTTATCGTGAACGTTGAGATCGGTCCTCTCTAAAATAGAGCGAATAGTTGCATCCAGTTCATTCAATTGTTGACTTTGAGGCGAGTTTGATGAATTTTGTAGGGAGTTCAATACGTTCGAAGGCACGAGTACCATTTTTCTCGCATGTTCCATGTTTTCTAGCTTTTTCCGGTGAAAACGTTGGCGAGAGCCCCGACAGCTGGAACAACGAGTCTCATTAAAAGCGGGAGTATAAAGCCACCTCGTTGATTTAAAATTCGTTTCCTTTCCCGGAATGATGTACGGCGATCAGAAAGTTTTCGTAGTTTTTGTTTGTGTTTCGCGAGAGTGCGTTTGTCGACGGACGAAAGTTTGACGTTTCCACGGATGATGTTGACGACGCATTCGCAAATTGAGTCTATCAGTCCTTTGTTGGCGTTTTTCAGTAAAGCCTTCCGTTGCTGCGGTGTAACGTGGGCGAGAGCCTTGAGAAGAATGGCGTGGGTCTTGAGTCGTCGAGACATTTTTATAGAATAAAATACCACACTGTTAACATCGTATTTTATACTTTAGGGATATAAGCACATTGTGTTTCCCCTGGAAATATATTACTTCTTAAACGAAATTCATCCGGTGTATCGGGCTTTAAATCTACAAATAAGTATCCCCATTTGGATTTCGTTGCATCTTGGTATGCATCCAAAAAATAATTTGTACGCCCAGGATACATCTGTCTACCCAGACATCTGATCTGCATCTTATCCCTACAGTTTTTGAAAAGACAATAATACTGGGTATTCAACGATATCGTTCGTGACTTTTTCCCTTTTGGAAAAAGGTTTTGGGTGATGTATATCACGCTTATGTTACGGTGATGACATCCTTTAGTGAAAAGTGCTGCTACCTTTTCACAATCTCCCGCCACATCCATCAAATCATCGATAACAAATAATGTAGGATCGTGAGGGTTTGCAAGTTCATAAAAATCAGCGGGAATGTTTTGATGAAACTCAATATTCGAAATAGTACGACGCATCTCATCGTAACCTGGTTGATCTTCCGAATAAAACCAAACTATTTTTTGTGGCGGTGGGGAGATCATGATGGAAGCATGACTCAACAACCTTTTAACAAATTGTGTTTTACCAGAAAAAGTAGGACCTACAACCAAACACGTAAAACTATGTTTAAGGCTCGGGTCCATATTGATATGAAAAATTATGTTGGTAAATAAATGATAATACAGTCACTCAATAAAATAGATTTCAAACAAAACAAAATATGTATCTACGGGTATAACGATACAAAATATTTTAGGTTCAAGTATAATGTAACGCAATATTACAATATTACAATGACCGCAAACCTCTATGCTATATCGCAACGTCCACCTACAAGTAAAGAACAAAATGAAAAAAGTTATGACACCTATTTATGGTACGAAATATGGAATAGATGGAACATAAATCACCCAGGTGCGTAAACGAGATGCTCTAGAGAACGTAAGAGACACGGGTAGTTGAAATATATATTTGCCGAAAGGTAAACATATAGATATGAAGACTCATTGTATGAAAACAAAACATACTACTTCTTCACCCACTTGAAGACGAAATGATATCGCTGTCATCTGACAGGTTTAAATAAAGGAAGGGAAATTCCGGTTCATGGTCCGTTCTTTTCATAAACTGACCTTCAATGTAAAATACAACAAATACCATGACGAGAAGAAGTGTAAGAGTCAGTATAGGGGTTAATGAAATATTTCCCGCCATGCAATTTTGGAAACTGTGTCGCAAGTAACGGACAACCTTGCGCTCCATGATCCTTGAGAGGGAGAGATTCGACACCGTCCTTTTATTATGACACCCCATTGAATTATGAATGACAATGGCATGAAAGGATTCAATTTATAAGCTACCCGAACGAAAATTCCCGCCGATACTGTATAAAAACGAGTGAACCGGAAAATGTAGAAAGTGTTCAGAAATGATTTACTTTGATTTCTGAGGAATATCCCTATGCCCGTAGGGTAGTGTGTTACCGTCCGGAAGCCTCACGCGTTTTGTGAACACCACCCGATAATCCTTTTTCGATTGAACGGTATGCAGAGTTTTAGTTGTCACGTCACGAACGATTTTTGATTCATGGATGGTACGTGTACCACCTACTTCATCCTGAATCAGTTCTTTTAACGTGTCGTGGTTGATTGTCAGAGAATTTTGTGCGTTTAGTGTGAACCCCCTTACTTTGCATACAACATTGCTTCTGTTCGTCTTGTAAGAGTAATTTTTGGGACCACCACACACCCACGTTTGAATAAATTCCTCACCGCTTTCGTCAATCTCGTCCGTCAACTCACCGAGGAAATTACCAGTTGGAGGATCGAGGTGTGAGAGCGCGGGATTCGTTCGAAACACCACAGAGTCTGTGTCGCAATATAGAACTCTATCCCCCAACATTTCCAACAAGGTGTAAAGCTTCAACCGAGCTAGGGCTGTAGTAAAACTCGCTATGATGATATTTGTGTTGACATTTTGGTCAACAAACCCCTCATTCATACAAAAATACATCTCGAGGACGTCTTCGTTGTGAATGATGACGTCTTTGACATCGAGGGCTTTGTTGTTGATATGGTCGAGCAATTCGCTCGCTGTGGTGAGAAATTTTGTTTGTTTGAGGTTGTCTCTTTCAGCGAATTTTCCCCACAGAACGTTGACGATCATCTTAGCAATAGCTCTGAGACCAGGGTTTTTTTCAACTTTCGAAGGATCCATTTCAATTCCTTCGTGTTGAAAGTACGTGTTGATGTACTCCGTACGTTCCTCATCGGTTTTGATATGACCGGGATACCCGGAGGACTCTTGCTTTATTTTTATAAACGCATCAATGTATGCTGCAAAGAGACCCCCTTCACGGGTTAGAGGATCGTACGTACTCGAGTTCTCAAAGTGCCACGCTTCGATGATTTTGAGATCGGTATATCCCATTTGCAAGGCTTTTTTAATCTCTTCGGAAACCCAAACCGATTCCAGTGCCCGTTCATCGTCTTTGTGTAAGCATGGACCCTGGTTGAGTGATTCGGCACACTTACGACATAGGGGAAATGTCAATTTTCCCTCCGTTCTGTAGGGAAGTACGGGGTGAAAGAGATTCGTGGGAGGGGTAATACGGCATTTGACAAGACCAAAAATGTCTTCCATTGGGGGAAAATCTGAACGTAGAATTTTTGGATGTCCAATTGGGTATTTTGACACTTTATTGATGTAAGGATAGAGACTCGTGAAGTCCAAGTATCTTATTTTTTCATCCCCCTTGGTTTCATAGTACAACACACTGCCATCGGTGCGGCCACCGTAGAAAGATTCCCTAGGATTCAGGGGTGTATGCAATTTCTTTTCTAATTGCTTGATACGTGAGTATGTATCGGATTTTAAACGATCCTTTTCCCAAACATGACCCCATATTTTATGTACGTTATACCCGGCGGCTCGCAATTGGTGTAGTCTTCGTATGGTGTCGTTAAAAAGCACGCCCATTTTCTTGGAAGACCGTTGATTGACCATTTCTCTATTGGGAAAGCACACGGGGCAACCATGATAATAGCACCCTAGAAACTCCCAGACATGTTTCACCCCGTTCTTCTCTCCATAACCATCAACAAACCCCCCATTCACCATACGCTCCCCTCCGTTAAATGCATGAAATATTTCCATATCAAACGTTGAGGATTGCGCGTGTAGCCACTCTCCAGCGCGGATGGATTGATGTTTGCCCATCCTATATCCATCTTGGGGAATGAGCGCAATGGTGTTTGGGCGTAGGTAATTGGTCCTAAAGAGAAGGTTACACGCGCTTGGAAGTGTAAGACTATTTAAGAAAGGGTCAATACCGGGTGGATTCGTGGGAGTAGAACTTATTTCCTTAAAGTTCTTACGGAAAATCTTACAACTTTCGTGTAAGATATGAACGTCACTTTCACAATAGGCTCTGAGCTCATGCGCCATATTGAAAATGTAGTCCGCTTGACGATTCATTTCGTACCAGCCATCAAACTCTGCCTGAAGGGGTTTCATCATAGTATCATAGCCATAATAACGTTTCTCTGGTAATGGCCCTACGTAATTTGCATTTTCCAAGGTGTTGAAGAAATGCGGAAAGAAACCCTTCTTCAGTTCTTTGAGTCCAAACGTCTTTGGCAGTTTACTGAGGGACATTTGGAAGAAGTTTAGAGAGTCTTTGACTTCAATCTTTGGGTCCATTGTCTTCAGGCTAATGATCTTTGCACCGTTCATAATTACACTTGGTGTAATGCCCTTTGAAACAAGCTGATTCAATAGAAAATACGAATCGTACGCTTTCGAATTGTGGGCAATTGCAATGCTATCGTGGTTTTCCTCGCTAAATAACCAATTGGAAAATTCATCGATGGTATGCTCACCTTCAAAACTTATTTTTCTTTCATCTTTAGGCCCACAACGCGAACACTGATCACCCTCGGTATTGACCCCGTCCATGCAGTCTACACATTCCCAAGTCGCGTGCACAAAATTAGGGACGTGCAACCCCGTGTCTTGAGTGCATTCAAAATCGAAAAAGATGTACTTCTTGACACGTCTTTTCGGTTTGATGTACTTCTTGTTAGGGTTGACGCTGACTGAAGGGTTGGCTTGTTTTTTAGTCCTGTGTTTTGTGTAATGAGGACTTTGCTTCGTCACCCTCATGTAGCACTCGTGAGTTTGACTGTCCACTACCCTTTTGCAAATTTTGCAATAGGTGTCAGAACATCGATGTGAGTCGATATCACCCTCCAACACATCTTTATCAAACACCCGGTCGCAGGCGGTACATTTTACACGTCGCTGGCACGCTGTTTTACCTTCAAACAAGGTAACATTGTGGAGACGGTAGCACCGCTCCGTAAGAAAAGTCATATGGCATTCGGGGCAGACGATGGTTGGAGGTATGTCGGACATGGTATGGTAGGTTTCACGATCGCATTCCGATGATTGACAATCGGGACACATCTTAAAACAATCGTGAAACCTAGCATCGCGGTAGGGTTGGTCACATTTCTCACAGACAAATGAAGCGCATAAAAATGCTGACGAATTAACAATGACGTTGTAATGCTCACCGGCCAAGTAAAGGTATAACGATTTCTTCGCCGGAGGACCTGCGTAAACAAGGTTCTCCTTTTTACGACCTCTATAGACGAGTAACTTGTAGTCGGGTGATAGAACCCTTTGAAAGAGGTCGTATTGCGAAGAATCGACCATACCCTCCTCGACACCGGCATCTTTGTACAGCGAACGTGCCTCCCTCAACAATGCAGCGGGTGGTTGCCGATCGTTCCTTGTCCAATATCTGTACTTGGGATCGTTATTGGCATGAAGTTTGGCAATGACGATGGCTTTCCCAAAACACAAATTGTCTTCCGCTGGCGGTATCGTAACGATCGACTTCTTTCTCAAAGCAGCAACTGCTTCAGGTATACCATCGAATTTACGAGCACGACCGCCAACAGGGTTGATAATGTGTTGAAATCGGATAGTGAATCCAGGGTTTAGAAAAAAGTGTTGGTTGCTATTCAACACCCTCTCTATTCTCTCTAAGATGAGCGTGATGTCAAAGTCTTGCACCATCGCCCAGGGGAGTGATATCGGCGTGTTCAGTTGCTCTGACACCAAAACCAAACGCACGTAATCGCGACTTGAAACGTTCCGCAACAAGATTGTCTGTAAATCTTCCAAAGAAGACCTTATGTAATTCATGGTCTCTAAAATAGAGGTCGTTGGAGGAAGGTCTCCTTTGAAATCATACCACGACTCCTTTGTTCCGAAACGTTTCGAAGTGCGCTCGTCAATGAAGGTCCATGATGGTAATGGACGTTTTGATGATTCGTCCCCCTGATCAGACCCTCTCCCCATCCCCTCTTCATCGGGCTCCGTGTTTTTTAGTTTGGTCTTCCTTTTACCCCGGATTGGAGAGACTTGGTTTTGGTTTGACCCTTCAGTATTGTTTTGCTTTGTTTTACGTTTCCCGCCAGATGATTTTGATTTTTTCGTGTTGTGGCCCTCCTCTGAGAAATAATCGGTAATTGTTTTTCTTTTACGACTAGCGTTAGATGTACCTTCGTGAGAGGGGCCCGCTATATCATGATCTACGATATTACCCGCGTCTCTTACGTTACTAGGGACACTAGAAGCATTGCGTTTACTCACCGAAGTACTTGGTTGATCGTTTCCAGTATTCCTATTTGATATCAGCTCACGCACACCAGATACAGCTTGGTCCACAAAGGTTTTCGTTTGGGAAGAAGATAACTTAAACGTATCGGTTATCAAATTTTTCAACCGGTCTTTAAAAGTAGATGTTCGTTGCGATTGTGAAGAATGTGAAGCTAATGGTTGAGACATATTGACTTTATAAATCGTAAAATTCTCTATGCAAATTAAGTTCAAAGACTAAAGTGTCAAAACGTAGTGATAAATTGTATGCGTACAGTGTAAAATCTAAACCCAGAATGGAGACGAGAGAGTTGGTTTTTGACCCGTTATAACGAATTCCATCCCCTCCCGAAAAACGACGGGATCGTAATTACTCCTACTTATGCAATAGTCTTTGTCGTGTCCAGACCAAGGAGTTGTGATAACTTCTTGTCCAGACATGAATAGTTTAAGGGATAAACAAAAGTCCTTAAAATCCGAGGCATAGCGCTTGCCTTAAAATAGATGAATAAGGGAGGCGACGGTATCTAATTCGCCCTAATCAAACGTAGGTTTTGTGTACTATTAATTCAGGTTATTACAAAATACATGAAATATAAAGATCCTATGTTTATTCGAGTATCCCCGTAGACATCGGTATTTTGATGTCGTTAGACGCGTCTATGGTATGAATAGGCCAGTGAATAAGCGACGAGCTTGAATGGTTACGTGAACTTTCTTTTATTTAGACAAGATCGGTTTCTTTCAAAAACCCTTTAATACTTTAATCTCTCACAAAATCTCTATCTCTCTCCCTTCATTTCTCTACATTCTTTCATACTATCCAATCAGCTTATTCTCTCTCTCTTTCTCTCTCTCTCTCTTTATTTCTCCCCACACTGTTTCATAACTCTCTTAAGAACGGTTATCACGCATGAACAAAATTCGAGACACAAGATATCGATTAGTTAAAAAAAGTATATTATGTAAATTGTCATAACATTCAGGTATCGATGTAGATATGATTATAGCAATACATTAAAAAAGGATGTACATTTACGCTTCAACCGGTTAAAAATGAATGTTGAAGGTTAGCGTATTCCCCTGCGTACGCCTACGTCGTTCACGACGTTTTTTTCATGCGTTGACCTTTGTAGATTCCAGCGTTGATGCTCTTTGACACCATCTGGAGGGCTTTGAACTCCTCTGCTCTCAACGTGATGCCCTTTTTGGTCGGGAGATATTTCTCTCCAAGAGGGTAGAATTCACGGATGTCGACGTAGACCTTCCCTTGAAAGCTCCTGACTGCAGCATACCTGGGCCGTTTGGTACCCCTGCTAATATTGAACTTGCAGATGTCATTCCCATCCGATGTGGGCTCGTTGCTGCGTTTGCCTGTCCCAGCCTCATCTGTCCCGTACTCTGATTCACCCTTTCTATGCCCGTCAGCTTTCTCGCTCTGTATAGGGCTAGTGGTCCTCGTGTTGCCCACGTTTTCCTTTTTGTTATCGTAATCCCATGAGGTGCTCGTTAGTGTAGGCTCAGTATTTCCATCCAAATCCATTTTCAGTTCGTTTCCAGGGACGTTGTCCCTTGACGGTGAATAAGACGAAGATCGAACGTACTTGTTGTAACTGTACATCGTTGAAGGATGATGGAAATAGTATTGGGACGAGCTGGCCTCATCTCGACCTTTATAGCTTGCACAGCTTTGCAAGATTGCGCAATTGTTTGCTCTCATTTTCTATATTTAGATTATTTTTTGTTTCCTTCTTTTCCATTTTCTTTACTTTTCTCTTGTTTTACGGATTTATTCAACTTTCGCGCGTCCAAACACGTTTTGAAGACGTTGGGAATTTCTTTACTTTCGCCTTGTTTTTAGGATGAAGAGGATGACGTCATTTCTTCATTCATCATCGTGACGTAACTGTCGCCTGTGACGTCATTGTAAGTATGACGTCATCGCCTGGCGTTATTTCTCAATTGTCATTATGCCGAATGTCAATTGTCATCATGACGTTTGTTTTGGGAGTTGAAACAATAGGTAATCGTATATCTTCCTTTGTAACAATGCCGGTATGGATGAAACAATAGAGATATGAGTGGGACGCTCGCTAATCCTTGACTTATAATCCGTCCATTGTTTTAAACATCCATCAATTTATAATCCATAATTCATACCTTTATAATCCATAATTCATATTTTCATAATCCATACATTTATAATCCATAATCCATATTTCATAATTTATGAAAATTCATATTTTCATATTTTCATATTTTATGAAAATTCATATTTATGAAAATTCATATTTTCATATTTTCATATTTCATATTTTATGAAAATTCATATTTTCATAATTCATAATTCATAAATTTATTAATATTTCATATTCTATTGTTTAGAACAATAGCATAATTCATAATTCATATTCTTTTGTTTAGAACAATAGGGATTAGTTATGACACTATACGTACACCATTACTACTAGCATCTGTGCAATATGTAGACTTCTTTGTCATTATCTAAAAAGCCCAAAAATGGTGCAATGCAACATTTTAAAACACTTTTTAAAGACAACAAATTAGTTTATGAGAAGATGTTCCATGTAAATCATATAATTAACCTAATTAACATACAGATTGTAATAAATGAATTTTCATATTTGCATTTATTGATATAGTTAATCCAGAAAATTCTGGGATGACTGATTTAATGTGTTTACATTTTTATAACGACCAATATTTACCTCAGAGGGCAACCATGTTCAATGTGGCAAAGGATTGTAACTTTGTAAATTCATTACCTATATGCATCTGAGTAGAAGCACTATACCTTAGACTGTCATGTACTAATATGCCCAGACAATACATGTATACAACAAATTCTCTTAATTCTGTCCCAAACACCTATAAACTCAAAGAAGAAAAAGAAGAAAAGAACAAAGCTCTAAATATACTTTACCATCATTACCATCTTTCAGTCGACCCAAACATTTTCTTTATATATTTAATAACTTACTGGTCTCTGTCATGACTGTTCATTCTCTTATCACTGGTACAGTGGGAAATTACAAATGAATACCTACGTATTCTGTCCTGTCAGAGAGAAATTCAAGAGGCCACTAGGCAATTGCCTGATTAATATGCTAATTACGCTAATAAGGGTAATTATTATTCGTGTCAAGATGGTTGGTCAGAATGAAAATGTATACACATTAAATCTGTCATCCCAGAATTTTCTGGATTAACTTATATTAATAAATGCAAATATGCGAATTTACTTATTATGTTAACTGGGCTAATTATACTACATCTGCATGGAATATCTTTGCACTAATTTGTTGTCTTTAAAAGGTGTTTTCAGGCTTTCTAGATAAACAATGACAAAGAAGTCTACATGTTGCTCCTATATAGCGTATTTGATACCATAGATCAGTCTTGCTTTTTTTTTTTACTGGAAACGCTGAAGATCTGCTTTGACATTGATGATGCTCTCAGATGGATTGAGTCATTGACAGATAGACATCAAAAGATCAAAATTGATGATGCTGTCTCTGATTATTTTCTAGAGCCCTTCGGGGTCCCACAAGGTTCTCGGTTGGGCCCTCTGTTATTTACTCTATACACAGGTAATCTCTTTACAAAGGTCCACAATAAGTTTCCTGGAATATAATGCCACTGCTACGCCGATGACATACAGATTTACTTGTCATTTAGACCCTGTGTATATGCTTAAGAGCAAAGCGTCTCGCTCATAGAAGCATGTGTCAGTTATATACGTGAATGGATGCTGCAAAACAAACTCATGCTAAATGACAGTAAAACTGAATTGTTGCTCATTGGCACATCTAAACAGGTATCCAAACTTAATTTTGATTGTATATTTGTTGGAGGTTCTGTTCATAAAACCATCCATGAATGCTAGAAATCTGGTAGTGCATTTTGACAGTCATTTGAATATGGAAGCACACATTATGAATGTATGTATATCATCATATTGCATTTTATATAATATCAGACATATTAGAAAATATATTGATCAGGATAGTATGAAAACAATTGCTCTTGCATGCATCACTAGCAAGATTATTGTAATGGGTTATTGCATGGACTCCCTGACTCTCAAATAGGACGACTGCAGCGGGTCCAAAACCTTTGAACACAATTGTCTTCAAAATTCTGTGCAAAATTCCAGTTGGTTCACTTTCTTGTAAAACGCAATAGGCATGGTTTGGGTTGAATGACTTCTTTGTCAACTAGCTTGGTAGCTCTTTATCTGTTTATGGCCATCCGTTATTAAGCAAATCTCATAATGATTAATTTTACGCCTTAACAAAGGGTCTTATGAACTTCGCAAAGCACGGAACGAGTTGTTAGTCATACACTTAAGACCAAGAGGAAGTGAGATCTTCCGAGAACACAGAAAACATCTTCGTTTGTCTTGAGTGCTGCAGGGGTCTCCGTCAATTTTCAACTAAAGTTGACATTTTGAAAATCAGCAAAGTAAAATCTTCAACCACACGCATGAGTTTCTGATTTTCCTTATTTATACTCTTTGTTTTTGATTTGCAATTCTTAGTGATATTGCAATCCTTTTGGTTCGAACTGGTTTTTTGGCATGCACCCTTCACCGAGACTGTCTTCTTTACAAAATGATTTTTATCTGAAAAGGGTTTTATAAAGCAAAAATCCTGAATCACGGGTGAATAACATCTCATTAACACAAATTTGAAAAATAAAATTATGCACAATGGGAATTGGAGCAACCAGGCCATTTCACAAAAGGCATCTCGTTAACATCATGCCTATTGTGTTTTACATGGAAGTGAACCCCATAGATATTTGCATAAAATGTTGAAGACAATGGTGTTCAATGATGCATGACCCTGGAACCTTAACAACTTACCATTGGAAATATGAATTGCTCTTTCATATGGTATGGATTTCATTGTCGGTAAACATATAGTTCATTTACAGGAATTTTGCAAAGTTGGGTTTCCTTTTTTTGAGACGCCCAGTAATACATAATTTCTGTACTTTATGAATTATTATTATTATCATATTATTATTGTTGCACATATGCTAATTACGTCAATTGCATTACTTAGAAATAAAAAAATGGTGTTATAAATGAATTCTCCATCATAGAAAACCCTAGAAAAGTTGTATTATTCATGTTTTCAGCTTCTGGATAAACAATGGCAAAGAATTCCATATATTGCACATATGCTAATTAGCTCATTATTAGCTCATTGTGATTATTATGCTAATTACGTTAATTGCGTTACTTGAAATTGAAATTGGTGTCATAAATGAATTCCCCTTCACAGAAAACCCTGGAAAAGTTGTATTATTTATGTTTTCAGGCTTCCTGGATTAACAATATCAAAGAGTCCCATATATTGTACATACACTGTATGCTAATTAGCCTATTATTAGCTCATGTTTATTATGCTAATTACGTCAATTGCGTTACTTGAAATTAAAAACTGGTGTCATAAATGAATTCCTCGTCACAGAAAACCCTAGAAAAGTTGTATTATTTAAGTTTTCAGGCTTTCTGGATAAGCAATGGCAAAGAGTTCCATATATTAATATGCTAATTAGCTCATTATTAGCTCATTCTGCTTATTATTCTAATTACGTCAATTGCGTTACTTGAAATTAAAAACTGGTGTCATAAATGAATTCCTCGTCACAGAAAACCCTAGAAAAGTTGTATTATTTATGTTTTCAGGCTTTCTGGATAAGCAATGGCAAAGAGTTCCATATATTGTTCATATGCTAATTAGCTCATTATTAGCTCATTATGCTTATTATTCTAATTACGTCAATTGCGTTACTTGAAATTAAAAACTGGTGTCATAACTGAATTCCTCATCACAGAAATCCCTAGAAAAGTTGTATTTTTTATGTTTTCGTGCTTTCTGGATAAACAATGACAAAGAATGCCATATAGTGCACATATGCTAATTAGCTCATTATGCTAATTATGCTATTTATGTCAATTGCATTACTTAAAAATACAAATTGATGTCATAAATGCATTCCTCTTCACAAAAAACCCTGGAAAAGTTGTATTATTTATGTTTTCAGGCTTTCTGGATTAACAATATCAAAGAGTCCCATATATTGTACATACACTGTATGCTAATTAGCTTATTATTAGCTCATGTTTATTAAGCTAATTACGTCAATTGCGTTACTTGAAATTAAAAACTGGTGTCATAAATGAATTCCTCGTCACAGAAAACCGTAGAAAAGTTGTATTATTTATGTTTTCAGGCTTTCTGGATAAGCAATGGCAAAGAGTTCCATATATTGTTCATATGCTAATTAGCTCATTATTAGCTCATTATGCTTATTATTCTAATTACGTCAATTGCGTTACTTGAAATTAAAAACTGGTGTCATAACTGAATTCCTCGTCACAGAAATCCCTAGAAAAGTTGTATTTTTTATGTTTTCGTGCTTTCTGGATAAACAATGACAAAGAATGCCATATAGTGCACATATGCTAATTAGCTCATTATGCTAATTATGCTATTTATGTCAATTGCATTACTTAAAAATACAAATTGATGTCATAAATGAATTCCTCGTCATAAAAGCCCCTAGAAAAGTTGTATTATTCATGTTTCAGCCTTTCTGGATTAAGATTAGCAACATATTACTTATTGCACATATGCTAATTAGATGATTATGCTAATTAGGCTAATTAAAAAAATTCCTCAAGGTTGCCAAGGTGGCAACCAAGATGAATTTACTTCAATACCCATCTAGAACACAAATCAACCAAAAAACCTTGTACTTAACAACTTTTCCAGGTCATGTACATGGTATATGGTACCGTCTACTGGACTACACCGCGCTTGAGACTATTTGTCGTGTGAGCGCAATCGCTGCTATCTTCACTCGCTGCTATTATAATTCTATCTGTTTCATGTGGTGCTATTATATAATGCAATGTATGTATTCATGTGATGTACCCTCTTCCCTACTTTTTTTTCTATTATCATTCTGTCTGTTTGATCTGGTACTGTAATGTAATGTATGTATTCATGTGATGTATAGTAGGGTAATGTGCATACTGTGTGGTTCATCCGAATAATCGAGGGACCGGAACCGTACAACCAATCAGCGCACGCAGCCCGTCCGTGCCTGCAAATCTGAAATGCACGCTAACAGACCAAAGATAGCCAAATGCGATTCAGCGATTGGTCTCCACTTGCTGAACAATCCAGCTTGCGCACAAAGCTATGCCGACGATCAATTCTCAGTTATGTCCCGGGCCAGAAGCTCAGCGCATTTACGCTTTCTGGAAGCTGCTTATATTCAATCACAAGAACCTCTTCTGTGCAGACAAAAGGAGTTCGTCCAAGCTTTGCGATTGTTCTGAAATTACGGCGTCTAGGTTGCGTCCGGGTTCACCGAGTATAATATAGTTGATTTCAAGTAATTTGTTATATACCTGCGTGATAACCTGATGAGTGCAGGTCGAAAAGCTTCGTTATCATGTCTCTTTTTCGTGCCATATTGAAATTACTCTATATTTGTACAAAACTGCTATGAAATAATGTCCAGCTGTCCTTTTCATCTCCTCTCCTGCTTGGTACGAAGATTCTGTCCATTCTTTTGTAATATGTTTGAAATAACAAAAACATTTTAGTAATCTTCTTAATTCTGTATCTTGCTTTTTGAATGTACTTTTTTCCTATTCAAAGTTCTTTATATAATTGTTTGTGTATGAAAATTCCGGTGCTTGGTTTGAGGATATATCACTGAGATTGTGACAAAAGAGTACCGTATAGCATCATGTATAGAAAGAAGGTACGTCCTTTTATTCATAGAATTACTCATGATATTAAAATCATTGTCCATTCTTTTCTAAAAAGATATAATTTAGTAAACGAAGAAGCATGATGGGAGGAATTTCTAATTTGTAAAGAAATTTTTAGACATTTTTTTCATTACAGATCGAGCATACGATCTTTAACACTGGGAGTAAAATGCCTAAAAAATTGTTTACAAATTAAGATATACTTTGTATATACTTTTCCCTTCTAAGTTCCTCATCTCATCGTTTGTGTAATTTATAGGGCTGCACTTTGTTTGTTTGAGGAAATATCACGCTGAGGTTATGACAAAAGAGTAGGGTATATAACTGCTGTATAATGTTTAGTTTGTGAAAGTACATGTACGTGACATTTCCTCATAAATCTACTCATTATTTTAACATCATTGTCCATTATTTTTTCAAACTTATTTTTACTTTATATGCTATTCATACCATCTAAGTTCTTTATCTGATCGCTTGTGAAATATAGGGCTGCACTTTATATGAAGAAATATCACAGTCATGTTGTGACAAAAGAGTAGCGTAATATATAGTTATGCGAAAGTACATGACTTTTCCTCATAAAACACTGATAAATGTTAAAATTATTGTGTTTCAAATTTCACAGGACCTGTGGAGAATTATTCATCCTGTGTATAGAATTACAGTAAGTCTATGGGATTCCTCCTCATACAATTGTTTCTTGGACTGAGTCTGATCTTTTCCCTCAGCTCTCACCCCTCCCCCTCTCTTTCTCTCTCTCTCTCTCTCTCTGGATTCTTTCTTTCGTTGTTGTTGTTTTTTTCTCTCTACCAGCACTCAGTCTCTCTGTAGTATCAATGTACAGTGCGTCCCCCAAAAACCGAAACCCTAAAACAAAGGTTATTGTGACCACATCATGTGCTCTATGACAATATTTTTTTTACTTTCCATAAACGAGAAGTATTATGCTTCTAAATGATACCCTGATGGCATCCATTCGTACATGCTTTACCGAGCAGCAGCATTTTGAAAATGACATGTAAAAACTCAGTTGTGCCGGATTTGGGTAAAACCGTGAAGACGTTAGTATTACATGCGAAAATGAATAAATAGAAATACCAGTTTTAAGAGATATGATACGTGAAATTCCCTTGCGTGATGGCATGCATTCAATTAGAAATTCATACAACACGGGTCAATACTAATTTTCCAGTGGTGGCATGGGCATACGCCCCAAAAATTACCAAAATCAATAAATATCCCTCAAACTATGAAAAAGTGCCCCATGTGATGTGGGAAATTGCCATAATTTTGATATTTTTTCTGCCTTATATGTCCTTTCTACCTTGTATTTCCACCTTGTATTTCCACCTGGCAATGGAAAGTGCCACTTACTTTACTTTTATGAAAAATATCACCTTTCTGTCGGCTTTGTTCTTAAAAGAAACTTCAGTTCAGAAAATGCAAAAATTGTCTTCGATCGCAAGTACAATTTCAATACAAAACATGCCTTTTCTTTACCCCAACATCGACAAAACATTGACCATGCTTTATTTTATGATGAGGGTATTATCCTTACCCTAAATTATTAAAAGAAACATATGAACACAGTCTTCTAATGGGGTTTTAAAAGTAATGCTACATTTGGTTCATGTTCGCATTTGATCCTAACGTTTTCACGGTTTTACCCAAATCCGACACAACTGAGATTTTACATGTCATTTTCAAAATGCTGCTGCTCTGTAAAGCATGTATGGATGGATGCCATCAAGATATCATTTAAAAGCATAATACTTCATGAAGATGAACGCGGCCAAGTCAGGTTAAACAGCTACCTCTCTGAACCCTTCCCCATCGTCAACGGCGTGAAACAGGGTTGCGTCCTGGCACCGACCCTGTTCAGTATCTTCTTCAGCATGATGCTCAAGCAGGCCACAGAAGACCTTGACGATGACGATGCCGTGTATATCCGCTACCGCCTTGATGACAATCTGTCAAAGGCAGCTGATCCGTAACCTTCTCTTTGCCGACGACGTTGCCCTCGCTGCCCACACTGAAAGAGCCCTGCAGCGCCTAACATCCTGCTTTGCAGCGGCTGCGCAGCTCTTTGGACTCGAGGTCAGCTTGTAGAAGACGAAAGTCCTCCACCAGCCTGCACCCCGGGAGGAGTACCGCCCTCACATCACCATTAGCGAGACTGAGTTAAAAGCAGTTCACCAGTTTACCTACCTGGGGTGCACCATCACATCAGATGCCAAGATC
Organism: Heliocidaris erythrogramma; assembly: GCA_025617745.1. Lineage (NCBI taxonomy): Eukaryota > Metazoa > Echinodermata > Echinoidea > Camarodonta > Echinometridae > Heliocidaris > Heliocidaris erythrogramma. The sequence continues at coordinate 29,776,729 of CM046865.1, read as the reverse complement.
GACAGGGAAGTAGACAACAGACTGGCCAAGGCAAACAGCGCTTTTGGCAGACTCTACAACAGAGTCTGGAACAACCTTCAGTTCAGAAAATGCAAAAATTGTCTTCGATCGCAAGTACAATTTCAATACAAAACATGCCTTTTCTTTACCCCAACATCGACAAAACATTGACCATGCTTTATTTTATGATGAGGGTATTATTCTTACCCTAAATTATTAAAAGAAACATATGAAAACAGTCTTCTAATGGGGTTTTAAAAGTAATGCTACATTTGGTTCATGTTCGCATTTGATCCTAACGTTTTCACGGTTTTACCCAAATCCGACACAACTGAGATTTTACATGTCATTTTCAAAATGCTGCTGCTCTGTAAAGCATGTATGGATGGATGCCATCAAGATATCATTTAAAAGCATAATACTTCATGAAGATGAACGCGGCCAAGTCAGGTTAAACAGCTATCTCTCTGAACCCTTCCCCATCGTCAACGGCGTGAAACAGGGTTGCGTCCTGGCACCGACCCTGTTCAGTATCTTCTTCAGCATGATGCTCAAGCAGGCCACAGAAGACCTTGACGATGACGATGCCGTGTATATCCGCTACCGCCTTGATGACAATCTGTCAAAGGCAGCTGATCCGTAACCTTCTCTTTGCCGACGACGTTGCCCTCGCTGCCCACACTGAAAGAGCCCTGCAGCGCCTAACATCCTGCTTTGCAGTGGCTGCGCAGCTCTTTGGACTCGAGGTCAGCTTGTAGAAGACGAAAGTCCTCCACCAGCCTGCACCCCGGGAGGAGTACCGCCCTCACATCACCATTAGCGAGACTGAGTTAAAAGCAGTTCACCAGTTTACCTACCTGGGGTGCACCATCACATCAGATGCCAAGATCGACAGGGAAGTAGACAACAGACTGGCCAAGGCAAACAGCGCTTTTGGCAGACTCTACAGCAGAGTCTGGAACAACCTTCAGTTCAGAAAATGCAAAAATTGTCTTCGATCGCAAGTACAATTTCAATACAAAACATGCCTTTTCTTTACCCCAACATCGACAAAACATTGACCATGCTTTATTTTATGATGAGGGTATTATTCTTACCCTAAATTATTAAAAGAAACATATGAAAACAGTCTTCTAATGGGGTTTTAAAAGTAATGCTACATTTGGTTCATGTTCGCATTTGATCCTAACGTTTTCACGGTTTTACCCAAATCCGACACAACTGAGATTTTACATGTCATTTTGAAAATGCTGCTGCTCTGTAAAGCATGTATGGATGGATGCCATCAAGATATCATTTAAAAGCATAATACTTCATGAAGATGAACGCGGCCAAGTCAGGTTAAACAGCTACCTCTCTGAACCCTTCCCCATCGTCAACGGCGTGAAACAGGGTTGCGTCCTGGCACCGACCCTGTTCAGTATCTTCTTCAGCATGATGCTCAAGCAGGCCACAGAAGACCTTGACGATGACGATGCCGTGTATATCCGCTACCGCCTTGATGACAATCTGTCAAAGGCAGCTGATCCGTAACCTTCTCTTTGCCGACGACGTTGCCCTCGCTGCCCACACTGAAAGAGCCCTGCAGCGCCTAACATCCTGCTTTGCAGCGGCTGCGCAGCTCTTTGGACTCGAGGTCAGCTTGTAGAAGACGAAAGTCCTCCACCAGCCTGCACCCCGGGAGGAGTACCGCCCTCACATCACCATTAGCGAGACTGAGTTAAAAGCAGTTCACCAGTTTACCTACCTGGGGTGCACCATCACATCAGATGCCAAGATCGACAGGGAAGTAGACAACAGACTGGCCAAGGCAAACAGCGCTTTTGGCAGACTCTACAACAGAGTCTGGAACAACCTGAAGAAGGGCACCAAGTCATACTTTTTTTAATTGGGTTTTAGACTTCAAGTTATGGGTTCCTTTGAAAGCGATCATCTTGCCCCCCCCCCCCCCCCCCCCCTCCAGGAAAAAAATTTCTGCGTAAGGCCTTGGTCATGGGTAACATACCGTCACCACCAACGACTCCTTGAGCGTTTCCATGCTGCGGCTCGCATTGTTACTCTGCCCACCAAGCGTACTCATATCTCCCCTGTTTTGCAGTCGCTACACAGGCTCCCTGTCAAACATCGCATTATTTTCAAAATTTTGTTGCTCACTTTTAACTGCGTTCACGGTTCTGCTCCCCAATACAATACCTCTTTAATTCAAAATTACACCCCCGCGAGATCTTTGCGCTCATCCACTTCCAGTTCTCTTGTGATCCCTAAAGTCGCAAGATCTTGGGGGAAAGATCATTTTTTGACATTTGCGGGTGCAATGTTTTTACATTTGTGGTTATTTTTACATTTGTGGTTGATTTTTACATTTGTGGGCTATACAGGGGTTCCTTCTTTTTATCTTTTTCTTTTTTTATATATGTGACCAGGCACCACAAAACCACCCAAAAGTCGCACTGTGATTTTCAGTTAGAGATCAATCAATGTGTTTTGGTTGGCATGCATGGTCAAATTCTAGTATAGTTTTGGGTATTTCCTGAAAGAGTATATTTTTTTCTAAGTATTCTAAAATGTGGAGGCACCAAACAATCTAGAAATGGTATTTTTGCCAGCTTTTTATCAGACTTACGCGTGTCTTCTCTGGATTTTGTTGTATTACTTTTCTTTTTCACGACCCTGAATACTTGTCTCATTTTAATCTCCCATAAATCTCCCGGAGTAAGTTCTTGCATTGATACTTGTGCACTATGATAAACAGGATATGTCTATGTAGTATGCCAAGTTTTAGGACAATCTGATAATCCCTTCATAGAAATTTTCATTGAGTTCTAATCCTCCATTTGTCACCTTAGCACAACACTTTGCAAGTCAGAGTGCTTCAATAGACTGCAAACTTTAAACTTTAACAAGTAACATTATGAGGGACTGTGCATTCTTCTCTTTGTACATCGAGTTATGAACATCCAATGAGTTATATATCATTTTAAAGCTGAGAATCTGCTCTTTCAGAATCAGACCTTAACTAAAGTATGATGTGGTCTTTAGATATTGATTTACATGTGCTTACCAGAGAATATAGTGTGCATGCATGTGTTTTATTTTGGCATAAGATTGGAGTTCAGTCAATTTTGACATGTACAAGGTTTATTTAAAATTAAGTATTATAACACATGTATTTGCTACTTATTTGTATTATCGATATAACAAATGAATTGTTATTGTGTTATTATGTTGATTTATGAAGACATATAACTTCCGCGCGTTTGACCATGCATACCAATTATACTCGAGTCACTCTGTGTGGCGCAGTAATTATTGTTTTGGCAGCGGGTGAGCGATGAATAGTCACGAGTGGGTGATAGAAGCAAGTCGATCACGGCCTGTCTGAACGTACTGGAAATATTTTTGAAACTTACATAGCATCGATGCTATGTACTACGTGTGAACATAACTAATGCATCAATAATAGAAGTAAAAGGAGGTTGCCCAAGCAAGTCAAGCGACACCCCAATTGGACTGTATTCACCCAAATTAACCAGACAATGAATGCCCGTAAATATGAAAAGGAGAGGCAAACAATAAAAATTCATGAATGTTATTAAGCTTGTTAAAAGATAAAGGCATGCAAGCAATACAAACATGTCGCGTAGTACAGATGTAGTTGTTAGAGATTAAAAGCATGCATGACAGGTATAACATTTTTCAAATCATGCAACAAGTCTCCAAACGTTAATTGGATATAGAAGGGCATCGCCCGATAAAGTCGAGTGACGCCCAAACTAACCAGCAACATGTATTCACATTTAAATAATGGACACTCTGATGCATGCTAAGACGTTATTGTAAAATTCAAGTATGAAAAAGGGAAACCATGCAGGCAAACCAATTCGAATAAATATGCCACTGTTATCATTTATGTCATGAACAATTAAGGCGAATAAACAGGATAAAAGTGATTTAGATGTTGAAAGTGTACAGTGTAAAGTGTATAAACACTTCCCAATACATGCATCAAAGTACTAAACACTGGATAATAATTGTAAAGGGGGTGGGGCACAGAAATGCAGGGCTGTCATCAGGGGCGGATCCAGGATATTGTAAAAGGGGTAGCACAGAAATGCAGAGCTGTCATCACGGGCGGATCCAGGATATTGTAAAAAAAAAAGGGGGGGGGGCACACAAATGCAGGGCTATCATCAGGGGCGGATCAAGGATTTTGTAAAAGGGGGGGGGGCACAAAAATGCAGATCTGTCATCAGGGGCGAATCCAGGATTTTGGAAAAGGGGGGTACAAAAATGCAGGGCGGTCTTCAGGGGCGGATCCAGGATTTTGTAAAGGGGGGGGGGGGGGGGCACAAAACTGCAGGTCTGTCATCAGGGGCGGATCCAGGATTTTGTAAAGGGGGGGGGGGCACAAAAATGCAGTTCTGTCATCAGGGGCAGATCCAGGATTTTGTAAAAGGCGGGGGACATAAAAATGCAGGTCTGTCCTCAGGGGCGAATCCAGGATTTTTATTTTCGCCATGGCGTGCGATTCGGCAGTTCCAATTCATGATATGGGGATTCAGATTCATCTCGGAAGAATTCAAATTCGCATTTCAAGCAATCAAATTAACACTCTTCAACACGCATTCAAATTCATAGGTCACGCACGTAATTCATAAAGCCTTCATTAAATTTAAGATCACATGGTCACGTGATCAATCAACAAACACGCTCATGCATTCGAATTCATTCATGGAACATCCAAATTAGCGTGTTGAGTATTCAATTTAAAAAAAAAATCCCCGACATGATTATTTATGATAGTTTTTTATATTCTTGTATGATATGTTTAACATATTTTCCATTCAAGATAGGGCCTACATGTTTTTGGTTATGGCGAATTTTAAAGATCCGATTTGATCCCATCTGATTTGAGCGAACAAAGGTCTATTCATTTTTTGCCGCATGGTCGTGGATGAAAATATATATATTTAAATGAAACAACTGTAGGTCGCGAGAGAGAAATTACAAATATAATCGTTTTCTTTGTAATTGAAGACACACTAAAGACATTTTAGAAGACAAGGAGACAAATGGAGGCTTTCATGCAGGAGATGATAAAGAAAATGGAACCTCATTTTCTAAGCGGGTATAAAGAAGGCTTTTGAAAGTTGCCCTATCAATACCCTATCATTAGTTAGATGAGAAAAAAAAACACATAAGAGAATGCTGGTTTTCTGACATTGTTTTGTCTACTCTTTCCTTGAAATTGTCGCCTATGCTTTGGTGCATGAATTTTCTCGTTCAAAGTATATAGGCCTATATATTTCATAATAACCCTTCAGGTTTATTCCCCAAATTATGTGGCTTAGGGAAATCTACAGAATACAATCTATCCTTCAAAATTTAAAAGTAGCCAATAAAGTCTACTACATCATGGACTCAAGAAGGACATTAAACTCAAAATCAGCCTCATTTAGGGAGAATTATAAATAAAACAGGGGTTGAAAACTTTCGTGTTAAACTGAATGAACATGTTCCGAATTTGTTTGCCCATTTGCAAATTTGAATGCCCAAGTTGTCATTTCGGCAGTTGAATGATTCTTACATACGTGCTAATTTGAATGCATGGAAATGTATTTGAATGATACAAAAGCGAAATCCTTTGCGCGAAATGCTAAATTGAATGAATTGAATACACTTTTGAATGACAGAAGATGCGGTAAACGATAATTTTGCTAAATTGAATGCGGTTTTATTTAATTGACTGACAAAAGTGGGAAATTGGCCGGGAAAACCTATATTATATTACAAAAAGTCCAGACGCACCCTTTCGGCAAAACCGGGAGGGGATTCTGGATCTGCCCTGATGACAGACCTGCATTTTTGTGCCCCCCCTCCTTTTTACAAAATCCTGGATCCGCCCCTGATGACAAACCTGCATTTTTCTGCCCCCCCCCCCCCCTTTACAAAATCCTGGATGCATCCCTAATCACACCCCTGCATTTCTGTGCCCTCTCCCTTTCACAAAATCCTGGATCCGCCCCTGACGACAGATCTACATTTCTTTGGACCTTTTTTTTTTTTGGGGGGGGGGGGGGGGAGAACGCTGGGGTTAAACCGTCAGGCGGCTAAGGTCAGGCTGACAAAATTTTTGTCAGTGACTTAAATGGTAACTTTACGGGGTAAAATGTTATGGGTAAAATGGGGTGACTATTTTCGGGACAGGCTCCCAGAATATAACACCTTTGCAGTAATTTTGAATTTGGAAATGAAATACCCCACTATTCAAAATTATTCTTAGATACATATGGTTTAATTGTATTTAAACAAAACACATCCCTGTAGTAAACTTTTTTTTTGTCTTTTGTAGGCAAAAGTTGCAATATTCATAGATTTCTATAGTACACAAATTTCTACCTATACCAGGTTATAAATTTCAAAACACAGCATAGCCGCACCATGAACAGCCCAGCGGCCATTTCAAATATGACGGCCATCGTGGTGGTGGTGAAATGAATTGACCCTACATTCTGCTTATAAAACTTACTCGCCTCGTCAATAGTTTAGCTTCAGGAAGCGAATGCGCCGCATTAAAGCAACATGTGTGAGCGGTACTGGATCATAACAATGGCTTGTGTATTGTAATCACCATGCCCTGGAGATCCTGGGAAAACCCACGGGAAAGAATCGATATTACATGGCGTGTAATACAAAACAAAAAAAAATATAGTATAGGTTTTTCCAGGTCAAATGTCCGCCGAGTCAGATCAAATGTCATATAGGTAATTGAAATGTCCGAGGGGGAAATCAAATGTCCTGTTAGCAAAATAAACATCCGAATAAGTACGTAAGGTGTCCATAGAGAATTCAAATATCCGCACAATAGAAATAGGGGAAACAAAATAATGTCCACATTGCAAAACGAATGTCCCGATAGAAAAATAAGACTTCCATAGGGAATTTAAATGTCCGCATAATAGAAATTCCTGCTTATCCATGCATGAATTAGAGGATTAAGTCTTACATAGGTAAATCGAATGTCGTATAGGTAATTCATATGTCCAAGTAGTCACACACTTGTCAGTTGAACGTTTCATTCAGTTGAAAGTGATTGACAAAGATGCCTTACGCAAAGATTTCAGTGGAAAATAAACAACGTTTGTTTGATGCCTTTACGCAAGGGGAGGACTATGTGGAGGGGGGGGGGGGGGAGGGGATTCATGTCACGTCAAAGAAAGTTACATGACCCCCCCCCCCCCCCCATCAGGGGAGCAAAAGTTACCTATCAGGGGAGCAAACGTTACCTGACCCCAAACCACCCCCCCCCCGCCAACCCTACACGAACAAGCAAACGTTACATCCCCCCTATTTTTACCCTCCCCCCCCCCCCCCCCCCGGCATGAATTATGAACGGTCCCTTAGCTTAAATAATGTATAATTAAACATATTGTTCTAAACCTTGGGAAAACAAATGTCACATAGTGACATTTGTTTTCCCAGTTTGGATAGAAGTCCCTCTACAAGGACATTTGGTTCACTATATGATATTTGGTTTCCCTTATCGGATTTTAAAAATGCAAATATGGACACTTCGTACTATATGGACATTTTAAAATGCAAATATGGACACTTCGTTCGTACATGGACATTTGAAAATCCTTTCATGGATCTCCACAATCAAATGTGGACTTTTAAAAATATCCATGGATATTTCAATTACCTATATGACACTTTCCTGCAGTCGACGGATATTTGATCTGGAAAACCTATATATACATGGGGAAGTTATTATTTGATTAATAGATTTGCATGGAATTATCAGAACAAAGAGTTTCTGTTTTAAATATCATAATTGATAGGATTCAAGTAAATTGAATATATTATCATAAAGAAAGTAAATGTGAGAAAATTACATTTTTACACGCCATGTAATATCGATTCTTTCCGGTGGGTTTTCCCCAGGATCCCAGGGCATGGTGATTACAGTACACAAGCCATTGTTATTATTCAGTACCGCTCACATACTATATAGTAGGGTGCAAAGTCTAAAAATTAGAGTACCAGTACTGGCCATCGAAGATAGAAATGGGAACCAGTTATGCGAATGAATTGTGTCTAGAAGTATTTGGAAAGGTTATTTTTTGGTAAAAAAGAATATGTGTATCATTAAGTTTGGGAACCATTAAAACAATTGCTCCGGCTTGCTAAAGGTCACATGCCCTGCACACAGAAATGAGTATATAGGACTGCTGACACACAGACACACATACACACATCAACTTGTCAGCTATTTCTCATCATATTTCGAATATTAGGGCATGTAAAGAGCTGTGCCTTTCAAATTAATTTTCACCTATTCCGAATTCAACCTTCTCTTCAAAAAACAAAAACAAAAACAAAAATAAAAGGGGGAAATAAGGGTGGGGCCTTAAGACGGTAGAGTCGCTTCAACACTTAAACTGGTTGGTACCACGTATTATTAACCGTATCAGACATCTGATTCAGAGTAGGGCAAATTGACCGGTCAATTTTTTTTCTTGTATTGCCCACTCAGAAAAGTCAATGGCAAAATACGTATTAAATTCGCGCTAGCGGGCAATTAGGTAAAGCCAACATCCGGGTATTTTGTAATTTTCATCAACATTTTTGACACGCCAAATTCCCGCGGAGTGAGCTAGCTCGCTGCATTACTGGTACTACATTGGTTTGTACGTAGAACTGTACAATCAAAGAATCGCGGGCGCGTAGGGCGTGCGTATACGTGTAGCTGGCGCAGCGCATATATTTTTTCAACAAGTATTTCGCAATCCCAAAGATGGCTGCCTCCAGCTCGTCAACAAAACCAAAGCGTTTCGCGAGTTTTGACGAAGAAGAAGTCTCTAAAATTCTTGGAAATAAAGACCTTCTATCACACCCTCGGCTTCGCCTCGGGGGTGATAGAAGCGCCGGTATGAACATGCACCTTGGGAGTGATAATTTCCACCATCATCCTCATGAGCAGTCAATATTTGTATAGTATTACCAACGAACGTAGAGGCGGCAACACTTTGCAGTATTGCTATGAGGAAGGTTCACTTCGCTAAATTTCCGTGACCATCGTTTTCTCTCAGAGAGGTTTTTAGGTAGATTGTAGATTTGATTTTTTAAATTTATACTTTCAAAAACTTTTGAATTAAAATGATAAAATAAGATGTTATGTTCAATAATATTTTTCAATGCTTTTTATAATTTTCAAGAGAAAAAATATTAAAATGGTTATAAATTTATCATTTTACTTTACGATACAATAATATGTATTTGTGAGGTTGCTAACGTTTTCCTGCTATATTTCGCTGCTACTGCACTGTATTTCGATTTCGATCCATGTCCGTACCGTGTGCATATACATTATACAGTCAGAGCTCGACGATGGATCAATCAAGGTTTGATTTTAGTTATAAATTTAGATTAACTTATTTGAAATGATGATGAAACAAATTTGGCAAGAGCTGTTACTAGTGTTAGCATGCATGTAACGTTAATTTGTTAAATTAAAAAAAAATTGTTCGGATGCTGGATGGAGCGATGATGATCATGATGATGGATGGGGGATCAGATTCGGATGACCGGACACTTAACAAAAATGAAAAAATAAGGTGGCTGGGACATAAGGAATTCTTGCCGTGATAATCATCATCGATATATTTTTCTATAAATAATATCGGGCAAACCCACAAAATAGGGGCAGGTCGGCGTGCGCGTGCCATGTTTTACAGTGCGGAGATCGGCAGAGCCAAAAATGAACACATGTAACAAGTTCATAATCAAGTTCAAAACAACTTCGAAATATATTTTAAATCAAGTAATTAATGCTGTGATAATCATATTGTCCTCTTGGCTTTCAGATTTGTAGTTGCTTGATGAAAATCATAACGATTTTGGCCAGAAATGGAGTCAAACTCGCAAACGTTTCATCGCTGAATCTGGTACAAGGTCGTCGCCGCCGCCGCCGCCGCTGGGCTACATTTGCTTGCACACAAATGAATACAGCACGCGCAGACCGGCCCCTATTCTCCGGGTTTGCCTAATAATAATTAATATCGTCTAGGCCTAAGTTAGATCAAAATAGGTCTAACTTAGGCCTAACCGTCGTTAACAAAGTTAGGCCCTAACTAACCATAATGATAATTGTATTTGTAACTTTTCACAAACTTGAGACAAGGTCAAACTCAAAGGCAAGCATGATGATGTTTTATTTTTTAAAATTTCAATAGAGGGAGAGAGAGAGAGAGGGGGGGGGGGGGGGGTTCATATTTAGTCTTGATTCGTAGACCAGAATCAAAGCACTTTTAATGAGAGGTAATAATACATCTTCACAGAGTAATATATCATATGGATGGCCTTCGTTGTTTCACTCAGTGACTTTCAGTAATCACATTCATTAGTCTCATGCTGACTTTGATTGCCCTCAGATAAACTTGGCAAAGAACTAACTTGTGGCTGATCTACTTGAAGATCTAATAGAGCCTAATGTTAGAGGTCTACATAACTCACTACAACTGTTGGAGGTGCCGGAAAGAGCGGAAAGTCCTACTATAAAAGACTTTGATGAGACGTGAGAAATAAACAGGTAGGTCTAGACCTAACTAGTTGGACTTAATAATACCAAGGAGTTACCACAGGGTATTACAGCTAAAAATTATAGGTCTGGTAATGGTAGTGGATCCAGAATCGGTTTACTTGGGGGGGGGGGGGGGGGGGGTTTTTAGTTTACATTGTCCAACCAAAACAGCAACAACAACAAAAAAATTCTGAGAGAATGGACATTTCATTTGTCCTTTTCCTTTATCCACCACTGAGATCTGTTTTCTTCAGTGTAATATTAAATTAGCTATTTTAGTGTCTTTAAAAATCAATTATGAGATCTTTAGGGAATGTTCAGTGTGATGTCAGTATAAATAGAATTTTTAGTCCCCCTTAATTATTATATTAAACATTTCATTAATTAATGCAAACAAAACAAAATAAGATGGGTGAATACATTACACTTTTATTAAAATCCACAAATATTTTAGGATGGATTGTACATGCAGTTAGTATTTATCCTCTTTAAAAAGATCACGAGGGTGAGGATGAGCGTATCTCATTTTTTTTTCTTAATACATAATAATGCTTCTCTACACGACTCTCCTTCATCTATTTTACAGATGATGATGAAGATGAAGGCTTACCGCTGAGAATGAAGACAAATTCTGAGAGGAACAAATAAATACTTAGCTGCTCCAGTTTTGCATGGTAGGTCTATGCTGTAAGAGTAAAATTGCTATCAGGGGTGTCGATCCGATTTTGGATTGGGGGGGGGGGGGGGGGGCAAAACAGCCTAATAGTACTCTATATGATTTTTCCAACGCCTCTTAATTACCAGCTTATCCACGGTTACAGGAGGGGGGGGGGGGGGCAAAATGATATATTGGCCCTCTCAATATTATCGGGGGGGGGGGGGCAACTGCCATTGCATTATCAACGTCCCTGGTTGTTATTAGTACCTCAATACAATCTAGGTACACATATTTTTTTTCACATAAACATACCAACTGAATTTTCTTGAGACTTTACTAATTTGGTTGCTTTTGAATAGCCTTGAAAATTTTATGTGTCCAACTTTTTTCCTCTTTAAATACTTTTGAGAATTCACACTTATTATTTCATATAAAGAGTTGATGCTAACTGTGTTAATAGGAAGCTCGAAGTTTCAGGGTTTTATTTTAATTCTAATTGTTGCTTGTTTAATTATCAAATACACAATGGATGCTATTTTCTAAAATCTTTCTTCTTTTCTTTCAACAGCCCCCTGCTTTGATCAACATGTATCTCTTCTGGGTCCGCTCGCTTTTCAAAAGGACAGCTATTCATAGAAAACCACTATATTCATTTAACACACATTATGAATAGCAGTTCTTATGAATAGTTATGAATAATGGTAATTTGTCTATTTAGAAGGACCGCTATTCATTTAGTCACGCATTATGAATAAGCGGTCCTTATGAATAGCGAGGTTACCCCATTTCTTCATATTAAAATCATATCTGGATTCAAGTATAATATGCATGTTGAGGTGTCGTGGTCTAGTGTATACGTCACCAGACTGTGGATTATATGGTTCACGGTTCAAATCCTGCCTCAGCGCTAATGGCAAAACAGTCATCTACATTTGTCACTAGTAAATGGGTACCGTTTGGGAGAAATTGCTTAAATGCCTTAGCGCCTTTCATGGCGGCTCGGCTAAAGCTGCGGTAATTAAAGGGCAGACAGTATATTTGTATAGTAGTTGCGCTATATAAATGGACATACATGTATATTATTATAATCAGAATGACTGAACAGGAGTTTAAAGTTCTTCAATTATATCTTGACCATTTTACCCACCTCCTCCCCATTTCAAATGTTGTAGTCACATGCAGCCATTTTGTTATAGTAGCTCGTTATTGTGAGGAGGTCTTCCTGTTCTGTGTGGCCTATATAGTGAGATTACAGGGCCCCTAAATGATATTAAGATAAGCACTGCCAGAGCCACTCCTTTATTAAATCTGCCCGCAGTGTATCACAAACTAATAATAATCTTATCTGATTCTATGAATTTATAAATTATTAAGTAAATTATCATATTTTATTCATTATCTACTGAGAAAATCCATACTATTCAACACTTCATTTGACTTGAAACTATCTAATTAGATCTCTATGTGTGTTCCTCCTGCCCCTTTTTTATAGTTAAATTTATAATAATAGTAACATGCAATATAATACATGACTGTACCAACCTAAAAGGAGATGGATCATTTAAAGAGTTCTTTTCTTACAACTGTCAAAATTATCTTTGTTTTTTAGGAGTAAAACTGTTGTCATTGGTGTGTGTTGAACAGAAATTAGATGGTCATTTATTTCTTATGTCATTTCTTCTTTGTAGGGGTGTAGTGGGTAAATAATCTTTAAATAGTAATTCAAATAATTTACTTCTTGGAAAGGGATTGAAATTAATAACGTATGATTCATTTAGATTGAAATTATTTTTTTTCTAAATGCATGTACATAATTTGTACTAAGAGAATATTATTTGACCTTGACAAGTCGGCTGTGATGGAACTATATTGTATTGTAGTATATGAAAAAAAAATGTATGACAGCAGATGAATTACATGTATATAAATTATGTTGGATTTTTTAAAGGAGAAGTAAACGTGTATTTAAGAAGTAAGACAATGTCTAAACTTCTCTAAAAACTGTCCTCATTTCTGCATGCAAGAAAATATTCATTAAAAAGTAAAAAAATATAAACGTATTTCTGAATCGACGTGTATAAACTATTGTACCTTAAATCTTGATTGTGAGAAAGATATACATGTAATTGAAAATTATTCTGTGAACATGATAAAGGTCCTTTCACATTATATCAATGAAATGAACCATATAGGGGAGGGGTGAATGAACCAGGACGTGTGATCAAGGTGTATGTATGAGATAGAGAGGGAAGACAAAAAAGATGAGAAAAGGCGAAACTGAGAAGATTATGGTGAAAAGGAAAGAGAGAAGGGGCGGATCCAGGGGGCACTTCCGGCCCCTGCCCCCTCCCCCCCTTCGAAGAAAAGTATGTATTTTGTGCCCCCCTTTTAGAATGAAGACCTTTGCTTGTCAGCAAATTATGGAGGGGAAACTGGACCCCCATAACTCCCCCCCCCCCCCCCCCACTGAGTAAATTTTGAAGGTCTGGCGAAATTTTTTTGTTGTTGACAAACGCCCCCCCCCCCCCCCCAGCGACTTTTCGAGAAGCTGGCGAGACCAACAAAATACGGGTCTACCTTAACAAACCTTCATTTGTGTGCCCCCTCTTATACTAAATCCTGGATCCGCCCCTGGGTGAGGTCTGAATAGAAGTGGTGGCGATGTCAAATTAAATTTAGCTTAATAAATAGGTTAATAAATGAATAATCCATACATAAATACACACCTAATATTAATAATATTGGTTTTTAATTAATTAAATAAAAACTAAATATTTGAATAAATGAATAAAAAATAATACAAAAAATAAATCATGAATAACCAAAAATTAATAAAATTATTTTAAACTTTTTAATAAAATTTCAATATGCGACGAAATAACAAAGCTTTTCGACCTGCACTCATCAGATTATCATGCAGGTATATAACAAATTACTTGAAATCAACTATATTATCCTCGGTAAACTCGGACGCAACCTAGACGCCGTAATTGTTTTGATATAAAAGATAATGAATTGAATTCATGTCGAAATTTCCAATTTCCAATTAAATTCCCTGCAGCAAGAATCACTGGTTTTGCCTTTAACGTCGTTTTTGTTTTATGGATGTGTTTAGCCGTTATCATAAATTATGAAACATTCATACCCTGACAGCACAGCTATATATACGTCCTCGGGCACGTCCAGTGCAGCGAGATGGTATGACGCTCGGTACCTTTCCCTCGCCTTGCCCAGCCGCCTACGCTGACGCTAGCTAGACTGTATACCGTTAACAAGCTCAGCAGACGACGCATTCATTGATATCGCATTTTGATGGATCAGCGAATGGATTTTATTTAATTTCAGCAGTACGCCCGCAGCGTGAGAGAGGTTACCCCTATCCCGAAATGCATTGCGAGTGGTCACAAAATCAGCTTGCCGAAAACGTCATGAATTTAGCACACTGGTACAATCACTGATCACAAAGGTGCCTATTTACGATAAGATTATAGATTATAGAAATAAAATTTACATGGTATCATGAATAGAATAATGTTTCAAATAATGTATTCTTGCATTATATATTTTTTTTTTGAAATCTGCATCTATTCATAGTATCTCCTTTTGTCTTCATGTCGCTATCAATCCGTCATTGTATTACTTCGATTTATGGTTTTGTTGGCATGCCTACCAAATGGTGCGCGCACTTCAACTGCATGCGCGTAAGAAGTGAACCTTCCTCATAGCAATAATGCAAAGTGTTGCCGCCCTCTACGTTCGTTGGTATTACCTTGTAGTGCAGCGCGCGGTTTTGCAGTGCGCAGCTGCTGCGCACAGTTTATTGGTGCGCGCAGTTGCTGGCTAGCTCAGGGCGCGGCAATGAGAACATTTGAGTCTACGAATTTGACAAAAATGGATTAGATGATGATTTTGGGATCCATTTAATCATACGTGACCCGACGCCTCAAAACCTACAATAAGTCGCCAAAATTATTTTTGTTGTTTTATACATTTTCTGAAAGTAAAGATTCTCAGCTTTCCAATGGTATTTCCACTTGCTTAGTTTACTCAATGATAACACCTTTAAATATCACATTTAGAATTAGTATGTAACCAGCAATCAATAACTCCTATTCAGAGAAAATGGCCATTTAAGTTCGAAACAAAAGAGTGCTAAACCTTCGCTCTCTGTGTGCGCCCAAGTAAAACTGGGTATTCAAATGGCCACGGCAAGCGGTATGAAGGGATTATCAGATTAGGCCGAATTTTGGCAAGCTGCTCCACGAGGACCTATTCATTACTCACTCTAAAAATCAATTTAATACCTTTAGAGATAAAGTAGTAATTTGACATTGAATGAAAGTATTACAAAAACTCTCCAAACATCCATTAACTCCACAGGTAAAGTAAAAGAGTCATTTTAAAATGCCCCCAAAACATATTTCTAAGTCGAATTACGACTCACAAACTTGAGACACGATAGAATGATAATGAAACTACCCATTTCTATCAAAAAAAGAAAATCGACTGATCCCAGCAAATTTACTATTCTGGGCTGTTGGGTACGTTGTGGTCCGTGCGACTTATTGTAGGTTTTGAGGCGGCGGGTCACATATGTTGTACGTCTTGTCTGCTCTAGATATCTGATGCGGATAATAATAACAATATTGACTGGCTCTTACTTTCGGAAGATACGTTCAAAATATATCGCCCTCACTCGATCTATCATTAACCCTCGTCTTCGACTCGAGTATTATGAATCTCATTCGGCGAATATAATATCATTATTGTTTTTACGGAGTGACAGATGAGCGCGCAACTAAAAGAAAGTTAGTTTTTAATAAATTGGTTTCAAAGTCTTAAAGCAGAATCTCAACCTCTTTAACGTATGAAAGTTGAATAAATATTATATCCTGGGATAGATCATATTTCAATATTTAGTTCTATGTTTAATTATTTGCATATTTTTAATATATATATATATATATATATTTATATATATATATAGAAATGAGAGGATAATGGTTGCGTAGCTTAAATCAAAGTTCCCCAGAGCTGTCCTCCCTTTTTGAAATTTTTGCAAAGGCTGAAAAAATGTCTCCGCCGGGAATCGAACCCGGGTCGTTGGCTTAGAACGCCAATGCCTTAACCACTAGACCACGGAGACGGGTTAGTGGTTTCGGCGACACCAGATTCAATTGACCGACAGATTGACAAATCTTCAACCTTATTAATTAATTCCTTTTGTCGGGGGCAGGTGAGTTTTTTTGAAAATTTGTTTTTTTTTATATCCTTACACAATTGTTAATAATACTTATTCTAATGTATTTAGAATAAATTATTTATTTCCACGAGATTTGCCAAAGCTGTTGTATATGTTATTTCCTTACACAAATATATATATATATATATTTATTTTATTTTTTTCGTGAAAACGCAAACTTCAAGGACGCCGCTTTGATTTGTTTTCACGAAGTGATAGATCTCAGCAGCGCCCGTGTAAAACATATGGGACCTGATCACCGCGTATTTAGCCGACATTTTGTGCAAACACAATTCAAGGAGGCGCTATTTTTAGTTTTCACGAAGCGACAGATCTCAGTCGCGCAGGTAAAACATACAGGAAGGCTGTTAGCCGTCATTTCTTGAAAACGCAAACTTCAAGGACGTCGCTTTGATTGGCTTAGTCCGAAAGGGTGGGAGGCGTCGGCTAGCGTCTCGTCACGTCGCTTTGACGCGAACACAACGATTCGTCCAAAGCCCCCCTCCCCCCGTTTGGCCGAATGGGTGCGTTGGGAGCGTCGGGTCGCGTCGCGTAGAGTACCTTTATATAGAAGAGTAACGACAACCTGTGATTTGAACGCAATTCTGTGTCCACTATCACGTAACATTTCTATTCAATTCCGATGAGCACCTGGGTGTTCTCAATACAAAGAATTCGAACGCCATTTTGTGTCCAGAAAAGTCAGACGTCCATGTCGCTACTCTTCTATATAAAGGTACTGTAGCGTCGCGTTGACTAGAACGCCACCGTTCGTCCAAAGCACCCCCGGTTTTATTATTATTATTATTATTATTATTATTATTATTATTATTATTATCAGCGGTTCCAGGATTTTGTAAAGGGAGGGGGACAGAAATGCATGGCTGTCATCCTGGGCGGATCAAGGATTTTGTTATTTTATGGCTCTATGTTCATTCCGACTTCTACTTCTGCTCTCTACACTCTCTAGTTTGGCTCTATTTTATTATTGTATGGCTCTATTCCGTCTTCTACTTCTGCTCACTACACCCTCTAGTTTGGCTCCATTTGCTATTGTATGACTCGATTTTCATTCCGACTTCCACTTCTGCTCGTTACACTTCTAGTTTGGCTCCATGTGATATTCTATGTCTTCATGTGCAATCCGACTTCTAGTTCTGCCAAAGACTTTAAATAGTATCAAGACAGATTACTCTGACCTACTTCCGTAGTACATTTTGGAGGCATACTTTGCTGTGTTAAAAACAGACTCGGAAAAATACGTTCTCCATAGGTATAACACGTGAAAAGATGTCTCACTTTTTCTTGATATTTCATATCTTACTCTATCTTTTTCAAGTCTGATTTTTGCACGAGAAAAAGGATGGATAGTTAAAAAAACATTTCTTGAACCTTTTTTGTCAATAAATGCCGATATGAATCCCTTGGATAATGCCTGCTTTTCGACAGAGTCATCTGCCATAGGGTTAACACGTGAAAACATGGATTTTAAAAATGATTATAGTTCCTCTAGTATTACCTTGAATTTAGTGCAAATGTGGCTTACATGTAATTTGAGACTCTGAAAAGGCTTAATGAAGGCTCAAAAGGTGCAAGGGACCCCACATAAATCCCCGGGAATATGCATGCTTTTGGCCTTCCATCTCCCATAGGTTAACACGCAAAAACGGGAATTTTTGAATGATTATAATTCCCCCAGAATTAAATCAAAATTTTGAAAAATGTGCCTTGAATAAAATTTAAAGCTCTGAAAATGTATAATTAAGACTCAACTAGTTGAATAGACCCCGCATAAATCCCCGGGAATATGCATGCTTTTTACCCAAAAAAAGTCTCTCCTGCCATAGGTTTACACGCGAAAACAAGGAATTTTAGGATGATTATAATTCCCATAATTTTTATTTGAAAATATAAAAAACGTGATTTACATAAAATTTAAAGCTCTGAAAAGGTACAATGAAGGCTTGATGAGTCCAGTAAACCCCCCATAAATCCCCGGGAATATGCATGCTTTTGACCAAAAACGTCTCGCCTGCCATAGGTTAACACGCAAAAACAAGGAATTTTAGGGTGATTATAATTCCCATAATTTTTCTTTGAAAATGTAAAAAATGTGATTTACATGAAATTTAAAGCTCTGATAAGGTATAATGAAGGCTTGGTGAGTCCAGTAAACCCCCCATAAATCCCCGGGAATATGCATGCTTTTGGCCTTCCAGCTCCCATAGGTTAACACATGAAAACAGGGGTTTTGAAATGATTTTAATTCCCCTAGTATTTATTTGAAATTAGGAAAAATGTGATTTACATGAAATTTAAAGCTATGGAAGGGTATAATTGAGGCTCGGTGAGTCCAATAAACCCCGCACAAATCCCCGGGAATATGCATGCTTTCGACCAAAAAAATAATTTGCCATACTACACGTGCATTCCAATTTGTTATCGATGACCCAATGTAAATGGGCGTGTACCGATCACGTGAGTGACGACATCCAATGAGATCGTGCACTAGCAGACGACCATGTAGCAGACGTACGTCCGCCCGAAAGCAAACCCAACCTAGCCGGTTAGAAGAAAATCTAACTAAATTCCAGTTCACTACTATATTTCTAATGTACCAGAGGCAAAATTCAATGTGTTAAATTCATAAATTCGTATCATCAATGTTCTATCACCGCATTACGCCTAGCCTAATGGCTGATGTTCATGCAAGCAGCATGGAATAGCTGAGCGGAATAGGTGCATGGACATGATAGGTGTCTAGCACTATCTAGGCTTGGTCTACCCATCTGCGATCCCGATCGAGGTGGTGGCGTTGCCGGTGGCGTTGCCGATGATATGTCAGTTTGCCAAAACTTGGCTCATCAAGGTTTTTTTGCTTGCTGTTCGTTGTTGGCAATTTTTTTTCTTCTCGCCAGCCCTCCGAAAGTCGCTCAGTGGAGGGGTGTAGGGTATCAGATATTATTAGTCCAGTTTTCCTCCATAATTCTCTGACAAGCCAAAAAAGTTATCAGTTCTAAAAGGGGGATACAATTTTATTTAAAAGCCTCCTAAATCCGCCACTGATCCATGCCCGGACTGTGAGGTCAGTCTTGCGAGGTGGGCCTTTTTACAACTTTTTCTCGGAGGGTTAATAGAACGACATTGTTAGGCTCTTGGGCTTCCAAACTAAATTTGGTGCTCGATCCGGTTTTTTCACAATTTAGGCAAGATCCCGTATATGCCAACTTGGGTTTCAAGAAGGGGACCGCGGCCGATTCGCCCCCTCTTGATCCGCCCCTGCTATTCTGTCATGGATGTGAAGAATATAATTGCATAGTGCTGGTGGTCGATCTCATTAAATTGAAAGATTGGGGGGGGGGGGAGGGGCGGGGAAGCAATAAGAGATCATTTTTATTATTATTTTTTTTTATTTTGTTCCAATTGCTTTATTTTTACTGTTTGTTTTTGTTGGGTTTTTTTTTTTTTTTTTTGCTCAGTGATTTTTTTTTAATCATGTAAATCACTTGTAATTGTTGTGATTTCTGTTGATTTCCTAATAAAAACACAAATTAAAAAAATAAGAGATTATTTTTTCCTCAATTCTATTGGAGTCATTTTTACAGATCTGTTGTAAGAGAGAAAAGAGAGTATGAGAAAAATGAAGGGGGGGGGGGAGAGACAAAGAGAGATGGGGGCAAAAGTAATGGGATATTCCTACAAAGACAGAATAGGATTGATAATAATTAAATTATATCATCAGCTGCTATATTGTTGGTTACTAGTTAATTCAATTCAAAACACGGAGGCCATCCCCCTTTTCGTACAATCGGTAAAGGCCCTGTTGCGTTGGTGATGGCTTCGGAGCAAGCCCCTATACTGTTTTCTTCGCCTGTCGTCTCACATTTCTACAGCAGAATATTACAAATAACTTACCGTAAGTTGGTTATATTGGTGGCGTATCCAGGAATGCAGGGAGAGGGGGGAGGCTCACGCCTGACGAACAAAAAAATCATCAGATGCATTCTATTTTGAATTTTTAGGACAAGCAAGGAAAAAATTATAACAGTTTTTAGATTCTTTCTGTGCGGGGGGGGGGGGGGGGGTACACATTTCCTTTCATATTATGTCAGATTTTGTTTTGGCTGGCACATAGGGGCATGTACATTCCTGGATAATCTTGGATACGCCACTCTTAATGTAATATTTATATAAGGAATTGCTCGCACGCAATCTCATTTTATTAAAGCCTTTTCTGTCTTGAATTTTAAAAGAATAAGGCTAATAAAATTACATTGCAGGTCTATAATCCCTATAATTTCCATAAATCATATCAAATGAAATATTCTGATTTAATAGAAAAATAAAGATAGCACATTATTATTTTTAAATAACTTTTCCCGACATTCCCGTCAGATATCGCAGTGTTTGCTCATATAGAGCTTAATATCAGGGAACATATTTGGACCCCCCCCCCCCCCCCCATCATCACATAAATATTAATAGAAATTTCATAGCAAATAACTTTAACAAAAATACAAACATCTAGTCCGAAGCCCCCCTCCCAACTCTCACCCTCTCCTCCCTGGTGCAGTTAGAGTTGATTCCTATCTGTTTGGGGACATAAGTTTGTATTTGAAGGGACAATATCAAGATTATGCCCTTTAGTTACGGCTTTACCAAAAGGCAAAAGCGCTGTCCAGAAAAAGAAGAAAAAATAAAGAAAATTAAAAAATACAAACATCTTGATTAAGACTATAACCTTTCCCTCTCGGCCGATCGACATGTACCACAATATATACGTGTGCTTTATTTCGGCACTGAGCACTCTTCGTATTTAAACTCTTTGGTTCAGCTCACTACACCCTTTCATTCCAATACACAATGCATTATAAATCGCGCGCGCGCCCGCCCTATATCAATTTTATGACGTCAGTTAATACATATTCATGACCCCCTGCTAGTTCTGCTCATCGTTTGCTACCCAAAATAATAAGCCACTTCGGGGATGCAATCTGAGCATGAGCAGAAAAAGGTCATCTGTACCAAATTCTAAAACCCACTGACACTAATATTCGATATGTGCTCATGAATGTCATGTAATCATTATTCAATTATGCACTAATGGTGCATTCCATGATATCCAGGTGGAAGTATTCTTTTTAAAGGGGGAAACAAAAGCTATTCATGAGGCACCTCTATCACTCCCAGAGTTATTTTTCTGAAGTGCACATAAAGGGACCCTCCATGTCTAAAATATCTGTGGATATTTGGGGTCATTTGTACCATGCGCTTACCCCGAACTGGCTTATTGCGTTAATGGGACGTTCCAAATGTTAGATGTATAATGAAGAAAAAGAATCTTTATAGAAAGCCTATAGGTTTCGGTATGGTCTTACAAATAATCATGTTTTTGTTGCTGTATTATTATTATCATCATCATCATCATCATTATCAACAACATCATCATTATCAACATTATATTCATCATACTTGTTTCGTTGAACGAAAGTTTATTCAGTTAATTTATCAAAAATTTTGCTCATTAACGATACCTTATGTAATGTTATTGTTTCTAACGATAAGTCCCGGATGAAGGGTATAAGGCGAGTGTCATACGAGTTACACTTACAGAGAGTACGGTTTTCCGTGAGGAAACCGCTGAGTTTTCTGTTTTCTACAGAAACTAGCAGAGTTATGAGGTTTCTGACAGATGATATCAGTTATTGAATACCCTGAGTTCCTGCAAAAGAAGTAAGTTTACTCACAAGAAAAGGAATACAATGAAAATGAATCAATTTAATTTATAAATCCAAAAGTTCGAGTAAATGGTATGAATGCACTCGCCAGGTCGTTATATGTCAGTGGTATGTAAATTAGGGCGTTGGCATGTTTTGTACATTTCATTACAGTCAAAGAATAATTGTAGAAAGGATGTCATGTTTATAAATGACGCAAGTTCAAAAAGGTTTATTTTAATACTTATTATAAATCTGGAGTCTTTGAATAGTTCGGTTATATTATGCCAGAATTAGAGGATGAATTTTGGTTGAAGAAGAGTTAGGCAAATTGACAAGTCATTCATTGGCAATTTAAAGAGCCATATTTAGGCCATGTTGGTTTGGTTTCTCTTCTATTGGACAAATTGGTCAAGTTAGACAATTCAGTGAGTCATTTTGAAGTTATTGGTTCCCAAATACTATGCAAATTATTAATTGGTATTAAAGAGTGAAAAGGTTATTTTCTTTCTAGCTGAGGTTGGTTAAAAAGGCACGTTATTTTACTGAAATATTCACTACAAATTTAATTCAAAAGGGAAACTAGACAAAATGTGTGGTCAAAGAGTTTGGTCATAGAAGTCATTTATTATGACATCTGGATATGTTTTATATAAAAGAACGAAAGAAGATAATAGATGAACAAAATGTTAATTACAATGGCAAAGGGTGTCATTTTGTTTTCGGAATATGAGGTCGATTTCAGATATTTGTGTATTAAGAAACAATTATTCGTACTAAAGAATACTTTGACTTAGTCTTTATACCAGACATCTAATTTCAAAGTTAGCGGTTTTTAGTCTTGAATCTAGACTTTTCAAAGCAGTTATATTTGACTTAGTCTTGTTTTCAGAAACATAATTAGTTTTATTTGATATAGCATTGATATCAGATACTAGTCTGTCATGTTGGAAACTAGTCTTTTATGTCAGACATTAGTCTTTATATCACACGTTAATCTTTATATTAGATAAGTCTTAGGATCAGACACTGATATATAATTGGGAAATGTGTCTGCCTTTATTTGGTCGAATTGTGAGTCTGTGTTTATTTAGTATGAGTTAAAGACCATCTTAATTATTCTGTATTTGATTAGGCAAAAGGTCAATAATTGAAACTGTCTAGTTATTTAAACATGAAACTTAGCAAAACACTCAAACACAAATTAAGTGCAATCCACAGGTATTTATTTACATGTGCTAATTATCTACATATGTTATCACTTGTTTTTATACAGATTGAATTGATCCTTGTGATCCATGACTTCTACATTAAAGAAGCACACCAGAAGTCTAATACAATTTGTACAGGCTGAGTTATTGGGGTATTGCCTGAGCTAACCAATACTATTGTTCTTGTTCTTGTTCTTCTTCTTGTTATTGAAAATAAAAGATTACATTGTAGACTCGATTTGAAAGAAAAGAGATTGGCCTGTGTCAGATGAGAATGGATGTAAAACATACTTTTTTGGGGGAACTTCGGTTGGTACCCGAGTTATTTATCGCGCAAATTTTATTTGTCCTGACTATTCTATAATGTAACCTACAGATGTAGCGCTTGGGTATTTTGATAGGAGAGGCAAGACGACCTAAACTTGGCCCCGTTTTTTTTTTCTTCAATTGAATAACGGGTAATATAGCGCTAGCACACAGGGCTCTCCTTTATGATACTCTTTTTTTTCTTTCTTCCTTTTATTTAACTTTTTTTGTTCTTGTTCTTTTTCTCCTAATTTTTGTTCTTTGCTTTCACTTGGGCCTACTTGAAAAAAATCGTAGGGCTGGTCGCCCCCCTAACCCACGCCCCACTGTATTGCCGCCCCTGGTTACCTTTCATATATCAGTTATTCCGTTTTATTATGCATTTCATGGTTGTAACCGAGGACAATTCAGACTTTCTCCTCCTTTTCTTTTTTTTTTCGGGGGGGGGGGGGTGTATTTGCCATTATCCCATTCATGGTCTTATGAATTGAATCGAGAATGGCCCAATATGTTAGGAATTGAATCAATAAAACTATAAATCTGGAGCTGAACCTATTTTATCTTGTTTCTGCTGATGTTACAGGCGCAAAGGCCAGGCTGTAAGGAGAAGGGGCTTTGCTTGTGGACTCAAATTCTCCCCCCCCCCACAAAAGAAATGCTAAAGCCCCCTAAAATTTGATATGTATAGTTACATAGCGTAGTTTTATGATAAACTAACACTTCTTTTACGAAAGAGATTGGCCATATCTTCAGTCGCTCCGCTTACTCCTAATTTCTAAACAGGGACAGTGAGATAAGTCTAAATGAGTATCGATGGTTTCAGAAAGCAAAAACAGCAACAAACAAAAAACAAACAAAAATGGGCCACTGAGGTGCAAAAATGCAATCACACTTACCATTTGGCATTATACTCCTTACCCTCCTGTTGATCGATCGCTTATCCTGTTATGGCCCGATCCCCAGAAGCCACCCCCCCCCCCCCCCCCCCCCCCCACCCCACCCCACACCACCCACCCCCACCACCCACCCCTCCCTCCCTCATGATGAGATAAGCCAGTTCGAGGTTAGCGCATGGTACAAATGACCCCAAATATCCACAGATATTTTAGACATGGAGGGTCCCTTTATGTGCACTTCAGAAAAATAACTCTGGGAGTGATAGAGGTGCCTCATGAATAGCTTTTGTTTCCCCCCTTTAAAAAGAATACTTCCACCTGGATATCATGGAATGCACCATTAGTGCATAATTGAATAATGATTACATGACATTCATGAGCACATATCGAATATTAGTGTCAGTGGGTTTTAGAATTTGGTACAGATGGCCTTTATCTGCTCATGCTCAGATTGCATCTCCGAAGTGGCTTATTTTGCGGTAAGCGTCTGTCAAGCTACATGTATATTTTGTCGGACGACTTAGTGGAGACTTTTGTTTGATAGTTGATAAGAAATAAGCCTAAACCAGTTTATTGCCGTCGTTCTCCAATCCTTGTTTTCCCATAGTTTCTTGTTTCTCTCCATTCCGGTGTCTAAACGAATTGTTTTTTGCGCCGGTAGTATTTGCCCCCCCCCCCCCCTCCCCTCTCCCCTCTCTCTCTCTCATTAGACAGAGGGACACGGGGTTGGCGAAGTTATACGATATATCAATTCCACCCCAACTTTTTTTCCTTCATGAAATTCATCTATTTCATCCTAATTTCCTGCGTTGAGTACTGCCTGAATTCTTATTCCGCGGAGAGTAAATACTATTAATTCCATTCGTTTTTTTTTTTCTTTATTGATTTTTTTTCTCCTCCATTTATCCTAGAGTTATTCATTCATTTTTTCTTTATCCTAGAGTTATTCTTTTATCTTTTCCTTCCATTTCGTCATCCTTGATTTTTTCCCCCTTCTTTCTTCGACCACCGCTTTCTCTATTATCCTCACAATTCTTGTTTTAATGTATTATTCATGTATTTTCCTAAGAGAGTATTGGTACCATAACTCATAAAAGTATTTGCTGTAATATATCATTATCATATTTTATATTTATTGTTTTAATGTATTTGAATAAATCGTCTTATCCTGATTCAAGCTGATTTAACAATCAATGAATAAAGTCATTTACTTATATTTAGATTTTTTCCGTTCTTATTTTTCCCCCTCAAATACTATTTCATTAGTAGTCATTATTATTTCATCCTGATGGGTTACTACTTATTTTGGGAAATGTGTTATAATATTTTAGCGAGACTAATTACACTACTCCGATTCCTTCTGTATTTTCCATTTTTTCGATTTTCAAGTTATTCAATTTTGTTTATGTATATATAGACTGATTATTATAAGATATTAATATTTATAACGTTAGTCGCCTCGTAATAAGAAAAGAACTACCATAAATTTTTCACAGTGTTCATGTGTTTTTTTTTCTGTTCTGTTCTAAACGAATAAACGAGCACAGAAGACGAAATTGTTGTTGAAGAGGCTGAGAGAAATATAAAATAGAGGGCTCATAATGGAGAACAAGAGACGGTAATAAAGAAGGTCAGAAATGAAGACAGAACAATTGATGAGAAAAGTGTAATTCCAGATAAAGATATGAAAATAATCGCGTGAATGGGATGTTCCAAATGTTAGATTTATAATGAAGAAAAAGATATAGGTTTCCAGGGGCGGATCCAGGATTGAGTAAAAGAGGGGGCCGAAAAATGAAAGTTTTGAAAAGGTAGAACCGTATTTTTTCGGTCTCGCCAGCTTCTCGAAAAGTCGCTCAGTGGGGGGGGGGGGGGGGGGGGGGGGGGGGGGGGGTTAGAAACAAAAAAAAAAAAAATTTTTTTGAAAAGGTTGACCCGTATTTTTCGGTCTCGCCAGCTTCTCGAAAAGTCGCTCAGTGGGGGGGGGGGGGGGGTTTGGGACAAAAAAAAATTTTCGTCAAACCTTCAAAAATACTTCCCCTTCTCCTTCTTTTTTCTTTTTCTTTTTTTCCCCCTCTTTTTTTCTTTTTTTTTCGACGCCAATAGGGGGGGCCGCGGCCGATTCGGCCCCCCCCTGGATCCGCTAGTGGGTTTCGGTATGGTCTTACAAATAATCATGTTTTGTTGCTGTTATTATTATTATTATTATCATCATCATCATAATCAACAACATCATCATTATAAACATCATATTTATCATATAATTACATTATTATAATTACTATTGTTCTTGTTCTTCTTCTTCTTCTTGTTATTGAAAATAAAAGACTACATTGTAGACCCGTTTTGAAAGAAAAGAGATTGGCCTGCGTCAGAACGTCAGTTGGTACTTGAGTTATTTATCGCGCGAATTTCATTTTTCCAGACTATTCTCACTATGAACATGGCGAACAAATAGAGCGGACAAAATATACAGCTCCTCATTGTACCCTCCACAATTGCCCTGGTAGACAAATAGCATCCCTTTATTGCTATTATGTAAAATAAGTTGAACGGGTGAATATCCATGTGACACCTGTTCTACATACTTTTACATAATAGAAATGAAGGGATGTTCTTTTGTCTACCAGAGCAATTGTGGAAGGTACAATGAGGAGCCGTATATTTTGACAGCTTATTTGTTCGCCATGTTCATAGTGTCTATAATGTAACCTTCAGATGGAGCGCTCGGGTATTTTGATAGGAGAGGCAAGACGACCTAAACTTGGCGCCATTTTTTTTCCTCAATTGAATAACGGGTAATATAGGGCTAGTACACAGGGCTCTCCTTTCTGATACTCTTTTTTTTTCTTTCTTCCTTTTGTTCATCTTTTTTTTGTTCTTGTTCTTTTTCTCCTGATTTTTGTTCTTTGCTTTCACTTGGGCCTACTTGAAAAAAAATCGTAGAGGTGGTTGCCCCTAACCCACGCCCCACTGTATTGCCGCCCCTGGTTACCTTTCATATATCAGTTATTCCGTTTTCTTATGCATTTCATGGTTGTAACCGAGCACAATTCAGACTTTCTCCTATTCTTTTTTTTTTTTGGGGGGGGGGGTGTATTTGCCAATATCCCATTCATGGTCTTATGAATGGAATCGAGAATGGCCCAATATGTTAGGAATTGAATCAATAAAACTATAAATCTGGAGCTGAATCTATTTTATCTTGTTTCTGCTGATGTTACAGGCGCAAAGGCGAGGTTGTACGGAGAAGGGGCTTTGCTTGGGGACTCAAATTCTCCGCCCCCTAAAGCCCCCTAAAATTTGATATGTATAGTTACATAGCGTAGTTTTATGATAAACTAACACTTCTTTTACGAAAGAGCCATATCTTCACTCGCTCCGCTTACTCCTAATTTCTAAACAGGGATAGTGAGATAAGTCTAAATGAGTATCGATGGTTTCAGAAAGCCTAAACAGCAACAAACAAAAAACAAACAAACAAAAATGGCCCACTGAGGTGCAAAAATGCAATCACACCTACCATTTGGCATTATATACTCCTTACCCTCCTGTTGATCGATCGCTTATCCTTTTATGGCCCGATCCCCAGAAGCCCCCCCCCCCCCCCCCCATGATGAAATTTTGCGGTAAGCGTCTGCCAAGCTACATGTATATTTTGTCGGACGACTTAGTGGAGACTTTTGTTTGATAGTTGATAAGAAATAGGCCTAAACCAGTTTATTGCCGTCGTTCTCTCATCCTTGTTTTCCCATAGTTTCTTGTTTCTCTCCATTCCAGTGTCTAAACGAATTGTTTTTGCGCCGGTTGTATTGCCCCCCCCCCCCTCCCCCCCTCTCTCTCTCTCTCTCTCATTAGACAGAGGGACACGGGGTTGGCGAAGTTATACGATATGTCAATTCCACCCCAACATTGTTTCCTTCATGAACTTCATCTATTTCATCCTAATTTCCTGCGTTGAGTACTGCCTGAATTCTTATTCAGCGGAGAGTAAATACTATTACTTCCATTCGTCTTTTTTTCTTTATTGATTTTTTTCTCCTCCATTTATCCTAGAGTTATTAATTCATTTTTTCTTTATCCTAGAATTATTCCTTTATCTTTTCCTTCCATTTCGTCATCCTTGATTTTTTCCCCTTCTTTCTTCGACCACCGCTTTCTCTATTATCCTCACAATTCTTGTTTTAATGTATTATTCATGTATTTTCCTAAGAGAGTATTGGTACCATAACTCATAAAAGTATTTGCTGTAATATATCATTATTATCATATTTTATATTTATTGTTTTAATGTATTTGAATAAATCGTCTTATCCTGATTCAAGCTGATTTAAAAATCAATGAATAAAGTCATTTACTTATATTTTATTTTTTTTTCCGTTCTTATTTTTTCCCCTCAAATACTATTTCTTTAGTAGTCATTATTATATCATCCTGATGGGTTACTACTTATTTTGGGAAATGTGTTTTAATATTTTAGCGAGACTAATTACAATACTCCGATTCCTTCTGTATTTTCCAGTTTTTTCGATTTTCAAGTTATTCAATTTTGTTGATGTATATATAGACTGATTATTATAAGAAATTAATATTTATAACGTTAGTCGTCTCGTAATAAGAAAAGAACTACCATTTTCACAGTGCTCATGTGTTTTTTTTCTGTTGTGTTCTAAACGAATAAACGAGCTCAGAAGACGAAATTGTTGTTGAAGAGGCTGAGAGAAATATAAAATAGAGATAATGGATATAATGCTGATAATGGAGAACAAGAGACGGTAATAAAGAAGGTCAGAAATGAAGACAGAACAATTGATGAGAAAAGTGTAATTCCAGATAAAGATATGAAAATAATCGCGTGAACGGGATGTTCCAAATGTTAGATTTATAATGAAGAAAAAGATATAGGTTTCGGTATGGTCTTACAAATAATCATGTTTTTGTTGCTGTTATTATTATTATTATTATTATCATCACCATCATCATTATCAACAACATCATCATTATAAACATCATATATCATGATAATATAAATTATCATATAATTACATTATTATAATTACTATTGTTCTTGTTCTTCTTCTTCATCTTGTTATTGAAAATAAAAGACTACATTGTAGACCCGTTTTGAAAGAAAAGAGATTGGCCTGCGTCAGATGAGGATGGATGTAAAAGATACTTTTTGGGTGGAACTTCGGTTGGTGCTTGAGCTATTTATCGCGCGGATTTCATTATTCCAGACTATTCTCACTATGAACATGGCGAACAAAGAGAGGGGACAAAATATACAGCTCCTCATTGTACCCTCCACAATTGCCCTGGTAGACAAATAGCATCCCTTTATTGCTGTTATGTAAAATAAGTAGAACGGGTGAATATCCATGTGACACCTGTTCTACATTTTTACATAATAGCAATGAAGGATGTTCTTTTGTCTACCAGAGCAATTGTGGAAGGTACAATGAGCAGCCGTATATTTTGTCCGCTTCTCTGTTCGCCATGTTCATAGTGTCTATAATGTAACCTTCAGATGGAGCGCTCGGGTATTTTGATAGGAGAGGCAAGACGACCTAAACTTGGCGCCATTTGTTTTCCTCAATTGAATAACGGGTAATATAGGGCTAGTATCCTTTGTGATACTCTTTTTTTCTTTCTTCCTTTTGTTCATATTTTTTCGTTCTTGTTCTTTTTCTCCTGATTTTTGTTCTTTGCTTTCACTTGGGCCTACTTGAAAAAAAGCTTAGGGGTGGTTGCCCCCTAGCCCACGCCCCATTTTGTTTTTGTTTTTGTTTATTTCTATCAATTCTGAATTCCCGTTGAAGTTTCCTATTTCTCACTTATTCACATGATTCATGACTGTTGACTTTTTTCTTCTTTTTTCTTCATGTATCCTATGGTTATTCCTTTATTTTTTTTCTCCTCCATTTATCCTAGAGTTATTCATTAATTTTTTCTTTATCCTAGAGTTATTCCTTTATCTTTTCCTTCCATTTCGTCATCCTTGATTTTTTTTCCTTCTTTCTTCGTCCACCGCTTTCTCTATTATCCTCACAATTATTTATTTTTTTAATGTATTATTTTCCAATTTTTTTCGATTTTCAAGTTATTCAATTTTGTTCATGTATATATAGACTGATTATTATAATTAATTAATATTTATAACTTTAGCCGCCTCGTAATAAGAAAAGAACAAGCATTTTCACAGTGCTCATGTGTTTGTTTGTTTTTCAGTCTTCAACGGGTTAAGGTATGCAACCTCCAGCGTACAACAATCTTTGTTTTAAAAAATGGCTTTCTGTCTCTTTGGCCATGTTATCCAAGGTTGATGGTTTTTTTTTTCAAATTCCCTTTTGGCCTCTACAATGCGTTACCCCAAAAGTTAACAGTAGGAAAAAGTCTCCCCAAATAAATATTTCTGAATATTTTCAATAAAATTTAATTCTTGTAGATGGCTTTAAGGGGTCAAATCTCACATGTAAAATGGGGTGACTATTTCGGGACAGCCTCCCAGTCTAGAAGAGCATAGACGATAGATAAGCAGAAATGCGGTCTCAAAATTTGCACCAAAGATAATAAAGGCTAAATGGGGGAAGTGGTACTCTTAGAAGGAACATGTCTACATATCTTAAAAAGTTGTAAACTACTTCAAATCTCTCTCACCTGTCGTATGCACTCTTTCAAGTCATGATAGGTTGATCCATCAAATGTTATCGTCCTGTCCTGTACCTCAGAGTCTGTCCTGCGATCACACACACGAACAGTTTTAGAGCCCGAGATCCCGGGTTCGGCTCGCTCTTCATCCATTGCGATGGGTCTTTTTCTAGGCGGAACCTAAAGCAGCATTTGTCACAATGAAAGTATCCGATAGGACAGATTTATGAATCAATACAATTTATGTTTGTTTAGTTTAAGCAAGTGCCTCGGAACTCAACATAGCGTATGTTATGATCAGTAGTTCTTATAGATGTTACAGAGGAATAACGACATTAACAGCAACACGAAACAAAAACTTTTCAATACTATTGCAAATATCAATCGCGATTGTGCTATCCGTGAACAGGTCTCAATATTTCCCGCCATGAATCTGTTCATGACGGTACCGACTTATTTGCACTTGTGAGTCACCCACTCAGATAAGTGGGTGACGCACGCTCAGATATTCATTCTTGTACAAGGTGACCAAAAAAAAAACAGCTGTTTACCAATATGCAAATATATTGATAAAGTTCGTTCACCACAACCCCTTTCTCCTCTTTCGAAATGGACGAGCTTCGCCCCTGAACTTGCATGATATCAGCGTTTTATGAAAAGCATAGGATGGAATCTATATTCCTATTTCATTATTGTAGAATTTAAAAAGCGCGAACAAACAAATTTGGAGCAGTGTGATTCAGATTACAGGAATAATGTCACCGTTACTACAAAAACCAGCAAATGCTAGTAGCAAAAAGGAAGGACGTTCTTCTTGCAAAAAAGACCATATATATATTTCCCTGTGGCTAGCAATTACTCCTTTGAAGAGAAAGAAATAGGTTTATTCATTAAACATTAAGTGCTTGTGTAGTACGTTCACACGTAGAGCGATAGCATCGATGCTATCGAGGTGTCGATGCTATTTTGGTGAAGACCAGATAGTGTCGAGACTAAACGCTGTCTGAACGCAGATAGTCACGAGATAGAAGCGAGTTTCCAAACTATTCCTGCAGCGAGTTTAGCAGGAGTAAATCTCAGGATCTAGCGACAAAGCATCGACGCTTTGCGGTAGACCACCCACCGCGCTTGTGACTATTTGTAATGTGAGCGCAATCGCTGCTATCTTCACTCGCTGCTGTTGTAATTCTGTCTATTTCATGTGGTGCTATAATATAATGCAATGTATGTATTCATGTGATGTACCCTCTTCCCTACTTTTTTCTATTATCATTCTGTCTGTTTCATCTGGTACTGTAATGTAATGTGATGTATATAGGGGTAAGTAGGCTAATGTGTATACTGTGTGGTAAGGAAGGGGGTTGTTTTGTTGTTTGTTTGTTTTTTGGGGGGTTCCTTCTTTTTATCTTTTTCTTTTTTATATATGACCAGGCACCACAAAACCACCCAAATGTCGCACTGTGTGATTTTCAGTTAGAGTTCAATCAATGTGTTTTGGTTGGCATGCATGGTCAAATTTTAGTTTTGGGTATTTCCTGAAAGAGTATACTTTTTTCTAAGTAATCTAAAATGTGGAGGCACCAAACAATCTAGAAGTGGTATTTTTGACAGCTTTTTATCAGACTTATGTGTGTCTTCTCTGGATTTTGTTGTATTACTTTTCTTTTTCACGACCCTGAATACTTGTCTCATTTTAATCTCCCATAAATCTCCCGGAGTAAGTTCTTGCATTGATACTCGTGCACTATGATAAACAGGATATGTCTATGTAGTATGCCAAGTTTTAGGACAATCTGATAATCCCTTCATAGAAATTTTCATTGAGTTCTAATCCTCCATTTGTCACCTTAGCACAACACTTTGCAAGTCAGAGTGCTTCAATAGACTGCAAACTTTAAACCCTTATTAAAAAGTAACATTATGAGGGACTGTGCATTCTTCTCTTTGTACATTGAGTTATGAACATCCAATGCGTTATATATCATTTTAAAGCTGAGAATCTGCTCTTTCAGAATCAGACCTTAACTAAAGTATGATGTGGTCTTTAGATATTGATTTACATGTGCTTACCAGAGAATATAGTGTGCATGCATGTGTTTTATTTTGGCATAAGATTGGAGTTCGGTCAATTTTGACATGTACAAGGTTTATTTAAAATTAAGTATTTTACTACGTAATTTTTCCATGAGAAATTACATGAGAGCCCGTAATGCGCATGCGCAGTCAATTACGTTTTGCAAATGGCGGTCTAACGCTGAATACTGTGTTTTCGTCGCGGTTTTTTCTTCTTTTTTCACCATCTACGGATATTCGCCGTTTACCACAGCTATTTTCGGAGTTTTTATTGTTTTCTACTCATCCTCTCCACTTTTGATAGTTCGTCGACGGTTTTTGGAGATAATGGAATCGATTTTCTCGTGTGAGGAGAAATCTCCGACTTCGGGCCAGACGTCGGCAAAGCCAGACGCACGCCCTATGCACTCCGGTCGCGTTACCGGGGGTGCGAGTAGCGAAGCTACTGTAGATGCCAAGAAGCCCTCGGGCTCGACTACAGGCAAGAACAAACCCAAAGGGGGATCTTCAGACAAAGGAAAATCTAAAGTGGCGAAGCCAAAGATTTCATCTCAGCCTAAACAGCCTTTTGGGCAAAGTTATGGAGAGTCTCCCGTCCACCTCGTCTGCGGCGCAGAGTCCGGGAACTTCGCATTCCACCTTCGGTGCGAGTAATCGACCTGGTACGTCGGAAGGCGGCCATTTTGTTCGAGATCCTTCGGAATTAATGGATATCTCAGATACCGATGAACCTCTTGCCGGTCAAGGCTTTAGTGAGGTGTATGATGATCGTGATGATATTTATGAACATGAACCCTGTAAACGCTAAATGGAGGAAGAGCTAGTTGTACCTAAGCTCGCAGCTAAATTTGCTCAACCCAGTGAAATTGGAGAACCACTTAATGACAGTTTGGCCAGTTCGGCGTCTTACTTAATCTCACATCAGTTGGAGGGAAAAACCCTAAATGAGACTGGGGAAAAGTACATTCCACCCAGCAACTGCCCCTTGCTTACTGTTCCCAAAGTGAATGCTCCAATTTGGGACAATTTGAAATCAGGCACCAAGAGCAGGGATCTTAAACTACAGAGGGTTCAGCTGTCCCTCATCAGAGGTTTGGTGGCCTTTTTGCGTACTCTTGATGCAGCTGACGATATTTCAGCCACTCAGCAGGATGCCTTGGCTCTGTTGAGCAATACTAACTTTGAACTTAACTCTTTACGCAAGCACTTGATCAGGCCAGACATGAACGCTAGATTCACGCACCTGTGCAAACCCACAACTATGGTGGGGAAACAACTGTTTGGTGATGATCTACCCAAGCAAGACTTGCAGGAACAACAGAAGGCAACAGCGGGGGTGATGAGGCCACAGATTAACCCCAGTTCTGGCCAGCATAGCCATCATTTTCACCCCTACGCCAGGTCACACAAGTCCAAGTACCATGATGCGGGATGAACGCCGTCCACCAGAGATTCATGCCGCTCACAACCTAAGGCTGGTAGTTCTCACAGGCCTTTTTTAGGCAATCAGCCCCATCAGGGGCTGACTTATCACCAGAAAGACAAACGCCGGAGCAGTGCCCTGCCTCGACTAGGAGCAAAACAGAAAACGTACAACTACAAGTTCAAGAAGAATTAAAGAACACCAACCTCGAAGAGGTAGGTCAGTTTTATCATTCCAAAGATTCATTTACATGTAGTACTCCTGTTGGAGGTCGACTGAAACAGTTTTATGAAAATTGGTGCAGCATTACATCTGATGCTTTCATTTTGGCTGCAGTGCAAGGGTACAAACTTGAATTTGATCCAAAGTGCATGCCACCGAGAAGATCTGGGCCATTTTTCCAATTCAAGTCCTGTCAGACTGAACAGGCTGCTATCAGCAATGAAATTATGAAACCTTTGGACAAAAATGTCATAGAGAAATGTAATCATGATGAAGGTGAATTCATTTCCAATATTTTCACTCGGCCCAAGAAAAATGGCGGGCTGCGTCTGATTTTAGACCTGTCAGACCTAAATAAGAGCCTTCAGTACCATCATTTTAAGATGGATGATATTCATGTAGCTGCTGCACTTATTTCTCAAAAATTGTTATCTTGCTTCAGTCGACCTCCAAGATGCTTATTACTCTGTTCCCATCCATCCTAGCCACAGAAAGTATTTGAAATTTGTATGGAAAGGGCAACTGTTACAGTTCAAGGTCCTTCCAAACGGCCTTAGCACAGCCCCCAGGTTATTCACCAAGTTACTTAAGCCTGTCCTTGCCTCGCTGAGACAGGCAGGTCATGTAGTGGTTGGGTACTTAGATGATACCATAATCATTGGAAAAGACAAGGAACGTACTAAGGCTGCAATCACAGCTACTACAGATACTCTTTCAGAGTTGGGGTTCCTGGTACACCCTGAAAAGTCAGTCCTTATACCTATGCAGGAGATAAAATTCCTTGGGTTCATGCTAAATTCAGTAATTATGCATCTTTCTCTACCTGAAGATAAGAAGGATGATATAGTCACAGACTGCACAGATCTACTTCATGCCAACAACCCTCTCATTCGGGTGGTAGCTAGAGTGATAGGGAAGTTGATAGCAACATTCCCGGCTGTACAATATGGTCCCTTGTTTTATCGCTCCCTCGAAAGGGATAAGATTACTGCCCTGAAGAAATGTAAGGGTCATTTTGATAGGCCGATGAAGCTCTCCTCTAAGGCAAAGGAGGAATTATTATGGTGGATAGAGAATGTAAGATCCTCCTTTTCCCCAATCAGACGTGTAAATCCACAAATTGAGCTACGTACTGATGCTAGTGGCATGGGCTGGGGAGCAACTAACCTCCACACTAAGATAGGAGGAAGATGGAATGAGCAAGAGTTGAAACGAGCTCAAAATAATGAAATTAATTTCTTAGAGACTCTAGCCGCAGGTCTAGGTTTAAGGGCTTTTTGTGAGGATAGGCGTGATTTGCACGTGCTCATGAAACAATCAAACAGCAGTAAGCTACCTGAATAGCTTTGGGGGCATCAAATCTAGAGATTGTGATCATATGGCTTCGGAAATCTGGAAATGGTGTATGATGAGAAATATATGGATAACTGCAGCCCATCTACCAGGCTGTTTAAACGGTTACAGCCCTATAGCTAGAAGGTCCGATAGTTAGCGGGTCCGATAGACCGACACCCAATAGATAGAAGGTTCGATAGACCGAATGTACGAGAGGGTCCAATAGACAGACGGTTCTATAGACCGAATCGGCGGAGGGTCCGATAGTCCGAAGGTTCTATAGATCGAATGTCCAACAGGGTCCGATAGTCAGAAGGTCCGATAGACAGAAGGTTCTATAGACCGAATCGGCAAAAGGGTCCGATAGTCCGAAGGTTCAGTAGGGGTCCGATAGGTAGAAGGTCCGATAGACCGACAATATTACGTAAAAACGGTAAAATAAGTGAATACAATAAGTTTTTAATAGTTTTATCTCATAAAAGGAAAAGGGTAATGTCTTATCTTTTTCTATGTGTATTGTAATAAACCGATGCACTAGGTCTGTAGGCCCACCCCCCCCCCAAAAAAAAAGAAAAAAAAAATGGGGAACTCATTTTAAAGTTTTGTTTTATACAATCATTTTCAACATGTTAAATGTATTTTTATCAGAGCATCATCATCATCACCGTGGGGCGGGGGTGGTCCACCCATGCAGCTCAGCCCCCGCCCCCGGTTAATTTTGCCACTAAACCGATGCATTGGCAATGGGGAACGCTGACCATTGTTTGAAACATGGAAATCTAATTATATAGTGCACACTAAAGCCCCGAGGCCCATCATGCCCGAAGCATTTTTTCCTAGTGGAGCAAGCTGAGGAAAGGGCGTCCCTTTCAAACACAAGTGTTATTTTTTAAACAAAGAAATCTTATGGGGCACACTTTATAGTTGAATTTTC
This sequence comes from Heliocidaris erythrogramma, assembly GCA_025617745.1. Classification (NCBI taxonomy): domain Eukaryota; kingdom Metazoa; phylum Echinodermata; class Echinoidea; order Camarodonta; family Echinometridae; genus Heliocidaris; species Heliocidaris erythrogramma. The sequence goes on along the minus strand of CM046865.1, from coordinate 29,739,482 downwards.
ATTAAATGTAACAAAAGATAAGATTCTGACAACAAAAGATTCTGCCCGATAAAAATGAAATTGTTTCAATTAGGCCCTACCACCTTCTTGGGAGGGGGGCGTTTTTTTTTTTTTTTTTTTTTATGGTTTTCAGGTGATATTTTCCTACCAGCTATGATGTCAGCTTTTATACTTTTTGGAATGTTCACCGACTACACCCATACTACTACCTTCTGGCAAATTTTAGTCTGTGGACTCTGTCGGTAAATTATACCATTTTTTTTGGAGGGGGGGGGGGGGCGGGTTGGGGGAATTCGAGAATAGTCGGATACCTCACTGCCCGAATATTATGATATTCGGGCTTCTTGTTGCTGCAGGACGTAAGAGGTGCTTGCTGCAAGAAACAATCTAGGCCTAGTTTCTTGATTGTATGAGCGAGCAAAGCGAGCGAACGAGAGAGAGAGAAAAAAAAGAAGAATTTTGTATCCTGAGAATGAGGTTCTAGCGTATGGTTATTCCGTTCTCATAATCTGTGTAACATGTTATCGGCATCTTCCGTTCTCATACTGGGAAGAGACTATTGGTCACAGGCCATTATTTCTGAAAATTCATCTCTTTAGCCCCTTTAGGTCAACTTGCCGCTCGATTCTTTTCAGTTTTCAGCTAACATTCTTTGATTAGAAAAATACCATAACATTAGCTAGAGATTCAAGATGGAAACCAAATAACTTCCATAAGAATATTACTTATTAATATAATTGGCATTGGTTTATATACATAAATATGGCGATTATATTAATAACTAATCAATATCAATAATGAAAATATAATGGGTATTGGTAAATAACCCTAATAATGCTAGTGAGCGAACTGAATTTTTTTCTTCTCTTTCCTTTCTGATTTCTTCTTATATTTTTCTCTTTTCATTTCTTTTCTTTTCTTCTTTCCTTTTCAACCTCTTCCTTTTTTGCTTTTTCTTTGGTTGGAACGCCCCCACTTATTTTAACCACTTATTTGTTTACCCATTTTATCCACTATTTTACCCTTTTTACGTATTTATTGTCGGTCTATCGGACCCTAACTATCGGACCCCTACTGAACCTTCGGACTATCGGACCCTTTTGCCGATTCGGTCTATAGAACCTTCTGTCTACTGGACCCTCTCGTACATTCGGTCTATCGAACCTTCTATCTATCGGACCTTCTGACTATCGGACCCGTTGGTCATTCGATCTATAGAACCTTCGGACTATCGGACCCTCCTGCCGATTCGGTCTATAGAACCTTCTGTCTACTGGACCCTCTCGTACATTCGGTCTATCGAACCTTCTGTCTATTGGGTGTCGGTCTATCGGACCCGCTAACTATCGGACCTTCTAGCTATAGGGATGACCCCGTCTAAACACTGAGGCAGACCAAATGTCCAGAAAATTCAATGACAGAACAGAATGGATGTTGGATAAGAAAGCCTTTTCACAGATTATTGACCACTTTGGTCTACCCGAAATAGATCTGTTTGCATCCAGACTGAATGCTCAACTTCCTAGATTTGTATCTTGGTTGCCAGAACCTGGCGCTGAAACAGTGAATGCCTTCACAATAGATTGGGGCCATCTCAATTTCTATGCATTTCCCCCTTCTGTCTGATATCAAGATGCTTACAAAAGATACAAGCAAAATGGCCCACTCAGGCTTGGTTCCCAATTTTAAAAGACTTAGTAGTAGGGGAACCCATGTTGCTCAAGAGAAGAAAAGACCTTCTCAAGCAACCAGTATCTAATATAACTCATCCACTTTCTCCCCATCTTGATTTGTTTTGTTGCAGGATTTGTGGAGACCCTTCCAGGGTAAGGGACTGAGCAACAGGACAATACAGGTCATCGCAGCCTCTTGGCGGGCATCAACCAAGAAGCAATACTACGTGTACATAAGGAAGTGGAAGCGTTTTTGTTCAAACAGGGGATTGAACTACTTACAAAGTACAGTAGAGACAGTACTAGAATTCTTTTCTGAAATGTTTTACGTACAAGGAGCAAGCTACAGCTCCCTGAACGCAGCTAGGAGTGCGTTAGCAACTTTTCTCACTTTGGAAGGATCTTATCCAACAGGATCCCACCCTCTTGTGTCTCGCTTTTTGAAAGGAGTGTTTCAGTTACGACCTCCAACAGCAAGGTATTCTCACATCTGGGATGTAAAGATAGTTCTTAACTATTTGAGAAAGCTTGCACCAGCTAATTCGCTCAGCTTGAAACAATTGTCGCTTAAACTTGTGTCAATTATTGCACTGATTTCTGCTCAACGTGTGCAATCGATTCATGACTTAAACCTTGACAACATGATACTAAAGGATGGCTCAGTGACATTCTCCTTCACTACATTCCTTAAACAACATCGCCCAGGCAATGCTAGTAGTGAACTGAAGATGAAAGCATACCCAGTTGATAGACGACTATGTGTGATTCGTTATCTCAAGCAATACTTGCTTCGCACTAGACATCTAAGAGGTGATGAGAAATATCTCTTTATTAGTTTCCAGAAACCACACAAGCGTGTCAGTAAGCAAACTATATCCAGATGGATTAAGACTTCATTGTCTTTAGCTGGAATCGACACTGACATTTACAAGCCCCATTCGACTAGGGCTGCATCTACATCAGCTGCACAGAGGTCTGAAATTCCAGTTTCTCAGATTCTCAGCAAAGCAGGCTGGTCTAGCGAATTTACTTTTAGGAAGTTCTATCACAAACCTCTTAACACTGAAACTAAATGCTTCACGCAAGCAGTGTTAGGGGGGCAAACTTAAAAATAATAGAGTCTCCTCTATGTATACCGAGACTTGCTGTAGAGCAAGAACTTTTGAATAGAAACTGTGTTAGTGCAGGGATTATGGGGAATACATTCCCCCTTATTTTAGTTGCAGTGAACTTCTTCTGAAGTCAGGTTAGCATTATTTTGTGTACTTACATATTTTACTGGCTTGTGGGTTTTCCCAAAGCGAACTGTTTTCATTACTTGTTGATTGTGACCCATGCAAAGTTTTTCATGGGTTGACAAATGTACCTACAGAGCTACAAAATCTCATGTAATTTCTCACGGCAAAATTACGTAGTAAAATAGAAAGATTAAATGAGAACTTAGCGTTTGAAATTTAATCGTTATTTTAACAGTAATTTTTGGGAGATCAAGAGGCACGTATGTGTAAACACTAACTATCGCCCATATCAGCCAATATTAATTCAAAGTTCAGTCAGGTCCCCTGGCCCGATTCCAATGTCAAGGGCTCACTGTTCCGAGTGAGCCCTCTGCCGTGATTTGCACTCCTGAAGGTCACGAGCGAATTCACACGTGTTCATATCGAGTATACAATCTAATAAAGATAATATGACTTATTTGGGCGTAAATTTTTTAACCTACATTTTAAAAACAATTTATTCAAAGTTTGGTCATCAGCCCATTCAAAAATAATTCGCCAAGACGAGAATGAGAAATGCAGGGCGGCGTTTCGTCAAACGGTCATAAGTACAAGTTCGCCGACATCCCATTGAAACGCGTATATTAAAATTAACATGCGTTTCAATGCGATGTCGGCGAACTTGTACTTATGACGGTTTGATGAAACGATGCCCAGTTATTTTTATGAACAATATTATTAATGATGCGGGGGAAGAGGCGTGACACAAAATCCGAAATGATTCCTTTTAATCCTTTCCTTTTTACAACTTAACCACTAATAATGATAAAATCGAACGAGAAATTGTTGCTAATAGGGCATTTTCAAAATGTATATACACATTTACCTAACGACGATGAATTACATTCACCTACTACAAGTTATTTAACTTCAATAGCGGAATGCACATTGCATGTACATTCGGCCTGCCCAACCTAACAATACTTATGTAACCAAGACGATAAAATAAACATCTTGAATTTAAGTATTTAAGTTTTCATTGTTTGTATGTCTTTATCATTGTTTATTATTCGAAATTCAGCCATTGGCTGAGACGAGATGTTAATAAAACCACAAACCATCAGTCTTCAAGCAGACAGGTAAAATATAACATCAAACCAAGAAACCATCAAACCATCAAACCAACTACTTTGACCTTCGGTAACTTTGTAGAGCCTTGATTTAATAAATTGTTGAATTTTGATATCTGTCTTGTATAATGATGTTCAAAAGGATAAATAAATAGCCAGGCATATAAAGGTTACAAATATTTAATGCTGTTATAAAGATATCTATCACTGAATACTCCCATTTATGAAAGCGTATGGCCACATGCTATAGTCTAACACTGAGTCTATAAGAGGAAATGGGTCTTGCATTTCCGGTCACTTGCATATGTTTACTTTTGTGAAGGATATGATGATTTTGAAGTGCTCCCCCCCCCCGGGCTTCATTTTTACACCATATTGCATACACTGATAGCATGTAAGGCCAGGCAGCTCAGATTTTATCAAGCCTCTACAAAGTTACCAAATCAGTTTAAGGTCAATTCACTAAGGTCCAAATCTTTCCATCGATGTTTGGATTGTCGAGTTCACACCCCAACTTACTGACGTGTCAAACCGAAATCGGTGAGAAGTAATCATTCTACCACCCTCTAGACAAGAGTCTTGCTAATTCTCGAAACATCAGGGCTCGAAAATTAGGTACTTTCTTTGGGGCACATGCATGAGCCGAACAAAAGTTTTGGAGGCACTGAGATTCGTAGATGGGGCATAGCTTCTCACAGCCTTCTTAAAGAAGTTCATACGAACGCCGTTTAATTCGCCTTACGATCAACTTACGAACGCCTTACAAATGCCAAGAATAAGAGCACCGTACGGATCTTCATTCGTAAGGTGTTCTTACGAACGTCGCAACAGCCCTCTATGAACAACTTAAGGCGTTCTCACGATTATCGTAAGAGTTTAAGGCTTCTAGAATTGCCTCTGGACCCTATAAAATCTTCTGTGGTTCAAAGCCTCGGTCACAAATGCATTAAAAACTGCTACGAACACCGTACGAACGATTTGTAGACCATTTCGTAAGGTCTTCTCGAGAAGGCCATACGGAACCAGTTTCTATAGACCGATTGTAGACCGTTCGTAAGTTTGCAGCCTCGTCAAGGGTCTTGTCCAAGATTTTTCTTCAACGTCGTACAAAACCCCCTCTTCGTAAGGCGGCCGTACGAACGTCGTAAGAACATAAGAACCACAGAAGATTTTGCAGGGTCCAGAGACAATTCTAAAATCCTTAAATTCTCATGATAATCGCCTTAAGTTGTACATAGAGGGCTCTTGCGGCGTTCGTAAGAACGTCTTACGAACGGAGATGCGTACGGCGCTTTTTTCGAACGATTCTTGGCGTTTGCTAGGCGTTCGTAAGGTGCTCGTAAGGTGTATGTACACAATTTGTGCAAATGTCGAGTTTTAGGGGGTATAAACCCAAACACACGAAGTTCAAATCCTCAAACTGCCTTATTGCAACCCAATAAAATATGCAAAAATTCGTAAGATCTTCTTAGGAATGACTTGAGAGTGCCGTGAGTTGCACATACGACCATCTTGCGACAACAAAATTCGTAAGATGGCCGTAAGTCTGACGAAAGAATATCTCAAGGCATTCCTACGGAAAACGTACGAACTCTAGGGCCATTGTATAACGGAAAATCACTTCTTTTCTCAAGAGGGTCTTAAGCTGTTCTTGCAAATTAAACGGCGTTCATACGAGCTTCGTAAGATGGTCGTAAGAATCTATGCCACATCTACGAATCTTTACGAACTCTGGAAGTCTTATGAACAGTGAGATTCGTACGAAAGCTTCGTTCGTACGAACCTTTGTGACCGTAGCTTAACATGAACCTCAATAAAAAAAAAAACCCTAATCCTATAACCCTAAGCCTTTTTGATGAAATAAGGAGAAATTGTCTCCAGAGCACATGTCGGACCACCGCCGAACCTTTGTGACCGTAGCTTTACGATATTCATACGACGAACGTACGGCCGCCTTACGAAGAGGGGGTTTCGTACGACGTTTAGAAAGTCTTGGACACTGGTTTTGTACGGCCCTCCATAATTCTTTGACGAGGAAAAAAAAAAAAAAAAGCTCTAAAACGGGAGGCACATTAAAAAAGGGGGCATAATGTATACTTTTCTTCCAAAAGGGGGGGGGGGCGGGCCAGATGTCCCCCTCCCTCGCGAAGCGCAAAAGCTCTGGCGTTTCATGGCAAATTTGAGAGAAATATAACGGCTCATAGCAAACATTTTTTTAGGCGGAAAGTTATAGTTCGATGCCTGACTGCTTTTCGATTATTTGGACCAATACTGCAATGTATACTAGGGTAGGCGGGGGGGGGGGGGGGGGGGGGGGGGAGTTTCTCCCTTCTTTTGCGCAGCGCGAAAACTTTGACGTTTAGCAAATTTTGAGCGAAAGATAACGGCTCGTAGCGTCTCTTTATGTTTCTTTTTTTCTCACCCCCCCCCCCCCCCGACCGTCGGTTCCCTGGTTGCTTACTTACAAGCATACACATGTTTTCTTAGCAGTCTGTCAACATACACCATTAAACCTTAAATAGGATGTACGTTACTGACCTTGCAGGGCGAGAGAAGAGAGGAAATGTAGTGTAATCATATAATTCCTTTAAACTTCACCAAAGCGTGTAATCTTCAAAAGAAAGGTAAAATATGAACTAGTGTAACCACCAAATATCATTTCTATAGATTTTTTTAAATAGATGAACAGCTCACGAATTCTGAACTTTATATATCAATATTTTCAATGAGCTTATCTTTACATGATTTTACATACGCCTATCCACCATGCGTTAAGATCGAATTACTTGTGTGTATGATGCACCCCTTACGACAATGTTTGGAAAAACCAAGTGAGCATAAATAGATCTTCACTATTCAGTCGCCGGTTGTATTGATCTTCTATTGTGCTGGGTCCGTGCCAATAACCACACCGTTATATTTGCTCATAACGCTTGCACACAACTAACTTTTATCTATAAACCATTTCCCGAAAGGTCATAACTTTTTCATATTGCAACGTGAATTTACTCATAATTATAGAGGAAATGAAGTGTCAAACATAAAATTCCTTTAAACTTCACCAAAGCGTGCAATCTTCAAAAGAGAGGTTATTATATTATACTATTTCATTTCTTAATTCTTAGAAATATGTTTTTGGGGCATTTTAAGATGACTCCTTTTTTCACCTGTCCAGCTAATAAATGTTTGGAGAGCTTTTGTAATACTTTCATTCAATGCCAAATTACTACTTTACCTCTAAAAGTATTAAGAGCTACTGTCTAAGAGAATCAGGCAGGGGTCGGAACATATTTTAAAGTTTGATTAAGTCTTTTAAAGCATTTTCAAAAAAAGCTGTGAAACCGCTCCACCATTCCTATCTGTGATTTTACCACCCTACCCCAAAAATGCGCCCTCTGTAGCCTATTTTTACACTTTTATTTTACGAAAAGCGCCCAACTTTACGTAAATATTTCACCTAGGTAAAATGGCCCGATCTCTTTGAAATTTTAGCCACTAACTATCTTTACATTGTTGGTAAAATTTGATAATGAATGATTAGATTAAATTTTATTTTTTAGATTAAATGATATTTCTATTTGGAATTTTTTTTTTTCGATTTTTGAGAAATTTGAAAAATTGCAATTTTACGGTAAATTCAACAGAGTATAACAAAATGGCCCAACTTTTTATGAGCTAATATTTGGTCAGGAAGTGTCTTCACGTGTCTACTTTTGATTTATGATTTCAAAATTGTGGAGTGTCTTACACTTTTTATGCACATGTCTGTTAAATACTACCATTTTTTAACTTCTGACAAATGTCTAAAAAGAGTATTTTTCAATGCTAACTTTGACAAACAAAATATTACGTGACCAAATGTATTTTCAAATCATACTTGGGCACGTTGGGCCATCATAGCGCTATGTTCAATATCTGAATTTTTAAAATTGTTGGGTATTTTTTGTATTTAAGTCAAAGTAGCCTTACAGTATGTATATGCCAATTTTCGCATTTTTTTAATTTGCAAGAAAAAGACACCTAAGATATGCCATCTTTCACATTTTCTTTGAAAATTGAAATAAAAAAACGTTAATGGATAGGAAGAGTTTCATCGTGGTGAAAGATGAAGACGAAAGGGTAATCAGTTGTCTCACGATGAGCAAACGAGGAAAGCTACAACGTTTCGACCGCTACTGCTAGTCTTCGTCAGGCAATGAGCATAGACTCCGCTGCGCGCGTGTTATATAGCAGCCCAAAGTTCTTTCAGTGATTTTTTTTAGAGATGATAAACGCAAAGCTGTTTTGATTATGGGGTTCGGAAAGCTTTTTTGAAAGTCGCAAATTTGTGCTTTCCGAAACAGGTTTCAGCCAGAATCAGGTTACAAAAAGCAAGATAAACGCAAAGCTGTTTTGAAACGACTTTATACTTCGGTTTCTGAAAAGACGCGCGCCAGGCAAGTACATGTGTACACAGCGCAGTACTACTAGCTACGTACGCTGCACTATACTAGCGATAGCCAGAACAAAAAAGCGCGCGCCGTATATGACCCCTTCTCCTCGGGTCAAACTGCGCAATGCATCTGCGCAGTGACAACGTCGGTTTTCGACTTGTCGATGAGATGATAAACGCAACTTATTTTGAAAGCAGTTTGCAAAGGGTATGGAAAGCCGTTTCAAACTGGGGAAAGATGATAAACGCGACCTTGGACGTACAGGATAGGACGATAACATTTGATGGAGTAATCTATAGTGACCTGACAGAGTGCATAAGATAGGTAAGAGATATTTGACGTGGTTTACCACTTTTTATGGTATGTATACATGTTTTTGTTCTAAGAGTGATCCTTTCACTTTAGCCTATATCCTAGTTGGAAATCTTCAAACCGCCTTTGCTCAAACCCGTCTTTTCAGCTTCCCCCTTTTTGGGGTGCAATTTTCAAAGCTTTCATTTTTCTTGTTTAACAGATTTAAATAAACTAAAATCGGTTTAACTTTAAACGCTTGCATGTTTCTAATTAGCATCACCTAACAACCCTGGTCAAAATTAAATAGTAAAACAATAGTACAAACAGAGCAAAAAATATACCCAACAAAATATATATTTTCGGTTCTAGGACAATTACCCCTGGGCGATCACCCCCCGGAAAATTACCCCCGGAAAACTACCCCCAAGGACAATTACCCCCTGTAAAATTATCCCCCGGAAAATAACCCTCCACGGACAATCACCCCCCCCCCCCTCCCGAGGACAATTACCCCCTGGAAAATAACCCCCGGAAAATACCCCCCCCCCCCCCCCCACGGACAACCACCCTCGAGGAAAATTACCCCCTGGAAAATTACCCCCCGGAAAATAAGCCCCCAGGGACAACTACCCCCAAGGACAATTACCCCCGGAAAATTACCCCCCGGAAAACTACCCCAAGGACAATTACCCCCGGAAACTACCCCCAAGGACAATTACCCCCTGTAAATTCCCCCTCCCCCGCAACTACCCCCAGAAAGAAAGTCACTAATAGGTTTTTAATGATATTTCTTCATGAAATTACGTGCTCTAACCGTATTTTTCACAAAATCAACGTTTTTAGAATAAGTTTCATGTAACTAAAATCATCTTTCTGCACGCCGATTGAAAATCTTGCTCAAGAGCTACAAAATCAAATGAAATTAAAGTATCAAAAAGCAGAGTAGTTACTTTATTTTTAAGCACCGTGCATACAAATAAGTCTTGAAGGTAAATTTCATTCTGAAATAATTACTGAACCAGAAAGCATAATATCTTACTTCAACATGAAATGGATCATGAGATAGATCATGAAATAGATCATACAAAGGCAAATACATGATCAGTTGATTAGCAAAATTAGAGAGGATGCCTAAATGATGAAAACTTACACCCTATTTTCTTTGTTGGATCCCCTTTTCTTTTGGCGACAGGATATAGGGCGTATACTCGCCCATAGATCTGCGCGCAACCTATTATTCAATTTCATATATAGAAATGTAATCAGAGGTTTAAATTATCTTTAGAGCACTTTGTGATGATTCCTGCCTTTGTTAAATTCATCCAAGGGTTAATGAGAAGTTTAAATTTACTTTTTAGAATGGGGGAGGTAGCCACATCGATAACAGCCATATCCTTGTTTTAATCCTCGATGAATGTACAGTTATGTTATATGTTGTGTTATGATTATGTCATTACGAACTTTCATATTAATATTTTATTTTTCCTTCTTATATAATTATATTATATATTTATTACACAAGCTCTGCTTCTCAGTAGATCCTTCCATTTTTACGGTTTACAGCAAATAATTCGATACATTCCTCCTTAATTGAAATGATGATTTGCAAAATGCATTAAAGTAATGTCACTGAGTTCTGTGATTATTTGTCATAATTTTTGAAGCATTGATTGTTCTGTTATAAGTGAAAATAAAACTGAAAACTGAACACTATTTAATATGCTGTTAAAGTTATCCACTTTTAAGGCGGAAAATTGTTGGTGATTGGCAACTAAATTAACATGGAGTGTGATAGATAATGTAAATAGTTTAATGTCCTTGTTATACGTAGATTTATCTTCGAAACATTTTTAATTTCATTACTTTTTTAATTAAAAAGTATGGTGACAATAGATATTATCACCACATTGAAATTAGTCAAGCGTAAACACAACAAATCAACCTTTTAAAACAGTTAAAGTAGCAGTCCTTTTCATGAAAAGTCAAACTTCTACATGTATAAGGTCAGGTTATGGGGGAATTATCAGGGGGTGGGGTTATTTCCCTCGGGGGGTGATTGTCCTTGGGGGGTAATTTTCCAGAGGGTAATTGTCCTCGGGGGGGGGGGGGGGGTGGGCGATTGTCCTTGGGGGGACATTTTCCAGGGGTAATTGTCCTCGGGGGGTGATTGTCCTTTGAGGGGGGGGGGGGGGGTTTCCGGGGGAAATTAGCCCGGGGTAATTGTCCTCGGGGGTAGGTTGTCCTTGGGGGGTAATTTTCCGGGGGGTAATAAACCGGGGGGTAATTGTCCTTGGCGGGTAGTTTTCCGGGGGGTGATTTTCCAGGGGGTAATTGTCCGGACACGTATATTTTCAGCTATTTTCTATGGACTCAATCCCTTTTCTCCGACACCCTATACGAATGTACTTTTGATTGGTATTACACGCCACCTGATAGCTATTCTTTCCAGTGGGTTTTCCCCAGTAGCTCAATAAATAAAAGCTGTTACAATGCACCAACCATCACATGTCATCATGCTATTCGTTCTCTCGTTTTAAGCCGTCTCGATAATGCTAATTTTCTCTCAGTATTTTTTCTCAGTATTAATGTTACAGATATTAACAGACTACAACGAATTCAGAATCGTCAGACCCTCTTCTTCTTCAAATCCCTCGCATAAATTCTAAGAAAGTTCAACTTTTTCTGGTCCTACTATTTGATGTCCCCAAGGTATGTTGTCCCCTTGGGCTATGTTTTCAGCCCCCTTTTAACTAACGTCGAAACACGACTACTTTCGACCCCCCTCCCCGTTTTTTCAGTGCAAATATATTTACTGATATGAAACAAACCTAAATGCCCAGTGAATTTTCGAAGGTGAGGATAAGATTTTGTCATTTTCCTCGTTCATGTTTTAAGGAAAATATCATGAAGCTGTAAAAAGCTAGTCTTCATTTCAGGCACTTTTGATTAAGTTAATTTCGATGACACATTTAAGAAGTACCAATAACTTTGAATTTCTCTTATGGATTGAGCGAGTTATCATTTAATGAATGTAAATGGTTTGCGATGGTGAGAGAGGGTGAAATATACAACTGCATGTAAATCCTCCCATTAGAAATAATAATTTCACAAATTGGCTTGTCAAGCTGAGGCACGTACATGATGTATGTTATAACTGTCGGCATGTAACTTGCAATTTCCATCCATCATATCTTAAAGATATGATGGATGGAAATTGCAAGGAGCAGTCACTTTTTTGGTGAGATATTCAAATCACAAATCACATTGATCGATTGTCTGAGTCTGCAAGTGAGGCAGGTCCATCGACATTCCGCCATGCCAAATCTTCATCTAGTAGAGTTATATTCACACCTGACTGCATATTTTGCAAAAAAGAAACACCAAAAGCAGTGAAAGTGAAAGGCAGCTGGACAGCAGAATCTACCTCTATGTTTGAATTTCGTGGTTGGCGATCTGTTGATACAGCAGAGAAGATTGGAGATGAACAGTTGTTGCTGAGGATATGAGGAGTTGACTTGTTCGCAGCAGAAGCAAGGTACCACTAAAGCTGCAGAAGAATGTAGCTTTCTGACTCGGGGATCAACGCAGAAGAGAAGGAGGCATACATAAGAGCATTTTCTGGTGTATGCAGACTTGTAGATGAAGGATATTGAACAAGTCAAGGATTTTGAAGCTGAGTGAGCTCAATGAACAATACAAAGAAACACTAAAAGACACTCCATTTAAACCCAAAGTACAGATCCACTAAACTGAAGAGTAAGCTTGAGAAATGTGATGTGTACAAGGGTAAATTATCTTTTTGTATAGTAGATGGTAAGGGTTAGTTTGAGAGCTATTTGGTATAAAGTTGAAAATAAGTGTAGAGAAGGCAATTCAGAGTATGAATGACCTAAGTTCAAGTGATACAATGTCAGACGTAGCTCTTTTCCTCCGCAGAAGTATCACAAGGGCTTTTGAAGAGTCTGGAGAACTCCCGTGGCCATCAACTGCAGATGCTTTATTAGCTAGCAGGGATGACAAACTGCCTGGTGAACTCCAAAAGTTCTTGAACGTGCTAATTGGCTGGCACTCATTTACACAATGCAACTAGGGTGAGCAGACTGGTTCAGTCGATAGGGCAGGACATTTGCCGAGCGGTAACGAACGGGCAGTGGAAATTACGTCTTGCTCTGCATGACCCTCAGAAATCGCAGTGCCCAACTGATGAATTTGTTAAATCGTTTCGGTCATTCACAAAGCTATTCATTCTCTCTTGTGCTTGAAACGGCCATCGGACAGGCCCTCCAGCAATCGTAGTCCATAACCCTGCTGAAGCAACACAATTCCATTCAGATTTTGATAACTTTGACCAATTTGTGTTGAGTCTCACAGGTTCTGGTTCTATCCTCACAACTCATGGGATTATGATGCAGGAGGTTTCTTCAAGTGAATCTGCTACACAGCCAAAGGGACCAGGACCATCGCTATCAAAGAACGTTCCTTGGCTGTCCAACACGAAAATGCTCTCCCACCATGCTATGTCAACCGCAAAGCCTGTCCAGATTTCCGCATACAGCACTGGAAGAAGAATGATGGTGATGAAACTTTCACACAGCCTGCAACTAAAGATCTGTTTGACTCTCACTCGTAAATCAAGCAGTGACAGTGGACAGGAGGTACCAGGTTGGGCTGGATTTGTTTCATCTACAGGTGACGCTCCTGAAAACCTGACGACGGTTGACTACTATCCAGTGATAAATCACCCAATAACAGACAACAGCACAGTTCAGGAGTGTTTGAGAGCAGCTGAGGAAGCAACGTCTGACCTAAGTGCTTGCATGAAAGCCTACCCGATCTTGTGGAGCAATCCTGCCAGGAACAAGAACACATCGTATTGATTGACGCATTTAACATCATTTGCGCCTACTTCAAATTGTTGGGTAAAAAGATGGAAGGATCTGGACTGCAGGATATCCTGATTGAATCTGGTCTGCTGACTTCTGGTTCAATGAAAGGTGTAATGACAGGGAAGAACTATGAAAGGAGGTTGCACTGTCACAAGACAATGTTGGAGTGCTTGGAAAGACTCCTTCTGGAAGAGTTCCTTCAGTCGCTGGAAAAGACTCACTACTCTCAGACATCCCGGAGACTTCAAAGAGGAAATTTGAAGAACTCGTACAATCACAAACAGGTGCGACACTTGCTGAATTCCTGTGTGATGCACATCTTATAGCATTGCTGGTATCCTATGAAAGCTTCGAGTCTGATGTAGGAAAAGGATCACTGGGAAAGACTACACATTTTTTTATTGTCTTATATGGATTGTGTTTGGCTTGCACTCTCTTTGACATAACTACTATCGCTACCTGACCTGCCTCGCTGTGTTCTTGGCCAACATAGAAGATTCACATCCAGGTGCACTGACCTTGCTCAAGAGCAAATCTGGAGGTGGTGGCGGTAGTGGCATGGGACTATCTGGCATTACGGAGAACTACATTGCCTATCAGAGATGGGCAAGGACACCAACAGAGCGGGCATATTTTTGGCAACTCTCAATCTCGCAGACATTACATCTGACACTGGCCAAGGAACCAAACATCGCGAGCAACGCCCTAATGAGATCAGAAAAAGTGAGGCATCTGTAAAGAAAACGATCTCTGCTGTAAAGAGCTTCCTCACTCCATTTGATGTAGATGACAAACTGTTATTGTTCTCTGGTGCACGTGTTCCTCCTGATGTTGAGAAAGATATGTCCTACACGCAATTACAGCGGGAAAAGAGCAGAAGGAGAAGTTCACGAAAGAACGACTGGAGAAAAGACAGGATTCTCTGAACCTGTCAAGAATCTCAAGCTCAAGACTATGGCTGCAACAACAAAAACTGTTAAGTTGAAAACATCAGACAGAAACTTGTAGAATATAAGCAACAAGGTGACATTGCTTTTCAACTCATGGTGAATGCTCAACTATCAAGAGGTCAACTCAATCTACAGGAAATTATGAAGTTCTCCCTGAATCCTGTCGCTTACTCTTTGGGTACTTCAGATAATTTCTTTGCCACGACTGACAAGTCCAAGTGGCTACACTACCTTCTGAAAGATGTGGACAGCACACAACCTCCAATGACCAGCAGGACATTAGTAGTTAAAGATGGAAATGTTCTACTACCTTAAAGAAGTTCTAGGAAATTTCAAAGAAATTTGCCGGAAAATGTTCAACCTTATGTAATCCAAATCAGATATTGTCTTCAGTACCGACATGAACAAAACAAACTCAGTGAAGTCATGTGAACGGGCACGGCGTGGCACTGCTTAAAAGAGGATCATCAAGGGAGCGATGACGAAGAAGCCAGGTGACTGGAAGCACTTCTTGTCCAATGATGAGAATAAGAAACAACTTATTGAAATTGTTCTTCATGTGTGGAATGAAAATGAAATGGCCCAGAAGTTGGTCGGCCGTAAGTGATCTTCATAAAAGGAGTAGAAGCGACACTTCTGACATCAAAAGACGGGAAGGAAATCCTGCAGATAGAAGTATCAGACAAGAAGTCTGACCAAGAAGAAACAGATTTCCGGGTAGTTCTCTACTGCAAGTATGGGAGAGAACACGGATATGACAATATTCTAGTCAGGAGCCCGGACAGCGACATCTTCTTCATACTACTCTACTATGCACATCGCATGCCAGGCATCAAACTGTTCTTTGAAAAAAGAAAGTACAACAGAGACCGATTGATGTTTCAACATTGGCACATCAATCGTCAGAAGAGTATTGCTCAGCTCTACTCGGGCTTCATGCGTTCTCAGGCTGTGACTCAACTAGTGCCTTCAATGTCTCAAACGAATTCTTGTCCAAGAAGAATTCGCGTGTGCATTGTATGGGAACCCGAGGCTCACTGATGTCGATGAAGTCAGATATCTGATGGTGAAGGAAAGATGCAAAGTTGACAGAGAGGAAATCTCAGGATCTGTACACTGTTTTCTTTTCCACCTTGCAAGGACTCCTGAGAACAGCATATCCATAGGGTTAACTATCAGGTGGGAATTTGGAAGAGAGCTCATGAAAGCAGCCCTGTTATTCATCTCCAATGGTAGGACATGGCTGGACAAAGAGTGGAGATAAGCTTGAACCTTTGTGGTCTACAAAAGACAGTCTACCACTTAGGTCGGTCGATGTTCCTGCATCCATTGAGGAAGAACCTGATGACGAGGATTACTCTGCATCTCACGATGACTGCATTGGGTCAGATCAGGGCACAGATAGTGAAGACGAGTCTATCTGGTAGAATTGTAACTGTTGATAACGTCCTGTTAGTACAAAAATCCATGTTGTAGCAAGATACTTTTGTCTATCTAAAGGCATTCCAAACACTTTAGAAAACTCTTTTCACAAACAATAATGGGAGCCAAGTTGACATTACGTACGTTCACAGGTAGAGCGATAGCATCGATGCTATCTAGCTTTCGAGACTATTTTGTTCATGACCAGAGTTTTAAGACCAAACGCTGTCTGAACGCAGATAGTCACGAGAAAGAAGCGAGTTGGAGCTAGGTTTCGAAACTATTCTGGCAGCGAGTTTGGCAGGAGTACATCTCAGGATCCAGCGACAAAACATCGATGCTTTGCCGAAGACCACCCACCGAGCTTGTGACTATTTGTAATGTGAACGCAATCGCTGCGCAAATAATTATTCACTCTTGAACGCTAAAAAGTGAAGTGCTGAAACACGAGTGCTAATTGGAAGTTTGCACTTGACATGCTATTTCTAACACCTCACTTGTCATTTGCGTCTGGAAGATGATAAGGTGCAGAAAATTGAGTGCTAAAAGTAAGTGCTGAATGTTTGGACGCTCGTTTTACACTTCAATTGCTGACCAACGTCCCGTGATAGCACCTGCGCAATTCTGTGCTTATAATTAGGATTTGCGCATGAGCAGATACAGGTCATTTGATATAAACTGGCATGTTTGTTTAAAATTCACTGCGATAAGCGTCGACAGTGTAATGACTATTCATATATTCATTTAATTATACTTTTCATTAAATCCAATGAAAAGCAAAAAAGTGTTCATTGATGGTTGGTATTTGACAGTCTGCCAAATGTGACCCGACGCCTCAAAACCTACAATAAGTCGCCAAAATTATTATTTTTGTTTTATACATTTTCTGAAAGTAGAGATTCTCAGCTTTCCAATGGTATATCACTTGCCTAGTTTACTCAGTGATAACACCTTAAAATATCACATTTAGAATCAGTATGTAACCAGCAATCAATAACTCCTATTCAGAGAAAATGGCCATTTAAGTTCGGAACAAAAGAGTGATAAACCTCTGTGTGCGCCCAAGTAAAACTGGGTATTCAAATGGCCATATCAACCGGTATGAAGGGATTATCAGATTAGGCTGAATTTTGGCAGGCTGCTCCAGGAGGACCTAATCATTACTCACTCCAAAAATCAATTTAATACCTTTAGAGGTAAAGTAGTAATTTGGCATTGAATGAAAGTATTACAAAAGCTCTCCAAACATTCATTAGCTGGACAGGTGAAAAAAAAGGAGTCATTTTAAAATGCCCCAAAAACATATTTCTAAGTCGAATTACGACTCACAAACTTGAGACATAATAGAATGATAATGAATCTACCCATTTCTAACAAAAACAGAAAATCGACTGATCCAAGCAAATTTACTATTTAGGGCTGTTTGCTACGTTGTGGTTCGTGCGACTTATTGTAGGTTTTGAGGCGGCGGGTCACAAATGATAGCCAACTTGCAAACAATGCGCTTTCCCAAGTGTTCATTGACGTGCTATTCTAGTCACCTGGTCTACGATGTCTTTCTTTCATAGAGTTTGAATTCTGTAGGTTGATATGTCGGGCAAGCTTATGTATTAAAAAAGGGAAAGGTCATTTGGGAAAAGTTGCTCATGGGCCAATTACGAAATCGCTTATTACGCAACTGTAGTGCAAGAGCCATCATCTGCTGCACAGGCATGGCGTGGTAAGTAAAAATTGAAGACATTAAATTTAGAACTTCTGTAATTTTATGCGAATAAAGGTATCAAATAATATGATATTTACATTAATCTTTGTGGTGGTGGAAATGCCATGTTTCAGCATGTGTGGTGTGGCCAAACGTCTACGGTACGCGTTGTCGTTGACATGAAAATTGTTGATCATGCGGGGTCAGCCAGGCATGGGGCGCGATCAACCGCGCCGGCCGGGCCTGGGAAGTTTGGAAGGCGGTGTGTGTGCTTTTTTCGTCACGATTGTGGATTGCCGAAATGGAACAATTAAACCTCCGAAATTGCCACTTTAATCCACATGCCATGGTTTTAGTCCACATCATCATGTATACAACCAGTTCATATCAATCTAAAAATAAAATCTAGACCTTAGTGTAGGGCTGTTTAACAGACTATAGAAGGGTGAGTTTTCAGCACTACAGGTGTGATTTTGTGCATACTGTTTGTGTATGTTCTTTAGTACTATATTGGGTGCAAAAGTGTTAGCACTAGTAGTGCCATTTTGGGGGCTCTAAAATGGGTTATTTAATGCACTAGAAGTGTGGTTTTTGCGAGCTGCATGCGTCTAATAGCACCAGAAGTGTAAAAAGGCTTACACTTAAAGTGTTTAAAGTAGCACTTGGACTGGTGTTGAATTATAGCACTTGTACAAGTGCTACTTTAGCACAATTTGTGCAGTCCCTATGCGTGCCCTTACAGGTGCTGCCTGCAAAATAGCACTCGAGTTAGAGTTTATCTTCACTCACAACTTCGCATGATATGACCCCTGTGCACAAACTTCAATACCAATTATACTCGGGTCACCATGTGTGGCGCAGTAATTATTGTTTTGGCAGCGAGTGAGCGATGGATAGTCACGAGTGGGTGATAGAAGCAAGTCGATCATGGCCTGTCTGAACGTACTGGAAATAGTTTCGAGACTTACAAAGCATCGATGCTATGTACTACGTATAAACATAACTATTGTGTGATATTTAATTAAACGCAGAACTTTCAACATACATGTACTATATTTCCAAATTCTTTACGCGGCATTGTACATGTACTTTGCTAACATACACATCACAACTTATGTAGTTACCTTTTTACTCTGTTTTATCACTGGTAGACTACACAGTATGCAGTTATCTTATCCACATGGGATTCCGATATGGAAGTCACTATTATCCAAAGGCCCCTTTTCGGCAGTGATTAAAGTGAAAATTGAAATGAGACGTAAAGAATCATGATATACTTTGAAACAATTCCTAACTTCAGTTGAGGGTTGCTATAGTTCAATGAGAATTGAAAGTTGTATGTGATGATAGAAGCTTTAAAATAATACTGCCATAGCAAATGCTGAAAGAAAGTTTCATTCGGTTTCATTCTGTGAAAATCGTGCATACAGTGAGGAGGTAATGTTTGCTAATGGCATAGGCATGTGTTACGTATTACGAATACGGAAAGTTTATACAGTGGAAACTCAGTGTAATGAGGTCCTTGGGACCATTAAAAAATATATCGGGATTAAGACACAATAAAATATAAAAATATTCCAAAAATATAAAATATTCCACTGTATATTAATCATAATGTTTAGTTATTGTGAATTGGCTGTAATCTAGACTACAGTGGAGGCTGGAAGCATAGACTAATAACATTTCCCTGATTGGTATGACATAATTATGCTTGAGTAATGGATACCATATTTATTTACATTTTACATGCTATTCCCTCTACCTGTCTCCTGAGGTTTCATTACATCTTCTCCAAAACAGCTGAATACGATGGGTTATAAGTCGCTATTGAATTCATATCGGGGCATCACAAAATTAGGGCTGGAAATGAGCACTAAACTGTTGCTATTCTTTTGTAATTTACAGTGACGATCCTACAAGCCAACCAATTGTCAAAATCAGTGGTTCCAGGTTTCAGCTTTCAATCATGCTATTAATTATTAAAGAAATATACCTAAAAACTGCTCATGTAGCCATGAAAAACATATCGATAATACATGAATAACACAACGAAATACTTTTATTAATAATGTATGTTATTCATGTTATATCAACATTGGCAAAGCAGTAAAAACCTATATAAAAGAGAAAATATATGGTGGCTATATAACGTTACTCAATTCAGTTCAATTCAATTCATTTAGCAAATTCATAAAAAAACATTACAAATACAATACATGTAATACATTAAAACAATTGAAACAATAAAATACTTAAGAAATTGCAGGGAAATGCAGCAGAAAGACGAAGTCTTATATGTAAGCCGCACACCATGTTATACATTTACAGTACATGAATAAAATACAGTATGTAAAACACATTGTGCCCTAACACATACACATACACACATACACACACACACACACACACACACACGTTTACATGGCTTTACTTCCGAGGACAACTATTGTTCCTCTATTGTTACTCGTCCTCGGACAGTCGACGGAATAAGGCATAAATTCATTGTTCGACGTTCGAGGACTATTGTCCGCCTTCCGAGGACCATTGTTGTCATGATTTTTTTTTTGTTCTCTGTCCGAAAATGTCCTCGGACATAATGCTAAACAAACGCACACTCACATACAAAATTCCCATTAGATATGTTATTGCACATAATTTGTCTGAAGTCAATACATTTTATATTTTCTCTTAAAAACATTCAATGATGAACTACTATTAATATTCGGTATTTCATTCCAAATTTTTCGGACCATTGTAAAATATGGATTTTTGAAATAACGTGGTTTTCGCACATGGTATATTGTAATTTCTGTTACTCCCTGTCAAATAATCATGTAGTGAAGTATTCAAATTAAAATATGACATAATAGAAACTGGAAGAAAACACATATACATCAATATTGCACTTTGAAGTTTATACATATCATGAATATTTAAAATTTTAAGACGAGCAAAAAGTGGTGTGGTATGAGCTAAATACTTGCTATGTGTAATAATTCTTATAGCTCGTTTTTGAAGTTTAAATACTCTATTAGTATTTTTGGAAGTAGAATTTGCCCACATCAATATACAATAATTTAAATGAGGTGATATTAGGGTATGGTATAACATTAACAATATATCTTGGGGGAAAAACTTTACATTATTAAGAATGGCAATATTTTTAGATATAGTGTTACACATGACACCAGTGTGTTCATTCCATGTGAATTACTCATCAATAGTTACACCCAGACATTTTAATCTAGTAACACGTTCTATTTCAGTTTCCTGTGTTTTAACAACAAAATTAGCAGGGCTCTGATGGACATTTGTGAATACCATATAATGTGTTTTATTTATATTCAAAACGAATTTATTAATTTGCAACCATTGAACAAGATTATTAAGTTCTTGATTAAATTTATATTGTAAAATATCTATATCTTTATGGGACATAAGTACACTGGTGTCATCTGCAAACAGGATAAAATTTAATAATTTTGAAATATTGCACATATCGTTAACGTAAATGGTAAAGAGTAATGGACCAAGAATGGACCCTTGGGGTACTCCACATTTGCTAATCAATAATTTTGAATTCACATTATCCACACAAACAAACTGTTGTCGATTGACTAGATAATTCTTAAACCATTCTAAATTGACTCCACTTATTCCATAACAATATAATTTTCGTAATAGTATATCATGGTTTAATGAATCAAATGTGACCCGACGCCTCAAAACCTACAATATGTCGCCAAAATTATTTTTCTTGTTTTATACATTTTCTGAAAGTAGAGATTCTCACCTTTCCAATGGTATATCACTTGCCTAGTTTAGTCAATGATAACACATTTAAATATCACATTTAGAATCAGCAATCAATAACTCCTATTCAGAGAAAATGGCCATTTAAGTTCGGAACAAAAGAGTGCTATTAAAGCCTTCGCTCTCTGTGTGCGCCCAAGTAAAACTGGGTATTGAAATGGCCGTAGCAGCAGGTATGAAGCGATTATCAGATTAGGCTGAATTTTGGCACACTGCTCCAGGAGGACTATTCATTACTCACTCCAAAAATCAATTTAACACCGTTAGAGGTAAAGTAGTAATTTGGCATTGAATGAAAGTATTACAAAAGCTCTCCAGACATTCATTAGCTTGACAGTTGAAAAAAAGGAGTCATTTTAAAATGCCCCCAAAACATATTGTTAAGTCGAATTACGACTCACAAACTTGAGACATGATAGAATGATAATGAAACTACCCATTCCTATCAAAAACAGAAAATCGACTGATCCAAGCAAATTTACTATTTTGGGCTGTTTGCTACGTTGTGGTCCGTGCGACTTATTGTTGGTTTTGAGGCGGCGGGTCACAAATGCTTTGCTCAAGTCTAGAAAGAGCCCTATCATTATTTCTTTATTTTCTTTTGTATTTAAAACATAATATAAAAATTGAATTAAAGCTGTAGATGTCGAATGGCCAGGTCTGAAACCATATTGACAGTTGGTAAGAATATTGCACTTTTGTAAAAAGCTATACAGTCGAACATATACTATTTTTCAAATATTTGGGGAAAAACAGGCAAAACTGATATTGGACGATAGTTAGACATACTTTCTTTTGAACCATTTTTATATACAGGAATAACTAGCAATTTGTATCTTTTCTGGAACAATACCTGTCTGTAAAGACAAATTAATTATTGAACGGAGTGGATAACAAAGAATATGAATTACCTTTTTTACTATTACAATATCAATGCCATCAAATCCTGGGCTTTAAAACTGCATGTAATATCAATAATTTCTTTAGGAGTACACGGTTTTAAAAATGCAGTTTGATTGTTTCTTTTTACATATTGCATATAATTACCATCTTTATTACATGAGTTTGCTAATTTAACACCAATATAAATAAAATATGTATTAAAACTATCTGAAATTGCATCTTCCCCCGTTATAGTGTCATTATTGCACATCATAATATATGGCATGGATTTTAATTTGGATCTAGTTCCAATCACTTTGTTAATTATTTTCCATGTCATTTTCATGTTTCCCACAGCAAAGTTAAACTTCGTTTTAAAATACTTATTTTTTGCTTTTTTAATTTCCTCAGTTACCTTATTTCTACAATCTTTATATACATCATATCGATAATCTGTCTGATTGTTTACATATTTTTTATACAACAAATATTTCTTCTTACAGAGTTTACATAAATAATTATTAAACCAAGGTTTATTTCTATGCTTCTTGTTAATATGACATATTTTCTCAAGGAAATATTCATTATAATAACAGAGGAATGTATTTAAAAAATCATGATATGCCTCGTCAACATTTTGACTCTTTAAATTCCAAGAAATGCTATTAATTTTATTTACAAAGTGTTCTGTATTTTCTTTATTTATTTCTCGTTTTAAAAACGATTGTGGGTTTTGTTTTACTTTAACATGAAGATTAGATAAGGAATAAACAGGAAAATGGTCACTCACATCTGCCAACACAACACCTGAAAAGGTGTCATCTATATCATTCGTAAATATATTATCCAATAAAGTTGCAGAATTACTTGTTACACGTGTTGGGGTGTGAATTAATGGGTACATGGAATTTACCATAAAAATATCAAAGAAAGCATTCACATTATGGCAAGAAGGGATTTTCAACAAATTAAGATTAAAATCTCCTAATAAATATACATGTTTATGTTCTTTATTTACAATACTGATAATGTGTTCAAGATTATCTAAATACATTTGCACAGATTGGTTCGGTGGTCGATAAATAACACAAACAATTACATTTTTATTATAATTACTTATTTCTATAAATAAAGATTCCATGAATGAAGTATTTACATCTAAATCAGTTCTGGGTTTAAAATACTCAGCTTCGAATTGTTGTTAATATTGGTAATATCAAATGGACATTTCACGTATGTTCTATGGCTGTGCCCTGAAAAAAAAGTTAAAACACAGGTAAAAAACACGAAAATGGCACATTGACCATAGTTCAAAAAGGGGCTGAAAACATAGTCTAGGGGAGAATTGTCCTTGGGGACAATGTTTTCCAATAAGTAAAGATACAGGTGAAGAGAATGATATGCTGTTTGACAGAAAATATCTCAATCAAAGTGCAGGAAAATGAAAAAAAAACTATTAATCGAATTTTGAAAATAATTGAAGCTGGAAAATTCCATATTCATTTACATGCAAATTCCATGGCCTAATTTGCATATGAGAATAATAATATAAATAGCTGGAATTTTGCATGTAGATTGCTAATTAGTTGAAAACTATGTGCTAGAAATTTCAATAAAAATAATTATATTTTGATTGAGATATAGCTTATATAAAAAGTTTCAAAATCGCATACCTTAAGAAAAATGTCAAAATTTGTAATGAGTGGATTTTGACATTGATTTAGAATATGGCTTTAAAAACATAGTCTAAATGAGTTTATTCCTGGAAACATTCATTTTTCTGACACTAGAGATACTAAAGAACTTCATGATACCCAAGACGGAGGGTCAGAGAGGAGGTGCACGGTAGCCCCCTCTGGCCCACGGATTATTAAGACTTATTTGTTTTCTCTATGATTGGATTTGGTTGTGTGCACTTGGAGAGCAGAATAAATACTTTGTTTCATTTTGTTCTTATTGTAAAGCGCCTTGAGCATGTTATGGAAAGGGGTTATATAAATACCAATATGTATGTATGTATGCATCAGTACCACTCACGCATGCGCGTCTCTCTTGTTACTCTATTATAATGATAGTTGAATTTGGTATATGGGTAAAGCCTATTTATTTCCCGTTACAATGGTGCCCCATCTGTAAAGATTACGTTATCACTGAATGTGCAGTACACCTAAATGAGGGGCCAAGTCAAATATGAAATGATTCAAAATGCATTGTGTATTAACAACAGGGAATTACCCAGGTCGAAATTCCCATAGAAACCTGTAGAAACCAGTGAGGATATTTTAATGATGTCTGCTGGGTTTTAGGATTCTAATGTTTTATAGGATACATTGAAAGAACCCATTAGATCTCACCAATATAAACCATTAAAATACAGAAGAGTCTACTGGTCTGAAGAAGGATGCGAAAATAGAGTCAAACCAATAAAAACCAATTGAATTCAAGGTCAGTAAAAAATATCAAAAATCTTGACTTGTCTTAGGTGCACGGCTTCTCTCGAATGGGTGGGTTGCGGGAGCGGGATGGGAGCGGGAACGGGCACACCCTTTCGAGACAAGCCCCCCTGGTTATATCGAATGGACGCGTTCCCAGCGAGAAGTTCAATGAACGCGCCACTTCGAGACAACCGGGGGGGGGGGGGGGGGGGGGGGGCTTTCCTCCAATGGGTGTGTTGAGTAGACTTTTGTAACAGACGTTTTAGAAATTTTTGAAAAATGTACTCTTGCTGGTTTTTTCGTTTTTCTTTTGTCTAAGATGTAGAAAATATAATAAAACAGTATCTAGAAAAAGCTTTTGACAAGGAAATCATTATTTGTGCAAAATAAATAGGAGAATTGAAACTAAAATCTAAAACGTCTGTTACAAAAGTCTACTGAACACACCCATTCGAGGAAAGCCCCCGCGGTTGTCTCGAAGTGGCGCGTTCATTGAACTTCTCGCTGGGAACGCGTCCATTCGAGATAACCGGGGGGGGGGGGTGGGGGCTTGTCTCGAAAGGGTGTGCCCGTTCCCGCTCCCATTCCGCTCCCGCAACCCACCCATTCGAGACAAGCCTAGGTGCACAGGACGGGGTGTCCTTTTGCCCTCCCACGAGTGATCCCCCTCCATTCCCCTCTGTTCCGGGCTTCAGTCCATTCGAGATAACCGAGGGGGGGGGGGGGGGGGTGGCCGAGTGGTCCTGCTGCCGTAAAATCATTGTAGAAGGCTTGGGAGGGAAGGCGTTCTGTGAGCAT
Source organism: Heliocidaris erythrogramma (assembly GCA_025617745.1). NCBI lineage: Eukaryota > Metazoa > Echinodermata > Echinoidea > Camarodonta > Echinometridae > Heliocidaris > Heliocidaris erythrogramma. The sequence goes on along the minus strand of CM046865.1, from coordinate 29,713,847 downwards.
TCGGACGATGTGGCCGAACCAACCATCCTTCGTTTGGAGACTTCTTGACAGATGGTTTTTTAAATGAGTAGTGATTTTCTAATGTCTTCACTCCTGATTCTGTCCAGCAGGTGAACCCCTGCTATTGATCTCAAACATCTCATCTCAAATGCCTCTAGTCTTCTCTTGTCTTCCTTTCTCGGGGACCATGTTTCTGAGCCATACGTCGCGATGGATAAGATGAAAGCTTTATATATTCTTACACTCAGTGACCTTGAGATGTCTTGATTTGACCAGATTGTGTTTCTTAGTCTCCAAAACGCCCATGCCGCAAGAGTTATCCGTCTTTTGACGTCCTCCGCTACCAATGGGACTACACTTCCAAGAAATGCGAATTTCTCTGCTTTCTCGATTAGAGCTCCATTGATGGTAATTTAGTCATAATTGTCATTTGTCATTATTTTACACTTGGAAACGTTGATTTTAATACCCCATCTACTGCAGGCCTCTTCAAGTTTGGTGGTTGACTCTTGGAGTTTATCAAATACATGTACAAGGTCCATCATGTGCTCAACGCTATTTTCCGATTTTGCAGTACCAAACACTTATTTATTTGTCCATCATGTGGTGTCACCTGCATATCGGATGTTGTTGATGTGCATGTTGCCCATTTGTACACCACCGTCTAAGTTTTGGACATCTTTCATGACACTTTCCAAGAAGAGGATGAATAGACTCGGGGAAAGAAGGCAGCCCTGCCGTACACCAGTGATGACTGTAAAACATTCCGTTATCCTACCATTCACCTTTACTGCACATAAAGTCTGGTTCTACATAGTACTCTCGGCGAGGTCAACTAGAGTCTTGTCCACACCGATCGAGCGGAGGCATTTCCATAAATAGTCTCGAATGCAGCCTTAAAATCAACAAATTTTCAGAGGATAGATATGTGTCTTTCTCTTGCTTTTTCTATTATTTGTCTGCCGTAAATATAGCATCTGTCGTTCCTCTACCACTGTGGAAACCACATTTTTCTTCTGTGAGGCGAATATCTATGACCTTTTTTATTCTGTTTAGGATCATTCTGCAGAACACTTTTCCAGGAACAGAAAGAAGCGTGATGGCCCTGTAGTTGGCTGGGTCAAGTTTGTCACCCTTCTTGTATACAGGTGTAATGAGCCCTTTACTCCAGTCCTCTGGGGTTTTACCTTGTGCCCATGCTCCATTTATTATTTTCAACAGGAATTTACTCATATGGCTTCTACCAGCTTTAAGCGTTTCATCTGATATGTTATACCAGCCGCATGCTTTGTTGTTCTTTAGTGGCCTGATAGCTATATCAACCTCCCCTATGGAGAATCGTCGGGGGGGGGGGGGGGGGGGGGGTAGGTATAGAGTGCAGACCGTTTTCATCTCGGGAGAATTGAGATGATGTCTTTTGCCGATGGTTGCAATTTATTTCTCTCTCCCGCTAGCTTCTTCACTCGTTTGAAGACTATTGGTCTTGGCATGACCATATTCTATTTCTTTCACCTCTTCATCTAGGATATTCTTCTTCCACATTTTCACTTCGTATTTTACTGTTTTATTGAGTTCTTTATATCTCTTCTTGCTTCTATCGCTTGGGTTACTTATCTTGAGAATTATGGCTTTCCTCCTCAGTCTGTTCACATGATTTACGCACGTTTTAAGGCAGGCCTTTCACAAGCTTGTGTCTTATAATCCCTCTATCTTCTCAGTAACATCATTGGTAGTATCCCTGAATTTTGTCCAGAGGGCATCTACATCGGTGTCCTGAAGTTGGAGTAAGGGTTCAAAGGTTCCCCCAATCTTTGCTCGAAACTCTTCCGCAATTGAAGGATTGCTGAATCTGCTTATATGTTTTGGGTAGGATTTTTGTACGTCGAGATCTTGTAGGCAAAATGTTTAGGTTTGCCAGCACCAAGTTACGGTCATATCCAACATCAGCCGAACGGTGCGCTCTACAGTTGCGAAAAGTCTTCACGTTCTCTAGGTTTGTAGTAATAACGTCTACCTGATTCTTGTACTTCCCACATGGTGACGTCCATGTTACTCTTCTGCACTCCTTATGTTGGAAGTAAGTGTTACAGACTCCAATGTTATGGAGCATGCAGATTTCCAGGAGCTTTTCCCTCTGCTGTTGGTTTGGCCAAGACCATATTATTTACCTAGGGTGGGTGACCAAGAATGATAGTCCATGCCAATTTTCACATTAAAGTTCCCCATCATAACAATATTTTCTTTACTGCAGCTTGCACACATGCTGTAGTTTAACACGAATGTGTTTTCCTAGAACTCCCTAGCCCCATCTCACAAACTGGCGATGGGCAACATATCTGTACTTTTTGTATATTGGATGAGAATAAAAGACAAATATCAGGTTGGCGGAGGAAGGTGAAAATCATCTCAAGGGGAACGACCAATTAGCTAAAAATAATTTGTGAAAGGTCATGTAGAATGTATAAAATAATGACCCCAAAACATTGACTCGGCATTCCATGGGTAGGGTCCATGATTAAATGGTTAAAGAGATACAAGTTAAAGATTAAAAAAAAGACTGGATAATAATCACCTGAAAAAATAAGTTTAGACAGACATTAGTCACGTTTGCTTAGTCACCAACATATTGAGGTAAATGTCATAACGCGTGGAAGATCTTATTCTCGTGCAATATGGAGCATGATCTAAGGCTACGTAGTATAACAAAAATATAAATCCGACCAAAGATTACACGGATAGATAGATACCTTTTTTTGTTTTAAGATACCTGAACATGTGTTTGAGTAGACAAATATGAAAGCTCAAAAAATATAGCAATTTACCACAAGAGCTATCAACTGCAAGCCATAAAGCCAAAGTGATCTAGTCTATCGTAGATCTACTTGAACCTGAATCTCCTTGTGTGAATTTTTGCATAAGTCTTTTAAAACACCCACAATCAACATTATTTCTTTGATAGGAATGTGTACAATAGATATTTAGAAAGGCAATTTTGAAAATTAGATGAAGTGAAACTGTGTATGGCTTAGAGTGCCCAAGTCATTAGAGCGCCCTTGTCTGCACACACGTACGCGTACATGATTCTAAAAATACAAAACATGCAATTTTTGGCAATGAAGTTCGTGAGCACAAATGTTTCATCTTTATTATAGCGATAGATATTCCTGCGAAAAACAAGTCATTCAAATTATTAAAAATCATCGAATTTCAGACATTTTGTTCACAAGCCTCAAAATGTTGTCTTGCATGTCAACATATCGAACTGCACGTAAAATGAATGAGTTTGCAGACATTTTTGGGGCACCATTGTTTTGACACAGCCTCTGTCGCGAAAGGAGGTCTACCCCTCTAATTTTGACGAGAATATTTGCACACATACTCTTTAAGATATCAGGAATAATGTAATTTAGGCAATAGAGGAATAATGAAAAAGTGTTCAGTGTCGAATCAAATCTTAGTTGCGCAGACATAGGGCTCCCCATCACACAGTGTAGCATTATACTCTGGGGAAGCACTGCCCTGGAGCTCGGTGTGCGTTCCGGCTGGGTTGACTGGCCCGTCGATCAATAACAATGGCAGGCGCTAGCATGAGAACATGTGTGACAATAAAGCCCCGGTCACACAGCGCTTTACGGCTTAATCACGGCCAAAACCCGTCAAAAAGTGGTCTCCCGTGTAGCAGACGATGTTGTTCGCGTTGATGTCGAGTTTAAGACGAGCTACGGTCGATTTATAGACGTGGCAGGACGCGGCGAAAAATCGGAACGGCGTCGGACGCGGCAAAAAGTTTTGAACTGCTCAAAATTTTAGCCCGTTTTACAACCACGGGCGGCACACGTGGTCAAGACGTGGAACACACGTGAAACACACGTGATAATCCGTGTTGCGGCAGTGATTAAAACTTGGGGAGACGCGGTAAAGGCCCGGTCACACAGCCCTCCGCGGGCGTATCGCGGGTAAAATTTCGCGATTTTTTTTTTCCCGCGGTTGCCCGCGGTGGAAAATGTGCAAAATTGGCTTACCCGCGGTTTACCCGTGGTATCCCCGCGGAACAGACGCAGGCGACTGTTCCGCGTCCTTATCGCAGGTGAAGCGCGGCTGAAGCGCGGCGGTACCGCGGCCTACCACGGGTATAAATATAATAAATAAAATGTAGAAATCATAACCGCTCAAGACACAGTCCCGTGAAGATCAAGATTTCAAGCTATGGCACCGAAGAATAAGCCCACGTCGAGTTCCCCGGCCAAGAAGAAGAAGCAGCGGAGAAAGGCGTTTGTCCGTGCTTACACGCGGTACACACGCTAATGCACGTGATAACAACGCGGTACAGACGCGGAACAAACGTGCTATGACCGTGCTCCACCCGCGATTACCCGCTAAAATTTCGCGTCCTACCGCGTGTAACCACGTCTTAACCGCGGCCGTAGCACGTCCTAGCACGTTCGTTCCGCGTCTGTACCGCGTCTTTACCGCGTGTGTACCACGTGTGCCGCCCGCGGTTACCCGCGGTCTAAATTTTTGAGCAGCGCAAAACTTTTTCGCGCGGCCAACCGCGTGTGAATTTCTTACCGCGTGTAACGACGGGTAAAGTACGGCTGTAAAGTAGTAGGGCTGTGTGACCGGGCCTTAAGACGCGAAAGTTTAGCGGTCTGTCACGGGCAGAGCACGGTCATCGGACGGGTGTTACGCGTTGGTATCACGGGAAATAGCGTGTGTTTAGCGGCTTATCACTGACAAATGGATTTTTCCGCGTACTTTTTTTAGCCTTACACGTGGCTGGACGTGGCTGGACGTGGTTAGCCGTGCTTAGGCAGTGCTTCAGCAGTGGAACAGCCGCCGACGGCCATACCCCCGTACAAAGCACGGCCAAACCAAAATTGACCAAAAATTACCACTTACGACCACGTCCACCAGATTTTCATAACTTTTTGTACGTGATTTAGACGTGGAGTGCTCTGTGACCGGGGCTTAAAAACAGAATAATCATCCTCTTATAAAGACAGTAAACATGGTAAACGTACCAATTCGAAGTGCTATATTGCGATCGAGCTGTGTATGATCCATATTGCCCCGTGGGCCTGCATCACCGAGGTTATGCTGGATTGCTGATATTTCTCTCCATCTCCATCTCCACCTCTAGCTCTCCGTTCTGCCTCATGCAGATACCTCGACCTAATTTTTCGACAACTGCAGCTTGTTCATTGTCCGTTTCAAATTCACCTAATTCACCGGCATCAATGTCACTGTCTGGTCCAATACTCTCACCATCATCCTCTTCTTCAACATTTTCTATATCCAAATCCAAATCTAGATTAATATCGGCCATAACAGATGAAGACATTCATGATATCCTACGAAGATTTGTAAACTATGTTTGCATGCTTTTTTGTTTTGTTTTGTAGCATTCTTTATTGCATTCATTCAGTACAAATGAAAAATCATACATCTTCATTTTTAGTTCATTTACATAACATATCACAAGTAAAGGACATTATACAGTCTTCAGTACATATTCATACATATTAAAAACATGTATAGTACACAGTGCACTCAAATTAATTATACTGAATGAATAAAGCCCCCCCCCCCCCCCCCCCCCCCGCCTCCCTACAAACAACAAACACACAAACAAGCAAAACAGACAAAAAGAAAGAAGAAAAGAGAAGAGAATAGATAAGGGCAGTCTATGGCGGCAAAGAGCCGCCAACTCCACACGATCGCGAACCAGGCGGATCCCCCCCCCCCCCCACTCCTCACCCATCATGCCCATTGCATGCTTTCGTTTCATGCTTATGTGTGTTACTTTGAAATGTTCCCATTTCTTATAGTGTAGTGTCAAAGTATTCCGTTCGGTAGCAATCTTTCTCTCTTTACTTTTAAGCAATTTTTCTCCTATTTCTTCAGTACTTGGAGGCTTCTTTTTCTCCGACTAAGATATATCAAATATTTAATTTATAAAAAACATGATTGATTATTTGCCTATCTTCAGTTGTTTCCTGCAATCCAATGTGAACTTCCTTCCAACTCAAAAAAATTTATGCCATTTTCCATTGTGTATACCAGTGACATTTGTAAAAGCTATTATTATCTCAAAACTATCAAAATGTACTTTGGCTTCTATGAGAATACTACCAATGTTGGCATAGATAACCGTTTCGTCAGCAAACGTACCCCCCCCCCAAAAAAAAAAATAAAAAAATTAAAAAAAAAAACAACCAAACAAACAAACAAACAAAACAAAACAACAACAACAACAAAACCAACAAAACAAAACAAAACCCATACAAAACAAAACTTCCAGTCAATCGACATACTTGCATCTCAAACAAATGCAATCATTACATAATCATTACATAATCATTACTTGCACTTAAAAAGCAGTGGGCGTACCCCCAAGATTCTTTGTACGCTATATAGACCCACGAAACGATCATAATAATTAACCAGCATACATTAGAGTATCCACGGTTTCCTTTGTGTATACCAGTGTCATCTGTAAAATCTATTATTTTCTCAAAACTATCAATTTGGCTTCTGAGAGTACTCCCAATGTTGGCATATTTAACCCGTTTCATCCGCAAACGTAAAAAGAAAAAAAAATCCAGTCAATCAACTTCCTTCCATCTCAAACAACTGTAATCATTTAAAAGCATTTGGCGTATAACCCTGAAATACTTTGTATGCTATGTAGACCCACAAAAGGATCGTCTGCTTAACCAGCATACATGTCTTTACATCATAACTGATCCTTGCTATTTCAATACTCTCTGTGTAACAATGAATACAGGTTTGGTGATTTCTTCAATACCACCTTCAGATTATGTTGTTCTAGATGAAGTTAATTTTCCTTCCCTCCCGCTCCCATATTCTTTGTTATTCCTGTTACTCTTATACACGCTTAAATAACCAAACGAATCAAAATTTGCTTGAGAAGTTATGACTCGTTTTTCATCTCATTCTTTTAAATTTTTGAAGAAAAGAAAATATTCTCATTACTAAGGCAGTTTCATCATGTGTAGATGCAGTAAACAGCATGATAAAATTCTGTCAACCACTTTTCTTCCTCCAAAACAATACCGTCAATATACCATTCAAAGAAATTATGACTAGTTTTACATCATCTTCTTTCCTTTAAAAAAACCCAGGAAATCACCCCCTTTATAATTGACTTCTCACTCATGTATTTAACTAACAAGGTGTAATTCTCTCAATGATTTTACTTCTCCAGAATAATACCATTAATTTACAATTTAAAGAAATTATGATTCAGTAATTGAATATCCTCTGATTCTCTTTTTTTAAACTCACAAACACACAAAATAAAAGGAAATCTTCCCAATTCTCAGACAAATTAGTACAGTAACTCGTGAGATAACACTGTCCTTAATGTCAATCCCTCAGAACAATATCATCAACTGACATATTATTAATTTATTATTTAAAGTTATAAATCGTTTTACATCACTTTAAACTTATGAAAATGTAAATCTGTCCATTTACTCAGGCAAGCTACTCATGTAGATACATCGGAAATGGAGTCAAAGTCTGTTAATCAAGTTTGATCCTTCATGTCAATTTACCCTTCAGTCTTACATGTAGCTTCTGGTAATAATAAAACTATTTCATAATCTGACTTTCAAATTAACTGTCTTTGATTTTACAGGATTTCCTCTTTATCTTGTCTTCCGTCTTCTCCGTTTTTATTACAAAATGACGGAAACTCGTATATCTCGTATTCCATAAATTTCCAACAAAATGTGCCATATTTTCTTTAAGTATTTCTTGTCACCATCCAATTCCAGATCTAACGATTATGCAGCAGACTCAGATTATTTTTCATCTTTTCTTCCTACCGCTCCTAGATATTCCTTCTGTCGTACTATTGCATCATCAGCACCACTACTTTCCTTCACTTCTATGACTTCTCCGACCGAACCTTGGTTATCCTTCCCACTTATCTGCCTCGCGAGAGATGTCATTCATTCTTGTGCTTCTTTCCCACGGTATTCATCATCATGCTCTAGCCTAGGGCCTCCTCGGTATTTATGTAGGGAAGCGCTGTCTTTTCTTCTTCTCGCTCACTGCTCGCCTCAACTCCTTCCTTTCTCCTCCAGATTTCGATGAATTTCTCCTGATCCTTACGTGGAATCCATTTGCCAGCAACTGCTGAATGCTGCTGACATATACCGCAATTAGGGAGAGGGTCCGCGAACACGTCTTTACTCAATGATGGCCATAAACTTTAGGGTTGGGGTTAGGGTAAGGGTTACACCCGCTATCGATAGCTTATCATTTCGGCAGCAGGTGGGTGTGTTGCCGGCTTCTTCTTGGTGACCATCTTGGTGCTATCCTTTTCAGCCATCTTGGTAAACGTTGCGTCGCGAAGTTTTGAATTATCTGCCTCGCGAGAGATGTCATTCATTCTTGTGCTTCTTTCCCCGGTATTCATCATCATGCTCTAGCCTAGGGCCTCCTCGGTATTTATGTAGGGAAGCGCTGTCTTTTCTTCTTCTCGCTCACTGCTCGCCTCAACTCCTTCCTTTCTCCTCCAGATTTCGATGAATTTTTCCTGATCCTTACGTGCAATCCATTTGCCAGCAGCTGCTGAATGCTGCTGACATATACCGCAATTAGGGAGAGGGTCCGCGAACACGTCTTTACTCGATGATGGTCATAAACTTTAGGGTTGGGGTTAGGGTAAGGGTTAAACCCGCTATCGATAGCTTATCATTTCGGCAGCAGGTGGGTGTGTTGCCGGCTTCTTCTTGATGACCATCTTGGTGCTATCCTTTTCAGCCATCTTGGTAAACGTTGCGTCGCGAAGTTTTGAATTATCTGCCTCGCGAGAGATGTCATTCATTCTTGTGCTTCTTTCCCCCGGTATTCATCATCATGCTCTAGCCTAGGGCCTCCTCGGTATTTATGTAGGGAAGCGCTGTCTTTTCTTCTTCTCGCTCACTGCTCGCCTCAACTCCTTCCTTTCTCCTCCAGATTTCGATGAATTTCTCCTGATCCTTACGTGGAATCCATTTGCCAGCAACTAAGAGTTTCGTCGGCGCAGTATTCGAAAAATATGCAAGTTTACCGGCTTCCCTTGCTGTTTTCAATGCGGGAGCCTGGGTTCTCCTCTTCTCCCTTATTCGTCTCGGTAGATCTTGCGCAATGTACATATTTTTTCCCTTAAGCAGCTTGGCATTAGCTTGAATAGTAATTATTGGCAAACCTCAGAAATCTGGCCTTGATAGGGCGTGGTTTCTGCATGGTGGGGACACGATGCACTCGTTGATACTCAAAACCATTTACTTGATCCTCCTTTAGCTTCAGTTTCTCAATGAGAAATCTGTTTAAGATTTCTTTCGTGTTTTCCTCTTTTTGTCCACTTTCTGGTATGCCTAAGAACACCAGGTTTTCTCGCGCTATATATGACGAAAGTCTATCTATTTCAGCTTCCAGTTCTTTATCCTTCGTCTCACTTTCTACCTTTAGAGCTTTCATCTTCGCTTCTAACTCTTCACATTCTTTTCCCTGAAAACATTTTCCCCTGAAACATCACAGTTGAAGTTCATCAATTCTACTTTCGATTCTGGTATTTTGCTGTGTAATTTCGTGTTCTAACGCTGATAACCGTTCATTAATTTTGCTGAGGAAATTGTCCAAATGAGCTTTCAACTCCGACATCATACCGGAATCGGCCTCAGGGCTAGATGGGGTGGCCGACGGCCGAGGCCGCTTAGCTCCCCCAAGTTTTGATGTCTGTTTCCCGCTCGTGTTGAATGCTCATGCTGAATGCTGCTCATGTTGAATGCTGCTGATATATACCGCAATTAGGGAGAGTGTCCGCGAACACGTCTTTACTCGATGATGGTCATACACTTTAGGGTTGGGGTTAGGGTTAGGGTTACACCCGCTATCGATAGCTTATCATTTCGGCAGCAGGTGGGTGTGTTGCCGGCTTCTTCTTGGTGACCATCTTGGTGCTATCCTTTTCAGCCATCTTGGTAAACGTTGCGTCGCGAAGTTTTGAATAATATTTATTTGTCTTCATAAATCAACATAATAACACAATAGCAATTCATTTGTAATATCGATAATACAATCAACTAGCATTATACATGTGCTAAAATATTTAATTCTAAATAAACCTTGTAAATGTCAAAATTGACTGAACTCCAATCTTATACCAAAATAAAACACATGCACACTATTCTCTGGTAAGCACATGTAAATCAATATCTAGAAGACCACATCATAATATATATAAAAAGAAAAAGATAAAAAGGAGAAAAACAAAAACAAAAACAAAAACAAAAACAAAGCAAAAACAAAGCAAAAAAACAAAAAAAACCCTCCCTTACCACACAGTATACATAGCAGCCTACTTACCCCTACATCACATGAATACGTACATTACATTACAGCACCAAATGAAACAGACAGAATGATAATAGAAAAAAAGTAGGGAAGAGGGTACATCACACGAATACATACATTACATTACATTAGAACCGCTATCGATAGCTTGATGCGATCGATATCACATCGAAGACTCATACTAGGAGATTTGAAGATGGGATGGAAACTTTTTTGTAAATGTAAGACGCGTGAGGTGGGTGGTCTACTGATAATTTTCGTATTGTCTCATTGAGAATGAGTAAATTGTCTTTGCCAAGTTTTTTATATGAATATGCTGAAAGTTTAGGTCGCTATGAGAGAAGCTGTGCTTAAAAAGGAAACGTGTAAAAGAACTGAAATTATTTTTAACAATAAGTATATTTGTTTGGACGGAAATGCGTTCTTTGATGAAAGCTTATTCCTTAGAAATGTATATAAAATACATCATATGGTCGATAGTGAAGGTGAAATTAAATCAACTAGTGATTTTCTAAGGATGGGGTTAAATGATGTGGAAATAATTAAACTTCACCAGCTATTTAAAAATATTCCATTGATATGGAAAGATCTTTTAAAGAAAAAATGATTCGTGTAGGGACACTGAGTTAAATTTAGAATTTATATTTAATGGAAGAGTCAATACATTGGTTGATGTTCCATCAAAAAAATATATGCAGGTTTGTTAAATAACATTACTGTGTGACCTTTATTCCATGATTGATTTTCTCACAAACGCAAAGCCTGATTGTAGTGATATTTACAATACTGATAGTTTCAAATGAGTAATTGCAGAATATATCACGTTTGTACACTATAATTTGACTGTGACCTTGAAATGGTGCCCCAAATGGTCCAAAATCATTAAATAATGCTAATTTGCCCGCACATGTCACTTTTATACCATACGCTTAAAAATTATTGTCTCACAAAGCCAAAGCCTGATAATGATAGCTTTTAATGAGTACTTGAAGAATATATCACATTTGTACACTCTAATTTTACTATGACCTTGAAATGGTGCCCCCAAAAGGGGGCCCAAATTGTTAAAATATGCTAATTCACGATCACATGTGACTTTTATAGCATATTTCAAAATTGATTTTCTCACAAACCCAAAGTCTGATCATGGTAATATTTACAATATTGATAGATTTCAAGGAGTAGTTGAAGATTATATCACATTGGTACACTTTAATTTGACTATGACCTTGAAGTGGTTCCTCAAAAATGGGCCCTAATTGTTAAAATACGCTAATTCGCGCTCACATACAGGAAAATTAAAAATAGCTTTTCTCACAAACTCGTAAGTGACTTAGGATCGATCCATGGTATGTCTTGGGAAGGGGCGAAGGCAGTGTCAGCTGACCTGTCATGCCTGTATAAAAAATGATGTATACAAAACAAAAAAGCTTTGGATTATATGCAGGTCACAGTGCCAAAGTTTTTTCGGCAACATGAAAGAAAGGGTCTTAAAGCTATACAAACGTAATAAATGAATGTAAATCTTAATTTCTTTGATGATTGATTACTTATTATGCCTAGTGATATTACAAAAAATAAAGGAAAATTACTCATTGGTACATGGTCAATGTACATGTATAGATGAAAGATAAAATGTTTAGATGATATGCTTAAATATTCAATATGAACTTGGGTAATGGTAGGTGAGCCTAATACTTGGAAGTAGTAACAATTTATTGAAGTATAATTTTTAAAAATAATGAGGGTCATTCTATACGCATCATTTCTTATAACTATGTACCAAATACTCCATTGACGACATACATGTAAATATGGAACTAGACATGTACATCATGCACTGTATTCACCTGCTTTGAGATAATGGACTTCAAAAGTCAGAATGCGCGTTGTATAAATAATGGGGATAACCTCGCTAGTCATAAGGACCGCTAGTCATAAGGACCAGTGGCTCATAAGGACCGCTAATCATAACGTGTAATTTCCTATACCTGTAGGGTCGCTATTCATAAAGCGAAAAGGGGGTCACTATTCATAAACTCATAAGGAGCATTATTCATAAGGATTGCTATTCATAATAGGAGAAGAGGGTTGCTATTCATAATCGAAGAAAAGGGGCATTTTTCTTGAGGTGGGGGATGGCCTGTATTATCACCCCCCCCAAAAAAATAATAAATAAATAAATAAATAAAATAAAAATAATAAATAAATAAATATATAAATAAATGAATAAAAAAAATAAATTGAAAAAATTGAAAAATAAAATAATATTTATATATATATTTTGGGATAAAATTAATAACAATTATGATACATTAACTTAAAACTTATAATTATCCAAACTCATTATGTTTGACCTTGAAATACTATCATATTCTTTAATTATTAGAAATAAGGAAATAAGAAATGCCATAATTTCAATGCAAAAATATGGAAGAAAATTCGTTCGCTCGCACTGTCATTCTCAATTGAGGGGTTCCGTCCATTGGCGTAGATCCGTGCATTCCTTCTATTCATTAAAAAAAAAACATTTTGGGATGCTCTAAAATGGAAGTTTTGTAGACGGATTATCGAAAAAGTCCCTGGTGTGGGGGGGGGGGGGGGGGTATCCCCCTCCCACACCCTCCCCCGCTCGGTTTACGCATCCAAAACTCCACAGGGTTAATGCCCTAGAAATCTAGTTTTTGAAGGTTTGAAATGGGAAAATTTTCGAAAGCTCGGTCGCTTTGCTCCCTCGCATAATTATTATGCTTCAGGATCTCGTAGTATCGCGCCCCAGTAGGCCTATATAGTTCTTAAATAGCTTAAAGGGTTCAAAATTTGAAAAATTAAAGATGTAATTGCTTTGCTCGCTATATCATGTATGTTTCATATGACTCCTGCTAAATATTGCGCACCCGATGTAGGATAAATTGTATAAAACAGCTTAATTGCGGTGGTCAATTGCAAAATTTCCCGGGTAAAATGCACAATTGCGTTTTTTAGGGTTAAAAATTTACCGCTCGGTCGCTTTGCTCCTTCGCTGACGAAGATAAGCTTGGGTACTCTGAGGGGGGAGGGGGGGGGGGACTTTATTTTTTGCCCGGGTGCCATAATCCCTAGTATCATGAACACGGATCGACACCCCTGTGCCCCCCCCCCCCCCCCTACTGAAAAATCCTGGCTACGCCTGTGGTCATTCATCATTCTGCAGTTGTGTATTTCTACCCAGGTGCCAAAGGGCACATGACAAAACTCATTACTACGGGAACGGTTGCCCCTTGTACTAAAAATTTGCGAGTTAGAGAACTCAGTAGTCAATGGGTTAATTGAAACGCACTGCGTGCTAATATCCAAAACGCTTTATAAATGCATAGAGATGTTTTCTACTAATGTGATATGTGCAAATCGGTTCATAATAATAATAATCAATAATTGATATTTTTTCCTGTTATTTAGTTACTTAATGATAAATATAATGACAATAAATATTGGAAATTGTACATTTAAATTAACCCAACGTTCTCGTTTGATAATAGTAATAATGGTAATTATGATGATAAGAATGATAATAGGCCTAATGGTTATAACGATAGTTTTAATAACGTCTGTGGTAAATGCCTTCACAGACTCGATTAGCGCGGGTACTGACGCAATCGAAATGACGTCTCGTGTGAGCCGGGCCTGACACGAAAAGTGTTATTAATGAAATAATCGGCGAATCCTACCTTTGCGATGGCTCTAGCTGTACCAATTCCATTAGCAGATGACAGTTCCACTTCACGGAAATAAGGATTGTTGAAGCCCATTAACTGAACAATAAGAAGTAGGAGGTAGTTTTATTTTTTTAATTACTGTTTTTCTTTTGTCCGACAATGATCCATTCATTTGTTTCCCGATTTCATTTATTTTTCATCCATTAATATCTTATTGCTCTAATCTTCGTCTTTCCTTCCATTACAGTTCGGAATTATCATAATGATCATGATGATTATGCCGATTATCCTCACAAAACCAATCTTTCACCAAACTTGTTAAATACCTGGGCTTTTTTTTTCCTCTTCTTTTTCTAAAAACGAGAGACAAAATGTTTGCTTATTAAAGATGTCATCTGCAGGCTTTATTCCACTAATGTAACAAACCAGCAATGGACTGCCACAGACGACTTTTCATCCATAGCGAATGAAGAGTTAATGCAATAAAAGCGTTCCATTCACAATGCCCCTTCCACCTCCTCTCCCGCCCCGCCCACCTTCCAAGACTGGGATGGTCGATTCAGGGAGGTGGAAGAGACCACCTTCCTGGTCGTTTCTTTTCACCTGTTACCAAGAGGGTATGCCGTATCAAGAAGTACGTACACTTGTAATTAAATCCGCTTGGTTGGTTTGGATGTCTTTGAAATATGGGGTCCGTAAAAAGTGAAGCGTCATTTGTCGGATTTCTGATTGGTCAAGGCCCCAAAGCCTTCCAATCTTCTCGTCGTTCAGTCTAGCCACTCGGTAATTCTGATCAAGTGGTAGTCCAATGTGGAAGTCAACACCTGTCAAATAGAACAACCCGGCTGTAGATGAAGTTCTGGAAATCTAAACGTTGATATCTGGATTCATTTTTTGGCGCCATTTTTGACCATGACCTTGAGGGGTCAAGGTCAAGGTCATCATGGCATTAGATCGGGGACCGTGGGCGCCAGGCAGGGGTCGAAAAACTTTGGATTTTGGGCCACTTTCAGTTCGTCAAAAAGCTAGTATTCATTTTTTACCGTGACCTTGAGGGGTCAAGGTCAAGGTCATCATGGCATTAGATTGGGGACCGTGGGCGCCAGGCAGGGGTCGAAAAATTTTGGATTTTGGGCCACTTTCAGTTCGTCAAAAAGCTAGTATTCATTTTTGACCGTGACCTTGAGGGGTCAAGGTCAAAGTCATCATGGCATTAGATCGGGGACCGTGGGCGCCAGGCAGGGTCGAAAAACTTTGGATTTTGAGCCACTTTCAGTTCGTCAAAAAGCTAGTATTCATTTTTGACCGTGACCTTGAGGGGTCAAGGTCAAGGTCATCATGGCATTAGATTGGGGACCGTGGGCGCCAGGCAGGGGTCGAAAAATTTTGGATTTTGGGCCACTTTCAGTTCGTCAAAAAGCTAGTATTCATTTTGACCGTGACCTTGAGGGGTCAAGGTCAAGGTCATCATGGCATTAGATCGGGGACCGTGGGCGCCAGGCAGGGGTCGAAAAACTTTGGATTTTGGGCCACTTTCAGTTCGTCAAAAAGCTAGTATTCATTTTTGACCGTGACCTTGAGGGGTCAAGGTCAAGGTCATCATGGCATTAGATCGGGGACCGTGGGCGCCAGGCAGGGGTCGAACAATTTTGGATTTTGGGCCACTTTCAGTTCGTCAAAAAGCTAGTATTCATTTTTGGCGCCATTTTTGACCGTGACCTTGAGGGGTCAAGGTCAAGGTCATCATGGCATTAGATCGGGGACCGTGGGCGCCAGGCAGGGGTGGAAAAATTTGGATTTTGGGCCACTTTCAGTTCGTCAAAAAGCTAGTATTCATTTTTGGCGCCATTTTTGACCGTGACCTTGAGGGTCAAGGTCCAGGTCATCATGGCATTAGATCGGGGACCGTGGGCGCCAGGCAGGGGTCGAAAAATTTTGGATTTTGGGCCACTTTCAGTTCGTCAAAAAGCTAGTATTCATTTTTGGCGCCATTTTTGACCGTTACCTTGAGGGTCAAGGTCAGGGTCATCATGGCATTAGATCGGGGACCGTGGGCGCCAGGCAGGGGTCGAAAAATTTGGATTTTGGGCCACTTTCAGTTCGTCAAAAAGCTAGTATTCATTTTTGTCGCCATTTTTGACCGGGACCTTGAGGGGTCAAGGTCAAGGTCATCATGGCATTACATCGGGGACTTTAGGCATTTTTTAATATCAAATGAATATCAAATGAATATCAAATGAATATCAATAACGAATAACGAATATCAAAACAACTTCACAGACCTGCAAAGAAGAGCGAATATAATACCATTATTATTATGGACATGATAGCACTATCTAGGCTCGGTCTACCCCTCTGCGATCCCGATCGAGATGGAACTATGTCAGTTTGCCAAAACTTGGCTCATCGATGTTGTTTGCTTGCTGTTCGTTGTTTGCTTGCCTTTGGCACCGACAGCCCCGAGAGACCGACAATGTAGTGGGGGGGGGGGGGGGGGGACTTCTGTACCCTGTTATGGATATGAGTCTGACACTGACATTCTATGACAAGGGCGTAGTAAACGGGTGGGGCACAAAATTAATGCAGGGCTGTCAACTTTGGGGAACCGCTTGAAGGGAGATTTGTATGTTTTCTTCTCGCCAGCCCTCCGAAAGTCGCTCAGTGGGGGGTGTAGGGTATCAGATTTTATCGGTTTTCCTCCACAATTCTCTGACAAGCAAAAAAAGTTATCAGTTCTAAAAGGGGGAAACAATTTTTTTTTTTAAAGCCCCCTAAATCCGCCACTGATCCATGCCTGGACTATCACGTCGGTCTTGCGGGGTGGGCCTCTTTACAAGTTTTTCTCGGAGGGTTAATAGAACGACATTGTTAGTCTCGTGGGCTCCCAAACTAAATTTGGTGCTCGATCCGGGCTTTTTCACAATTTAGGCAAGAGCCCGTATATGCCAACCTGGGTTTCAAGAAGGGGGCCGCGGCCGATTCGCCCCCTCTTGATCCGCCCCTGCTGTTCTGTCATGGATGTGAAGAATAGGATTGCATAGTGTTGGTGGTCGATCTCATTAAATTGAAAGATTGGGGGGGGGAAGCAAAAAGAGATCTTTTTTTTTTTTTTTTTTTATTTAGTTTTTTTTTTTTTTTTTTTTTGCTCAGTGATTTTGTTTTTAAGATATAGATATAGATATAGATATAGATAATTTATTGTCATGTCATATCAAAATATAACATAAAATTTGTTTTCAGACTTTTCTTTCACATACAAAATATACAAAAGCAAGACATAGAGTATACATATTCATTTGCACAGAAGTAATAAATACATGTAAATACTATACACAAGGTTAATGCCTCCGATATCACAGCCCTAACCCTAACCCTATCGTTCTGGCCTTTTACCCCAAATTAATCATGTTCATAAACTTATATATAGTCCACAAAAAAGTTCAATTTCAGCCTCCTTACTTAACCCTTGACCCCTGACTTTATGAAAATGTTAACATACCTCGGCGTCACTACATGGCGGGGCATAAAAGAAAAAAAAAAAAACATGATATACATGAAATAAATAGTAAATAAATAGTATAGGAACCGGCATTAAATTAAAACTTGAAAACTATTTCTTAACACAACAAATTTAGATCACCTTCTAACCTGCTTATTATATGCCAACGATGCCCATATCAAAAATGACTTCCTGTACCTCTCTGTTCTCAGTTTAGGTAGTATAATTCGTCCAGATCTGGCATTCAGAGCCATTTCTTCATGCAGAGGATGAGAAACATCCTTCAAAATACTATGCAGCTTATCCAACACAGCAGAGTGTACTATATCTTCGAGCTGAGGCAGGGGAGTTCCTATGATTTTGCTTGCTTGTTTCACCACCCTTGTGACTTGGAGTTTACTCCTTTCTGTGAGTCCATTAAACCATACAATTGAACAAAAAGATATCACAGACTGTATGACACTCTGATAAAACAAAACTAGAGTCTGACATTGTACATTAAAACGCTTAAGCTTCCGAAGGAAGAACAGGCGCTGATTTCCTTTAGTCTGAACTTTCCTCGCATTTTTTTCCCATTTCAGCTTATTATCTACAATCACTCCCAAGTACTTATATTCCTCCACTTGAGCAATGGCATCATCCTTGATAACTAGGGGTTGATGATCCACTGTAGAAACCCTACGAAAATCAATAATTAACTCTTGAGTTTTCTTAGTATTTAAAACTAATGAAGTTTTCTCACTCCAAGTCACAAAGTTGTTGACCCAGTCCCTATATTCTCTTTCATCATTGTTTCTAATCAAGCCAATAATACAAGAGTCATCAGCATATTTGATAATATGGCAGGATGAGGCAGATGTAGATCTAAAGTCACTAGTAAGCAATGTAAAAAGCACAGGAGACAACACACATCCCTGTGGTGCTCCTACACTGATGGTCCTAACCTGAGAGAACAGTTCACCAATTCGCACCTGTTGTTTCCTCTCAGTCATGAAGCTGCATACCCAAAGGGACAAATGAGGATTCACTTTCATGACCCTGTGCATCTTTTCAACCAAGTACTGAGGCACAATCGTATTAAAGGCAGATGAAAAATCTACAAAGAGTACTCGGGCATAGGTTTTGGCCTGTTCTATGTGTTTAAAAACAGTATGTGTTAAATATATAATAGCATCCTCAACACTTCTTTTGTTTTTGTAGGCAAACTGAAGTGGGTCCTGAAATTCTTTTGTCTGACTAATCAGCATCTCCTTAACAATTTTCTCAAAACACTTCATGATAATGGGAGTGAGGGAAACAGGTCTAAAATCATTTAAAACAGTTGGTTTTGTTATCTTTGGAATGGGAATAATTGTGGCAGATTTCCAAATGCTAGGAACATAAGATATATCCAACGACCATTGAAAGAGTGTATGATACACTCCAGAAAGCTGTTGGGCACACACCTTCATAAGCTTCCCTGAAACATTATCAGGACCTGTGGATTTATGAACTTTAATCGATTCCAAAATGCTCCCGACTTTCTCTGGTTTTACAAATAACCTACAACTGTCAGAGAGAGCCTTTTGTATGTCACTCCGACATTGGGAAAAGCCCGCTTCATGATCTTGACTGTCAAACCTACTATAAAAGTCATTAATCATGTAAATCACTTGTAATTTTTGTGATTTCTGTTGATTTCCTAATAAAAACACGAATAAAAAAAATAAGAAATCATTATTTTTTCCTCAATTCTATTGGAGTCATACTTTACAGATCGGTTGTAAGAGAGAATAAGAGAGTATGAGAAAAAATGAGAGGGGGAGGCGAGAGAGACAAAGAGAGCTGGAGCAAAAGTAATGGGATATTCCTACAAAGACAGAATAGGACTGGTAATAAATAAATTATATCATCAGCTGCTATTGTTGGTTATTAGAATTACTATTTAATTCAAAACAGGGAGGTCATTCCCCCCCTCCCCCCCCCACAACCCTTTCCGTACAATCGGTAAAGGACCTTGCGTCGGTGATGGCTTTGAGGAAGCCCCTATACTGTTTTCTTCGCCTGTCGTCTCACATTTCTACAGCAGAATATTACAAATAACTTACCGTAAGTTGGTTATATTGGTGGCGTATCCAGGAATTCAGGGGGAGGGGGAGGCTCACGCCTGACGCACAAAAAAATCATCAGATGCATTCTATTTTGAATTTTAGGACAAGTAAAGAAAAAATATTGTCACAGTTTTCAGATTCTTTCTGTGCAGGGGGGGGGGGGGGGGGGGGGGTTCACATTTCCTTTCATTCGATGTGTAACTAAGACATGTCAGATTTGGTTTTGGCTGGCACATAGGGGCACGTATATTCCTGGATATATAATCTTGGATACGCCACTCTTAATTTAATCTCTATATTTATATAAGGAATTGCTCGCACGCAATCTCATTTTATGAAAGCCTTTTCTGTCTTGACTGACAAAGAATAAGGCTAATAAAATTACATTACAGGCCTATAATCCATATAATTTCCATAAATCATATCAAATGAAATATTCTGATTTACTAGAAAAAAAATTATTATTTTTAAAATAACTTTTCTCGACATTCCCGTCAGATATCGCAGTGTTTGCTCATATAGAGCTTAATAAAAGGGAACATGTTTGGACCCCCCCCCCTCATCACATATTAATAGAAATTTCACAGCAAATAACTTTAACAAAAATACAAACATCTAGTCCGAGCCCCTCCCCCCCCCCCCCCCCCTCCCAACTCTCTCCCTCTCCTCCCTGGTGCAGTTAGAGTTGATTCCTATCTGTTTTGGGACATAAGTTTGTATTTGAAGGGACAATATCAAGATAATGCCCTTTAGTTACAGCTTTACCAAAAGGCAATAAAAAACTATATGCAATGAATTCAAACTGAGCGCGCAGGACCAACCTCTCTCTCTCTCTTCTCTGTTTACTCCCTTTTACCCCTTCTTTTCCTGCCTTCTTTCTTTCTTCTTCTCACACACAGACACACTCATTATCTTTCATTTTCCTCCTTCCTCCACCCTCCTTCTCTTCATTCTCTTTTATTTCCACACCGTCTTGTACTTCCACTTTACTTTCACACCTAGTTTTTCTTGTGGGTTGAGGCAATAGCCCTTCTACCTCAATAATTCGCTTCTCCTAATGATGCTTTATGAATTTAATATTATTGAACGACCCAATCGTGATTAGTTGTACATGTATAAGTTTCTGGACATGTAATATACAAACGTTGCTTTTAAACATGTCCAACTGTTTTCAACATCACTTAATAGGTCAATATTTGTGCATATTTTTTACTTAATTGTGTGCCCATATCTATGGAAAAACATCATTGTAATAATTATATTGTTGTTATTGTATTCATTTTATGTTATGCACTACGGTATTATGTTTTAACATAATACTGTATATTAAAATATGTTTGAAAACAGTCATTAAAATCTGAAATCTGAAATCTACAACCCCAAAGTCTGATCTGTTTGCCTACTCAGATCATATTCTACAAAATAGTTGAATAAAGGTGATATTAAAAAAAAAAAAAAAAAAACGTGAATAGATCTTTAATTCCATGCATACTGACCTGTATGTTTGACCTTTGACCTACTACACTCAAAACCTTATCACTTTGTGTGACTACGGTGTGGCATACTATTACCAAGTTTGAAGTTCACGGCTAAAACAGTTATTGAGATAGGGTGATAATACAACTATAAGAAAAACAAAAATGCTATGTATATTGATCTCTATGACCTAGGAATTCAACCTAGTGAGTACGTCTGGCGGTACGGTCGGCTCCGTTTCCTTGCCTACAATTAGACCCAACCTAGTCCGGAATTTTATTCCAAGAGCAATCTCAACTTTATGCGACCCCCCCCCCCCCCCCCCCCCCCCCCCCGCTGGCAGGCGAAGATGACGCGTCCCCGAATTCGCCCCCCCCCCCCAATCTTCGGCCGGTAGCAGGTAATGCATGTAAATTTCAGCAAAGAAGAGCGAATATAATACCATTTTGGTGATTCCGAGACCTCACAATATACACCAAACTGCCAAAGCTTATTTACTACATAAGCAACCTTTCCCAACTGCTTGTAGATATTACAAATAATTATATATATATTTAATTCTTTTAAATTTATTAGTAGTAGTAGTAGTATACATTTATTTATTTATTTATTTTTTATTTTTTTTTGGGGGGGGGGGGGGGGACGGGGCACTATATGATAACATGATCCGGTTCATAACTAGAATTTTACTGGTGATGCAGACATTACATGAGGCGGATCTTATTCAGGGAGCGAAGCGACCGAACGAGGGAGCCCAAACGGGAATAGGTATTTCTTTCTCTCTCTCTCTCATACACCCCCCCCCCCCTCTCTCTCCCTCTCTTACTCTAGCATACAAGAAGGAAGAAGAATAGTAGGCTGATTTGAAGAAAAAGGAGGGATAAAGAAAATATAAGTATAGAGATTAACCCGTTGAAGACGGTAAAGCGCAGTACGATTCCCCCAAGATCAACGAAGTGTGGTTGTCAAGAAGGGGGTGTGGTCTTCATAGCCAATCAGCGCCTTGATCGCTTTTGCCGCTGGCTACTGAATATTCATAGTGTTCGGTGCACGAAACTGAGCGATAAATCATGCATTATTCATTATCTTGTTTCCTTATTAGCTAGTGCCGACGGAACTAATGAATAATTTATGTGGTTCGGGTGTCAACGTTAATGTTTTTGCGCCGGTTGTATTTTGCCTAACCCCCCCCCCTCTCTCTCTCTCTTTAGACAGAGGGACACGGGGTTGGTGAATTTATACGACATATCAATTCCACCCCATTTTTTGTTTCCTCCATCTCTATAAAATTCATCTGTTTCATCCTAATTTTCTGCCTGTATTCTTTTTCCAAGGGTAAATACTTTTACTTCCATTCGTCTTTTCTTTTCTTTATTGATTGTATTTCTTGTCTTCCCCATCCCCCTTCCCTTTCACCCCCTATTTTGTTTTGTTTTTGTTTTTGTTTTGAGTTGTTTTGTTTGTTTTTTTATCAATTCTGAATTCTCGTTGTAGCTTCTATATCTCACTTATTCACATGATTCATGTCTGCTTTTTTTCGTAAATTTTAGTTTTTTTCTTCTTTTTTCGTCGTTTATCCTAGGGACATTCTTTTATTTCCCCCCCCATTTTTCTTCATTTATCATATAGTTATTCCTTTATCTTATCCCTCCGTTTTGTCTCCCTTGATTTGTTTCCTTCTTTCTTCGTCTACCATATCCTCTATCAGGGCCAGCCGAAAGTTTTTGAGATTGGTGGGGCCCAAATATGGGAACCATGCAGGGAATGTTACTATTGTGCTTAAAAAAAGGGGCCCAGTCACCGTCGTCTTCGACATTCCCGACAAAAAAATTTGTTGACAACCCCAAAAAAGTCCAATATCGTCGCCGTTGTCGAAGTTCCCGACAGGCCAACAAAAAAAAAACACGGTTCAAAGGACATCGCCGATAGTCATTGTCGGCATCACACACATGGGGGGGGGGGGGGGGGGGGGGGGGGGGGGGGGGGGGGTCCAATTTTTTTAAAACACATTTTCTATGTCCGAGGTAAAAATATTGGGGGCCCCCGGTTCCGCAGGCATACCTATTATCGTCACAATTCTTTTTTTTTTTTAATGTATTATTCATTTATTTTCCTAAGACATTATTGAGTAACTCATAAACGTATTTTCTATTTATTTCTATATTTATCGCTTTAAAAGGAATTTAAATAATTCGTCTGATGCTGATTCAAGCTGATTTAACAATGAATGAATGAAGTCATTTACTTTCATTCTTATTTTCCAGTATTATCCTTCATATTTTCTTTCAAACAATATTTCATTAGTAGTCATTATTATATCATCATGATGGGCTACTTTTATAGGAATTTATTATTTTAGCGAGACTATACGCTTCTCCGAATCATTCTGTAGTTTCCCATTTTGTCGCCTTTTCAAGTTATTCAATTTTGTTGAAGTATATGTAAAATGATGATTATATTATAACAAATTAATATTGATAACTTTAGCAGCTTCGTAGAAAGAAAAGGACTACCATTTTTCACAGTGCTAATGTGTTGGGTTTTTTTACACCAAAAAATAAAACAAAACGATGTTTCTCTTATTATTTTAATCATCTTTACAGAATCGTTTCCTGTGGATTCCGTGTTATCTATTCTCACGTTGTTGTTTTTTTGCCGCAGATTATAAGCTCTCATGAAGCGGTCGGAAGACTAATGATTTCACAGAGTTTAAACCTTATAAATCGGTTCGACTTTCGCTAACTTCTAAAGTCTAAATAGGGGAAAATGTTCCTCTGTTATAAGTGGTACGCTGGTACAAGTATATATATATATATCTTGAATCTTGAGAGGATGTTGTCAGAGGAAGATCGACACATTATAAAAACATTTTTTTTTTTCATATTCGTACTGCTCAGGAAAATAGATTCTATTCAGAATAATTCAGAGTATTAATAGTGTGTTGGTTGTTGCTATGGTCACAACTGATTTTGCACGTGCGTGTGCACGGCTGCAATCGACTGTGGGCCAACTCCTGCAATTCGTATGTCCTTCCATTGTCATGGTCACAACAAGAGGCCTCATTTCGTTCGGAATAGACAAAGCATTGTTGGGGCAGAGCACTGTTCACAAACAATGCTTGCCCCTCCAATGCTTTATCTATTCCAAACGAAACGACGCCTGCGATCACAAGCGGTCTAATACCTCTCTGCATCTCATCTTGGGCGTCTTACACCCTCTTCATCAACATTATACTCCCTCTTCCCTACAAGAACTCTCCAGGCGAATGTGCACCCACGTACATGCATCGTGCAACCGACCCTTGATATGTCGTGGCTTCGTATAAGCCATTGGCTTCGTGAGACCTCCGTAAGAAGCCCGTGGGATGTTCGCAAGAAGCTCGTGTAGGAAGTACGATGGCTGCGCCATGTCACATGCGTTCCTCAGAACACGTAGCCACACGCATAGATTGTTGGACATGTCCAACAGTCTCCTTACGTGTCCTGTGTGTTGCTATGTGTTTGGACAGAAACAAAGAGCGTCCGACGCACCGGGGTTTTCTGCGAAATCCGAAGTAAACCACAAACAAGGAGGTGCACGACTGGTTGTGGCCAACATTTGTAATAATACAACTATCTTATAGTCAATAGTTTACCCTGGGTTAATATAGGCTACAAATCATTTTGAATGTTATCAAACTAAAGTAATAACAATATATCATTATATCTAGTGATTTAAAAAATCTTTGATAAGAACACATTGTGTATGGAAGCTATTTCGATGTATAATTAAAATGTGAAGACTAATAATATACCGTATATTACCGTACGTAATTAAAACCAAATGATATCAACCAACACCTTACTATACATTATATTACGCAACGTTCCCATACTTTATTATTACATTGCTTGCAACTGAGGAGACATTTGAAACAAATCTAAAAGCCGTTTTCTGTGAATCTCCATGTTGCAGCCTAAAAAAAACACAATGATCAAAAGTTGAAATCGAATTATGAAACACCACAATGTGCTACAATTCCGTACTATATTTCCCTCCTATTTTATCCTACATTAATGCATGAAAGGTAAACACGCTAGGCAAAATCATTCAAACGAACTGATTTAAGTACTTATTAAACATATAAAGCACTTCTGAAAGGATTTGAAAATGTTTTGAAAAGCTATTGAAAATTGAAATTGAAATTCACATTTACAGACTACAATATAAAATAGTATAAAGTATCATAAGTCATCCCACAATGCATAATGCTATTCAATTGTAATTGTGTAATGATATCCATTTCGGAGACTAAAAAAAAAGACCCCAGAGACTCAGAGATCGAAAGTTAAATGCATTATATGATTGTATGTTAAATATTTTCTTTCTCTTCAATAGTTGAACGATAAACATGATCGACAGCTTCATAAAAGAAATGTTACAGTACTGTAAACTTCATTTTAAATCCTTATTGCGCCTTGAAAGCTATTTCAGTGTAAAATTCCATTCTGCACATTATCAAAATCTAAAAGCACATAATAGCATAAAATATCTTACCGTGGTAATATGTAAAACTACTAAATACCTCCTCTTTCTCTATCCTATTAAATTCTTGAATTAACGATTGACACCTCAGGCAAAAATTGTATTTTTAAAAATTCTTATAGTAGGAATATACATCTTGAAACCTTATTTTGTAATAAAGGTTATTTCGATGTGTATGTTTATTTTGCAGAGAAAAGCCACACAGTGACCCAAAGTTATTAGCTAAATCTATCATTAAATACATGCCCATAATACATGGTATGTTACAAAGCCTCCATACTACTTTTCCCTTTTTCCTTTATACATTATATTTGTGAAATTAAATGATGCACATGTTATTAAAGACCTCAGCCTGACCCAAAACAACCATATATTGACGTAAAGCTTAGTAAACAAAGAATATAATTACCCTGGGTATTCATAAATTTTCGTCTCCGTTTATCCATAAAAAATAAAAAAGATATTTTTTTTTTGGTCCGCCCCCTCCCTATTGCGTAACAAGAGAGGAAACTGCAGGGGGTTGCTAGACGTGTGACGACATGTCATGTATACAGCTCCGAGTGCGTCTACACTATATGTCGTCATCAAATTTTCACCCCCCCCCCCGCAAAGTAGCGTTCCTCAGAGACGGGGCCCTCGTCAGAAAAACCACCGGGGCTCAACATTCGGGAAGCTGTTACTCATTCCACAGGAAACGGAATCTCATGAAGTTGGTTTCAATTTGTTCAGAAAATATATAGCTCCCCGTGGATGAATAAAGTGTATATTTCAAAATTCGGTCAGGCTGAGGTCTTTAACAATAATACAAATTCTTAAAGTACGTATAAATGAAATACTGTATGCAACTAAAACCGTCATAAAGGCTATTTCAGTTTGCAGACAAAACCCACTCAATGATTAAAAGTTTAAACCAAATATTACCAAAAAACAACTGACAATACTCGATATGATACAACAACTTACCATTTCTCCTTGCTACATGTATTGTATTTGTGAATTTAAACGATGCACATGTTAATAACAATAATACAAATTCTTACAGTACACATACTTATAAATGAAATACGGTACACCAATAAAACGTCATTTCGTCTTTAAAGCTATTTCAGCCTGTCATTTCATGTTTCAAGACAAAACCCACTTCATGATCAAACGTTTAAACAAAATATTACCATTAAACATCTCACAATACATGGTAATATGATACAAAAGCTTCCATACTACCATTTTTCTCCTTCCTATTATATTTTGGAACTGAAACGATGCACATGTTATTAACGATAATACAAATTCTTAAAGTACGTATAAATGAAATACTGTATACCACTAAAAAACGTGATTTGGTCTTTAAAGCTATTTCAGCATATCATTACATTCTGCAAACAGAACCCACTCAATGATCAAAAGTTTAAACAAATATTACCATAAAACATCTCACAATACATGGTATGATACAAACACTTCCATACGACCATTTCTCCTTCCTATAATATTTCTGAATTTATACTCGCCATCAATGAAAAAAACTACTATATCGATTCATCATCGTATTATATTCGTGCTTTGAATGATACACATTTCGCATTGGAAGCTAATTCAGCGTATAAATCCATCTTGCAGGCAATTTGAAACCAAATAAGATCAAAACAACGTTTCACATACATCCTATATGTTCCTTTTCCTTTACATCTAGAACAATAACACGGGCAGATTCATTAAAAAGAACATTTCTTATGTATTCATATATTCATACGAAATATATAACATATCTTAATAAAACCTATTCGAAAAATGTGTGAATGAATTGTTCTACAAAGTCCTCTTCTTACCTTATCAGAATATATGTGTACATTAAAACAACCAGTAGTTGCCGAAAAAATAAAAGTCAGCTTGTGTATATACCAATGATATTTGTATTAGTCAAATACCGTTATAATCAATCAAAGAGGTTATTTATAGATACTTACTTATCCAACTTGGTAATTATCTCTTTATTCCTAAAGGAAGGTTTCTCAGGTGATAGTCGCTGAAAGAGCTGAACAGTTTGGAGCCAAAAGATCATGTCACATGTCTGTAGTGCCATATTCACATTTCTGTGTGCAGTCCTTTATATAAGACCGTCAGTTTCGAATCATTTTGATAGTTTCAAAACCTCACAGGATACACCAATTATTATTCACTACACATTTGCCCTTCATAATTACTTCCAGACAGTTTCTTTCACAATGTATTTTGCATGACCCAAACTCAACTTTATTCTTAAAGAACTTGGTTACATTACACTATTCAAAATATCGTATAATAACCATGACAATATTAACTCTATATCTCTTTCACGGTTAAGAGTTAGCTTTAATACCAACAACATATTTATGATAGGCCAGATACATAAAACTAGCAAAAGCCTAATAATGTTAAACATAGGCCAAATTTTGACACCACAATGACCACATGCTCGTGTAATTCGATTTACCAAAGATCTGAATTCTGTCACCATTTTGTGATCTCAGCAAGACTCAGTGAATCAAAATATTTTCACAGTTATTCTTGTTGTACCATGCTCAGTGACTTCTATTAAAATAGTTATTGTATGCTATCGCCATTTATTGCCTTTTTAATAAATATCTTTGATTCTGTTTAAACACATTAATTCAAAATCTGATTTTAAGCAGGATTTCTTCCGCGTCCATTGAATCAAGCTATCGTCGGTGTCTTTGCTCGCCTCCCTCTGCTCCTCGTTGCCCCTGGTTGTGGAGATTGCTCCCGTTTACGTTTTCTTGATCCTTTTGTAGTTCAATTGTTATGTGAGTAAAAACGAAAACCCCAAAAGAAGAATGTTATAACATTACACATATGATCTTGAAATAAATTGTGGCGAAATATTTTAGGTTCAACGAGTGACCTTATTTGAAACTTCCCTAGAATCTAACAAATAAAATCAAAGAAATGACACAATGCATTCGGGTCAATTCGTACACCTGGACAGCTGACAATTACGGAGAATAATAAACAAAAAAGACTGAAATAGAAATGACATCATTATTTTTAACAATAATAATCAGATCTCGTATCAGGCCGGGATAGCTAGCAAACTCCTCTTGTCAAACAGGCAAAGCTGATCAGGGGAGCGTTTCATCAAGCGCTTTGTCAGTGATTTTTACCGGCAACTGTTATAAGCTACTGAAATCGCATCTGACTGGCTGACAAACAAAGCGCTTGATGAAACTCTCCCCAGGGGTTCAAACCCTACACCTTGCGACTTTATCAACTAGACTGCAACACCTCTGCCTAGATCGCAACGAGAAAAATAGTGAATAGCTAATTACCTTTTGGAAGCAAACTTTCAATTTCTTTCACTCTTGACTTGGCAACATCCATCTCCTCTAGCTTTGTACGAACATCTTCAGAATTCAACTCAGCTTTCTTGTCATCTAGTTTTGTCTTGAGTTTCCCTAGCTTCAGAAAGACTTCTTCAGCCTTAAGAAGGTTGTCTGCAAAGGATATTATGTTTATACCATAAAGGGAATACGTAAAAAAAAGCCGTCATTTGTTACGCATCGTATTGATTTATTGCACCTATCTAGTATATCAAACGATAAGGTTAAATCTGAAGAAGGACTTTTTTAAAAAATATACATGTATATATACATTTTGATCAAATAAGAAAGAAAATAATACATCTTTAATGTATTTTAGAAGGAAACTAGTCAAAGTTTAATCTGTATTTGAAACAATATTTAAATAGAATTTCATGCTTACCAATTTGTCCTCTCATGCTAAGGAGTTCAAAGCGTTCGGGTTGACTGAAGACTCTGCCATTGAGGTCACCTGGGCACCGATTGAGTGATCCACAAAATGTACCATCTTCGCTTAGCCGATCCCCATCTCTTGTAAAGATAGTTGGACAGTTCATGTTACGCAACACCTTAAAGGAAACAATAAGCATTGCTGATTCATCCGACTTTAAAAGTATGCGAACACGTGGTGTATTAGAAATATAAAAATCCCGTGGACTTATACGTGTTATGCGTTTTATACACATACCCTAAATATTGTCTTGTAATTTTGTACTCGCAATGAAGTATACGTGTACTGTTTGTATGTATGTATATATATATAGATATATATATATATATATATATATATATATATATATAAATATAGTTCTGCTTCGGACTTGCAAAGTTATAGACAAAATAGGAATGAAAAGTCCGTATACGATGAAAAAATTTTCGGCCATAGGCCTTCATCAGGAAATGATGAAAATTTATTAGATAGGTACACAAAAGAGCGTGAAGCGCAAAATAAAACGTCTTTTTTGACGTTTTATTACGCCTATATCTCTATTTCTTTCTCTCTTTCTCTCTCTCTCTCTCTCCTCTTTAACTTCTTTTACCATGGTTGCGCGAGTTTCCATGGAGCTTTCTCCCTTTCTGCGCTTCTGCTCTATTACGCCTCTATATCTTTCTCTTTCTCTCTCTCTCTCTCTCTCTCCTCTCCTTCCTGATCTCTACCATGGTTGCGCTGGTATCCATGGAGCTTTTGCGTTTTTTTTTGTTTGCGCTTCACGCTCTTTTGTGTACCTATCTAATAAATTTTCATCATTTCCTGATGAAGGCCTATGGCCGAAAATTCGAATTTTTTCATCGTATACGGACTTTTTATTCCTATTTTGTCTATATATATATATATATATATATATATATATATATATATATTGGCATTGGCGTTCTAAGCCAACGACCCGGGTTCGATTCCCGGCGGAGACATTTTTTCAGCCTTTGCAAAAATTTCAAAAAGGGAGGACAGCTCTGGGGAACTTTGATTTAAGTTACGCAACTATTATTCTCTCATTTCCTTTCGCATTGTATTTATTTCCACGAGAGTTGCTAAAGCGGTTGTATATGTTATTTTTCTCACAATATTGTTAATAATTATTCTTATGTATACATGTATCTCAAAGCATTCGCTTGGATCCAGCTGAGGCACGCGGCTTGTCTTTGTTCAAACTCACCTGCCCCCGACAACGGAATTAATTAATAAGGTTGACGATTTGTCAATCTGTCCGTCAATTGAATCTGGTGTCGCCGAAACCACTTACCCGTCTCCGTGGTCTAGTGGTTAAGGCATTGGCGTTCTAAGCCAACGACCCGGGATCGATTCCCGGCGGAGACATTTTTTCAGCCTTTGCAAAAATTTCAAAAAGGGAGGACAGCTCTGGGGAACTTTGATTTTTGAGCCGAAAGCTTGATCCAATAAAGTTGAAGTTCAGCTACGTCCTTGTCTCCAATCTCATCAATCCTCTCACACACTATATAGCGTGCGTCCCAGAAAAAAAATAACGAAATCGAGATTTATCGATTTTTAATGTTATCGTAACCCCAATTATGATTAATAAATGACACATATTTGTAAAGCTTGGAACCTCCTCGTTCATTTGATGCCACTCATATGATACATACTTCACGCATGAGTGAATAAAGACAACATGAAGCAGGACTGCCAAAAAGTCGTTTGGCCAACTACACTAAAGGAAAAAAGAAACTTATAAAAGTTCAAGAGATCACCAAATTAAATTCTCTGCATGGAAATGTACCAAATTTGGATATAATGTTGATTCAATGCATGGCTTTAAATGACAGTCAATAACAAAAAGTTTTCTTCAATGCCACAAAAGAAATGTGCACTGAAGCAAATGACTCTCTAATCCCCAAGTCACAAAGACAAACTGCAGCCTTGTACACCATATGCATGTCAATGAATGAAACAAAAGAATTTCAAAAGGGATTTGCAAGTTCATATCCAAACAGATTAATAGCCAGTATGTCCACCTCTAGCTTGCTGGCAAGCTGTACACCGTCTTCGCATGCTTCCGATCAGATTCGCGATGGTAGCCTGGGGAACATTGTTCCATTCCTCTTGCAGTGCTGCAATGAGCGTTGATTGTCACGCCTTGACACACGTCGACCAAGCTCTTCCCAGAGATGTTCAATTGGGGAAAGGTCTGGTGAACGGGCGAACCATGGCAGAACATCAATATCCTCTTGCTCGAGGGGTGCAAATCCCTTTTGAAATTCTTTTGTTTCATTCATTGACATGCATATGGTGTACAAGGCTGCAGTTTGTCTTTGTGACTTGGGGATTAGAGAGTCCTTTGCTTCAGTGCACATTTCTTTTGTGGCATTGAAGAAAACTTTTTGTTATTGACTGTCATTTAAAGCCATGCATTGAATCAACATTATATCCAAATTTGGTACATTTCCATGCAGAGAATTTAATTTGGTGATCTCTTGAACTTTTATAAGTTTCTTTTTTCCTTTAGTGTATATCTGAATTTCAAAGAGAAAATCACATTTTCTGCCCTTTCATATGACCCCTCAATCGGAAAAAAAATGAGCCAGGGACGACAAAGCTCTCGATCTGTGATCTTCATCAGGGCGGTATAAAAAGTCAAAATTATGGCTGATATTTACATCGGAATTTGCATTCGCAATTCATATGATTGTTGATTATTTAATATCATTATCATTAATATTATTATTATTATTAATATTATTATTGTTACATGTATCGTCATTACCATCAACGTGTGCATATCTTTTTAAAAATAAATTAATGTGTGATAATATACTTGCGTCTATATGTATAGATGTATGTTTGAGGATCCTTTCTCTGACTATATATCACGAATGCGGAACAACCAAACGGGCTTTCGCGTTCTACCTTGATCCTATTTAGCACCTTGGTAGAGAGAAGCAATGCAATTAAAATGTCTGAAGCACACAAAACCTTCCCGGGGCTGAAACAAAGGACATCTGTAGCCAAGTCTAGGCCAATATGAAAACCTGTACTTTTGATTTGATTTTCTATTTCTTTACGGTTATAAGGAGATTCAAAGCCGTAGATCATGAAGCTGGCCGATGACTTCTGGGAGTTCGACCGTCATGACCGTCTTGTTAGTTCCTCATCTAATGTGGACACTCTAGTCAACTGATCTTGGGCCTTTTTCGACAGGCATGCTCCTCCGACAATGACAATGATAATGATAACCATATAAGCCCTAGGAATGTCTGAAATCTGAATTCGCAGAAGCAAAACGCTTACGCAAACGTCTAGAGCGTAGATGATGTGCTTATTAAAGAACTGACAGGAGAAAACGTTTCACAGAGCAACGCCTCCTCGTTTGGGAGATTATAAAAAAGCCAAAGCACAATACCTAACGGAGCAACTATCTAATCATGCTAATTGCAATGATACTGGACAGTTTTACAAAGTCATTGTCAGTGCCCTTCATTAAAAAGAGTTAAGCCTAAACTCCATTTGCATTCATCCAAAGAGGACCCTGCAGAAAAGTTTAGTAACTTTTTGTATCCCAAGTATCTGGCATATGGGATGAAGTTGAGCAGCTGCAGACTGCTTCATCCAGCACGTTTGAAAAACACCACTCTTCGCATTTATACACCATCAATGGATACTTTCGAAGTTGCAACTGATAAAGAGATCAAGTAGAGTACAGTCTCCTCCTTACCTAAAAACTAATGCCTTTTAGATCCGATCCCAACTTGCATCATGCTGAAGAAACATTTGAACTTCGTATTACCCGTCATCACAAAAATTGCCAACACTTATCGTGAAACTGGTAAGTTTCCTCGTGATTTTAAACAAGCAAGTTTTACTCCTTTATTTAACAAAAAAAAACACAACACCATTAAATTATGAGGATTTAGAAAACAATACCGACCTGTTTCAAACTTAAAGATGAAATAAAAATATTGGAGAAGTACGTCGTATATAGTAATGTGTCTTACGTATCACTTCAAAAAAATTACCGATTATTGATCCCTTCTAATGTGCATACAGGAAAGGCCACGGGGTTAAAACTGTCCTCGTTCGTGTGTCAAATGAATATTCTTCGCCCAGTTAATATTATTAAAGCAGACTGTCTTTGAAGTATTATTAGATCTTTCATCGGCATTAGATACTGTTGATCATGATTTACTACTGAAGCGCTTTGAGTCTTTGGATTTGGAGGAGTTGTACTCGACTGGATTGCATCTTATTTTCAGGACCTATGAAGATTACAAGTTGTAAAAATGGGTGAATCGTTGTCGTTGTCATCTGCTGTCCAGCTACCCTTCTGAGTACCTCAAGGATCAGTCCACAGGCCGTTTTTTCAGCATTTATTCTGGCCTTTTCGCAAAATTTACTCAGAAACTTCGTCTACAAGCTACTATTCCAGATCTGAAGTCATTAGAAGAGCGTTTTAGATAAGCGTTTCAAAACGCTCATTCTGCCTTTGCAAAAGAATAAACTACCAGAAGGGTTGAGAACTATACCATCTTTAGAGGGTTTCAAATCTAAATTGAAAACGTACCTATTTTAGCAATACTTGACAAAAGGACATGGCACTCATCTGAACTCTCATTTGTCATCTCTAGATAGACATTGCCATAATAATAATATTTATAATTTCTCTGTTGTAACCACTGACGTAAAATATCACTTACCATTTCCCGATAATCTAATGCATCCTGTAAACTATCCACGATGATGCTATCACCGAGCAGTTGATGAAAAACTGAGAAATATATTAAAACGAATTGTAAAGAAATGACCAGATGATGATTTGCTGAAGCTGGTATAAAAAATATAGGTTTATCATGATTGATCCTCACCGGAGAAACAACCCTGCAATAGAAACTAGCAAACCTGGTAGATTAGTGGATGCTCCACGAGACTCAACATGTTTACATTAAAAAGTAAAAATAATATTGGGGCCGCAAAATAATGATGTAGATTTTAGACGACGCCCATTGCAGCCAATAGCCCAGATTTAAGATTTTAAGGGGATCTTTAAAACAAAAAACGAACAGGTTTATATATTTCGAATCTTTGTTTGCGCAACTAAATTTAACATTCCAATCATATCAAATGTCACAAGAAAGTTTATATTTTGAACTCTCTAAAAGCTAACTTTTAAGAAAACAACTCCTAAGATATACATATCGGTGGAAGATTATGTCCTGATTATATTTAGCAATTTGATAGTTGTTAATTGTTTTCCTTCGTGAATGAACATGGACTAATTTTCATCAACAGCCTTATTAAATCAATGAAAAGCTAGAGTTCTGGTAAAGGTGAAAAATGACTTCTGAGCATTTTCACTCTTTAGAAGAAATGTACCCTGAATTTCTCTTCAAATGCCCTCATACTAAATAAAATATGACGAATAATAGGTGAAAAGTTAGACCCAAACATTCATGCCACATTTGTGTGTAGTCCCATATTACAATTTATGTATTTAAAGTTCAGTAACATTGAGCCATTCTTTGTCATCTTGATGACCCTACACCCTCACAGTATATCTCAATTATTGTTAGCAATGATCACGTACGTATAGTGTTTTAGACAATACAATCGATAGATTAGATATTTTCTATGAGGGATATGTTGACAATAAAGTAATTCGACAACAATAATAAAAATACCTTGTTTGCATTTGTGCACGTGCACATTAAACTTGAGTTGGTGCTTGGCGTACACTACATTCGAAGGTACGTTGTTTCGACTGCCCAAGAAATGTCTGTGTTCATGTGGAAGCGGTCTGAAAGTCAAAATAGCAAGTAGATCATATGATTTGGGGGGATTTTTTTTTTAAAGAAAAGTAGTCCAAAATAGATAATGGAAAATAAAGACCCCCCCCCCCCCCCCCCCTCCGCTTGGGATTATATTCACGTTTTGGAAATAACTCAATTGGGTGTACTTTCATCAAGGAGGTAGTTGTTCAGAGGTATATTATTCTGGGCCTGTTACCCTGGTAGGGGAGGCGTATTTGTCCGGGGGAGAAATTGGAATAAACAAATAATGCCTACTATTGAGTTGTTTCAGTCTCGCACGCTAACACTCTAGAATGGTGAGTATTTCAGCAGATTGCTTTCACGTACTTGTTCCTTTCACATAAGAAGTGCCATATGATTTTTAGTTGGTCAATTATTAGGTTGCCTGTCTTTGCACTACACGTACTTGTCCCAATCTGTTGACGTGAAGGATTTATCAAGAGCTAGGAGCCCTTGTTCTCCATTTGTTTCATCGTGTATTTCTTCAGCTTTCTGCATCGTTGCAGTTACTACGCAGTCCATAGAGGATGACAGGTGCCAGGACAGCACCTTTGCCTCATTTTCATCTTCAACTTTGGCAAGATGTGCGACCTATAACAAAGTAAATGCGTTAACGCCAAATAAAATTAATTTCTAGAATCTCGTCCCCTCCTCCATCTTTTCTTTGGCCGGCCTCCTTTTATAAAAATGTTATTTGATATTTTTGTTTTGAAACTAAAACAAGTAAGAATCTGAAGACATAATTATGGGCATTGATGTAACAAACATCATGTATATTATGCATTTCCACCAAGTTGTGAGCTACTGCACTGCAAAAATTAAATGAAATGAAGAAAGTTCTTGTTACATTACCCAATACCATTTGTATGTACTGAAATAATATGAAAATTAATATCAAAATGATAACACAGAACCCCCACCTCCTAGCTCACTTTCGAAAAATCGGGGTGAGAAACTAGGAATCAATTTATTTGGCCTACCACGGTAGGAGATGTAATCATGGATATGCTGATCTAGAAATGAAAAAATAAATAAATTGATGAATATCAAACTCGATGGCAATATCACAAATACATCTTTTTAGAGGAGGGGCGACGGCTTAGTAGTAGAGCAGCGGTATCGTAAATGGACGACCCAAGTTCAAATCCAAGTAGATGCGCCAGTGCCTTTTGGTAAAGCATTAATCCTTATTACCAAGCTTACTTACTTATAAGCATACGCATGCTTTCTTTATAACAGTCAGGTAAAATAACGAACCAATCAACTAACCAATCAACGATGCTGAACAGACATTTAATCACACGCGTAGCCAGGATTTCATTTTAGGGGGAGGGGCGGTTGTGAGCACGCTATTAAAGAGTGTGAAATTGGTGATGACCACGCAAAGCGTGCTCCCCAGGGGGTGGGGGCAGGGAGGGGGAAGTTTTCACGAAATCTCTTACTTTTTACAGCAAATCTGAGAGAAAGATAACAGGCTGGTTCGTAACACTTCTTTTTAGGCGGAAAGTTAGTTCGACACCCAGGCTGCTTTTCACTAATTTGGACGCAATACTGAACTGTATGTAACAGGGGTGGGTGCAGGGATGGGGAGTTTCACCCTTCCCGCGCGAAGCGCGATCAAGCTTTGACGGAGCACTTTTTTTTTAGGCAGAATGTTAGTTCGACGCCCTGACTGCTTTTTCAGTTATTTGGACGCAATACTGCACTGTATGTGACAGGGTTTGGTGCAAGGAGGTTGGGGGGGGGGGGGGAGTTTCCCCCTTCCTGCGCATAGCGCGAAAGCTCTGACGTTTTAGCAAATTCGAAAGATATAGGCTGGTAGCAACTTATTTTAGGTGGAAAATTATTTCGACGTCCGGAATGCTTTTTCTGTTATTTGGTCGTAATACTGCACTGTAACAGTGATGGGTGCAGGGAGGGAGGGGGTGGGGGGGGGGGGGGGAGGGGCTCCCTTCCCGCGCGAAGCGCGATAGCTCACGCAATTTTAAGAGAAAGTAGCAAAAGAAAATTTAGGCGGAAAGTTGTAGTTCGACGCCCCGACTGCTTTTCAGTTACTACGACGCAACAGGGGTGGGTGCACGGAGAGGAAAGTTATTTCTCCCTTCCCGCGAAGAAGAAAATACAAAGATGATCAAACATATACGTAAAGAGGTGTAAATTGTAGAAATGTCCTACTATATAAGTAACACACGGCTTGCAACGATCACTCACGTAATCACGTCACGGCGCAATATCACGTTTTGAGTACATTCGAAGAAACACTTCCTTTAATCTACGAAGTGTTGGGTGACGTGACCTAACATTTTGTTAAAATACAATAAACAAACCACGAATGGTCACGTTACTTGAAACACACGTTATTTTTAATTTTTTGGTAAATGGTCATTGAGGAGAGACTGACGTAAAAACAACTGCACGCTGCCGACTCGAAGCTAGCACGGAGTAGCGGGATAGCTGTCACGAGCCGCAGCGTTTGTGGACACTGTGTCAGATTACCTCTCAACGGTGAATGTGTAACTTGAATTTCGAGCATAGATTGTTTCAACATTGTCCAACATGACTCTTCTAACGGCTTTAAAATGTAGATAAATTATGATAGATCACCTTGAAGTGTGCAATTTGCATTTCCAAATTAACTAAATGTAGGGAATTTAACCGTTTTCCAGCTCTACTCACCCTGCCCTTTTGAAATGCTCTCGTTTTGTTCGGGTGACGTCATTGTATAATCTTCAGCAGTCATGACTAGTCTCAATAAAAGCATTTGCAATTTTTACAATCGTGAAAATTTTTTGGGTAAAGTTAATAAAACCTCACGTCACGTAGTGACTATTCGTGATTTACTGGCAGGTAAAATGCTAAGTGTAGACCCAACACTTCGTAGATTAGAGGACGTGTTTCTTCGAAAGTATTCAAAACGTGATGATTGCGCCGTGACGTGATTACGTGAGTGAATGTTGCAAGCCGTTACACACCTTTCCAAGTATTTCCGGATCTTGCTTGGAGAAGACTGGTATTCTACAAATTCGACGTGGTAGTTGGCTAATCTCCTTGACAGCTTCCTGTACATCTCGCCTCTTCTGGATGATTTCAGCACTCTTCAAATATTGATGGCCAAACCAATTGGTTTTTAAATATTTTAAATATTGGCTTAATACTTATTATTGCATAGATGGCATAAATTAAACAAGGTTATCCAAATTCAACGCTTGGAAACATTTGAAGTAATGATTATTATCAATTATAAAACGGTAAAATACAGCCCCCGATATAGCAGCTGAAGAGCTCCTCGGACGCTGCTGAGATATGTGACGACACACCATGGACCAGTCCTGTCTAAGCAGACGATGTCCCATAACATCTTACACATTTTTCAGAGCCTATTTTGTCATCTCCTCTTCACTTATTTCTCTTCCTTCACTAGCGTCAGTCTTAATGTTGCCTCACTCTTAACTTCGTGTATGGTATTATTTTGATGAAAAATGCAGCGTTAAAAAAATAAAGGAATCAGTCACTTGTACCATCCTGCTATTATTCGGAGGGCTTTTCAATTTGAAAGTGGGGTTTATTTCATTGATCATTGACCCTTCTCCTGTGTATTTACAATCAAACGGTTTTAGCTATCAGAATCAGTTTCACTTTCCCTTTATAATGGTGTGAAATAAGGTCATGTTTAAATACACCAAACTCTTTATAATTTGATAAATAATTGCATTGCAATTACGTTCATTCATTATAGGACGTCATTATAGGACGAAATCAAAACATCGCTATATTTCTGGCGAATCCTCGGATATTCCAGATGCTGAGAAGAGCTTTTATTTGTGTTGTTTTTATAATCATCAGATACGCAGTTGACATAAAACTTATACGATTGCCATCGGTAAGCTTCCCAGTTTCTAGTGATACATTAATTGCCATATTTGTGATTTTCTTTGAATACCTACTTTAAATGATTGTAGAGGAGTAAAACAAAGTTTAGGTGTTATAAATGTTATTCGTATCAAACAACTAAACAAATGTACATAATGAAAAAGCAATCGTAATTTTGGATCAACTGAAATGGTTAAATCATGGAAATGCAAACATTATCTCTCTACAATTAAATTATCTTACCGTTTGTAGGTCATTGAATTCTTGGCCTGCCGATTGAAGGAGTTGCCTTCCTTCCACAAATGTTATCTTCATCAAGTCTGATGAGATAATAATGATATAACTATTGTGAGGAAAAATTATCACTTAAAATAATGACGTTGTCGACAAAAACACTTTTTTAAAACGTTAACTTCACAATTATTGAAATGTATATCGCTACAAACTAAGCGCACATTGCAATCTAAAAGCAGTCTCATTGTATGACTTTAACAAAAACAGCCCCTTATTATAAACATGTCACTATCGCCATGGTTAAGTACTAATAAAAATATGATGAGACATAGCCCATATCATACCTTCAGTTTCCTTCTCGTCTGCCAAAAGATCGTTGTGTTCTTCTTCAAACACCTTGATTCTCTCCTGAAGTTCACTTTTCTCATGAGACAACCTAATGTTCCTCTCTTGCTCTTCGACACCTATGGAAATAACTTTCTCTTGTAATCATTCATTAAAAAGAAATGAGTATTTGATTTCAAAGGGGAAATCTCCTTAGCCCGACAGCCCACGATACCGCCAATGTGGGTCTAGTGAACCCTAAGAAATATGGACAGAAAGCCTAAGAGACCTACAAGTCCGTCTCTTGGGTCGTGGGTCTCGTTTACTAGACCGATCTCGTGGGCTCTAGCCGATTTCACATCCCTAGACAAGTGAAGAAGCAGTGAAATATTTTAAATTTCGAAATGTGTTGACAAAAGGAATTACATGTATTAATTTTTTTTTTGCTAGTGTTGGAACCAATACCAAAGTTACTAAATCCTCATAACGGAACGGAAATATTGTTGTAGACATAATTTGGCTACAATGTCTTCGTCTAAGAACATGGAAATATAGGATATTCATGTTCATAATTTATTGTATTAATTTGATCCATCGAAATATGTTTAACACAACGGTGTCATGTATGATGGCGATACAAAATTAAGGGTTTAGATTTCACTTTAGCTAGAGAGTAAACAATGTGGTCACTACTGGTTATGCATGAGGATATATTGACTATATATCTTACCATTGTAAAACAAAAATGAGCATTCATATGGCTTAACACCTTGGACGGGAACTATGGGTGTAAATGACAATGTGTAACTGGTAGCATTTACTCCAGGGCACCCCATCTTGATGTAAAGTTCCTGTTGCACAATAAACAAGAAAAAGCCACATGTCTGTCATGTAATTGCATGTTTGTTCAACGAATAACCCAAACAGCAATACCTCGATTAAATAACAAAAATAATAATAATATTAATAACAATAGTAATAATAATAATAACAATAATAATAATAGTAAACCCAACTTCCTTCTTTACCTTGTAAATGGATTGTTTATTGACCGGCAATAAAATAAATATAATTTAAAAAAGATACATCATTTATGCTTTCCAATGACAGTTTGGTTAGGTTTCCGTTTTCATTCCCAATGGAACATTATTGATCTGATTTTTCTTTCTCTCTTTGCTAATTCCAGTTGATTCACTTTGTTGTAAATTACAACAGGTGCGGCATCACAGGAATGGCTTTGTCAACAGACTGCCCACTATTCAACCACGTTCTAACTATCCACTGATGGCTATATATTTAATATACTCCTCACAATGCATACTAATTATAATGTATAATTCCTACCGGGATGTCGGCGCGATTATTAAAAAGCTGATGCTCTGTCTCCCCTTCCAGTATTGGAACTTCGTCCTGGCTGCCTTTAGCAATTTCCAGTTGCACCTTTCCACAAATATCGTCGTCCACAAAGTTGTTGTGCTTATCCTTCAATTAATATAAAATAATA
Source organism: Heliocidaris erythrogramma (assembly GCA_025617745.1). NCBI lineage: Eukaryota > Metazoa > Echinodermata > Echinoidea > Camarodonta > Echinometridae > Heliocidaris > Heliocidaris erythrogramma. The sequence goes on along the minus strand of CM046865.1, from coordinate 29,672,643 downwards.
TAAATACATAAAACATGTATAAAATCGGTTTAGTTCAGTATTTCAAACCTAAAGTACATTTTTACCATGTAAAAGATCAAGATTTGTATTTAGTAATGTCAAAGCTACTAATCACAATTCTAACAAGACAGAGTAGAGAGCGAGCCGACAAGAGAAATTTTGAAAATTGTAATAAATTATGTTTCACCAGAATTACAATTTGTAAAATATCACGAAAATTTGACTATCGTTCATTAAATTGTAACTTTAGTTGTATAGTTATTAGTTTAACACACCAATGAAAATCATGTAAAAGATCAAGATTTGTATTTAGTAATGTCAAAGCTACTAATCACAATTCTAACAAGACAGAGTAGAGAGCGAGCCGACAAGAGAAATTTTGAAAATTGTAATAAATTATGTTTCACCAGAATTACAATTTGTAAAATATCACGAAAATTTGACTATCGTTCATTAAATTGTAACTTTAGTTGTATAGTTATTAGTTTAACACACCAATGAAAATCATTTTGATTGAACGTTTATTTTTTATTTTTTTTTAAACTGGTAATAGATTAATGCACTATAGTATAATCAGATTTTTATTTGGTTTGTTGAATTCGGGGGGATGCTATATGCAACATTTACGCTTCATTTGCGTGTAGGACGTATTTCTTACATTGGTTATATTTGTGGTTTTATTAACGTTAATATAGTTATGAAGGGCGTCGAAATGTAGGGCGTTATACAGAAGAACACAGAAGAATGCACAATGGTTACTATCACCTCCGAAAATTCATGCTCAATTGCATAACACAACAACCATCAGATTAAGCAACGTTTAGATTGTGGAAGTATAAGCAAACTTTAAAATATTGCACAATGAAAATACCAAGAGGGTAAAAAAAATGTATGTACCACCAAGCCGAATGTATTGGCCAACATGATTCTCCGCTTCGTGGAATCGTTGGTGTTGGACACCTGAGGCTCGGCTGGTAATTCTTCCAAAGGCATAAGTTCCACTGGTGGTCCAGGTACCACGTCAATCGCTACCTATTGTTTTTTACAGGAGAATATCAAGTTGAAATTTGCATCACAGTAAATATGATTTTTTTTTTACGCATGAAGGTATACTGATTTGCAATGTTATAAGATGAATGATCAATAATAAAATTAATGCTGTACGAGAAATTTATCATGTGAAAGGATGTGAGCGAAAAACCGATAATGGTAGCATAGCTTACATCAAGTTCCCAGAGCTGTCTTCCCTTCTTAAAATTGTTTTCAATATGTATTATAATGTTTCGAGCAAATTGTCTATACCAACTTATGACTGTCATTACGATTTGCTTATTGTGGAAAAGGAACTATTGGAAGTCATCAAATCAGACTTTTTAAAAGTTGGATATTTGTATTTATTACCTTTTCCGAGGATAGCATTTCATCTCTTCCTAGTTCAACATAGAACGACAGAATGCAGGTTCCCACGGTGGTAGGTACAGTCATGGAACTAGAAATATAAATATAAGAAAAAGATAGGCGGAGTTTGAAAATATGTTTTAACGCGGTTGGCAGAGGTTCCTTGATAAACAATTCGTTTCCTTTTGTGACCCGCCGCCTCAAAACCTACAATAAGTCGCGCGGACCACAACGTAGCAAACAGCCCAAAATAATAAATTTGCTTGGATCAGTCGATTTTCTGTTGTTTGATATAAATGGGTAGTTTCATTATCATTCTATCATGTCTCAAGCTTGTGAGTCGTAATTCGACTTGGAAATATGTTTTGGGGGCATTTTAAAATGACTCGTTTTTTTCACCTGTCGAGCTAAAAATTCGAAATCGCCGAAATTTATAATACTTTCCTTCAATACCAAATTACTACTTTACCTCTAAAGATATTAAATTGATTTTTGGAGTGAGTAATGAATAGGTCCTCCTGAAGCAGCGTGCCAAAATTCAGCCTAATCTGATAATCCCTTCATACCGGTTGCTATGGTCAATTGAATACCCAGTTTTACTTGGGCGCACACAGAGAGCGAAGGTTTAGCACTCTTTTGTTCCGAACTTGAATGGCCATTTTCTCTGAATAGGAGTTATTGATTGCTGGTTACATACTGATCCTAAATGTGATATTTAAAGGCGTTATCATTGAGTTAATTAGGCAAGTGATACACCATTGGAAAGCTGAGAATATATACTTTCAGAAAATGTATAAAACAAAAAAAATAATTTTGGCGACTTATTGTAGGTTTTGAGGCGTCGGGTCACTTTTAATACATAAAGCGGTAGCACATTAAGGGCACTTATTACGGTCACACCTATGTGTTTTGTGTTGCTCTAGGATCTACTTGAAAGAGAAGAGCAAGATTAATCTCATTGCCTAACGTAAAACGGCGACAGTGACTGACTGACTGGTGCATAATTTGGCTCGCAGTGTGAAAGCTACATATTCCAAAAAGGTAAAAACGAAATGAAAAAGGCATAACGTACACAGCGTTAAATTACTGGCGTATGGGCTGATTGCGTTCACACTCTCAAATAACGCATGTTTTAACGTAGTAATGCCTCGTTTTCAATGGCCATTATATGACGCGATTTTTTATTTCTTGTCTCAACTGGTCTTTGAGAAGCGATATAATTATTATTGTGTAAGTGGTTCAAACATATTGAGCAATGTAGGCACGCCTTGTAACTGCAGGGAAAAGGCGATCTTTTAGATTAGATGTATTGGATACCTGAATATGTATTTGCCTTCTCTAGCTTCGTCAGCCTGTGTCTTGAGGACGTTCCCATTGGGTGTTATTATTTCAGCCAAGACGTCATTACGTTTAAGTGTTGTCATGACCGTGCCGTCCTCGGCAAGAACAGTGCATTCGATACCTTAAATAAGCGATGAGACATGATTTTCTAATAAGTACTATTATATTCGTTAGTGGGATTGTCAGCATGAACACAACACTGCAGCTTTAATCAAATAGATGTAAAACTACATGCACATTTCCAATAAAATGTTTTTGTTAGTAATGTAAGTGCAGGGTAAAAGAGCTGCATCTTTATGGGGTTTTCCATTAAAATCAACAGAATTATATTTATTGGTTTTATTATTTAAATCAAAAGAAAAAAATCTGGGCATTTGGTTGGTCAAATATCTATACCATAAACAGTGCTTTTTCTCATACTGTTGAGTTTCTAAATATTGCTACTAGACCGTATTATTTTTGATGAAACCATGAAATTTGTCTCCTAAATTTATCTTGAAAATCACATCCTATCCATGATAACAGGGATTACTGGTATGAAATCAACAATATAATATATATATATATATATATATTTTTTTGTTATAATTCGCATGTTTTTTTATTCGACTCAACTACCGTGTCATTGAATAGAATAGAAAGAGAGTGATCAAAAGAAAAAAATCTGGGCATTTGGTGGTCAAATATCTATACCACCAACAGTGCTTTTTCTCATACTGTTAAGTTTCTAAATATTGCTACTAGGCCCTATTATTATTTATGAAACCATGAAATTTGTCTCCTAAATTTATCTTGAAAATCACATCCTATCCATGATAACAGGGATTACTGGTATGAAATCAACAATATAATATATATATATACATATATATATGTGAAAGAAATTGCGAGAATAACGTTGCGTAGCTCAATCAAAGTTCCCCAGAGCTGTCCTCCCTTTTTGAAATTTTTGCAAAGGCTGAAAAAATGTCTCCGCCGGGAATCGAACCCGGGTCGTTGGCTTAGAACGCCAATGCCTTAACCACTAGACCACGGAGACGGGTTAGTGGTTTCGGCGACACCAGATTCAATTGACCGACAGATTGACAAATCCTCAACCTTATTAATTAATTCCTTTGTCGGGGGCAGGTGAGTTTTGAACAAAGACAAGCCGCGTGCCTCAGCTGGATCCAAGCGAATGCTTTGAATACATGTATACATTAGAATAATTATTAACAAGTGTAAGGAAATAACATATACAACAGCTTTGGCAAATCTCGTGGAAATAAATACAAATGTGAAAGAAATTGCGAGAATAACGTTGCGTAGCTCAATCAAAGTTCCCCAGAGCTGTCCTCCCTTTTTGAAATTTTTGCAAAGGCTGAAAAAATGTCTCCGCCGGGAATCGAACCCGGGTCGTTGACTTAGAACGCCAATGCCTTAACCACTAGACCACGGAGACGGGTTAGTGGTTTCGGCGACACCAGATTCAATTGACCGACAGATTGACAAATCCTCAACCTTATTAATTAATTCCTCTGTCCCCGTGGTCTAGTGGTTAAGGCATTGGCGTTCTAAGCCAACGACCCGGGTTCGATTCCCGGCGGAGACATTTTTTCAGCCTTTGCAAAAATTTCAAAAAGGGAGGACAGCTCTGGGGAACTTTGATTGAGCTACGCAACGTTATTCTCGCAATTTCTTTCACATTTGTATTTATTTCCACGAGATTTGCCAAAGCTGTTGTATATGTTATTTCCTTACACTTGTTAATAATTATTCTAATGTATACATGTATTCAAAGCATTCGCTTGGATCCAGCTGAGGCACGCGGCTTGTCTTTGTTCAAAACTCACCTGCCCCCGACAAAGGAATTAATTAATAAGGTTGAGGATTTGTCAATCTGTCGGTCAATTGAATCTGGTGTCGCCGAAACCACTAACCCGTCTCCGTGGTCTAGTGGTTAAGGCATTGGCGTTCTAAGCCAACGACCCGGGTTCGATTCCCGGCGGAGACATTTTTTCAGCCTTTGCAAAAATTTCAAAAAGGGAGGACAGCTCTGGGAACTTTGATTGAGCTACGCAACGTTATTCTCGCAATTTCTTTCACATTTGTATTTATTTCCACGAGATTTGCCAAAGCTGTTGTATATGTTATTTCCTTACACTTATATACACATATATATATATATATATATATGTTATAATTCGCATGATGTTCAACTCAACTACCGCGTCATTGAATAGAAAGAGAGAGATAAAAATATTATTCAACGTAAAGAATTTCCTGTACAAGTATATGGAAGGTAATTGGGATGCATTATCTTCTTTCTCTATCCTTCTAAACTGTAAAGAAATGATTCATACATTTTAATATTATAAGATACACATACATCACATTTTTATGAAACATATATTTTGAGTTTAACGTGGTAATTATATACTCGAGGCAAGTCATCTTTTTTTATTGGCAAAATATATGATCCTTTTTACTTGGTAGATTGTCTCCGGCCTCGTACTTCTCCTTCTTTATGAAATTCATGTCCATTTGATATGGTCTGTGGGGATTCGGTAGTATGTCAACCTCAATGGACTTCGACAGAATGTCAAGCTCATTGGCATGCAGCTCTGCAAAGATGTGATGTACACCCCTGAATTAGAAATGAAATGATAAAGCTCATACAACATTATTTATAATTTTATGATAGAATTTTATGCGTATTTAAAAACTGAAGAAAAACTTGGAAAAGGCGGTGAGAAGAAATGCAGAAATATATTACATTTTACGGTAGTTGACGACAAATGGGAAAACACGTCAAAATCGACTGACCACAATTATGGATAATTTAAGATTCTCATATATTCAGTGATCTCATTTTCTAACTTTCATAACTTTCTTGTTATTTGCCCGATTTATTTCAAGCTTTCCCCATCATGTTTCTCTTATTTGTGTGCATCCATACGGATCGGCTTATTACAAAGATTGGATTACCTTAGCGGTTTTGAAATGGGCGCTAGAAATCTAGGTTTGTTTGAATTCAATTAAAAAAAAGGAAAACAGACGATAGTAAGATTCATGTTGATTTCCTGTTAAAAAGAAAACATACTGAGAAGCACATATTTCTATGCAGTATTTGATATAAAATATAAAATGAAAATCTGCGTTTTGCATTGTGCACTGTGTAGAAAAGAACGAGAGTGTCGATTGTGGGGTTTGGCTCCTTGTTTTTAGCTGATTGTAAAAAGACCGCCCCCCCCCAAAAAAAAGGGGGGATATTTGTCTGTATGTCCATATAATGATGTTTTTCAATCCTTTAATCAATAACAATTACATGATACAAATCAATATAATGCGTTTTTCTTCCATTATTGTAGATGTCAATGTAAATGATATTATAATTTACATTGATCCATCTACGTGAATTTAAACAAATAATAGGCTCGATTATGACCTACCAAGAACCATCAAATCCCAGACCAATGAAAAGGTAATCCCCAGTCATGCTGTCATGCTTCGCATAAACTGGTGCTTCAGAAAGAATCTAGAAATAACAAAAACAGCTTTGTTGACGAAAAATCGAAATAATGATAATTGAATTAATGATAATAATAATAAGAATAATAATAATGATAATGATAATAAGGGAAAATTGAAAGCGACAAATGAACGGTTAGATTTAGTCAGAAGTTACCTGGTGCATAACAAATTTGTTAATCGGTTCTATTCCTCCTTAAGCTAAACATGTTACAAGAAAATGTACTTCTCCTTTCAAATTTTCAAAACGAAAGATAAGAATATTTTCATATTTTATAGGTCAAAGACACTCGGACATGACAAGTGTATTACAATTGGAAGGCAAATTTAACTCAGTCTCATACAATACATCGATGTAGAAGTAGAATCTATCAATTCTATGCTAGGACAGCTGCAAATCCAAACGGTGCTACATAGGTCCAATGTATACATAGGCATGATGGGCATAAGTTCCAACGTAAATCATTACGAATCATATACCCCTTGATTCTTCTAGGGCATGTAGGGAGTGGCGTCAGCGTTTAGAAAAGTGGACTTAACACCCTTTTAATCAGCACGCTCTATTCTTATTCGTGTGTGTGATCTTCAGAGGACTAAATATGACACACTGTTGTGATTGTGTTATACTGCCCTGGAGGAACGAAAGTTGGTACAAGAGTTTTATTTTTCAATGTTACCTTCATCTCTCGTGTCGTGGACTTGAGCTCAACCTTGTATTGGGGGTCACAAATTACATTCCCGTACTGATCCAGTAGCCGAAATGTAAGGGATTTATCGAGAGCCAAACCACGGTAAGTAGGTATTTTCTGTTTCAATGAGAGAGAGAGAGTGATTTGATTACATCAAGTACAAAAAAAGGGGAAACCCCCTATTTTTAACATGAACTGCACTACATTTTAAAATCCTTGAAGTATACATGTAACCCGAGTGTAATTTGCTAAAATCATCAACACTATGATTTTAGTATCGCTTGTCAATTCATAAACATTCTCAATTATTACATTCTATAACCAGGGCAATAATAATGTCTAAGCACCATGAGCGTCACTGCGTGACGGATATGAGCGCTATATAAGTGGCCACTATTATTATTATTATTAACTATTCAATTAGCGAAAGTGCGAATGTCATTATCTAGTTATTCCATCTTCTTCACGAACCATGTTGTTCTGCAATCAAGGAATATGAAATATAGGCACAGGCGTAGCCAGGATTTCATTTTTGGGGAGAGGGTTGTGAGCACGCAAAGCGTGCTCCCCATGGGGTGGGTGCAGGGACGGGGAGTTTTCCCAATCCGACTGCTTGTCAGTCATTTGGACGTAATACTGGACTGTAACAGGGATGGGTGCAAGGGGAGGGGTGGGGGGGGGGGGTGGGCTGGGGACGGAGGAAGCTCTGACGTTTTAGCAAATTTGAGAGAAAGATAACGGCTTGTAGCAAATAATTTTTTAGTTGGAAAGTTATAGTTCGACGCCCCGACTGCTTTTCAATTACTTGGACGCAATTGTAACAGGGGTGGGTGCAGGGAGGGGGAGTTTTCCCCTCCCGCACGAAGTGCGAAAGGTCAGATGTTTTATAGCAAATTTGTGAGAAAGATAACGGCTTGTAGCACCTTTTTTAGGCGGAAAGTTATTTGGACGTCCGGACTGCTTTTCAGTTGTTTGGACGCAATAATGCACTGTATTTGACAGGGGTGGTGCAGGGAGGGGATTTCCCCCTTCCCGTGGGAAGCGCAAAAGCTCTGACGTTTTAGAAAATTTGAGAGAAAGATAACGGCTCGTAGCAAACAATCTTTTTAGGCGGAAAGTTATAGTTCGACGCCCAGACTGCTTTTCAATTATTTGGACGCAAGATTTCACTGTGGGTGGGTGCATGGAGAGGAGAGATATTTCCCCTTCCCGCTTTGATGTTTTTGAGAGAAAGTTAAGGGCTTGTAGCGCCTTTTTAGTGCCTGAATAGGGGTGGGGGCATGACCCCTATGTGCCCCCTGTATACGCCAGGTTGTGAGCACGCAAAGCGTGCTCCCCATGGGGTGGGTGCAGGGAGGCCAAGTATTTATGGTGATTCATAAAGTGTATTCAGCAATTAAATTCATCAAACCTGCTCGAGTAGCCATTATGGAAATAAAAATCACAACAATTACAGTAAAAATGTAAAGGATCATGCCTCATTGTCGTTCATGAACATCAGCTGTGCCGGCGGACCTGGACCAATTTCAACAGTGAATGCAGTGTTAGATTCTTTGTACCGGACTGCGCCTTGAACCACAGCAGTCGCGACCCTGGGGTACTGAACACCACTGAAGGTAAAACCCATTCCGTCTTGTATCAGTTCCTCATAGTGCAAGGGTTTGCCGTCTATAGCTGCCAAGGAGAGTTCTTCTTTCTGAGGAAGTGCCTGCCACAGAAAATGTAAATGAAATCAGTTTAGATAAACTCACATGGGCATTCAAAGAGCAGGTGGACGGCCCATAATGCCCACCCACCCCCTTTTTGGGCTGCAAGCACATAACCTTATTTGACACTAGAAATGGACAGTGTTTTGAGAGAAAAGCCCGACCAAATTTCCTACTGTGCCAGGAGTAGCTATAGTGCAGGGCCTATGGTAGTCTTACAGTTCAGACGTTATGCTAAGCGTTTGGAGTGACAAGGGCTTGCCCCCTCCCCCCCCCCCCCCCCATCACCAAAATACAGAGTATTCCAACTATATGACACTTTGCCGAATTAAAGCAGTATAGTGAATTATGAATTATGATGAATTAGTTAATATAGTGAAACATATCAATATCATTTGACAACCTACAACATGGCATTAACACAAAAAATTATAGTTTACATAAAGAAAATTGACAATTAAAAATATATGGACATGATATATGTAAGCGACAACGATGTGTAGGAACAAAATAGGAGCCATTGGTATCTTTAAAAAATCATTTGGCTGTAGTATTTTTAGTATTAAAGCATACATTTGCATCAACACCGTTGCCATATTCATCTGTAATCTCAACAGGAACATTCAACTTTTCTCCACTTTGCAGCATGAACCGGCCTTCTTCTCCTGATAGGACTCTGACACTAGCCGCTGGGCCTGGTACACAGCTATAGCAAAAAAAGGTTGCATGAAAATAACGAAAAATATAATTATTTTCCCCTAAAGATAATGCACTAATATGGTTCATACGATAGTATTTAAAACTGGCGCATGTGAAGTATTTTGCAGGTCACACACGATACATCATTTCTTTTACATAATTAGGTTCCCTAAACAAGGCTGTGCAGGCACTATTCGAGGTCACAGGCTTGATTAGCATTGTTATAAAGTATCTAACATTAAAGATGAAACTGAGTTCTGACCACGCGATTACATTGTAAAAGAAATTGTCTCAAAGCAATTGCGAAAGTTTAATCATGTAAGAAAAAAAAATAATTGGAATACTTTGGCCCGAATTCACAAAGGTGGTTTCATTTGAAACCGTGGTTTCAAGAATCCATGGATTTTTGAAACCACGGTTTCACCCGAAACCACGGATTCACCGAGTCTGTGATTCACAAACAGTGGACTCAAAAATCCACGGTTTCAAGCAGACCCACTGTTGAAACCACGGTTTGAAACTCCGGTTGCAACCGGAGGTAGGGATTTCCCCTTTTTTGCACTGCACTGAGCATGCTCAGTAAGATTGATCCAACCAACCATGTACCAGTACATACCGAGTTTTCCTTTACAATTTATTGTCGTTTTTTTTAATAAACAAGGAAGCGTATTGCAGGGCGCAGGGCGTATTTTGCATAATCCTTCCTGTGCTTGTCACGTCTCTCGACCGAGTATACTAGTATAATAACAAGCGTAGATCATGCGCCATATCGATCGACGCGCCGTTGTCCGCGCGCACAGCCTATATACCCATGTTACTTCATTCAACAAATATGTAGTAGCCTGGAGTATTAATAGACCTGTTTACAAAGTGTTCAAATTTTATGCATACTTTTGAAACAAATGTTCTTGACAACCTTAAACCTTGCCAGAGGCTTGCCTCACATAGCAACAAGTAATGTATGCAAACTGGATTTCAAATATTGTAGTTCATTCTTTAATAACAGGTTAATGGAATACCTCATTACTAGGTTCCCAGAAAAGAAACATCCATAAATTTGAATCACTTACTAGTAGTAAACATGTCTATTGCAGAGACGTAGACCGGACCGTGATAGTGTACGAGCTGGATCTGGGGGGTCCGACTCGCCTGCAATCAAATCATTTATATTCAAGTGTGCTCTATTTGAAAATTTGTTTTTCAAAAACTATTTAAGGACGAAAATGACATGGATTTTGTAATAGTGTGAATAAGACGCTTATGGCCAACTCTGGGCATCTACACGGTGTCTTATTAAAGACCACACATGTCTACAAAACTAAAAGTGAAATGTAAATTTTTCTTTGAATTTATCGTACTTGACATGTACCGTATATGACATACTTTATTCTCAATTTTTGAATTTAATTCAGAGACAAATATTAAAGTCGATTCATGTATTTGCAAGGATTGGGGCTTTATTGTTCTGAGGATTATTGTAAATTGTAGATTCAGGAATTCATTTTTTTTCAGCAGTACGGTAGGCCTATCATATATATATATAATTATGGGAGGGGGCGCCCCCCCCCATTTGAACATTTTGGAAAAAGACAATAGAAAACTGTTTTAAACAAAGTCGACGCACCCTCTTATTTTCAAGGGGGTGTGATTGGAGTGAGGACCCCCTTTTTTGCTTGTCAGAGAATTTTGGAAGAAACACTGCTCCATAAATAGCGGGGACCCTTTTTTTTTCCTCGTCACGAGAGATTTTTGTCAGAATCGTGGCCCCACCCCTACTGGTCAACCCTGCATCAGCCCCTGATTTTGCCAGTGACATTTTAAGACTTTTATCATTGAGAATCTTTTATGCAATGGATGGGAAAGTAAAGTGGTTGGTAATGACTCCATGCGCACACCCACAAACATCTGCACAAAGCCCCCTCCCCATCTTACACCATGATCTCACAAAAGGAAAGCATCATATATCAACAAATCCAACATGCTGCCATCTTCAATCATAGCCTCCCAAGATCATTATCAACATAAATTAACAATTTCTTTAGCAAGTTAGTGCGATATCCCCCATTAGATTCTTTATCAAGCATATTTACATTGCCTCAACATCAACACCAAACACAAAATACCATGACTTCACTCACATCTTGCCAGAAAGTAACATGACTACCAATGTGAGGCCTTTACGATACAAACTATAGTATAAAATGTAAAGTTGTTATAGAGTAACTTATTTTCAGCAATTTAATATTACATATTTGTCATATTTGTTACATAAAATAGATTAAAAACATTTATATACATATATTTTCCATTAATAGTTAAAGGTTAAATAAGATTCATGGAATAAATAATATGACTACCTATGTACATAAAACATTGGCGGATCCAGGGGGCACTTCCGGGCCATGCCCCCCCCCCCCCCCCTTTTGGAAGAAAACTATGCATTTCGACCACAGACGATCCACCATTTTCTCCCACCTTTTAGAATGAAGACTTTTTTTTTTTGCTTGTCAAGGAATTATGGAGGGGAACTGGACCCCCATAACCCCCCCCCCCCCCCCACTGAGCAAATTTTTTTTTGTCGCCAACAACCCCACACCCCCCCCCCCCTATATTGAGTGACTTTTCGAGAAGCTGGTGAGGCCCAAAAAATACGGGTCTACCTTTTCCAAAAGTTGACAAACCTTCATTTGTGTGCCCCCTCTTATACTCAATCCTGGATCCGCCCCTGCATAAAAACCTATTGTAAATCTTTTTTTTTATAAGAGTATTACAGTTCTTAGAGTTTTTAAGAAATATATCTCATTTATAAACGATACTATGATTATGAAATTCATGTAATATTTATGACTCACATTTTGAGGTGAACATAATACAGGTATTTTAAAAGACAATAGACCTGTTTACTAAGTGATTCAAATTTATGGACGTCTCTTTCCTGGGGACCTAGTAACGAGGTATTCCATTAACCCGTTTTTAATGAATGAACTACAATACTTGGAATCCAGTTTTCATACATTACTTGTTGCCATGTCTGGCAAGCCTCTGGCAAGCTTTCAGGTTGTCAAGAACAACCTTTGTTTCAAAAGTATGCATAAAATTTGAATCACTTAGTAAACAGGTCTATTTCCCAGATTTCACTTAATATGAAATTATAATAAGAATGTACAATACACTGAAAGATAATTTAGTTGTGGAAATCAACTTCTTCAAAAATAATTTAGTTTAGTTTTCAATCTTGCAAAAAATTCATTATCTGCATGTACTTTTTATTTTCTTCTCAATTTTTGCACGATCAAGACAATGTGCAGTTTTCATCTAAATATCTGAATTCAGGGAACCCTATATAGGATTGTACACAATGGGAATTTCTCTTCTTATTCCAATATATTTTTTAACAAAATTTCCGAAACTATTTAAATTTTGATATTATGATTATGAATCAAAATATTCTATACAAATCTGACTATGATACACTGCAATTCACATATGTCAAGGAAACATAGTTATGTATGTAACTACAGGCAAATCTTGTTACAACAAACTCCTCTGTACTTTTTTTTTCTGGGGGGGGGGGGGGGGGGGATGACTACAAGCAGAAACGAGAGGGTTTTGTATGTGTATATTTTTTTCAAGGCAATGGAGAGCATGTGCCTCCTTTGCCCCTCCTCCTCCCCCCCCCCCCCCCACCCCTATATTGGTGTTTTAAAAAGTATATTACAAAGATGTAGGACCAGAGAGATAACGTTGTTATAACGAGTTTGTAACTGCGTTCTTGTAACAATGTTACTGTACTTTAACCCTAGTCCGTTGTTTGGTGGATTCAACCTCTTCTCTCATAGTTGGGAACGCCATGATTTTCTCCTCCTTGCGTTAGCTTTGGAAGCCTCGTTTTGGTCTCTGCAAACAGATGATTGTGATATTGATGCCCCATCACAGTGACCAAGCATCCTATGGAATGACCCTGTAAATGACAAGAGATAGTGGGCTGAAAAATATTTTATCAGAAATATTGAATTTTAATTTATGAAAAAAAAAGAGAAATATATTATATACAATGTAAGGAAAAATAAGAACAAAATTTTGTAGAAAAATGTAATCAATTTGTGATTTAATAATTATAAGCTACAACAAAATTAAAGGGGAATGAAACCCAGGCATCAGTATGCTATAAGTGAATGGGGATGACCAAGAAGAGTAAATAGTGAAAGTTGGAGCAAAATCGGACAATCCATTCAATAGTTATGACTTTTTAAAGTTACAGTAAATCCCTATCATGGGGATCCTTGAGTTGGCAACTTTGCCAGCATCTGTGATTTCATCGTGGACAACTCTCCATCCATTTTGTGTATAAATTTTTTTAAAAAATGATTAATATGAAATTTCAAATTAGGAATCAACATAATTCTTTCCAAAATTGATGAAGTCATGTCATACTCAAACAATTCAAAAGAATCCATTTTTCTTCAAAATGAAGAAAATGTGAAATGCTGTGTACAAAATATAGAGGCCAATACCTGCAAGATCACATGTAGTGGACTTTTTCCTTCCTCCTCATCCCCAGCTTCTAGCATGTTAATGAGGCAGAATGCAGAGTCATCATACATTTCAAATGGATTCCTCAGGTCTACAAGACCTTGTTGTGGTATGGCAGCTGTCTGTATGGAAAATGGTGTTAAAAATTTAGAATTAGAGGGAAGATCAAAATATAAGAAAATCTGAGCAAATGTGACGTCTTTTTTTGACTGCTGAAACAGTGAATGTTTGCTAGTCCCGCATAGTTTGGGCCTATGAGTGGGATCAATATCTCCGATATTGTCGCTCATTACAGTCCCTCGCATCTGTGTGCTGCTTAACCTGCCTTTGTGCTTTGCTCTGCTTTATATGTGCATTGATGCATCCTGAAGCTGTAATATCCAGTGGCGGCACCAGGAGTTTTAAAGTGTTGGGGGGGGGGGGGGGCAAATGGGGGGCAAAAGAAAATGTTGGGGGGGGGGGCAGGGGCGAATGCAGGATTGAGTAAAAGAGGGGGTACAAAAATGAAAGTTTGTCAAAACGTAGACCATATTTTTTTGGTCTCGCCAGCTTCTCAAAGTCGCTCAGTGGGGGGTAGGGACAAAAAACAAATTTCGGCAAACTTCCAAAAAACGCTCTGTAAAGGGGTTATGGGGCCCAGTTTCCCTCCATAATTCCCTGACAAGCAAAGAAAGAAAAAAAAAAAGGCGCCAAGTAAAAAAAAAAAAACCGGTGCCAAAAAGGGGGGGGGTCCGGACCTCTGGATCTGCCTATGGGGGGCAAGGGCGGACAAAAAAATTGTCCACCCTTTTTTTTTTCACTCCGAAAATTATTGGAGGGGGCAACTGGGGGGGGGGGGGGGGCAAATGCCCCCCCCCCTAGTGCCGCCACTGGTAATATCTAAATTTTTGTGAACCTTCCTGTAATGGTATCTTACATTCATGACATTACAGATGGGTATACAACTACAAGTTCACAAAAATTGAGAATCCTACATCATGCTCTACAATGTACATCTTAGATTCTAGCTTTAGTTTATGACATTAGACTTTACATACAATTACAATTTCAGCCGAAGGAAATGCAAAACACAAACATAGCACACAGCCACAGGGAGCCAGCGGGGGCGGGGGGGGGGGGGGGGGGGGGGAGTCAAAGATTAATTTATTGTTCCCTGGCCTTGGAGAGGACTTGGTCTCATTTTACTCAAAATCAATTTGGGTGAAAGATTGAATAGATCTTGCTTTTACCTTGACCACCTAATTTTTTAATCATTCATTCATAATCATAGATTAGCCTAACTCAACTGGCCTTGAGTCGGACTCTGGAATTGGATTAAAATAGACTAAAGTTAAGCCTAACTTAGGCCTACGTGCGTGCACTCAACGGTACATTACTGCAAAATAGTTGGTATTTTCTGTCGCATGTACTAAAGGTATGGGGGGGAAAATAAGATAAATATTTTAAATACTTGCTTTCAAATTCAGCCTTAAAAATCTCACTCCTACCTCAAATGGCCGTTAGGAAGAACTTTTCATATTTTCAGCAAAATCCAAAGTCAAAATCTTGTCCAAAACCGGAAAAATCCCCGCCGATTTGTTTCGCGATCGCGTGTTGTTTACATACTGCCGATGTCTTAGATTAAATCGGCCAATAAAATTTTTGTCCACGAAAAAC
This sequence comes from Heliocidaris erythrogramma, assembly GCA_025617745.1. Lineage (NCBI taxonomy): Eukaryota > Metazoa > Echinodermata > Echinoidea > Camarodonta > Echinometridae > Heliocidaris > Heliocidaris erythrogramma. The sequence goes on along the minus strand of CM046865.1, from coordinate 29,657,111 downwards.
TCGGGATCGCAAGCGCACATCGATCTTTACGATCGCGCACACAGAAAATCGGGACTTTCCGTGTATGCCATATAGGGACCGAATTTTTAAGACAAAACTCTTTTGGGAGATGTCAGCGCCCGCGGCGACCAGGAAATGTACACAATGACTCCGATAGCTCGTTTCGCGAGAATCAACAGTAAATTACGGATTTGATTTTTGGAAATATCTTTTCCAACATCGGTGAGTTGAATTTATTATATTTCTTGGATATTTAGTGGTCGGTTTTTGTAAATTAAATGCCGATTTTGAGTGAATGTTTGTGACTTTTGTGCAGTGGTGTTTTAAAAAGTTGAGGTGTATGACTGCCTAAATTATACACACGAAGTATAGGAATGTAGCTATGAGTGCGTGCGTGGGCGTTGATTTTTAGCAACCAAGACAAGTAAAATGTGCAATGTCTTGTTCATCGACTCCCCAATAATGGTGAAATTTTGATGAAAATCCATACAAAATAATACATGCTGGATGCTACTAAATAGTCGAGGCCTATTTATAAGAATGCCAGGTTACCTGATGAGGCTGACCTCGACTTTCTTCAGTCTCAGACTCGTCTTTGTTTGTTGTGATCAGGGACACCAAAATACACGCCCGGGACTAAAGAATTAACCAGAGTGCGATTTTTTTTTCTCCACCAGCTGCACACTGGCGCTAGGCTCCAAACAGCATGATTTTATGAAGTAATTTTTACTTTTCTGCGCAACACGATACGTACAGATAAGAAAAGAAATTTCTAAATTAGATATCACTCGGAATCGGTAGATTACTTACGATTTCATTCTAGCGTGGGCTCGGGAAAGTATGCTAGCTCCTCAATTTTTGTTGCGAGAAAATTTCTTTCCGCAGCGTTCACGATCGATCATGATCAGCCGGCCGGTTGATGATGTCTGCAGCCTAAATGCTGCACTCTGATTGGTTAAAACCGTGGTTTCACCTGAATCCACGGTTTCAGACCACCCCAAACAGTTGACTCAAAATGATGACGTAAAATCCGTGGGTGAAACCATGGATTCACTTGAAACCACCTTTGTGAATCGCAAAAGTGAAACCGTGGTCTAATCCATGGTTTCAAACCACTGTTGAAACCATGGATTTGACTGAAACCACCTTTGTGAATTCGGGCCTTTGAGGTTTTGATAATAAAAAGAAATCGGTCCAGTCTCGCTGAAAAGCACATGCCCTGCACACAACATGGGTAAATGGGACTGCACACACATTTAGCATCAAAGTTGGACCGAAAACTTCAGCTGTTTCTCGTCATATATCGAATATAATATCGAATATAAAGGCATTTTACGAGCAACCCTTTTCAGGGGACATTTGTCCTAGATGTTCTTCCAAACTGATATATATATAGAATGAGAAGCTCATAAATTATTTTTGCACCTTTCCCACAGCTCACCCTTCTCTTTAATTACACGAGGTGTTAGTGCTAAATGTTTTAAAGTTGTCAATGGAAATACAGTCAACTTTATCAACACTTAATAATCCTCCATTTCCTATGTCTTCCAACCTGATTTTGAAGTTGAATCCTATTTCTTCTTTCGGTAGGTGAAGTTGGTAGTTTGTTGGTTGCATGTCAACTCTCTTTTCAAGTTGTATGGGTGGCAGCCTTCCGGACTTGAATAAATCTTTGTAAGATTTACCCCCGAATAATATCTTCGATGCAACTGTCTGAGTAATTTTGATGTCTCTTCCAGCTTCGTCTAGCAATTTGAAACCTGGAATCGGGTAAGTGTTATGTAAGGTTCTAAATCTGGTTATTTGGTATAAGAATATCTTTTGGGGGTAAATTTAATTAAAAGCAATTGCTCATTCCTGTATTTCCACTGACAAAAAAAATAAAACATAAAATACGAAAATCATTCCCCTGATAGTATCCCTAACAACGATCCATGAGACAATAAAAAAAAAATCCCATTGGAAAACTACCTCTTAGATAAAAAATGAAAAAAAAGAGGAGTTTTGTGATCAAAAAGAGAGAATAATTAATACGCTTTTATACACCGTTGGGGGAGTCATCATCATCTGAAAATTAATAATGCTTTTTAATTGCTTTTTCGATATGGTTTTTCTTCTCAGAATCAAAATCTCTGGTTTTCTGTTTCTACTCCCGCCAATTATCTTCAAATGGTTTATTCTCTATAAATCGTAGTTCCTCTTGATATACGAGATTTTCCGAGGATAAAATTTTAAAAAATGAAAACTGTAAAATTCCTGAATGTCCAGGATCAATTTTTTAAAGACATATATATGTATATATATATACGATTAAAACAATTTTTAGTATAACGTTTATTTCTCAAATCCATGTAACAATATCAAAGCAAAATACAATTTAGGCAAAACATAATTCCTTATAAAAATAAAAAAATAAAAAGTACCAAAGCCGCTGATAAGTTTTCCTGCTGTACGCGTGATTTCTTCTCCTTCACTTATTTCGTTGCCAACTTCATCAAAGACTCTGAACATTGCTGGTCCTTTTCGTGGCTCGATCGTGATTTTTCCAGTTACTCGCTCAATGCTGTGATTCTTAATGATGTAAAATGCATTTTAGTCATTAAAATAAAAGGTTTCGTAGGAATAAACAAGCGTACATAATAAATCTTAACGACTAAATAACACGATTAATTATACATTTCTTCAGGCCTACACATGTAACCGACAGGATAGTGAGTTCTTTTTTTTTTTGGGCAATTTTCTTCAGGATCAAATGTGGATGTGAAAATATTCTGCAAACACTATAGGTATTAATGCGGATGAGACGAAAAAAAATCTCTTTTGAAATATATATTGTGGTAAATTGTTATTTCAAGTCAAAATCTCTTTGTCTATATTATTATCATGTAATACATTATTCATAATAAAAAACATGTTTAATTATACATTTCTTGAGGATCATGCGAGTTTGTGATGATATTCTACAAAAACCCCGCATAATTGAAAATAATAATAGTTGATGGGCGTATGGGACCTTTTTTAAGATAAAAGGCTAGTTACATTTTTTTCATAAATCCGAGTATGTTTGGAGACAGAAGGGGCCTCAAGTCCCATTATTTCTTTTGATTTAACGTGCTTTTGGTTCCAAACAGACAATATAACATATATTATTTTGATGCTATATTCATAACTATATTCTAACCAATCAAAATAATACCTGGAAAGTATATTGAAAAAAAAGACATGTAAATGTATTTTCTTACCTGCGCGAAAACAGTAGCGGTAATTTCTTTCCCTCTCTTGAGATTTGACATAGTTATCCTATCTCCAGTTAGGGTTGCCTTTCCGTCGGAAGTTGATGGTGCATAATACGTACTAGGCACATCTTTATCCCCACCAAACTATGATTTTAATAATACATGTATATATATATATTACGGAAAAGTTGGGTTAAATAACATGCTACGCCATTTTATTTTTAATGTGTTATATGAATGTACTCATTGTCAGGAGCTACATACACTGACATATATGAAAATTTGAATTTTCTATCAGAAAGTTCAAACATCTGGCCATTGAAAAATAGTTTGGTTTCAGAACATGTTACGTTCTTAAAGTGATTTGGTAACTTTGTAGAGGCTTGATAAATTCTGAGCTGCCCTGGCCTTACAACGCTATCAGTGTATGTAATATGCCACACTCATTTCCCCCATAGACTCAATGTTAGAAAAAAAGCGTATAGCCATACGCTTTTGTAAATGGGAGTATTCAGTCATAGCCATGTTAATAATAGCATTATATATTTGAAAACCTTTCTATGCCTGGCTATTTGTTTATCCTTCTGAACATCATTATACAAGACAGATATCAAAATTCAACAATTTATTAAATCAAGCCTCCACAACGTTATCGAATCCCTTTAATAACAGCTGGAAAGCAAAACAAAAATGATAGAAAGATTAAAAGAAAGATTAAGATAACGAAAGATAAAGAGAAAAAAATGATAGAAGAATGAATATGCAAACTAACATCAGGAAAGATGGAAGAGAAAATGATAAAAGGAATCAAAGAATAACTTAACGAAAGGAAAGATGGAAAGATAATTGATAGAACACAAATAAGGAATGATATAACGAAGTGATGAAAGAATTGATATAAAGGGTAACATAACGAAAGAACTAAGAGAAGATGATAAAAAGAGACACACAATAACATCATGAACTGAAGGATGGAAATCAAAGATATAGTAGGATACAAACAGAATGATATAACGAAATATAGAGATATGATAGAAGAATGCATATAAAGAGTAACATAAGGAAAGACGGAAAAGAATATAATATTAGGAATCAAATAATAGCAGAATGAAAAGAAGGATGGAAAGATAATTGATAGAAGAATAAACACAAGGCATAACATATAAACGAATGACAATGAAATAAATGATAGCAGAGTAAATATATCTAGAGTTGAACAAGTTTCTTGTGAAAATAGCATTGTTCTTGCTCTAATTTTGGTGAGATTTTGTGCAAATTTTCTTTTTAGAATATCAGGAATAATATAAAATTAAGCTTTAGAGGAATATTAAATAAACTCTTGTTCAGTTTCAGGTCAAAACCTTAGGTTCGCAGACACAAGGGCTCCCCATCATACAACTATATGGGTAGGGAAGAGTCTTGAAGTGCAATAGAGTAATAATTGTATCCCCCGAACTAGTGTTCGGGGATACTATGGATTTGACATCGTCGCGCCGCGTCTGCGTCCGCCGCAGAGATTTTCTTGTGAGCGCTCTACTGGCTGCAGTTTTTGTCGGATCACCTTCAAATTTCACATGGAGGTGCATTATGGTAAGATGAAGAAGCCTATTGTTTTCGGTGTGGGCGGAGTCATGGTTGCCATGGTAACCATATTTTTAAAGAAATAGTAGAGATTTTCTTGTGAGCGCTGTACTAGCCTTTACCAACGGCGAGTGAGCACGATAATATTACTGTGGCTGCAAGGGAGACTAGCTGCAATGTGGGCAGCTTGCTGCTCACCGCCTTTATCCACCCGTAACGCAATCAATATTCATGTATTCATCGTCCTCTGTATACCCGGTGGCTAAGGCCGGACCATCAAAGTACTGCCGTTCACGAAGGAAATCGCAACACAAAGGAATCGCTTCGTAAATGGCACTTTTGCCAAAACCAGTGGGTAGCGCTATGAATAAATCCTTCCCCGCAAGAACATTTCTTATCGCAGTCTCCTGTAATTCCTTGAATTTTTCACCTGGAATCTTCAATTTGCTGGCAGCAAACTGCCTTTCAAACTATCGTGAAGAAGATCGTCGAAGCTGGTGGAACTCGCCATTTTGGATAAAGCAGGGTGAAACGTCACAATCAATCACGTGACAAAAAATTTGCATGATGAGTTGACCTCGGTGTTCGTGATAGGTTACTGTCTCTAGAGGGAATTTAATATGTATGAGAATTCTGCGTCAGAAAACGCAGATTTCAATGGTCAAGATAAAAAAAAACAACAACCCGCGTTACGGGTGGATAAAGGCGGTGAGCAGCAAGCTGCCCACAATGTAGCCTCTTGTCGAGGCCCTGGCGCTGTTGAAATCCTTGGCGATATGGAGGCGAGCCAGAAAGACCGAGGCGCTTGCGCCGAGGGCCTCTTGACACCCGACCTGATTATATATTCATGAGGCACGATTTCCTACTGAATTATGCATGAAACATGAATAACCACGGCGATCGGCCCGCAAATTGGCCAATGAAATCTCAAGGATTTCTTACTTCAGTTCTGGACAGGTCAATTATTATTTTTTTTTTTGGGGGGGGGGGGATTACGTAAATCTCTTGCTCAAAATACATTCACAGACAAGCTTACAAACCATGGTAATTTGAAATAAGACAAATGTACATATTTCTCAAGAGATCATCATATATTTACAAATCGAGGCCCCGGGGGATCCGCCTGGCCCTCGCGAATTGAAGAAGCAGTCTCACTCTCCATAAATATCCCTGGTCCACGGAGGTAATCAGCACAGAGCGGTAGCGCGTGAGAAATAACACTTTTTCCATAGCCAGTAGGCAGATTCACAAAAACATCTTGTCCTTTAAGTGCAGATTTGATTGCATCAACTTGCAAATCTTTGAATCGGCATATTCTAAGCTCTTACAAATATCGTCATCACTCGTTGTGGAAGAAACGTTGAACGCCATTTTGGGCTGCGATTAATTAATATGTAAGAAATAGCGTGCAGTCGAGTCATGAATATTTAACATTACGTCATGGTAGCTCGCGATTATTGGATGATTTTCACCGACCAAAATTTGGTCGGAATATTCGTCAAACAATGAAATACAAAAGAAATTCAGATCAGGTGTCAAGAGGCCCTCGGGGCAAGCGCCTCGGTTTTTGCCTCCATATCGCCAAGGATTTCAACAGCGCGAGGGCCTCGACAAGAGGCTACCCACAATGCAGCTACTCTCCCTTGCAGCCACGGTAATATTATCGCGCTCACTAATATTATCGCGCTCACTCGCCGTTGGTAAAGGCTAGCGCTGTACCGGCTGCAGTTCTTGTCGGATCACCTTCAAATTTCGCATGGAGGTGCATAATGGTAAGATGAAGACGCCTATTGTTTTTGGTGTGGGCGGAGTCGACATTGTTGCCATGGTAACCATACTTTAAAAAGAAATGGTAAAGATTTTCTTGTGAGCGCTCTACCGGCTGCAGCTTTTGTCGGATCACCTTCAAATTTCGCATAGAGGTGCATTATGGTATTAAGATGAAGACGTCTAATGTTTTTGGTGTGGGCGGAGTCGACATTGTTGCCATGGTAACCATATTTTTTGAAGAAATGGTAAAGATTTACTTTTTGTCGGATCACCTTCAATTCCAAAACAACTAAAAAATTACAAAAATACAAAAGGTCATTTTTGTCAGCAGTGATACCCGAGGTCCCAAATTGCCACCTTATCCATTTCAGTCACAACATTGATTCAAATGGGGGATGGGTGACGAGTTCGGGGGATACATTTACTCGGACTGGTCCCCCCTCCGAGTGCTCTAGTTGATGTATGAAGTAGGCATGTTCCTACATAGGCTAACAGCTTTGACGCGTACACAGTGCAGTGTCTTAACAGGGGCGTATCCAGGATTTCCCAATAGGGGGGGGGGGGGGGGTGCCAGGAATTATTGATCGCCGTCATGGGGGAGGGGTCTTTGGAAAATTTTTGCTTCTGAAGAAGGGCTGAGATGCAAAATAGTGCTATATGTGACCAATTTTGAAGCCTAATGAACAAGATTTTCAATTGGTATGAGGGTATTTTTTTCTATTTTTTTTTACGACTGCCAATAGGGGGCGCGCACCTGTTGCGCCCCCCCCCCCCCCCCGGATACGCCACTGCTTAAAATGTCAAATGATGTGAAATCAACTTTAGAATCAATAATAGAGCATATAAAAGCGCTTTTACATGTTTGAGTTTGAGGAAATATTCTAGAAATCATTTACGATCAATTAAAATGCTGAAACAAGTCATTTTCATGCTGTATAAGCACTAGCAGATCCAGAGGGGCCGAATCGGCCGCGGCCCCCCCCCCCCCCCTATTGGGGGCGAAAAAAAAAGAAAAAAGAGGGGAAAAGAAAAAGAATAAGAAGAAAGGAGGAAGGAAAGAAAGAGAAAAGGGGGAAAGAAAATAAGGCAAAAAGATAAGGAGGAAAAGAAAGAAAGAATGAAAGAAAGAAAGAAAGAAAGAGAAAGATAGAGGGGGGTCAAGCACGCGCGAAACCGGGGCGGTCCTGGCTTGTGGAAAATTAAGTCGGAATGCAACCTATTTCCCCAAAAAATCTCAGCCTAAACGCAGTGTCTGAAATGCTTAGTGCAAATGCGCTGACGATAATTCCCCTGCAAAGAAATTTCGAGCCATTCCTGAAGAATTTATTTGAAAAGAGGGGGTCGGTCGTGAGGGCAGCGTTGGATAAGGGAATAGGGGGGGGGGGGGGATAGGGTGTGCACATGTTCAGTTGCGCTCCGCATTGGGGTGCACATTTGAGTAGGAGTCTAGCAAAGTTATGGGGGATATGTAAAAACACTCATGATAAGGTCTAGCCGGGCCCCCTATAAATCTAGGGGGACGAGGGGGGGGGGGAGGGGGGGGGGGGGGTCAGGGGGACGGGCCGCACTTGGAGGGGGCACAAAAACGCAAAAGAGAAAGGAAAAGGGGTTAATGAAGAAAAATCATAATGCTTACGGATTATGCGCCACCCCCCCCCCCCCCCCAAAAAAAAAAAAAAAAAAAAAAAAAATCCGAACGGTTAATGCATTAGAAATACAGTTTTGGAGGGTTGGAAATGCAAAAATTTCAAAAGCTCAGTTGCTTTGCTCGCTTGCCTAATTATTATCGTTAAGGATTTCGTAATTTCGCGTCCCCCCCCCTTATGTAGTTCTCAAACAGCTTAAAGGGTTTAAAATTTGAAAATAATGTAATTGTCGTTGTTCTGCTCGCTATCATGTAATAAGTTTCATCTGAATCTTGCTAGATACATTGTGCCCGCAATAAACTGTATAAAACAGCATTTGCAACATTTGCAACATTTGAATGAAATCCCAACTTTCCGTCGCCTTGCTGAATTTCTCGACTACTTCTCAAGTGTTTTTGTTAATTTTGCAGTGAGTGAATAGAAAACCATTTATCAATGTACAAAATTCGAACTTCTCGATTGCTCAATAGCAGTAGTCAATTGCAAAATTTCATGAGTAAAATGCACAGGGAATGACGTTTTTTTAGGGTTAAAAATTTAAAAATTGCCGCTCGGTCGCCTTGCTCCCTCACTTCTACAATATCTTAAATAAGTTTGGGGACTCGGAGGTTGGGGCGAAATTTAATTGTTTGCTCCGGGTGTCATAATCCCTAGATACGCCACTGGCCAGTATAGTTCTTAAATAGCTTAAAGGGTTCAGAATTTGAAAAAATAAAGATGTAATTGCTTTGCTCGCTATATCATGTAAGTTTCATATGACTACTGCTATATTTTGCGCCCCCAATATAGGATAAAGTGTATAAAACAGCATCTGCAAAAGTTCAAGTTTTGAAAGGAATCTCAAATTCAGGTAGCCTTGATGATTTTATCGACCTTTCTCAAGCCTATAGGCTAGGGTTTTTGTTACTTTTGCTCCCGATATAGAAGTGAGTGAACAGAAAACCGTTTATCACTGTATACAACTTGAGCTTCTGTACCGCTCAATTGCAGTGATCAATTGCAAAATTTCCTGGGTAAAATGCACAAGAAATTGCGTTGTTTCCGGTTATAACATTTTTTCGCTCGGTCGCTTTGCTCCCTCGCTTGTACAATGGCGTAGGTAAGTCTAGGCACTCTGGGGAAGGGTAACTTCATTGTTTGCCCCGGGGCCCCATAATGCCTAGATACGCCACTGACCTCCCAGGTAACAGGCCCATGTGGGGCCCATATTGGCATCATCCGGGCCATCCGGACCATCCCTTGTATGCCCATATGGGTTAACCCATTTTGAGATCTACTTGGGCCAGCCCATATGGGAACCATATGGGAAAGGACTGGGAAAACCCATATGGGAATGACGTGTAAATGCCCATATGGGTATCATATGGGAATAAGATGGGCAAACCCATCTGGGAAACATCTGTAAATGCCCATATGGGTATCATATGGGAATAAGCTGGGCAAACCCATCTGTGAAACATATCCAAATGCCCATATGGGTATCATATGGGAATAAGCTGGGCAAAACCATCTGGGAAACATATGTAAATGCCTATATGGGTATCATGTGGGAATAGGCTGGGCAAACCCATATGGGACAACATTTGTAAATGCGCATATCGGTATCATATGGGAATAAGCTGGGCAAACCCATCTGGGAAACATATATTTACCCAAATGGGTATCATATGGGAATAAGCTGGGCAGACCCATCTGGGAAACATATATATTTACCCAAATGGGTATCATATGGGAATAAAATGGGCAGACCCATATGGGAAACATATGTAAATGCCCATATGGGTATCACACGGGAGTAAGCTGGACAATCCCATCTGGGAAACATTTGTAAATGCCCATATGGGTATCATATGGGAAAAGCTGGACAAAAACCATATGAGAAAGATATGTAAATACCCAAATGGGTGTCATATGGGATTAAGCTGGGCAAACCCCTCTGGGAAACATATATATTTGCCCAAATGGGTATCATATGGGAATAAAAATGGGCAGACCGATATGTGGGTATTACATGGGGAAAAAACTGGGCAAAGAGATATGGGAATGACATGTAAATACCCATATGGGTATTACATGGGAATAAACTGGGCAAACCAATATGGGAAAGACATGCAAATGTCCACATGGGTATCACATGGGAGTAAGCTGGGCAAACCCATCCGGGAAACATATATATTTGCCCAAATGGGTATCATATGGGAAAAAGCTGGGCAAACCCATGTGGGAAACATATATATTTGCCCAAATGGGAATCATATGGAAATAAACTGGGCAAACCGATATGGGAATGATAATGTAAATGCCCATATGGGTACTTTATGGGAGTAAGCTGGGCAAACCCGTCTGGGATATATATGTCAATACCCATATGGGTAATAAATGGGAGTAAGCTGGCCAAACCCATATGGGAAAGACATATGAATGCCCACATGGATATCACATGGGAATAAGCTGGGCAACCCCATCTAGGGAAACAACTGTAAATACCCAATATGGGTATCATATGGGAAAATGCTGGGCAAACCGATATGGGAATGACATGTAAATGCCCATATGGGTATTTCATGGGAATAAACTGGGCAAACCAATATGGGAAAGACATGCAAATGTCCACATGGGTATCACATGGGAGTAAGCTGGGCAAACCCATCTGGGAAACATATATATTTTCCCAAATGGGTATCATATGGGAAAAAGCTGGGCAAACCCATGTGGGAAACATATATATTTGCCCAAATGGGAATCATATGGAAATAAACTGGGCAAACCGATATGGGAATGATAATGTAAATGCCCATATGGGTACTTTATGGGAGTAAGCTGGGCAAACCGTCTGGGATATATATGTCAATACCCATATGGGTAATAAATGGGAGTAAGCTGGCCAAACCCATATGGGAAAGACATATGAATGCCCACATGGATACCACATGGGAATAAGCTGGGCAACCCCATCTAGGGAAACAAATGTAAATACCTATATGGGTATCATATGGGAATATACTGGGCAAACCGATATGGGAATGACATATAAATGCCCATATGGGTATTACATGGGAATAAACTGGGCAAACCGATATGGTAATGCCATGTAAATGCCCATATGGGTATTACATGGGAATAAACTAGGCAAACCAATATGAGAAAGACATGCAAATGTCCACATGGGTATTACATGGGAATAAGCTGGGGACTAGCTCAAAATAGTAAATTTGCTTGGATCAGTCGATTTTCTGTTTTTGATAGAAATGGGTAGTTTTATTATCATTCTATCATGTCTCAAGTTTGTGAGTCGTAAGTCGACTTAGAAATATGTTTTTGGGGCATTTTAAAATGACTCCTTTTTTGCACCTGTCGAGCTAATGAATGTTTGGATAGCTTTTGTAATACTTTCATTCAATGCCAAATTACTACTTTACCTCTAAAGGTATTAAATTGTTTTTTGGAGTGAGTAATGAATAGGTCCTCCTGGAGCAGTGTACCAAAATTCAGCCTAATCTGATAATCCCTTCATACCGGTTGCTATGGCCATTTGAATACCCAGTTTTACCTGGGCGCACACAGAGAGCGAAGGTTTAGCACTCTTTTGTTCCGAACTTAAATGGCCATTTTCTCCGAATAGGAGTTATTGATTGCTGGTTACATACTGATTCTAAATGTGATATTTAAAGGTGTTATCATTGAGTAAAATAGGCAAGTGATATACCATTGGAAAGCTGAGAATCGCTACTTTCAGAAAATCTATAAAACAAACAAAAAATAATTTTGGCGACTTATTGTAGGTTTTGAGGCGTCGGGTCACATATGTAAATGCCCAAATGGGAATCATATGGGAATAAACTGGGCAGACCGATATTGGAATGACATGCAAATGCCCATATGGGTATTACATGGGAATAAATTTGGCAAACCAATATGAGAAAGACATGCAAATGTCCACATGGGTATTACATGGGAATAAACTGGGCAAACCAATATGGGAAAGACATGTAAATACCCATATGGGTACTTTATGGGAGTAAGCTGGGCAAGCCCGTCTGGAATATACATGTCAATACCCATATGGGTAATAAATGGGAGTAAGCTGGCCAAACCCATATGGGAAAGACACATGAATTTCCCCATGGATATCACATGGGAATAAGCTGGGCAACCCCATCTAGGGAAACAACTGTAAATACCCATATGGGTATCATATGTGACCCGACACCTCAAAACCTACAATATGTCGCCAAAATTATTTTTTTGGTTTTATACATTTTCTGAAAGTAGAGATTCTCAGCTTTCCAATGGTACATCACTTGCCTAATTTACTCAATGATAACACCTTTAAATATCAGATTTAGAATCAGTATGTAACCAGCAATCAATAACTCCTATTCAGAGAAAATGGCCATTTAAGTTCGGAACAAAAGAGTGCTAAACCTTCGCTCTCTGTGTGCGCCCAAGTAAAACTGGGTATTCAAATGGCCATAGCAAACGGTATGAAGGGATTATCAGATTAGGCTGAATTTTGGCAAGCTGCTTGAGGAGGACGTATTCATTACTCACTCCAAAAATCAATTTAATACCTTTAGAGGTAAAGTAGTAATTTGGCATTGAATGAAAGTATTACAAAAGCTCTCCAAACATCCATAAGCTGGACAAGTAAAAAAAAAGAGTCATTTTAAAATACCCCGAAAACATATTTCTAAGTCGAATTACGACTCACAAACTTGAGACATGATAGAATGATAATGAAACTACCCATTTCTATCAAAAAAACAAAATCGACTGATTCACGCAAATTTACTATTTTGGGCTGTTTGCTACGTTGTGGTCCGTGCGACTTATTGTAGGTTTTGAGGCGGCGGGTCACATATGGGAAAATGCTGGGCAAACCGATATGGGAATGACATGTAAATGCCCATATGGGTATTACATGGGAATAAACTGGGCAAACCAATATGGGAAAGACATGCAAATGTCCACATGGGTATTACATGGGAATAAGCTGGATATATATGTCAATACCCATATGGGTAATAAATGGGAGTAAGTTGGCCAAACCCATATGGGAAAGACATATGAATGCCCACATGGATATCACATGGGAATAAGCTGGGCAACCCCATCTAGGGAAACAAATGTAAATACCTATATGGGTATCATATGGGAATAAACTGGGCAAACCAATATGGGAAAGACATGTAAATGCCCATATGGGTATTACATGGGAATAAGCTGGGCAAACCCAAATGGGATATATATATGTCAATACCCATATGGGTAATAAATGGGAGTAAGCTGGCCAAACCCATATGGGAAAGACAAATGAATGCCCACATGATTCAGTATGTAACCAGCAATCAATCACTCCTATTCAGAGAAAATGGCCATGATTCAGCTAATTCACATGGGAATTAGCTGGGCAACCCCATCTAGGGAAACAACTGTAAATACCCATATGGGTATCATATGGGTAAATGCTGGGCAAACCGATATGGGAATGACATGTAAATGCCCATATGGGTATTACATGGGAATAAACTGGGCAAACCAATATGGGAAAGACATGCAAATGTCCACATGGGTATTACATGGGAATAAGCTGGGCAAACCCAAATGGGATATATATGTCAATACCCATATGGGTAATAAATGGGAGTAAGTTGGCCAAACCCATATGGGAAAGACATATGAATGCCCACATGGATATCACATGGGAATAAGCTGGGCAACCCCATCTAGGGAAACAAATGTAAATACCTATATGGGTATCATATGGGAATAAACTGGGCAAACCAATATGGGAAAGACATGTAAATGCCCATATGGGTATTACATGGGAATAAGCTGGGCAAACCCAAATGGGATATATATATGTCAATACCCATATGGGTAATAAATGGGAGTAAGCTGGCCAAACCCATATGGGAAAGACAAATGAATGCCCACATGGATATCACATGGGAATTAGCTGGGCAACCCCATCTAGGGAAACAACTGTAAATACCCATATGGGTATCATATGGGTAAATGCTGGGCAAACCGATATGGGAATGACATGTAAATGCCCATATGGGTATTACATGGGAATAAACTGGGCAAACCAATATGGGAAAGACATGCAAATGTCCACATGGGTATTACATGGGAATAAGCTGGGCAAACCCAAATGGGATATATATGTCAATACCCATATGGGTAATAAATGGGAGTAAGTTGGCCAAACCCATATGGGAAAGACATATGAATGCCCACATGGATATCACATGGGAATAAGCTGGGCAACCCCATCTAGGGAAACAAATGTAAATACCTATATGGGTATCATATGGGAATAAACTGGGCAAACCAATATGGGAAAGACATGTAAATGCCCATATGGGTATTACATGGGAATAAGCTGGGCAAACCCAAATGGGATATATATATGTCAATACCCATATGGGTAATAAATGGGAGTAAGCTGGCCAAACCCATATGGGAAAGACAAATGAATGCCCACATGGATATCACATGGGAATTAGCTGGGCAACCCCATATGGGAAACATATGTAAATGCCCAAATGGGAATCATATGGGAATAAACTGGGCAGACCGATATTGGAATGACATGCAAATGCCCACATGGGTATTACATGGGAATAAACTGGGCAAACCAATATGGGAAAGACATGTAAATACCCATATGGGTAATAAATGGGAGTAAGCTGGCCAAACCCATATGGGAAAGACACATGAATTTCCCCATGGATATCACATGGGAATAAGCTGGGCAACCCCATCTAGGGAAACAACTGTAAATACCCATATGGGTATCATATGGGAAAATGCTGGGCAAACCGATATGGGAATGACATGTAAATGCCCATATGGGTATTACATGGGAATAAACTTGGCAAACCAATATGGGAAAGACATGCAAATGTCCACATGGGTATTACATGGGAATAAGCTGGGCAAACCCAAATGGTATATAATTTTATGTCAATACCCATATGGGTAATAAATGGGAGTAAGCTGGCCAAACCCATATGGGAAAGACATATAAATGCCCACATGGATATCACATGGGAATAAGTTGGGCAACGCCATATAGGGAAACAACTGTAAATACCCATATGGGTATCATATGGGAATATGCTGGGCAAACCCATCTGGGGAAAGAAATGTCATTGCCCATATGGGTTTCATATGGGAGTAAGCTGGGCAGGTCCATATGAGTATGATATTCCAAAGTCCAAATGGGTGTCATTTTGAAATGACCTGGGCATACCTATATGTTAACCCGTTGAAGACTGAGCCCGCATATATGCGGGCTCAGTTTTCCCCGCTCGTGGACTGAGCCCGCATATATGCGGTCTGAGAAAATCGAAGAGACGAGCTCACTTTTACACCATTTATTTCACTCATTACTACATGAATAAACATAAATCCTTACTGATTCGAATGATTATACATTTGACATAGTGGTTTGCTTTGTTTTACTTTGAAATGATAACGATTTGGGGTAGAAAACACAGTTTCAAAACATTATTTCCTCTTGAACTCTTGAACTCGAACTCGCATAGCAACGCTCTGGCTCACTGCCGAGAACCGACCAATCAAAATAGGCTTTTGCGCACACGCTCTATTCATTTCCATATGAATTACGTTTAATACCCACGATCTCTGCCTTATTTACATAGTTTATGCAAATTAAATCGATCGACCACCTCGCCTCGCGTGCCGAGTTCTTTTTCTCCAGCTTTGCATGCCTCCGGATTGATTTTCATATAGAAACTTTTTTTCATTTTTGACTATTTTCCACGGAAGTTTATTTTATCATTGATCGGACTTTTGTTACACTTTTCTCATCAATTGTTCTGTCTTCATTTCTGACCTTCTTTATTACCGTCTCTTGTTCTCCATTATGAGCACTCTATTTTATATTTCTCTCACCTTCTTCAACAACAATATCGTCTTCTGTGCTCGTCTATTCGTTTAGAACAGAACAGAAAGAAAAAAAAACATCAAGAGGAAAGGTGGAAACAATGAGTACGATCAAAACTCATGAGGCCAAAAAAATAAAAATAAATGTCAAATGCATAATGAAATAAAAGCAAAAGGTTAGAAATAAATAGATGAAAATCTTTTGGGGACATTTCTTCTACTTTTTGTTTTACATTCATAGGTTTATTATGGAGTTCACGATTTCTCATCATCATGCAGCATCATACTTTCATTATTGCTTCCTCTGCTGAATTGTTTTCTGTATAAAGTAGCGTTATTCACATTTCATTGAACTACATAGTTTTACAGTATATTCAGTTAGTCGCCGTACTTTACAAACAATAAACCGAGTCCAGCTTGGGTTCTAACGGTTTCAAAAGCATGAATGGATTTCCTGTCTTTTCATCGCAGATGAGAACAAAGGAAATACGAACGAAGGTTGCCAAGGCCACGCCAGATAATCCCCCATTTTGTCAATGGAGCTCCAATCCAGGGGGCGGGGGGGGGGGGGCACTTCCCCGTTTTGTGAAGGTCATAAATGTCTATAACTCAGCGAGAGGATCTAACATAATAAAACACTCATCGATTACTTTCTTTTCCAAAGGCGGATCAAAGTTGGTGGCTGTATAGGAAAGAATAATACCGAATATATATATGTATTTAAACTTGTACCAGTGTACCACTTATAACAGAGGAATTATTATTGAACATTTCCCCTATTTAGACTTTAGAAGTTAGCGAAAGTCGAACCGATTTATAAGGTTTAAACTCTATGAATTCATTAGTCTTCCGACCACTTCATGAGAGCTTATAATCTGCGGCAAAAAAAAACCCCAAAACGCGAGAATAGATAACACAGAATCCACACGAAACGATTCTGTAAAGATGATTATAATAAGAGAAAAATCGTTTTGTTTTGTTTTTATTTTTTTGTTTTTGCCAAAGAAAACACACATTAGCACTGTGAAAATGGTCGTCCTTTTCTTACTACGAAGCTGCTAAAGTTATCAATATTAATTTCTTATAATATAATCATTTTACATAATTATACATCAACAAAATTGAATAACTTGAAAAGGCGACAAAATGGGAAAATACACAATTATTAGGAGAAGCGTATAGTCTCGCTAAAATAATACATTCCTATAACAGCAACCCATCATGATGTTATAATAATGACTACTAATGAAATATTGTTGAAAAGGAAATATGAAGGATAAGACTGGAAAATAAGAATGAAAGTAAATGACTTTATTCATTCATTGTTAAATCAGCTGGAATTAGCATAAGACGAATTATTTAAATACATATAAAGCAATAAATAGAAAATATGATATGCAAACACGTTTATGAGTTATTGTCGCAATAATGTCTTATGAAAATAAATGAATAATACATTAAAAAACAGAATTGTGAGGATAATATATATGGCCGGCGGAACCGGGGGGCCCCCAATATTTTTGCATCGGACATATAAAATACAACCGGCGGAAAAACAATTCGTTTAGACACCGGAATGGAGAGAAACAAGAAACGATGGGAGAATAAGGATGAGAGAACGACGGCAATAAACTGATTTAGGCCTATTTCTTATCAACTATCAGTAAGTCGTCCGACAAAATATACATGTATACATATATAAATATATATGTATATATACTTGTACCAGTGTACCACTTATAACAGAGGAATTATTCTTGAACATTTCCCCTATTTAGACTTTAGAAGTTAGCGAAAGTCGAACCGATTTATAAGGTTTAAACTCTGTGAATTCATTAGTCTTCCGACCGCTTTATGAGAGCTTATAATCTGCTGCAAAAAAAAACCCAAAACGCGAGAATAGATAACACAGAATCCACACGAAACGATTCTGTAAAGATGATCATAATAATAAGAGAAACATCGTTTTGTTTTGTTTTTGTTTTTTTGTTTTTTGCAAAAAAAAAAACACATTAGCACTGAAAATGGTAGTCCTTTTCTTACTACGAAGCTGCTAGAGTTATCAATATTAATTTCTTATAATATAATCATCATTTGACATATTGGCGAACTGGGATGGCCATTATGGGACCCACATGGGTCTTGGGTGCAAAATCTCTTGGGGCCCATATGGGCATTCCCATGTGGGACCCATATAGGAACCCACAGATAATACCCATATGGGATAGCCCATATTTTACCCACATATTGCCCACATTTATACCCAGATGGGCCCCAGGCCGAACCCATATTGGCGATCTGGGATGGCCCATATGGGACCCACATGGGTCTTGGGTGCAAAATCTTTTGGTGCCCATATGGGCATTCCCATGTGGGACCCATATGGGATAGCCCATATTTTCCCCAATATTGCCCACATTTATACCCAGATGGGCCCCAGGCCGAACCCATATTGGCGATCTGGGATGGCCATTATGGGACCCACATGAGTCTACGATGCAAAATCTTTTGGGGCCCATATGGGCATTTCCATACGCGCATACGCGCACGCACCCTATGTTCAATTAATTTCCTTTTAATAAACTTGCATCATGCCAAATATGGTTATGTTATGACTTTCCATTGCAGAGATATATTATGTCGGAATTTTACTTAATGGCGCCTAGATGACGTCACGATGCTATGACTGTGTTGAAAATGTTCGTGTGCCGACAGAGTAACCATATCTACCATCGTACCGAACTTGAGTACACTTGACAAAGCAGTTTTGGAGATATAGCGGACACAAAAAAGTGGAAAGAAATAAAAATAAATAATAAATGAAAATTTCGTACAAAAACAGAAAGTGGTCTGTACTGGAAGTACAGCCCACCTAATAAATAATAAAGAAAATTTCGTACAAAAACAAAAGGTGGTCTGTACTTGAAGTACATCCCACCGAATATTTCATGCTCCCATCAAGTCACTTTTTTTCTCTCTCTTTTTTTTTTGTTGTTTGCTGACAAAAAAGGTGCCATACACAACATTCCTTAAAAAAATATTTTAAAATTTCGACCCAGCGCGGTGCGACCAGACTGTTTAGCAAAAAGACCTTTGCATTTCCAGTCGACTACGCCATCTTCATATGCCAGCAAATCGAGAATTATTAACCTTCGATCTCGTGGACATTTGATCATGAGAACCTCCCTGTCTATTGAACCCTTGATCAACAAGGAAGTCTAAAGTTTAGCATACCTTGCAGGCTATTTCCATGTTCCCTTCAGATGTGAGATTGCCGTCATCATCTTGAATCAGCACCTCTATCTTCAGCGCTTTCCCGTTCTCATGAGAATATGCTCTTTCGAAAAGTGGTACACAAAGTTTGCTTGGCTTTCCTGTAATAAAATCACTTGTAAGGCAGATTATTAAGAATGACCGGTATTGATTTGTCCGATGATTTGCCTGCCTACCGGAGTTTATTAGATCATAGCTCATTCGTTCATTATGTCGTCATCAAATTGTCAGAAAAAGAATGAGTTTGCTTTTTGAAACTCTTTTGTGAATCGGATAGCAAAGAATCGCGTGCTTTTTTATAAAATGACAAAACGTTCTTCAATCGAAGCTCACATAGTTTAATTATCAATAAATGCGCCTTGAGCACATTAGTCAAATGGGGTTAGTGCATTATAAACACTCTACTGTACAGTGCGTCCCAGAAAAGTTAGCAGTTCGAAAAAGTCTCCCCAAATTAATGTTTCAAAATATTCAAAGGAAATATTCATACCGGTCGACAGCTTAGGGTCTCTTCTATTAAATGAAATCAAAATATCTAACAATATTTTACGCTTGACCGAGTAATTTCAATTTTGTGAAAGGGTGCAAAATCCAGACTTGACAAGAATTGGTATTGGCTCTGGCCGGTATAAGCAAGCTGAAATTACTGGAAAGGTTTAGAAATTTCCATTTTATGATAAAAAAAGACAACCTTTGAAATAAGCATTATATGGGAGAGACCCTAATTTATTGAAAATATTCCAAAAGGGTAACTTTTTTGGACGCACTTTGTGTTACTTCGAAGAGACATTTTGCCTAATTTTGGTAGTTATTGATTTACCTGGCAAAACATTATTCATATTAAGTGGTTATATGTTATTCGTAATTTTCACTGCGTCCACTTTCTTTTTGGTGAGTGGTTGAGGGGTGTATTCTTTGTCAATTCTGTTCCTTGTACCAACTGCAGTGTCCAGTGAAAGAAGTTAAAATTGTCGATCTTTGTGTAATACCTGGTTCTACCGAAACATCCGCAACCTTAGGCCTTTTCTGGTTGATGAGCTGTGGCATTGCAACAGTCAATCTTCCTTTCATAGGTTTTGCAGACTTTGATGGCCCCATGCTTCCAATTATTGTAACATCATGATTGACCAGTGTATTTCCCTCGATGACGAAATCGTTTGATTTCACTTCCAGCATTCTTCGAAGAAAGAAGAAACCAAAGCATAAACCGTGACGTATGAGTACATGTACTTTAGAAAACCCATCAACCACAGGGGGGGGGGGGGGGTCAGAACATGCAATTCTATATCAGAGGGTACCCTTCTTTATGTTGGCAATAGCGATTAAATGGGCCTTGTGGCAGGGCCTCTTTCAGCCGAAAGAGGTACGTAATTTTTTTCTTCAAAATAATCATTCCATATCTCTCCTTCAAATATAAGAATGCATCAATTTATCAAACACATTTTACATGAAGTCATAAAAGCATACTCTTTCTCAATCCTTTGAATGCTGCAGTTTAGTTTCAGCGATAACATCCCGTATTATTCACAAGACTTTGGATGTCTATGGGAAAACTTAATTATTACCGAGACAAATATTTCTTATGATAACAAATCTAATGATAATACAGCTTATACACATAAAAGCGTATTTCCTAATCCAACGGCAACGATGCCCGCATCCTGTCAGCTATTAAACACCTTGGTTAAAAGGAGCAATGGAGATAAAATGCCTTCCTCATGGACATTAATGCCATGCCGGGGTTGGAACCATGACTTTCATATTCCCAGCTTATTCACCTCTTATGATTCTAATACCTGAAATTGAAAATCGACATACCTGTCTTTTCCGAGAGAACAAGTAAGGATGGGCTGCATATTTTGTGGAGGCAAAGCTGGAATGCCCTTGTCATCAAGGAGATTGAGTGTGACTGAAAATGGTTCACGGATTTGAACTGAAGAAGGGATGTCTCCAATGTCGAAACGTGTTGCAGGGCCCTCTATTTTTTCGGGGGGGGGGGGGGGGGAGAGAAACGGCTTAGCATTTTCAGGTTATAGATATACAGGAAATAACTGCCGTGTATTTAGAGATCAAAACGATCGCACAGACTTCGAAAAATCAACTTAGAGCAATGTTCTGTAGCCTTGTCAGTGACCTATTAAAATGTGCGAACAGTCCGTCCCAGAAAGAAAGAAGACAAAACAACGACAACACGAAACCCGAAAAGCCAGATTTTGCTTATAGCGTTACATTAAACATGGGCCGATGCTGACTGCAATTTTTCGGCTATTACACAAATTTAATTATCACAAAATTTGGATTGTCCTTTAAGCTTGTTCTTCGATGCTAGCTTAGTCATGGTAGCAGACATATTTCTAGAGTGAGCGCAAATTTTATGAATTTGGCAAGTTAACATTTTTCTTGGGATTAGCCACTTACCAATGACTGTGAACTGAATATCTTTCTCTGGGAGTTTGTATCCTCCAGATGCTTCCTGGGTCGTACTTTTCATGGTTACGGCGAGTCGTAAGATGTAATCCCCTAACTGGTACTGCTTGACATCTGTCATTAGAAATGGTTTTGAAGAGCAATTATTGACCAATTCTTACTATCATGTACACCATTATAAATTTATTTTTCATTTCATTTAAAATTCTGTAGGTTCACTATATGTTTTCATTCTCTCTAAAACTTCTCTTTCATATTTTATCTTTCATGCTTTGAGAATAACGGCCCTCATTTTCGTTACTATAAATAGCTTTACCAGACATTAAATTTCTGACAAAACGGTACCTACTTCTTTTTAGGCTGTAAAGTTTTGTTCCGTTCATTAAGTTATGTTAGACATACGTCTCCTTCCAAGACTCATTTTAATTCCAATATTTAGGGAGGTAGTAGAAAAGGTGGACATGTATGAGTACAAACACGCTTTACAAATTTTCTACAAATTGACTTGTCGTTTTTGTGTGTCGTTATTCGAGTCTTTTCTATTTTTTTTTTATCACGGACAACGTTTCTGAGCATCGTATTTAGAACAGAATTCACGTGATTGATTTAAATACAATGTTTCGGGGGGGGGGGGGGGGGCTCAAAAGTCTACCTTGCTTTTAAATATTTTTCAACACAGTACTGTCGGACTCTCGTCCGCTCTTACCAAGTTTGGTGAATACATAGCCTTTGTCCTTAATGTATGACGTATTCTCAATTGACACAATGCAGTCTTCCTCCTTGTTGTCTATCGATAGAATGACAGAAGATTAAACAGCAAGTCTTCATTACATGGGGATTTAAACCTCCATTTTTTAACAGTTAAAATCGTCTTTTGGCAATATGGTATTCCTTAGGCAATACAGTCCCAATATTACCCTCAAAGTCATTCAATATTATTTGTTATCGGTTTAAGGCATTCGAGTTATTTTGTTTTACTCATTCACTATGAATGCAGACTTTAATCATCATGACCAACTTGCTTCCGGTATTTATTGTATTTTCCGGAAACATGTTTCCATGTAGGAATATTTCAATTCAATTTTCAATTTAAAGAAATTTATCTCCAACTTTCCAAGTCAAATAATGATAATTTACAGCATTCACAGGCTCCTCCAACAAATTCATTATTTACACATCTCCTGAAATTGGTAAATTTTAAGCCATTTCATGAAGAGAAGGATAGGAGCGAGTTCCGCAGTCGAGGAGCATTACATAGAAAACATTGAATTGTCGTCAAAACGATCTTCAAGAAAGGGTGCAATCTATAGAATGACCATGTCGAGGATAAAATGAAGGCCTGGTTACACATACATGACATAGCAAAATAAATATCGTGGTGGATACTGAAACTTACTAATCTTAATCAACTTTGCGGTAACTCCCAGGTGTTTAGCAGACTTTCCCCGTGAAGGCATTCTAGATATGTCTGCTCCTTCAGAGGTCCGAATGATTACCCGAAATCCTCCTGTTGACAAAAATGATTACAACAAAGCTCTCTAGCGGTCTACAGGTCTCAATGAGACATCCCCCATGAGCGGTCGTCGCGATTGATTCGAATCGATTCAGGTGCCTGTAAACTTTTCTGCCTTTTATTTGTGAAAATTTGGCTCCTTTGGAAGTTTGGTTAGTGTAAAGAATTCATTACTTTACAAACTGAATTTTCAACATTTTTTTAAAATTTAAATTTAATCTATTTCTACTATTTACTCATATCATGAAAGCATATACTAGGGTAAACTTCCTTTGCGACAGCCACCCAAAATAAAAACAATATATATCGGGTTAGGGTTGGGTTTAGTGTTTAGGGTTTACATAACCGCACATTTGGGTGTCTGTCGCATAAATCATTCCTATTATCAACAACTAAATTGACATGAATGGGGAGAATGGCCTTCATACCGTTGGAAACATGCTATTTTATATAGCCTCAAATATATTATTCATTCCTTTAGGACAGACTAAACAGATCTGTAGACATCATTCGGGGGAGGGGGTGTGTAGGAGATCACGTCACTTAGGAATATCGGTTGCCACGGTGTAAAGAAGGAGCGCCCATCAACCAAAACTTCCTTGGAAAATATTTCCACTATGATATTAACACATAGAGGATATTACTCCCGTCTCGCCTCGCGCTGGGGTGACGGGAGGATAGTAGGGAAAAGTCAATCCGTTGGTCCTCACAAGACCCATATAAGGGGGCCCTAATTACCCTGAAAAGAAAATGACAATAAATTCGCTTTTTGCTCTTTTTTGTATACTTTACAAGGGATGTACCACTAATTATGCATGTTATGTTTTCATGGGTTTAATTTCTCTGAGTATTAAACCACATATACCAGGCAAGATCAAATCGCTCCATCTAGCTCTATGCATGGATATACTACTCGAACATAATATTATATCCGTATCATTTAATCTTCATCAAGATGAACATGGATTTTCTTTAGAACTCATGCAAGATTTGGATAAATAGCACATACTCAAATACTCCACCTTTGATTTATTCACTTGATTATTTTGACATATATACGGTACGGTGATTAATCATTTATAAAGACAGCTAGCGCCCGTGGATGTCCACGGGCTGCTTCTGCTAGTATATATACATATATATATATATATATATATATATATATATATATATATATATAATTGAAAGGAAGATAAAGTTCACTCAGAGAATAAAGACATAGTAGATATCCGTAGGTTTGCTTCCACAAGCGCTTTCTTCAGGTGGAATGTCTTTATTCTCGGACTGAACTTTATCTTACTTTACATTATTTTTTTTATACGTTCTCCCATCTTCATTTCTTTACAACTATATATATATATTTCACTAACGGGTACATTAAGTCGACACCTAACAATGCAGTTTATTCCGTCATAATAGCGACTCCTACATTAGGTAGACAGTTGGTACATTAGGTCGACAGTTGAACAAAGAAAAAGAACAAAAACTGTCCTCCTAATGTACCCATTAGTCGTTTGTATATATATATATATATATATTATACTTACCCATCTCCTTTCCTGATTGTAGAGTAAATTTCCCAGTTTCTCCTTCCTTCATGTTATGTCCATCTAGCCAATCGTGAACGAGGTATTTCGGTAACCTGACAAATGAAGTAATGCACAATTAAGTCATTTTAGTTTCATTTTTTAAAGAATAACTCCAAAACAAGAAAATATCCTCGGTATTGTCGGTATTAGTTCATAGCTTTCTTGATATATCTGGGTTTTTTTTTTTCTAGTATACAAAGTGTGCATGAAGGAAAGAACTCAAAGAAGTACCGTGTCTTTTATTTTGAACTTTATACTTGCATAATGGTAGAACACAGCCCCTTATTAATTATGTTCGGAATGCATGGATTATCATCACCAAACTTGTTTGGTTTCCATAATTTCAAATAACGACCAAAGGGGGAAAAGTAGCGCATTGCATTTAAACTTGCATTATCCCATACATTATCATTCCATTATCAGTAAGTTTGTTATACAGTGCGTCCCAGAAAAAAATGAAACCCCAAAACAAAGGGTTAGTGTGACCACCATGTGTGCTCTATGACAATAATTATCTTTCATCCATAAACTAGAAGTATTATGCGTTTAAATGATACCTTGATGTCATCCATCCGTACATGCTTTACCGAGCAGGATTATTTTGAAAATGACATACTTGTGCCAGATTTGGGTAAAACCGTGAAAACGTTAGTATCACATGCAAACATAAGCTAAGGGAAATACCAGCTTTAAAGAGATAATACTGGAAATTCCCTTGTGTGATGACATGCAGGCATTCAATCAGAAATTCTGAAAACAAGGGTCAATACCAATTCCCAGTGGTTGCAGAGGCGTACGACCTCAAAATTTCCAAAAATTAATAATTTCCCCTCCAAAGATGAAAAAAGTGCCCTCCTTTGATGGACGAAAGCTAAACAGGCACAAGAAAGTTCACGAATTTTGCCCATGGTCACAATAGTTTTATTGAATTTGCTTTCTATGGCAATCAGCCGTAAATAAAAATGTAAGGATCTAGAGGTCAGGGTAACACGAACTAACTTTCCTTCCTCCTGGCCGAGGCTTCTGTTTAGGTCTTCCTCGGTCACTGTACGGTCAAGCTCTTGCAAAGGGTACTCTCCCGTTTCCCCTTTGTACACCGCCTTTGGTTCCTACCATGAAATTAACGAATACGGAATAGAATTAATGACATCATAACTCATTAAAGCCAATAAAAATGTTATGTTAAGAAAAATATATTGTAATATTAACTACAAAACTTTCCCATTTTTGCGATATTGCAGTAGTATAGCATGAACTTGAAATTTGCGCCTGTATCCTGTACGGAATGGCTTGTCACTGAAGCCGATTGAATGGGGATGTACAGAGTTTAGCGCTGGAAAATGAATTACCATGATAAATAAATAAATAAATAAATTAATTAATTAATCTTTGAAAGTAATAATGAATGTTAAATTGATTGATTAAAGAAATAATAGGCAAGTGGACTGCTTTCATGTTTAATTCGTTATAGTTTTAGGGATTTTTATAATTAGTTCCAACAGTCCTTATATTTAATTTTATTTAAACGTTGCATGGAAAGAAAAAAACAAACAAACACGATGAATAAATGATATTGGCGTCTTCTTGCATGTTCAAATAGTCTAGATTATTTCATCGGTTTATTTATTTCTTAACAAAAGTAAAACTGTTACAACTGGCTTTTGCATTTCAGTTCTCTCTTTCTTTTGACAACATCGCAACTAAAAAGAGAAAGAAAGAAAAGACGCCACGTCTAAAATAAAACATTTTGTATGGGGTTAAGGAAAATAATCAAAAGAATAGAATAACTTGCGCTCAACAAAAGCCCATATGCTATTCTGAGATGTGAAGGGGAATTTACCCTGCAAGCGAAAACAGATTATCACATTGCGCAGCTTCTTCGGAAGTTGCTAGGCAAAAACTTATGAACACGACAAAAAAAAAAAATAAAAAAAAAAAACCGAACCGAAAAACTTTGCACATTTGCATATTGACCACGGCAAAAACACACTATTTGAATCAAATATCCGCAATAGTTTGTGGTAAAAAGATGATTATTTAGAGACGTACACAATAATATATTCCATTTCTCAATCAGTAGTTTTCTTTTCAAACTATTTTTTCCAATGAAAATCTCAAAACACCGGTGAATTATTCGGATTTTTGTTCCCGTGACAGCACCTGTTTGGGGATGTCACGCGCTATCACAGAGGCAGCGAAAAATCGCGCATGCGCACTACTTACTCCCAGAACCTGAATGTTTCGATGACAAGCAAACACGGACATATTTATACGCGTTTTTTAGTTTTGTAAATGGTAGGTAAAAAACATATCGGTTTATCAAATTACGTTTTTGCTTCTGAAGTAGGCCTTGTGCCATATAGAAATGTGAAACACTCATTCTATTTTACCGGGTATTTCTTTGTGAACGTCATTTGTGAAAGTGGGTTTTACCAATTTGATTTCGAACTTTCCTCCTGATGCGTACACATCTTCAGTGTGTTCTCCTTCAATTAGAAAAGACTCGATGCGACCATGGTCAATCTTAGTCTTGTTCTGAGTCCGTACCTGGAATGGGAAGAATTATGGGGAACTTTCTGTTATTAAAAGGACAATTTTGTTTCTACATATGGACTCTCTAACCCAGTTTGGCATAATATAGAAAAAGTCAGATTAAAGGTCCCATGTAATCAAAATATTTCTTGTTTTCATCATGTAGAAAATACTCCTATGATCAATATGACGTGATTTTATCCCCAAAAATGCCCCAAACTCTGCGAACTCCCAAATCACATGACCATACGTCATCGCCAGAACATGCCGATCGAGCATATTATGTGCGAAGTTTCAGCTCTATTGTGTTTACGTGCTATAGCGTATCCAGCTTCTTTTGTTGCCGAAAAGTTTCTTTCAGCAAGTTTGCAAATATATAATTTATTTTCAAAATGCCATTGATATGTATCGTCGGGGGATGAAGCAATACTAATCAGGACAGCGTAAGTCTTCATGTATTTCTCAAAGATCCGAATTTAAGGAGAATATGGACGTCTAAAGTGAAGCTAACAAGAGCAAGTTGGAACGGACCCAGCGACTCTCGTGCAGGGTGTGTAGTGAGCAGTTCGATGACGACGATTTCGATGATGGGTTGTATGCCAGTTTCAACATGAAGCGGAGCAGACGGCTCAAACCAGGCAGAAGCAGTACCCAAAATTAAGAGCAAAAATTCATGCCAAGGTGTACTACATGGTGTAACTGAAGCAAAAAGTATGGAGAGGCCAGCCGCCGAGAAAAGGAAGAGAATGATGGGTAGCAGAGCATGCCTCAAACAACTCAAGTCAAAGCTCAAATTCATAATTTAAAAATCAAAATGTTATTTTAAAAAAATCCTCCATGTCCTCCAAAGTAACAGACGGATTTTTCTGTCCATGCCTTGCCCATGACTGTACTGTCAGTGTCTGTCTCCATCATACTGACTGTGTTTGTACAAATGAAATAGATCTAACGTGAACTTAGACTCAGTTTTACTTAGGTATATAGGTCTATATAAATCTGTGTATAGTCCAGCATATGTTTGAATTATTTCGTGTATGGACAGGATGGTCATGTCACATCGGTGGTCCACAAATGAAAATGAAATCGCAACATGAGGTGCGAAACGAAAGGTCCATTTTGGCCGTTGTCCAGGGGCAGTATTCTGAAAACTTAACTTTTATGTTAGTAAAACGATGTTATTGTCATAACAAATCAAAATCAGGATAATTCATTGTGCACAGATAGCTGTGACGTCCACGCAACGTTAACAGAAACATCTACGCAAGCACCAATGGCAATGATTACATTGATTAATGTTTATTGCATGCAATTTTAATTTGTTACGACAATAACCCAGTTCGGGGTTAGCGCATGGTACAAATGACCCCAAATATCCACAGATATTTTAGACATGGAGGGTCCCTTTATGTGCACTTCAGAAAAATAACTCTGGGAGTGATAGAGGTGCCTCATAAATAGCTTTTGTTTCCCCCTTTAAAAAGAATACTTCCACCTGGATATCATGGAATGCACCATTAGTGCATAATTTAATAATGATTACATGACATTCATGAGCACATATCGAATATTAGTGTCAGTGGGTTTTAGAATTTGGTACAGATAACCTTTATCTGCTCATGCTCAGATTGCATCTCCGAAGTGGCTTATTAAAATACTTTTCCTTAACATAAAGGATGACATAGTTTTCAGAATACCGCCCCAGACTCCAGTGCAGAGAATGCTTGAGGGCCCTGCTGGAAACGTTGTGGTTCTCTGGGGCTTTCTGGTGTATATTTTGAAGCATTTTGAAACAAATTTCATTAAATTTTTCAAAATTTGGTTTGAAAATGATAGTTGTTCCAGAGTTCTAAATCCTACTTTCCATGCTCTTTGTACCCAGGCTTGAACTCGCTGCTATGGACTACAACGAAAATAGCGACCGTAAGCAGGCCACAACATTGAAGGGTGATAAGTGCTACAACTAGTTTGAGCAAACCAAAATTCAAGCCTGGAAAAGCAACTGTCAAAGCTGTCAAGGAACGAAACACTTTCTGTAAGTTCTGTTTTTAATTTATTTTATTACCACATTTGAATAATGCAGCAGTAGCTATGCAATATGACAATCATTTAGTTGATTTTTTAGTTAAAAACCAGTTTTCGTACTGAGCCTTTTTTGCCAAATGTTATCATGTGCTCAACATCGCCTTGTAATAATCTTTGTACCCGGTAATTACAACAGTTTTTATTTTGAAATTGATGCATACTGGGCATTACATAATATAGGACATTAATGATCCGAAGTCATTGTATGGGCCTAAGGGCTACTTTATGGTCCCCAAATGGTCCCCAAATTAAAAGTAGTTTTGTATGGTTTTTTTTTTCATGTATATTTTACCTTCTTTGTGTTACCTCTTACAGCATACGTTGATGATCTGATGGCTGGTATTGCAAGACATAGCGCAGACCTTTGTAATGAACCGCCACCTTCTTTGAGCAGTCAGCACACATACCCTTCCAAGGAGAAACTCAACTGATTCAACAATGAACTTGTGGGACCCACAAGTGAAAAGTAGATCTTATGGAATATTGTGTACTAGTAGGTATATGCAGTGACTCTTTGATAGCTTTGTAGAGAAAGAGCCACTGGAGGGATGTTAGACTATTGTATGCCCTGTGTTTGAAATCAGTACAAAACGTCGTAAGCTTGTAAATTTCTGAGAAAAATACAGTGTCTTCTCCCGTTTCAGTTTGCTTTTGGATGATTAAAGCAGTTTTACTAAGTGTATTTAGATATTTCACCCATCCCTCACCATGGCTGCAAACCGCACCCACGAATTTAAACCTCTTTTTGAACGATAATAGTGGCCAAAATATTCTTCACAAATAATTAAGAAACAGGAACATGCCAACGAATCAGCAGTGAAGCAGACTAATCTTGAAATGACTCTGGAAGTTTGTTTGATAGTTGTCCACATATGGCACAGAATGGGGGAAAGAATGTACATGTAAGGGGGGGAGGGGGCATAAATGTGACTGTAATCTTTCAGTGATATCTGTAGCTCTCTGAAGTATAACACCTAGGGATATGACCTTTATTTTTCCTTCATTTTATATGTGTTTGATTATGACAAAGTGCCAATTCATCAGTTAGTGCTAAATCAGGAAACTGTATTATTCAAGACACGTTTCAACCATGGAATCAGATTTGTGTTAATGTTGGGTTTCGGTTATTTTCTTGTTTTTACCAAACCAATGTGCTTCAGTTTTTGCATTTGCTGTTTAGTTCAGAATTTTTTTAACAGATTGAGAGTGTATATTATGACTACTCTGACCAAGACTTCATATGGACAAAAGTTTTATTTTTATAGCTTGATAATTATACTCTACTAAATGTACTGTCATAGACATCTAATTTATACTTCCAGTTGAACATTAATCAATGTATCGTATGTTGTACAAGTGATGTTTAGTTTATGATCTACGTCATTAAAGAAATAACACATTTACTTGTATGTACATCACGAAGGCTTCTCTGACATTAGACGAGTATCATTCATCCTATGAAGCCAGCATGTGTGCAGAATAAAACAAATTTTGTTGTACAC
Organism: Heliocidaris erythrogramma; assembly: GCA_025617745.1. Taxonomy (NCBI): domain Eukaryota; kingdom Metazoa; phylum Echinodermata; class Echinoidea; order Camarodonta; family Echinometridae; genus Heliocidaris; species Heliocidaris erythrogramma. The sequence goes on along the minus strand of CM046865.1, from coordinate 29,626,043 downwards.
ATGTACACGTACTTAAAACACTTTACAGGAATGTTCCATCTCTTTATGTAGTATGTCGGTATTTTGAATGATATGCTTGAAAATGTTTCGAAGGTCTCATTCACACAGGGAGTAAATCTCTAAAAACAAAACTATAAAACAAAAATAATTAGGTCTTATAAGACCAAAAATTTCCCCCCCCCATCGATTTTGTTTCTTTCTTGTCATTCTTTCTTGTCATTCATTCTTGGCATAGTTTTGCCACAGTGGTTGGTTGTTGTTTTTGCTGATTTACTCTGTCATGTCTGAATGAGGGTTCAACAGGTAATCCAAACTGCATATTACATGTTGCTTGGGGTGAACTTTCGTGAACATGGAGTGTAGGCCTACATGACAATATAATACATAGTTATTTTGTTTTCATATTGAAAGATTTAAGTTAGAGATCATGTATGCCAATGCCATTGTAATTTGATCATGTGGCTGTGGTGTATGAATTAATGGTGAAAACTTACAGAGCGCACACACTGTCCAAGGACAGCTTCTCTCACTTTTCCTGCAATTCAATTATAGATACTCCCCACACTATCTTTGATATTTAGACATGGTAATAAGGAAAATGGGGAAACACAGTTAACTTTGCATAAGTCGAACCTGTTGGGACCACAAGGAATAGATCAAATTATGCAAATTTTGACTTAGAAATTTCAAGCACTTCTGTTATATATTGGACAGTCACTACAAAGAGAACCATGTGATCTTGTTCTATCAGGAATCTCCTTATATTGGGGTAAAAAATCCCAAAAGAACATAAAAGGCATGTGACCAGCATGTGACCAGCATAATTACCTTGTTTATAGAAGGAATCTTGTTATATCGGAGCTCTTTGTAATGAGTCTCCACTGTGTTTTGCCTTACGTAACTTTATTAGCAAGAAAAAAGAAGAGTTCTCAGAGTTTAGTTTTAGAACTCTGAGTAAAACCAAAACTGCACCCATTTTCTCAGTGAAGAATCATCCGTCTCCATCATTCATCAGCAAATCACCTGTTCACAGACAATTTCATTCACAATGTAATCAACTAAACACATGACCAGGGCCATCTTGCATAAAAAGTTGCATTTTATCGCAACTGCATGTCCCAAATATGCGATCCCGATTGGCTGAAAATCAAGTTGCGTTTAATTTTTTTAGTTGCGATTAAACGCAACTTTTTATGCAAAAGGGTCCTGAACTCAACTTTATCACTTTAAGAAAGTTGCAACAAATTTTAAGAGGACACATTTAATTTATTATATAGAAAGTTGGGAGATATGTACATCTAAAGTAATTTTAACATTCAGAAAACAAGAAACAAGGATGCGAGGAAAATTACTTTTTTTCCAATAACTTACGAATCTCACTATAAGTTTAAGCATCTTCCAAAATCCACATATAGTGGAAAGCTTAAATGACATCTGACGAAAATTCCTTGGACCATTTCAATATACTTTACCTGTTCTTTTTTAAATTTTATAGGAAAACATCTAATATCCATTATGATAAACAAGTGGAAATACATATGTTCTGACAAGTGATAATTAGTTCAAGAGTGGAATAAAAAGAAATTCAATGTATCATCCATATAGGAAATGTACATAAAATTATTGCTAGTTACCACATAATTTGAAGTTTAACAGAGCAGAACTGGATATAGAATAAACCATGACTTTAATTTTGAATAAAATTAGGTTGTTTTGCATAGGACATATAAAGAAAGGATTAATTGGCTGATATTGATTGCCAGAATAATATCTATAAAGAAAGAGGCAGGCAAGGAAAGTATTCTCAAAAATTAAAAATGCATGTCTAAGAGAACGGATCTGAGCTAACTCGGCACTAGGGCGACCTCGGTCTTGGGGGAAACTCGCCGTCGAGTGAGCCCAGAGAGTTGAATCGATCGAAGATACCTGTGTTGAATTTCGCATTAACTACCCTTGTAAAAAAGTACCATAGTACCCATGGTAATATGACGGTAATTTGACCAAATTACCATGATTTGATGGTAATTTGGTTGAATTACCGTCATATTACCATGGGTACTATGGTACTTTTTTTACAAGGGTACACATTTTAAAACACTTAAATTCAGAATTATTGATTATCAATGTGTAGAATGGTAAGCAAAGAAGTAATTTTGAAAATTTCATGAAGTAAAATAATACAAAACATTACATTTAAGGCTAGAAATTGGTATGGTGCATAGCTGGGACCTCAACTCTTGAAACACAGTCACCGCGCAGTGCCATTTCGCCCTAGTGCTGAGTTATCCCAATGAGGTATCCCAAGCACCATCTGGCAAGATGTCGGTACACCACGTGCCTGTTTTTCCTGCAGTAAAAAAAAGAAACATGATCCATGAGAAAAATATTTATCTACATAAAATGAATTGTAAAAAAACAAAGTTTTCTTTTCTTAATTATTAATTTCCACATATAGATTCAACAAAGGGAAGTCATATCACCACAGTATAAACTATGATGGATTCATGTATGACTATCCACCACTTGAAAAAAATACACTGCCAGTTTGCATACCATTAGTACTGTTGAACGCACAATATGTGTACCACATAGCCATACAAGAAAGTGTCCTCCCCCTCCCCCATATTGAGGATTTGAAATTATATCCACCAATAACATTGGAATGAGATTTTTTAATGGTCTTTGGTCTAATATACGGCGTATATGGTAATGACAAAATGACATGCAGATGCAGTATACATAAAGTGTCAATGTGTTTTCCGGTTTGCTTCTCTCCTTTTGCAAAAGTTAGAAACTAAAAAAATGATATTCTGGCCAGTAGCAACCAATTTCAGCCCTGCACATTGCGCCTGTACACCTACGTGCAACGTGTACATAGTTCTGATACTCACTCGTTGACAGTCTTGCATCTTGCTTTGCTCGATGGCCGTACTGCTGGCGGTACAGATAATATTGCCGTCTCGAGGACCTATCTGTCGAAGCACACACTTCCAAAGCCAGGTTGGTCTGTAATGCAGTCTAACTCTGCTTCTTCATATTGGTCCCCTTTGGAAACAACTTGCTGCACTTCCTTACAACATTATGGACTCGATGACTTTGAGCAACGGAGAACAGCCCCCGCTACTTGAGCACCTGCATTTTTAAAAACAATCAGTTTTTATTTTTTTATTCGAGGAGATCTTAATTATATAATAATCCATTGGTTTTTCCATGCATATGTAATTCTGTACAACATTTAAAAGGACTTTTTTTCCAGGCAAATCTAGAAATCGAGAGGGGATGGATACACCAACTTACTTTATGCTAATGCTAGTAGTAGTACTTAGTATTGCTATATTATTAATATACATTTTGTTACATCCAAAGGTAAAAGTGACAGCTTTTTTATAGTTAGTACAGTGTCAGGACACACAACCCCCATAAATACTGTTTTGATTATTGCAAACCGAATTATTTCTCCACTAAAATGAATAGAAATAGGCCGCTGTGTGGAGGGTACCCCAGGCCAGGGCAAGATTCCCGGGCTAGCGTGCCCGGGCAAAGTCTGCACATGATGATGGCTGCTTGCCAAACACGCCAGCGAGGGGACGAGAATCACATCGACGGCCCGACATACAAATGTAGCGTACTGATAATCAAAATCAAGAGAGAATAATCGTTATTTATGAAAAGAATTACTATAGATCTAGCCTTTTAAATTATGCTTACCAATCACTGTAACCAAGTCTTCCTTCTTGTTCTATGTCCTCACGATCATTATTGACGCCGGCAATACGATCATCATCCTCGACTTCTCCTCTGCTTGGTGTACGGCGACTACGGGCTCAAACTGGTATTAGTACTAGTGGTAAGGTACCAATATACCAGGCGCAAGTGCAGCACGAATTTCACCTTCCTCCTCGAAATCAGACAGTTCTTCTTCAACATCAGACAATGAATGTTCATATCTATCATCCTCACTATGGCTTATCCATGATCATCCTCAGAAAATTACTTAAACAGAGCACAATTCGGATAGAGAATTTTCGCGAACCGACGTAGAAAGCCTATACGGTTACGCATTACTTTCAGTGTAAAGTTGGCTTTGTGTTCTGCCGATGACGTCAAGCGGACTACGTAATCGTCAACCCGAATTGTCAACAATTTTGGGGGGCGTTCCCAAATCGTTTAGTTTTTCTCATTTCACTTTTGACCGACTTAAAATTGCGGGAATTCACCGTCAGATTCGAATTCAGGATGAAAAAATACATAGGGTCATCATGAAAGTGAAATTAGAAGCCGTTCTGTGTCACGGGACCTTTAAATAAAATCGAATTGTTAACATGATGTATAATATGAGCACAACCTGAGGGCCTGTACCCCAGTGTGCTTGTATAAATATAACTTGTATACTGACATGTTATATAAAGTATTTAAATAATGGCCTCAGATAGAATTTCAGTGGTTTACATAACACCCTACATCTCCTTTTATTTAATCTAGGAAGCGTTTGCCTGAATGTCAAAACAACATACATGACTGTATTTTACATATCTGCAAGATTTGTCAATTTACCTACGTTTGATTTCATACACATAATGTATACATATATATCGTCATTCATTTACTGTTATTTATTTAAATAATACACACAGTGTGAATAACAAATGAGGAAACTGAGATTCCACCCGAATAATAGCTGCAGTCAGTACATGTCGATGCAGTCAAAGATACTCTCGTCGGTAGCCTAAGAAATATATTTTGTTTTATTAGACACTGAGATTACGAAAATCAGGCCATGCATGGGCAACTGAACAGTAGCATAATTATTTCCTGATTCATGTCAATAGGCCTTCGCCCAAGTTGTTAATGAAGTACTGTTGATGGTCAACCCAAGGTTTTGTAGAATGGCCTCCAATCCAAATGAATGCGCTTAATTGAAAACAACTTGTTAACACCATTCATGCCAAAGTTGGGCAAAGGCAAATTTGACAGCCTTTTAAAACATTGCCAGCGCTCAGTCATGATGTCATATAATGTGGGTGAGCGTGGTATCAAACGAAAATAATAAATTATCAACTGAAACATCATATTGTATATCAGCCATTGTAATGGGTTTAGGGATTTGGAGCTTGAATATAAGTTCATATTTTACTGCCTCAAGCGGTATATTTATTTACAACCTGTCTAGATACTTTTGCCACTCACGAATCCTTACCAGTTGGCCGTGTTGAAACGTAAGACCATCCCAAACAATAGCCATGAAGCGTGTCCACACTCTCTTATTTCGAACAGTGTGTTCTATCGGTACCGAGAAGAGGATCTGTTTGTCATGTTCCTTGTGACATTTCTGTAGCCACTCTTTGAAGATCTGATGAATATCAGCTCTCTTGTAGTGACTCTAAAGAAAAATACTTTTGACATGTTAGTTATTCTTTATAAACAACTTGGATTAAAACCTCCTTCAAGGGGTTACTCTACCGCGTGTCTGTGTGTTGCATATTATTGCATTTACTTTCTATCCATCGCCATACTCATTCACACAGACACTCACATACTCACTCATACGCCCAACCTCAGAGCCCCCTTTTCCATTCACGCGATGAAACGAACTTCACCTCTTAACATCAATTAACAATCAAGCAAATTAAGTTTTTTTTTTAACTATAATATTTCAAATATTTCAGAGAATTCAAAACTTGCTAACATGGTTATGATTGACGGACACCCCCCCCCCCCCCCAAAAAAAAAACAGCCATAGAAGACTGGTGGACATTAAAAAACATTATGTATGCACAGAAATATAAGTTGACATATTTATAAATAATTCAGAATGATATTGCCTCTACTTCCTCTAGTATTTTCTGAACATACTAAGCTTAATAACCCCTTTTCTCTTCACAATCTGCGACAGAGATTGAATATCTAGCATTCGAGGGGTGACTCAATTTATGACGTGTCTTTTGTAAAATTATGTATGAACTATTCGATATTTCATTGGCTTAGTTATTTTTTCTTATTCAAAAGACTACTGCAGTTTTGTACTTTGATACACAGTAATTACGAAGCATATTTAAATTGTCATGGATTTTAAAAATTAAAAAAAAAATGATCATTCGTTTCCTTGGTTCTGCCCACAACATGTAATTGAACATTAATGCATTGTGTGCAATCATAAGAGACTGAACAGCTATCTGACCACCATAATTATAATAATAGATTACTTTCTTACCTGTTCATTCTTGACTTTAGGGTCAAAAATGACATCTTTGTCCCTCAGTGTGTCTTCCAGATCCAAGAAAGTGAGTTTGTTAGTGCTGACTCTGAATACGTCATTGGTGAACAACACACCCGATAGTCTATTGTAGCACTCTGAAGGTATAGCCCTCTCACCCCTCTTCCGACTACACCAGGGGAATCTATGTTCGAAATAGACGAGAAATATCATTATAAAGTATATACCAGTACGCTGGTAATATAATATGTTTCACTGTTTTACTCACACATAGGTTTGTAGTTATACGTAGACCCATATTACCAGACTTCATTCTATTTTTGGAATAATAATATAAATTTCCTTATTTTCCTTCACTGATTTGAAATGAAACTTGGTCCTTTTTGTACTACTATACAATGGAATAATAATAGATTTTTTTTTTTAATTCGGGGAAATAATACTTTTAGGATTTTCTTTTTCACTTTGCAATAGGAAGTCAAACCATTTTGATTTTTCAGCATAACTGTGTACATTCACGCCAACAAAAAAAGGGGGGGAAATGAAATTGGATTTATTTATGTTTTTAGATGGTTGATACATGTTTTGGAACCGAACTCTTCAAATATGACCCTACTTTTTTTTTTAATCTGTCGTCGCATTTTCAGAATCTCCACGAAAAAAAATTTGTCTGGTTGCATTTATTTTTGCTATGAATAAAACAATTATGGAGCAAACAAAAGTGCCAGCATTATAAGATAATTACAGAAATACAGGAAAACCAACAATATTGTTTTTAGCACAGGCATTGTACAATTGATCATATTCCTCATGCGTTTTTAAGACTTACGATATAAATGAACATCTACAAGCGAGTAACCTTGTCGAAAGGTGCAGTGTCGATCTATGTAGTATATAAGTTCATTTCCATAAATCATAGACAGTGGATCACGATACAAGAAATATATATATATTAGTTACAACGTGACCAGTGGCGGTTTTTTTTTTTTTGGGGGGGGGGGCACATTCGGCTCGTGCCCCCTTTGGAAGAAAAATATGCATTGTGCCCCCGACCCCTTTAGAATGAAAATCTGGGGGTTTGGAGGGGGGTACTGGTCAGAGAATTATGGAGGAAAACTGGACACCCATACCCCCCCCCCCCCTAACTGATCGACTTTTGGAGAGCTGGCGAGACCCAAAAAATACCTGTCTACCTTTTCCCAAAGTTGACAAACGTGCATTTGTGCCCCCCCCCCCATATATAGGACAAGTAATACATTTATAATAATTAAAATGTATAACAAGTTTATAAATAAGGTATGTTTTGAACCGAAAAAGGGATGTGGTAAATATAAAGATGGAGCACATTGAAGACCGAGGACAATATACTAGAGTGAGATTGGGAGGGAGGATAGAGAGAAGAAAAAGAGAGAGAGAAAGCAAGAAAGTGAATAACTTTCAATTGTATCTACTATGATCGTGATCGTGTTACACCAATCGACTAAACATAGTAACATTGCGCATTTAATAAAGTCAAGAATCTTAATTTAAAAAACAAAATTCATCCCAAATTTACGTATAACTAGAGTTGAACTAGTCCAACTAAACAGGTGGGCTGGGGAAAAGTCTTGAAATGCGATAGAGTAATAATATTGATGTATGAAGTAGGCATGTTCCTATATAACATCTTTGACGCGTGCACAGTGCAATGTCTTAAAATGTCAAAATGATGTGAAATCAATTATAGACCATAGACAAATTAAAACTTACAGACGAATGGTAGCACCCGCGGATTGCCTCATGCTAAGCGTATTCGGCCTCGCCCATTTGGTACACTCAAAATGAATCAGCTCTTTGTGAAAAACTAGAAATCCGATCCAATCTTGTAAAATTTTGCAGGAAAATTATGCTTCGTTTCTAAAGGCGATCAAAATACGATATTTTGAGTTTTAGATTTAATTGTGGCATAACAGCCAACGATATGCTGATGCCATTACTTGCCTTCTTTGGAATATTTATACATTCTAATTATATGTTAAGCTTTCATGCCCTTTTTTTTTGTTAATTTGTTTTCTTTTTGTTGTATTTATAAACATTGTACTCTAAATGCTTTGTAAATTATTTTATGAAATACGAATGATTTGTACATGTATGTGATTCTATACTCCAATACCCTCTCTATGGGTGACATGAGAATAAATGTCATTGTCATAAATGTCATTGTCATTGTAACATTTTATTTTCCCTAAGCCCCCAATAACCCCAAAAATATCGAAAAGTATCGAGAAACACTATGCATTATTCATTTTTGTTTTGCATACTCTGATTTATCAAAATTGGACTGCACCTTATGAATATGAATGTTCTTCAAAAGGAATGATTTGACCTCTTTTCGTCACTTCCGCTGTGAGTTTGACGTCACCCGCACAAAGTAAAAAAAGGGTTATGGAAAGTTTAGAGGTGAGTACACTTGTATTTATGATTAATTTTCAAAAAATGAGAATATATTTATCAAAAAATTTCGACCATTGTGAATGATCTGTTTCAATTTCACTACATCTTAAAATGATTCTATAGAGCTGTATGTCATGAAACAATGTGTAATCTACTCTCGAACGTTCAAAACAATTTTCAACGTCATGAGCTAATGTTGCAGCTCAATTTCCCTAACCACCGTGTCACTCGTGACGGCTTACCCGGACTTTCGGGCGTGACTATCTCGATACGTTTCGATAGATGATCTAGTTAGAGAGAAGTCAATAGCTGGCATATTTAGTAAACCTCTAAATATATCGAACTTAGTCTGTATGTCGATGATTTGGTTTATCTAAGTTAGATGTAGACACATAGACTGTTATATTCTGAAAGACAAAGGGCCCATATGAGGCCCTTTCTAATTGATTCAGTAGGGTATTCTTGTCCGAATTTTTAAAATTTAGAATGGGGAGGGGATTCCGTGTTGAATGCTATTTTTCCAGAGACCAGTCAAGGTCCCCGCCCAGGTCCAGGTCTACCTAGTGCAAATGTTACACAGTTTGTTATAAATGCCGGGTTGTAATTTTAAAGCAGTGGTTCTTAGTAGAAGTTAATTTGCATGAGTTTACTAACGTTAGATAGGCTTTGGCCGCCTTTTTTCTTCTAAATTTGAGACAAGGCCAAAGGCAAGCATGATGAAGTTTTATTAATTAATTTTTTTTTTTCAAGGGAGAGAGAGGGAGACTGGGGATTCTTGATTCTACTATTTGTAGACCAGAACTCAACCCTTTGTTGAGAGGTAATAATAGATCCCCACGGAGTAATATATGGATGGCCTTGTTGTTTTCAGTATCGCATTCATTAGTCTTATCATGTTGACTTTGATTTCCCTCAGATAAACATGGCAATGAACTAACTTGTGGCTGATCTAATTGAAGATCTAGACTCACTAGAGTCTAGAGCCTAAACGTTAAATGTCTACGTACTTGCACAACTCAACAACTGTTGGAGGTGCCGGATGAAGCGGAAAGCCCTACTATTAAATAATTTGATGAGACGTGAGAAATAAAAAGGTAGGTCTAGATCTAACTAGTTAGACATAAATTTAGTATTACAGCTAAAAATTATAGGTTTGGTAGTGGTAGTCGATCCAGGATCATTTTAGTGTGGGAGGGGGGGGGGGGGGGGGGTTAGTTTTTACATTGTCCAGCCAAAACAGCAACAACAATTTTTTTTTTTTTCTGAGAGAATGTCATTTTGTCCTTTTCCTTTATCCACCACTGAGATCTGTTTTCTTCAATGTAATATTAAATTAGCTTTTTAGTGTCTTTAAAAATCAATTATGAGATTTTTAGGGGATGTTCGGTGTGTTGTCAGCATAAATAACATTTGTGACCCGACGCCTCAAAACCTACAATAAGTCGCCAAAATGTTTGTTATTATTTTTGTTTTATACATTTTCTGAAAGTAGAGATTCTCAGCTTTCCAATGGTATATCACTTGCCTAGTTTACTCAATGATAACACCTTTAAATATCACCTTTCGGATCAGTATGTAACCAGCAATCAATAACTCCTATTCAGAGAAAATGGTCATTTAACGTTCGGAACAAAAGAGTGCCAAACCTTCGCTCTCTGTGTGCGCCCAAGTAAAACTGGGTATAAAACTGGCCATAGGAACCGGTATGAAGGGATTATCAGATTAGGCTGACTTTTGGCATGCTGCTCCTGGAGCACCTATTCATTACTCCCTCCAAAAGTCAATTTAATACCTTTAGAGGTAAAGTAGTAATTTGGCATTGAATGAAAGTATTAGAAATTTCGGCGATTTCGATTTTTTAGCTCGACAGGTGAAAAAAGGAGTCATTTTAAAATGTTCCCAAAACATATTTCTAAGTCGAAGTACGACTCACAAACTTGAGACATGATAGAATGATAATGAAACTACCAATTTCTATCAAAAACAGAAAATAGACTGACCAAAGCAAATTTACTATTTTGGGCTGTTTGCTACGTTGTGGTCCGTGCGACTTATTGTAGGTTTTGAGGCGGCGGGTCACATTTTTAGTACCCTTAATTATTTTATTAAACATTTCAATAATTCCTGCAAACAGAAACAAAACAAAATAAGAACTTATGTAAATGATAGTATTATTTATTATTATTATTTCATCATCATTAATATTATTATTATTATTATTATTATTACTATAATTATTATCAGGGCAAAAACATTACACTTTCAATTAAAATCCATGAATATTGTTAGGATGGATTTTGCATGTAGTTAGTAATTATCCTCTTGTCTTTGAAATGATCAAGAGGGTTTTCTTAATACAGGATAATGCTTCTCTACTTCATCAAGACTACAAAATATGATGATGAAGATGAAGGCTTACCCACTAAAGAGAAATTCTGAGAGCAACAAATAAATACTTAGCTGCTCCAGTTTTGCATTCCCACTTATTATTCCATTTCATACAAAAATCTTTATAGATGTGATACTAAAGAATCCCCTTCCTTGTATGAAAATAAGTTACAATAATGATGATTTTACATGTTCCATATGGATTCAAACCATGTTTTACATTATTGAAGGAAAAAAAATGAAATATATCATATTTCATATAATAAAATACATAAGGAAAAGTGAGTGCATGACATCATCGGTTCACTCATTTGCATACCGCTCATGTTATGCATATCACTGTTTCATGAAATAATGCAAAACTTCAAAATGCTGTAACTTTTTATTTTACATCCGATTTCAGTGAAATTTTCACTGTTACGCTCGATTAATTTTACTCTATTTATTCAAATCAACTTGATATTAGGATGGACTTGGCCTTTAATAGGAAGCTCTAAATTTCAGGGTTTTTTTTTTCAAATTCTAATTAGTGCTTGTTTAATTATCAAATACACAATAGATGTTATTTTCTAAAAATCTGTCCTCTTTCTATCAGCAGACATGGATTTCTACTTCAGTTCTTCAGTGAAATAGCCCCTGCTTTGATCAACATGTATTTCTTCTGGGTCCGCTCGCTATTCATAAGGACTGGTATTCATATAAAACCGCTATTCATTTAACACGCGTTATGAATAGCAGTCCTTATGAATAGTTATGAATATAGGTCCTTATGAATAATGTGGTGAGGTAATTAGTCTAGGGTTTGCGTTTAGGAAAGACCGCTTTTCATACAAAACCGCTATTCATGTGTTATGGATAGCTTATGAATAAGTAGTCCTTGTGAATAGCAGTCCTTGTGAATAGCAGTCCTTATGAATAGCGAGATTACCCCATTTCTTCATAATAAAATCATATCTGGATTCAAGTATAATATGCATGTAGAAGTGTCGTGGTCTAGTGGATACGTAACCGGACTGTGGATCACATGGTGCGCGGTTCGAATCCCCGCTGCGGCGCTAATGTCCTTTGGCAAGACAATCATCTACATTTGTCACTCTCCACCCCGGTGAAGTAAATGGGTACCCGGTAGGAAGAAATTCCTTCAATGCCTTGGTGCCTATCAAAGCCGGGGTAATGATGTGATACTTTGTATTAAGCGCAGGCTTTTTGTATAGTAGCTGCGCTACATAATATGGACATACATGTATATTATTATAATTATAATAATAATTATCCAATTATATCTTAACCATCTTACCCACCCCTCCCCATGTCAAATGTTGTAGTCACCTGCAGCCATTTTTTTATAGTAGCTCGTTATTGTGAGGAGGTCTTCCTCTTTTACGTGGCCTAGTGAGATTACAGGGCCCCTAAGATAAGCACTACCAGGGCCACTTGGCCTCTCCTTTATTAAATCTGCTGCCAGTGTATAACAAACTAAAAAATCTTATAAACTGATTCTATGAATTTGTGCTAATTGAATTATTATTTTATTGATGATCTACTGAGAAAATCCATACTTAGAATAGTTTATTCAACACTTCATTTGACTTAAAACTATAGAATTAGGTCTCTATGTGTGTTTCTTTTCCCCCTTTTTATATTTAGATGCATTATACTAGTAATATGCAATATATATGTACCAACTAAAAAGGAGATGGATCATTTAATTTAGATTTCTTAGAACTGTCAACATTATCTTTGTTTTTAGGAGTGAAATTGTTGTCATTGATGTGTGTTGAACATTGAACTTAGATGGTCATTTATTTCATGTAATTATCATTTTTTCTTTTGTGGGGTGTAGTGGGTAAATCTTTAAATTGTAATTCAAATAATTTACTTCTTGCAAAGGGATTGGAATTAATAACGTATGATTAATTAAAATTTTTTAATGCATGTACATATTTGTACTACTCTCTAGAAGAGAATATTTGACCTTGACAAGTCGACTGTGCTGGAACTCTATTGTATTGTAATAAATGAAAAAAGTGTATGACTGCAGATAAACTATCTAAATTATGTTGGGTTTTTAAAGGAGAAGAAGTAAACATATATTTAAGAAGTTATATCATGTCTAAACTTCTCTAAAGACTCCTCATTTCTGTATACAAGAAAATATTCATTAAAAAGTGAGAATCTCTGAATCGACGTGTGTGAACAATTATTGTACCGTAAATCTTGATTGTAAGAAAGATACACATGGAATTGAAAGAAAATATGTGAACATGATAAAGGTCCTTTCACGTTATATCAGTGAAATTAACCAGGACGTGTGATCGAGGTGTATGTATGAGAGAGAGAGAGAGGGGGGGAAGGGGAAAAGGATGAGAATAGGCGAAAGTGAGATAATTTGGTGAGAAGGAAAGAGAGAGGGAGGTGGGGGGGGGGGGGGGGGGGTTGAGAGAGAGAGAGTGTGAAGGATAAAGGTGCAGTATATTAAATCAGTTCGGGTCAATTACAATGGACGAATTTTCAAGGTTCATAATTCTCTTTGAAAGATATTGACAAACTTGGCAGCAATGAGAAAGTTGCCCCTTAAGAAAACCTAAGGATACCTCTTCCCCTACACCTAATATTTTATTCTTGCCTTTGCCTTCCATCATACACCCCCCCCCCCGTTTTTTATAACTTCTTTATCATACTGGTCAAGGAGAGTAATTTTAAATATCTTTGAAAAATCAATCATTTTGAATGAAAAAAGTTTTTTCTCTTAATTCATGAGAAGTGATTAATATGAACAACATATATTTACCTTCTTAATAACTAGATAGAGAACTCGACCCTTTTGTGCTGAAAGTGCTATCAATTAGCTCTTAGTAATCACATGTTGAGTCCTAATTATCATAAAGATTTAATGACACCAAATGAATGACGCCCATTCGTCAATTATCGATGCGCCGTCTTTAGCCAAGTGATGAATACATTAGCATACATGAATAAATTAAGCGGATTTGACCTTTCTTAATGCACATGCGTGACACTGATCCACGTCTTTATTTTACTTGGCTGTAAAGCATATACACGATTAGAGAGCATCTTACAAAATGAATAATGCATAGGGGCTTCGGGCGCGTTCAAATCGTGCCCAAATGTTACAGTGTACTGGCGGCCGCGCGCTTTAGGGGCTTGTTATAGAGCGTATAAAAGCATTTTTATGTTTGCGCGTATGCTCGTAATGCGCGTACATGCGCATATTGTTGCAGGCGCGCATACTAGAAGGTTATAATGCACGCACCAATTGCAAATGTTCAACGATGGACTGTGAGACATGCAAACTCTATTCCAGTCAATCTAAGGCATTTTTACAGTTTGAGAAAATATTCTAGAAATCATGTAACATCAATTAAAATGCTAAAACATTCCAAGATAAGTCATTTTCATGCTGAATAAGGCCATGCGCACGCTCGGAAAATGTTGAAATGTTTAAAATAGCCTGAAACATGCCCAAAATGGATTATAGACCATTTTAAGCATTTTCAGATTTTGCGCGCGCAAAACTTCACCGACGCGCGCGTACGCTCACGCACCCTATGTTCAATTAATTTCCTTTTTAATTAACTTGCATCAAATATGGTAATGTCCCTGATAGCAGAAAGTGTTAAAAATGACGTGATATTTACATCGTGGTTTTCGTCTTTTTTACGTCCTGTAATTACGTCAATAAGACGACAACTTGCACCAACGCAAGACATCAAGAGGTCGTCTTATTTTGACGTCATCTCTACGTCTTCATTCCTCTTCCCTGATAGAAGAAAGTGTTAAAAATGACGTGATATTTACGTCGTGGTTTTCGTCTTTTTTACGTCCTGTAATTACGTTGTGCTTTTAAAGTTAAAAAGGGACACATATCTTTTATTTGAACCTCAAAGAAGAACTTAAAATGACGAGGGATATGTTTAAGACAAGAAATAATTCTTGGAATAAAAATATTCCAAACTTTTTTCCAACCCTGTATATCTAAACTTATCAGTATAAAATAGTCAGAGGGTGTCTACACAATCTTAGATTATATTTTTCTATTAGCTAGGAACCTCAGCTATCGTAATCTGCCTATTTTCCATACAGTTCATGGTGGGCGTGGCTGCTAGGGCCGTTACCATGGTAACACATAACGAAATACTGGAATTTAGAAAATACCGTATATTTGTCATAAAATATATGTTAAGGCCTCTAATATATGTATTTCAAGCTGCCCCACTGATTGCAACCACAATCTGAGTCATTTGAAGTCATGGGCGTGTAAAAAAGGGCCGTTGCTATGGAAACCGTCCCACAAAATGCTGATATTTGTGGAAAATATCTATGATTTATCAATACAAAATAGAAAACAACTGTTTGCACAATCTTAAATCATGTTTTTCTGTTAGCTAGGACTCCCAGCTCTCATAATTTGCCTGTTTTCCATAGAGTTCATGGTAACATAACGTTATAGTGAATTAATAAATATCAGTGAAAATATCTGTATCTATCTAACACACTTTATAAAGTAAGGGTCTCCACAACCCGAAATGAATGTTTTTCCCCCTGTACGTTAGCTAGGACCCTGGATATCATATCCTCCCTGACTGCCACAAAGGTGGATGTCGGGCGACCACTCGGGCTGTTACCATGGTAATAACATATATGTGTAATTCAACAACGTGAAAATATTTAGTAGGCATTAAATCTATTTCAAGCAGCCCTTTTGAGTGCAATCTTTTGGTGTGCTTTCAAGGTCACAGTCAGGTAAAACAATTATAATTCTTATTATCCGTTTGGTCTCAAACTGACGCCGATATGGTGGGTGTGAGCACCAGCCCCATTACTATGGCACCGCACCATCAATTGTTTGAAAATGACATATATATTCTTTTTTAATAGAAAACACAAAATATTGGTCTTGATAAACTGCTTGAGTTATTACAGTCATAAATCCGAATCACTTAAGGCCATATTAATGTCAAAACAGGGTTGTTGCCATGGTAGTATTATTATAAAAACTGAGCAATTAAAAAAAAAAAAGGTGACAGATTTTTGTTATTACACAGCAGCAATTATGTTGCAAAGACATTTTTTAACTATTCGCTGTGTTCGGATAGTTCCGGGCAAGATATGGGTGTCCATGTGGGGGACCGTTGCAGTAACAACAGCTGATCCTAACTGGTTAGCTGTACTTGAGTAGTTATGCTTCCACCTCTATGCCTTGGCGTTGGGAGGGAGGCAATGGAGGCTTAATAGATGGATTCACCTCAGTCACAGAACCTAATATATTCATAAGATGATAAACTTGTCGGTCTGCAGCTAAACCTGTCTACTTGGAATAAATCTGAGGAGATTGGAATAGAATTTAGCATTTTTTCCCCTAATCCTACAAATACGAAATCTGCATGGTGGTCTAGGATTTGGACTTCATCAGAAACAGGGCCAAAGAATTGAACTTTGGGGTGCCTCATCATAGATCAATTCCAGGACTTAAGGGCTGATACCTGCCTGGAGTTTTTTTATATTTGCTAGAAGGTATTCAAAAGAGTCACTGAGAAGGCCTGTGGTGCAATTGCAGCCCAGCATTCTCATGACTTGCATGATTGGGGTACATGCATATTAGCCATGGACTTGATGTGTTGGGGACGGGGTCTGCTCGCTAGTCATAAGGACCGCTATTCATAATAAGACATAAGGGTTGCTATTCATAAGGGTAATTATTCATAAGGACCGCCATTCATAATAAGACATAAGGATCGCTATTCATAATATGGAAAGAGGGTCGCTATTCATAATACCAAATCAGGGTCGTTAATCATAAGGGTCCCTATTCATAATACGAAAATTCGCTATTCATAAAGGTCGCTATTCATAAAGGTCAATATTCATAAGGGTCGCTATTCATAATCGAAGAAGAGGGTCGCTATTCATAATAACATAAGAGGGTCGCTATTCATAATCGGAGAAGAGGGTCGCTATTCATAATCGGATAAGAGGGTCGCTATTCATAATCACAAAGAGGGTCGCTATTCATAATCACATAAGAGGGTCGCTATTCATAATCGGAGAAGAGGGTCGCTATTCATAATCACAAAAGAGGGTCGCTATTCATAATCACAGAAGAGGGTCGCTATTCATAATCAAAGAAGAGGGTTGTCATTTAAATCAAATAAGAAAGGGATATAGAGGAAGGACAACCCAAGGCCCAACGCTATTGTATTTAAGAAAGCTCTATACAATGCATTTCCGGTTTTTGTCAAATATATCCCTATTTTCTAAAAAAGTGAACTATATTTATCAATACTCCCCACACTTTGAAAGGTGCTTTGCCAGTGCCTTAATAATTAAAATGACGATGTCTAATCCATACATCTACGTGGGAGGAGAGGACCCCCCCCCCCCCCCCCCATCCACACACCCACATACACGCAGACATGTGCTTTGTTTTGAATATTGGAGTGTCATTGCCACACCTATTTTAGAGTTAGGGGAAGTACTGGTTGTCTATTTATGTACCCTTTTCGTTCTTTCTTTTTTCTTTTCCTCTCTCTCTTCCTCTTTCCTTCCTTTTCCAGCTTCTTGTTTCTTTGTTTCTGCATGGTTTTCTGCAAGACATGGACCTCTTGCTTGTACTCTTATTTCCTTTTGTATACTGTTTACGTAGATTTATCATGGAATAATTATTGTCATGCCTCTTTCTCAATGTGTTAATATATTTTTGATACATGTGCATTAATATATTTTTCTGTATTCATTCTTATCCATCACGTGCAATTTTTTATGCTTGAAATTGGGAAATCAGATTGTAACACAATTTGTATCCTTGTTGCATGACAATAAATGAATCACTGAATCATCCAGATCCTCCCGTTTCTCAACTCCTGTGAAGACCTAATCCTTAGCCTTTATCTCAAGTTCCAGCAATCGTCCATTTGGGGGGAGATGAGGGGAAAGTTGGGCTGGGAGGAGGGGGGGGGGGGATGTGGGATTCTCGTAGGGGGTATTTGTCCTGGAGATTAGTTGTAGGGGTAGTTGTCCGGATACGGGCTTAGAAATTGCCGCGAAAAATTTGTTTTCGTTTTTATTTTGGGGTGGGATAGTAATATTTTCATAATACGTGATTTTAGTAACGTACAATTCATTGGCATCTACCGTTTTTACAGTGTGCCCCTGTTTATGGGCATGGATGGGAATGAAGTATGCCCTCCCACGGTTGGGACTTTCAAATTTCCCCGAGTTAAAAATCACCTCTCAGAGCATTTGAGTGCATGTTCTTTCATGGTAATTACTAACTTATTTATTTCATTATATTCTTTGAAATCTTTATTTCGGTCTTCCTTATCATAATCTTAACAAAAATCATGACAAAAATTATCACCATGTTGATCGATCGTGATCCTATGAATAATAATCATCATGGTCATCCTCTTCCTCCTCCTGATCATATTATTTGATCATGTCATTTATTGAAGGTGAATTATTGCGGGGGATGATACAAGCCAATCCTACAGGCCACCCCCCCCCCCCCCCCCCCCATTACAAGGGCATGCGCATCATGTATTTTCTATGTTTGTTTGATCTTAATTCAATTCTATCAAATTTATTCCCATTTCTTTATACTGTAAAGCATATTGGTTGTATGTAAACAACCACAGGACCAACGGCTTTAACCCTAACAGAGCCGGGTTATTTTAGACCCATCTCACAGCCGGGGGTGGGGGCTGATTCCGCCCCTAAGATCTCGGCCGTCCACCGCGCATTCGCAACGAAAATCGGCACACACGTCGCCGACCACGTAATCTACAAAGCTGTATAGTCAATTTCTCCGAAAAATTTAATAACTAATTAATTATGCTAATTGATTCATAAAATTAATTTGCTCTAATTAATTAATTAAAGCCCCAAAACTGCTAATTTTTGGTATAGAGACTCTTTGTCAGATTCTGCTCAAATAAACCGGTAAAAATACTTTTTTTCTTATGTTTTTTTAATGTTTTTCCGATGGAATTTGTCGGCGACACTATTTTAATCCTAAACAACATAAAATTAATTGTTTTTAAACAGTAAAAGTAAAAATAATGAAACATTTATGAATTTTAGCTGGAAACACAATTTGGATTGGATTTGTACACGAAATCACGTTTTTGAACAATTTTGGGTCTGACATGCACTTACGAAATGTTGGGTAACTCCGGAACCGCACGCGCGGACATCACAAATTTGGTCTCAAAAGTTGCGCAAGACTTGAAAGAAAAAAGTAGTGAAGCGACGTGGTGACTGCTTTTCGCAATGCGAACATAATTTTTACGCGAAACGTCGAGGGGGGGGGGGGAATCCGCCCCCGGCCTATTAGGGTTAAGTCCTCTCCGAGGGACTTGAGGTTAATGCCTTACCAAAGGACATGAGTGCATCCTGGTTTCAAACACGCATCCTTCAGTTACAAAGCCACTGTTCGACCTCTGAGCTATCTCGCCTATCTCTGAGGATTATGGACATGATAGAACAACACCTGGTGGCAACACGTACTACAGCACCCCCCCCCCCCCCCCCCCCCCCCCCCCCCCCCCCGCACACAGACTATGCCATTTATGAATTGCTTTGACGAAAATTGTCAGTACTATGTGCTTGTACCGAAACAAGATGGTAGAATAGCGCAACGTGATCGGACTGATGGGGGGGGGGGGGGGGGGTGACACAGGCGTAGCCAGGATTTTTCAATATGGGGCGTTTGTGAGCCCGCGAAGCGTGCCAATTTGGTGATGAGCACTCTTTGCGTGCTCCCCAGGGGGATGGATGCAGGGAGGGGAAGATTCCCCCATAGAGTTGTTAGGGGTATGTAACTATATGGTTTTCCCCCTCCCGTGCGAAAGCTCTGACGTTTTATAGCAAATCTGAGATAAAGATAATGGCTCGTCGCAATACTGCACTGTATGTAACAGGGGTGGGTGCATGGAGAGGGGGGGGGGGGGGGGTCCCTCAGACGTTTTGTAGCAAATTTGAGAGAAAGATAAAGGCTCGTACATTTAGCACCTCCTTTTAGGCGGAAAGTTAGTTCGACACCCACGCAATGCTGCACTGCATGTATCAGGGGTGGATTCATGGATGGGGAATTACTTCCCCCTCCCCACGGGAAGCGCGAATACTGACGCAAATTTCGTAGCTTTTATCGTTCTCTTCCTCCGCTTCCTCACGCTTTTTCGCTCTCGCCTGTTTTTAAGGGGTGTATTTGTTTCATCGCCCGTCCCCATATTGGCTCGACACAGCCGTGTGGTGTCTAGATCCCATCCAATATTATTATTTTTGTTCTTTCATATTTGAGTGTTCATTGAACAATGAAAATCATATTATAATATTTGACAAATAATCCTAACCCTAACCTATTCTTCGATTATGAACAGCGCCCCTCTTTCGTGATTATGAATAGCGACCCTCTTCTTTGATTATGATTAGCGACCCTCATCTTCGATTATGAATAGCGACCCTCTTCTGTGATTATGAATAGCGACCCTCTACTTCGATTATGAATAGCGACCCTCTTCTTTGATTATGAATAGCGACCCTCTTCTGTGATTATGAATAGCGACCCTCTTCTTTGATTATGAATAGCGACCCTCTTCTGTGATTATGAATAGCGACCCTCTTCTCCGATTATGAATAGCGACCCTCTTCTCTGATTATGAATAGCGACCCTCTTCTCCGATTATGAATAGCAACCCTTATGAATATTGACCTTTATGAATAGCGACCCTTATGAATATTGACCTTTATGAATAGCGACCCTTATGATTAACGACCCTGATTTGGTATTATGAATAGCGACCCTGTATCTGTATTATGTATAGCGACCCTTATGATTTATTATGAATAGCGGCCCTTATGAGTAATGACCCTTTTCTTCGATTATGAATAGCGACCCTCTTCTCATATTATGAATAGCAATCCTTATGAATAATGCTCCTTATGAGTTTATGAATAGTGACCCCCTTTTCGCTTTATGAATAGCGACCCTACAGGTATAGGAAATTACACGTTATGACTAGCGGTCCTTATGAGCCACTGATCCTTATGACTAGCGGTCCTTATGACTAGCGAGGTTACCCCGTTGGGGACCATAAGACCTATACGTTTACATATCGGCTGCCCTTACAGGTAAGCTGCAGTTCTCTTGGCTTTAGAGGAGATATGGCCAATAGTTTGTGATATGGTTCCTCTAATACTATCTTGCCTTAAGCATGGTTGGATAAAGGATGGGGGTAGCAGAGTTTTTTAAAGTCCATAATGTTGTAAAATTAGTGAACACCAGCGGGTTTGTCTATTTATCCTTTACAGCTTTAAGGCGTTCTGCAGCCTTACTTGAACTGAGTATTCTCTTATTAAAACTTGATTGACTTTCTTACAAGTCTGATATGGTGACGCACTCTTATTTGGCTTGAATCACATGCTAAGAAGGTCATGGTGAGGAGATTATCCAACCCTCCCCCGGTTTGGTTTTGCAGAATAAGTCAGAACTCAGGATGGAGATATAGGTGTCATCTATACCTCCACCACTATGTTAGAAGAGAATACATTTTTTGCAATACTTGAGTAATGTCTATATGGTTAGGATGAAGATGATGAGTGAATCCTCACTTCACCCTAGAGGGAATTCAAGTTTACATAGTATAGCTTGGTATGTAGTTCTGAAGTCTGTCAGTGCCTTCTTGTATCTGGTCTTCATGATAACTCTGATTGATGGGTAATCCTCAACCTCATCCAAAGTAGCAGGTGTTGCTGCAAGAGGAATTCTGCTGAAAATGTTCCGTACCTCTAACCAAAGGATGCTCTCTAACTTCTGATTCCTAATGGCATCCATTTATGGAACTCCTTGCAAGGGGGGAAGTAGAATACATGTAGCTCTCACTCATGTCAACTGAGTGTGGACACTTATGTACCTCAGTTATTATTTCACAGATGACCGTGAACTCAATACCGACACATTAATTGCAGTTAGCAGTACAGTCAGAAAGTAACTTTATAAAAATAATATCACCAGCATTATCTTTCGTGTTGTGAAATCACAGAAACATGCCACTTTTTTTCTAAATATAGATTTCTCGATCACAATCTGCCTCAGCAGCGACCATATTTGGATATGATCATTGTCTTAAATGATTAACATTTTCAATGCAATCATTCAGGCTGCTTGCAATGGAGATATCTAGCATGTCTAGACTGTTATATTGCGTTAAAATAATGTTAAACAAAAACAATGCCACTTTCTGAAATGCCAATATTTTAAAGATGCTTTTGGTGCTCACAGCCACAGTACAACACATACCAAGCAGTCAAAGTTAATACTGTAATACGACAACACAGTAGATGAGAGTATATATAAGCACAGTGGTACCTTTTCAATATGAGTTGGCTTATGCAATGAATTTTCATAAGCCTTCCATATCTATTTGAACATTTGCATCTTCGTTTGTAATAGCAAGTGTCCTACCAGTCATGAACTTGAGGCCTCCTCCCTGGAAAATATTCTTGATCTAGATTTGAACCAATAGGACAGTTACAAATTGACGAACTCAGGCACTTGTTTATAATTCATTATTTAGATACATAAATACCCCTTTCTTAAAAATCAATATTATCTTTCTTATCATTCTTTTAGCAACGGCATATTTTTATATGACTGACCTAAATTCATCCGGCGTTTGATTGCAATTAAAGGCGCAGCTTCAATTGTGTATAATTAGATGCCTACATTGTACTTCGTTACATTACAAATACATGGTGGAAGCACTGTGGTATATTGGTGAAGGCCTATCACTCTCATACGCGAGCTCTTGGATTCGATCCTTGATCGGTGCTTACTTTAAATGGCTCAGATTGTGATTGCAATCTATCAGGCAGCTTCAAATACACATAATGGGATACTTACCATATATTTTATAGCTATTGAATTACAAAAATGCAGTATTTTCTAAGAATCCAGTATTTTTGACGTGTTACCATAGTAACGGTCCTACAGGCCAAACCCACCACCAACTGTACATCAAATAGGCAGATTATGATAGCTGAGGGTCCTAGCTAATAGAAAAACATACTTAAGGTTTGTGCATACATCTTTTTGGCTATGTTATATTTATAAGTTTAGAAAGTTGTTAAAAATACCCACTTTTTATGGTAACGTTTCCATAGAAACGGCCATTTTTTGACACGCCCATGACTTTAAATGGCTCTGATTATGGTTGGAATCGATTGGGCACCTTAGGATGCTTACCAAGTATTTTTAGATTTGTGAATTGGAATTATATGACTTTTCCTAAAATTCATATTTTTCTTGATCCGTTACCATGGTAACGGCCCTGGTGGCCACACCCACCACCAACCTTATGGCAAACAAGCAGATTCTGATAGCTTAGGGTCCTAGCTAACAGAAAAACATCATTTAAAAGTGTGCCTAAGGGGGGGACCTTTTCGGTTTCTGGCCCATGGACTAATTGACTCGTCCTTGCGCGTATGCGCGGAAAATTATGAAATGGCCTGAAACATGCCCAAGATAAATCGTAGACCATTTTGAGCATTTTCAGATTTTGCGCGCGGGCAAATTCACCCACGCACCCTATGTGCAATTAATTTCCTTTTTAATTAACTTCCATCATGCCAAATATGGTTATGTTATGACTTTGTATTGCAGAGATATAGCATATGTCGGGATTTTACAAAATGGCGCCTGGATGACGTCATGGATGACGTCTGGATGACGTCTGGATGACGTCTGGATGACGTCATTTCAGCATTGACTATGCTGAAAAAAGTATGTGCCGAGACAATAATCATATCTCCCATTGTACCAAATTTGAATACATTTAAATAAGTCATTTTGGAGATATTGTGCGAACAAGAAAGTGGGTAGAAATAAAAATAAATAAATAAGTAAAGAAAATATCGTACAGAAATATAAGGTGGTCTATACTTGAAGTACAGTCGACCTAATAATAAATAAAGAAAGTAAGAAAGAAAGAAAAAATCCTGCAATAATATAAGGTGGTCTGTAATTGAAGTACAGCCCACCTAATAGAGTCCATTGTCAAATGGTCAACCGTGGGAAATTTTGTGAGGATTTTTGGAAACATACATTTTTATACAGATAATGTCATGACTAAACTTATAAACGTTGTTTCCATTTTAAAAAGTGTCTAAAGTTACAATTCCGGTATTTTTAGAATGCTAATTTTGGTCAAATCTATGGTTTTTAAAAATTATTTTATAAAAAATGTTCTTAATTGCAATAGGGATAGGAATTTCAACTGTTTCCCTATATATGATATTAGAGATGACTTTCATGACAAAAAATAATTTTCGAATAATTTTTTTTTTAAATATCCTTAATTGCAATATGGATATGAATTCCCACTGTTTGTATAGAAATGACATTAGAGATGACTGTCGTGAAAAAAATATATATAAATATATATATATATATATGGAGGAGCTGATGTTTAATACATATCACGATTTACAATGATGTTTATCTCAAACTTATGACAACCTTATATATCTTCTCTGTTGATTCCTACCACTGTTGATTTTGACTGTCACTCCCTGTGCCATCACACTCTTAAAGTATATAATTTAATGAATTATGCCACTGATCTATTATTGGTCACTAATATACGATTTGATTTTCAACACTGTAAGAAACAGTCCTTAGAGCATAAGACAATGTTTGATCATTATCCTAGAGGGGGTATTAAATACGATATGAACAGTGCCGTATATAGAGAGAGTCTGGCCAACTCGGTTTCAGTTGGGTAGCAACATGGCGTATATTCCTTTGTTATGTAAGCTTACAACACAGGAATATGCGCCATGTTGTTACCCAACTGGACCGAGTTGGCCAGACTCTATCTATATACGGCACTGGATATGAATAAAAGCTTCCATTTGATATAATTATATATTGTTCTGCATTATTTTTTGTCATGAAAGACATCTCTAATATCATTTATATGGAAACAGTTGAAATTCCTATCCCTATTGCAATTGAGAACATATTCTATAAAATAATATTTAAAAAACCATAGATTTGACCAAAATCAGCATTCTAAAAATACCTAAAAGTAACTTAAGACCCATTTTAAAATCTGTAAACAACGCTTATATTTTTATTCATGGCATTATCTTTCTAAAAATGTGTGTTTCCAAAAATCCTCACAAAATTAGGTTATTTTTGAGCACTTGACAACGGACTAATAATACAGCTCCACAGATATTTTAGTTACTCTCTTATTGTTGTGTAGGGTACCAATCTTCCATTCCAGTAGCAGCTGAAGATTGGCTGGTCGCCTCTGGCTGGCTTTAATGGATCTCCAATGTGTGCAGTTTCTTCCTCTGGTGAGGAAGGAATGTCTTTTTCTCCTTCTCCGTCTTTATCAACTGAATATTGAAACAGACATGGAGTCATTATGTCATTAGACATGCAAAATATCATGATATTTGTATGATCATGCAGATATTATATTCGTGTGTCAAATCCAAAGTAGAAAGGGCCATTCTAAAACTCTAAAATTATGTTTGAAAACAAAACAGAACTCTGTTATGAGAGAAGATGTTGTGTCAAGTACTGAATAACAATAAAATACTTTCGCAGAGCTATCTCTACCACGACGGAATGCCTAAAATTAAAGGATATTGGAGTAAAACATTCACCATCAAGTCTTCTCAAAAATTTCGAGGAAAAAACATAATCAAGGCATGACTTTACCTGCTGCAGGGTACGTTTCCCTGGTATAGAGGAATGGATGGTATCTCAAGACCCCTTCAATCTTGCCTTCTTCCTTAATCGGTTGATCCGGATCATCAGCAAGCTTCATTGGAAGTTTGACTTGAAATTCGAAGGTTTCAGCAGCTGTCTGGATGAACTGGGACTGTGAATCGTCGTAAACCTTCAAAGTCAAAGTTAAAAGTTCATTTTATTTTCTCAATATGTCTTCCTTTTCTTCCAAGTACATAACATAAATATGCAGAAGAACTCAACGAATAAATAAATAACTGCACATGTAAAGAGAACAATGCTTACTTAAGCCCTAGAGATACATTTTTTTTTTTTATCAGAAGAAGAAAATAGAACAAAGGAACAAGATTTCAAAAAACGAACCTCATGCAGTTTCGTACATCTATGTTCCATGCCATCCTTGTATTTGGTGACAGATATCTCTACGGGGTGCTGTACCTCCATCGAAGTCATTCCATCCGTCTCATTCATGTTAGAAGACGCATGCTCTGTCTTCATGGCGCTGTTACCGGTCCATCCATGTATGTAGTAGTGGTACACGTTTCTGCATTAAAAAAAAAAAAAAAAAAAAAAATTAATATACTGCCGCCATAGATCGACGTGTGGCCCATTAGGACTTCATAAGTACCACTTAATGTGACGTAATTATATAATGATATGGGGTTTTCTTTATTTTTATGCAGGCTTAGGACTTCACAAGAACAAGATAATCAGGGGAGCGTTTCATCAAGCGTTTTGTCAGTGATTTTCACCGACAACTGTTATAAGCTACTGAAATCCTTGCATCTGATTGGCTGAGAGCAAATTTGTCGGTAAAAATCACTGACAAAACGCTTGATGAAATGCTCCCCAGGTCCCGAGAATTTTAAGAAAACATATATAATCATAATACATACATATATATATATATATACGAATGTTTAAGTTGGGTATCTTCGCATCTATTAAGGCACATTATTTACCGACCTAGCGGCCCATCTAGAAATTAGCCCACAAGATCTTTTTGCCTTCAGAAATGGCAAAGGGCGTACGCCAGCCCTATCTTGCATGTTGAAGACACCACTTAGGTCCAGTGACCAAAATTTAATAGAAATTTAAGTACATCTCCATGCAATAGGCCTTATTTTTTTTTAAATATGGATTTGTTGTAATGTTTCCTTACGCCAATTCTGTGCAGAGAGGTTTCATGTTTTTCCGGACACGTTTGAAGTTCTGTTGCCGTGTTCCAGTGATGACGACATGGGTGAAACTGTCTTTGCCTTCTTCTTCAGCTATCAAATCCATTAAGTTTTGTTTGCTGCTTGTTTGATGCGAAGATACATCTCCTGCCTTTCGGGTGTAGATTTGAAACGAAATGATAAGCCTACTTATCATATCCTTCATAGAAGATTTCTTGCACATGAATAATTCAAGAGTAAGTCACGGAGTAAAACACATTTCTACCAGAAAAAGCAGCCTGTTTACTATTTCCGTAGCTGTGGCGACAGAGTATTTAAGATAATTGCCCGGTATTAACCCCTACCATGCCGTGGGCGGCAAATCCGCCCAAAATTGTGAGTGTTGAACATTTTGTTTAGGCTCAGAATGGCTTGAAAATTCTTCCTCATACAGAAACTTAAATATATATATTAAGTGCCTAAAATATAAATTTTATTCCTATGCAATACATCTTTGCCCAGTTTGCTTAAGAAAAAAACTTATTGAACGTTATTATTCACCTCATGAAAGTTCATTTTTGAAAATTGCTCAAATATCTGGTGGCATGGAAGGGGTTAATAAAGGCTTGGTACATGTTTTTCCTTTACTAGTTTTCCCCACTTGCCTGCAGAAGTCTACTCGGTGCACTAAGTCAAATGATAGGCTTCCAAGTTTTAGCTGCTTCTGAGGACCTCCAATTAAGTTATGCACTACGGCTACATAATTAGTTTCTCCGCTTGCTGGCTAAATCTACACACCAAATTCATTTTCGACATCGGCTAAAAATATGTGATCTCAGCCACTGCAATGGTCCCGTTTTTTGGGGGGATAACCTTTTAAATAAAACAATTTCGGATTACGGAACGTTTGGAGTAATGCAACAAATGACATGAACAATCAGAATTGAATACAACCCCTATTTATGTTTCGCAATTAAGAACCACCTGGTCGGCATTATAAATCTCCGAAAAACGAAAATTCGGAAGAAAAACGAGTCCCCCACCCTTCCCCCCCCCCCACCCACCTCTCTTTCAGGGAACGGTAGGTCATATGTTAAATCTTGTTACCTACCCGTCTCTGCAAGAGAACCTCATCGTAAATTTGCTCTCCAGATTTCTCCCTCTTTTCGAACCTTTCCTTTGCCATGGTCACCTCGCAAACGTCCACAGAGCTGGTAGCTTTCGAGAATACCTGTAGATAATAGTGGCATAATGAAAGGTGCTGTTCCACAATATACGGCTGGAGGGGGAACAAAAGTTAATCACACTTTCCACAGTTCCACGTCTATGTGAAGCCATTACATGTTTTTTTATTAAAAGGATCCTACCCCAAGTGGTGCAGCCTGTGCCCAGAAATTGAAGAAAACCTGGCTTCTCACTCGATGGGTAAAATGTCAATGAACAATGCAATTGATTGGGGGTGGGAGCGGATCCTCGCGTTGTTTACTTTGTTGTTTTTGTTTACATTCTCATTTATTATATCTCTTTCCTTTTGTTCTATCCTTTTTCGCCTTATATTTGCAGGGCACTCGTAGTTACCCACCTGTCCTACAATAAGAAAACATTGGTAAATAACCCCCCCCCCCCCTTCAATAACACAGTTAGCAGAGTCCGTACCGTAACCGACTCCCCCATGAAGAAGCATGCCTGTTTGCCGCCCACTCCGAAGAAAGATATGTCACTGTTCAGAAACCGAGGCTCATGTCGTTCTCCCCTTTAAATGCAGAACAAAAGAATGAGGTTATCAGGGATTATTATCTAACATTGGTTTTCAATCTGATGAAAGTAAGCTGGTTCTCATTTATCACAGCGTAAAGACTAATTACTCATTACTCATTAATCATTACTAATTTCCCTTCAACCAAAGTTAGCTTTGGTTTGTACATGTACGGTATATTGGTTTCTATAGTAGTCCAAAACTATCTGCTTTGAAGGGATACGCCACCAGGCGGCCAGGGGGAAGTCAGGATTGCGTAAAGCCCCATTCACTCGTACACAAGCTTTGTGCGTCGAACGCGTCCGTTGGACTACTAGGATTACTTTTCGGACTGCACGAAGCCGACCGAATCTCGCACGAGAGCTCGAGCTCAAACGGAGCGTGCATGTTGCGCGGCGAACAGCTTGCTCGAAGTTTGCTCCCGTGGGGCAACGGCATGATCAAGTAACGATCACGCGTGCCCTCTCGCGGCATGAAAACCTCCACAATCTGCGGCTGAGTATCCCTTTGAAGTTTGGTTACAACCGGTCGTATACCTTCTTGCGTATGGTCTGCGACGGATTTCGCAGAAAATCCTTGCGTCGCACGCAGGTGTCTGCATGTGATTTTCTAAGCACGTAGGGGCACGCAGGACACGCAAGGAAGCTGTTGGACATGTCTAACAATGTCTGCGTGTGGCTACGCGCGTGACTTGCGGAGCCATATGGTACTTCTTGTACGGGCTCCTTGTGGTAGTCTCACGAAGCAAATCTCTCCATACGGAGCCGTGACATGTCCCGCGTAGGTTGCATGTCAGCTGCACGGTACCGTACGGGGGCCATACGTTCGTCTCAAGAGTTCTTTCAGGTAAGATGGGGTATGTTTATGAGGAGGGTGCATGGCGCGCAAGAGGAGACACAGATTGTGATCATAACACGAGACGGACGTGGGAGTTGACTCAAGCCGAGATCGCAGCTGTGGACACGTACGTGGAAAACCACACACGATCAATTGTGACTGTATTACATAGGCCTATAATATGAAACTTAAAATTAGTTTGTATATATATATATATATATATATATATATAGGTCAAAATTGTGTTTTATTGTCAGCTCTAATATCTGGGCAACTTAAACTCGATCACCATTATTAGAAATGTACACTTATAATTAAACAAGGTCAAAACTAAACAGTGATAACTGAACAGCCGCGCACGGGCATAATTCTTTAATTCATTACCGATCAGTAAAGAGTACTACAGGCATGTATTTATATGCTTTGTAATGTACACGTGTCATTATATCATAGGAAAAAACATTCGAACATATATCAAACGACAATAATTATACCAAAAAGACCATCAGTGCCTTACATCGGTTTGCGGACGTATTCTCGCTTAGCATCAAATTTTGACCTTCGGAGAACTGCCCAGTCATTCAGTTCTTTGGGTGTCATCCCCTTTCCATTATCTAGGACACAGACCATCCAGTTCTTTGATGAAGAACCTTCCAGATACTGCGAGCAAAATTACGTTTAAATTGTATAATTCATTGATAATAAATATTAATAAACAAAATAATAATTATGATAATAATAGTGTCGGTTATATTAATACTAAATTACTAAATGTAGTAATATTTCATTAATAAGATTCATCTTTATTGTCCAATTCGTTATATTTGCATGTTAGTTACATAAATAGAAAAATTTATTAAATAAATAGATGAATATATAAAATAATAATGCAAACAATGAAAAATAATAGTACAGGAGTTCCCGTCAATTTTAACCCTTTTTTCATTCGATTTCATACGGGTATTTTTTTTCTCAATTTAGTCCCGAAACTATTTTGCACATGTCACCCTCAATTTCGTCTTTGGTCAGTCATGTTTTTATATATGGTCAAATAGATTTCATCATGCTTCTTCCAATTTTGTCGAAGCTAATTCAATTTGATCGTCCCCAGCTGCCAAGCTACGATACCATAAATCAATTTCGTCATTTTGCAATGGATTTCTTCATCTGAGAGTCTTTCAAATTCGTCACTAGTGCTTTTGCTCTATGAATAGTTTTTTATTCGATTTCTTGTCTTGACATTTGGCAAAACAGCCCTGAAAGGAAAAAAATACACATGGAGGTTAAAGAAATGAGGGGGATACTTGTATGATGAAGTAGTGGTGTTGTGGTCTAGTGGATAAGTCACCGGACTGCAGATCACAAGGTACGGGATTCGAATCCCACCAAGGAACAAACGTCTTTTGGCAAGACTCTAATCTACATTAGCCGCTCTCCACCCAGGTGTAAATGGGTACCTGATATGCTTACTTTGGCGGCTTGACTATAACCAAGGTAATAATGTCTAAGCGCCATGAGCGCTATATAAAAAATGGGTCTGTTTAGCCTTATTTGATTCAATGTCTCGTCTATCGGACGAATTTGAATGAAATTGATTGCACAAAGACGAATTATATCTTTACATTCTACAGTAAATCATCAGATGAGACGAGTTGGAATACAATCGGACAAAAATAAATGGAATGTTAAAATTGATTGCCCATAATTGATCTTCTTGACAGCAAATAACGAATTCAACTTTGACTTTTGTACATTCCAGCCTCAGGACGAAATTGAAGTGAACAATGATGAAAGTGAATTTAAAAAGTAATAATGATACTGGCGTACTTATCCAACATGTCCAAGGAAGCCGAATCAATGATAAAACCTTTTCTTCCCAAGGGCTCTGTGATCATATTGTTACCCCGGCCTTAGCCCCGCTATCCCGATGAGGCGTTCGAGGAGTTCTATCTTCCGTGTACCCATTTAATTCACCTGAGTTCGGAGTGGATAGTGTATATTGATGTTTTCCCATAGGACATTAATAAATTGGCAGGGATTCGAACACCGCATTGTCAAGCTATTTTGCCCTATAAAGCAGATTTCATCTTTCATTATATCTGATAATTGTATTCAGTTAATAGCCCTACTAGAGTTTTGATCAGATGAAATATGCAGTGAAACGACACATTTGATTTCAATTTAGCTTCACTGTAAAAATACTCCCATTTATTATCGAATACCTGGGACCAAAATTGCGTTTCTATGTAATATCACTTACAAATCTGACTTCGATCTTCCTTGGACCCCTATTGTTCGCGGTTGCGGAGAGTGAATTGTCAATCAGCTCGGCAAGAGCATATGCTAGACAAAAAAAAATACACATTTTACATTCTAGAGTCAATGTAGGCAACACTTCATGATAATTCTATATTCATAATTTTTATGAATTTCTAGATGAAAAAAAGAAAAAGAAATGAATCATTCTAGAATTGATCACATATAAGTCAACAATAAGTGAAACAACTCTTTAGAGATGAAAAATTTCGAATTTTCGCAAAGCAAGGCAACGCAGTTAAATATATAGTAGGGGTGTGTATTCATCCGACAAAATAATAATCAACGACATGGATAGTCAAATCAACTGTCAAGCAAGCATACTGACTTATAATTCCTATATGCCTGTTATGAGTAAACATATCATATTAGATTAAATGCTTATTATCTATTAAAGTCATCAGTAATTAATCATTGTATAACGTAATATTTTAATTGCTATTGCATGTACTTTTTTGTGTAAATGTGCACATTTATTGTATATATATGCAACTTATAATGTGTTTGCAACCACTGCATTTCGGACAGAAAGCTTTATGCTAAAGTTAATATAGTTAAACTTTTCTTTTCCTGGCCTTCCAGTGGTTTCATTATCTTTATCTTTACTTTGTCAATTTTTTTCAACTTTTTAATATTTTCTCTGTCAAAAAAAAAAAAAAAAATAATAATAATAAAGTGAGCGTTTTTCAAACGGGAGAAGCGGCACCCTGTTGGACCCCTAGAGGAATTTATTAAATATTTAAAATAAAAATGTTTTGGAATAATATTCAACCAGGGAAATAATCTTGAACTTTCAGACAGGTGAGGAAATTAAAAGATGAACCTTATTAATTAAAAACATATTTCTCAAAACAAAAATTATTCTGCATAGTTCACACATTGCTACAACACGTGGTACCAATAGCTATAGTAAGAGCTATTCTCCGCTCAAAAAGAGACCGTGAAATCTTTTAACCTAGTTCCTGCCGGCAAAATTATGAAATGAAATCACCCAATATATGATTTAAACATGTTTGCCATCGTCAGGGTGATATGAAATAGGTACGAGTGGAACACAGTTTATAACGAAAACATGATAGACATTTATTAAGTTCAAATCAATGGCGATTAATGTTACACGAACGTTGTATGAGAAAATACACTTGAGGAGAATTGATATGTACTCACGTAACGGGTCACGTCCTTCGCTCATATAATAATCATACTGCCCGCTCTTGACGATTGTGTTGTAGTGCGGTTCAATGTTGATCTTGTGTTTGACAGGTGTGGAAAATTCTTGACCCAAGCTCTGAAGCACTATCAAAGTTTTGCCATTCTGCAGTTCGGCTGGCGGGAAAACAAGGAAAAAATGTATTTGTTATTGTAAATTTGCACAGATCATTGGGATTTGTTTTGATTTGATTTGATATATTTCACTTTTCTCTAAAACCCATATCGTTTATACAGTATATAAACTTCAACATTACTACAGGAGATAGACATGTATATGTATATTTGCATATATACATATATATAAACAAGTTACAGTAACTACTGAAATGAATGCAAATTTGTCATAGATATGTGGCAGTTTTCATTGATAATAAATTTTATGAAACAGAACCCATGCCTTACTAGGGGGATTGAATGCGAGAAAATAAGGCCCTCGAATAAGGGATGCAAAACGAGCCTTTTATCATATCCCCCCCCCCCCCCTCACTCTCTCTCTCTCTCTCTCTGTTACTCTTTTTTCCGCTATTCGATGAGGGTGGGAGGGGGGTTGCTCCCTCGACCATACTTCCGCCCAATATCCTACAAAGTGAATATAATGCCGAGTTGTGCCAATGCAGATTTAAGGATTTCAAATTGAAACTGCTAAGATATTTTATTTGACGCAAAGCAGAAGATAATATAGCACTTGTCAAAACTGTAATAATATATTTTAGAATAACATTTCTGTCATACTCCAAAAAAAGTGCAAGAGTAATGTGAAATAATGGTAATAGTGTACCTAAACAAGTCATAGAGCTTCGAAAATCTAAGACTGGATCTATTCATCAATAAAATCTAAATTTCTATCTATGCCAAATTTTCAGAGTGGGTATGCCTTATGACTAGTGACTAATTTCTTTCGAAATTCTTCAGTAATTAACTTATTACAAAATCTGATTTTAGTATCTTGAAATATATTGACCTCATGCAAGAAATAATTTTTAAAAGTTCATATATTTTCAGTGTAAGTGGAATAACTATTTTCCTTTTATTTTGCTTTCTTTGCAGGATTGTACGTAAATCTATATCTGTTTTTTTATATTGTTAGTCGGTTTGTTTGTTTTTTTAATTTGGCAGTATATATATATATCATCAATTACGTAAATACGTTTTAAAATTGAAAAATAAACGTTTACCATACCTGGCGCTCATCAATTTCATTATCGAACAGAAATATATTATTCTTTTGCAAAATAAAAAAAATAAAACCGACAACACTTCCCTAAAGAGAGAGAGAGAGAGAGAGAGAAAAGGGGGATACTGGCAGAACAGAAGAAAGAAAACTACTTACTGAAGGTGTTATGATCGCCAATCGTTTCCCTTTTGGTGTTAGTAACCACAAAGTCTTCTTGTAGATCTATTCCAAGTCCCTTCATTAAGATAAAGCAAAAAGGGGAATGATAATTATGGTTATCCTCCACGTGATAATTCCTAGTTATTCATTTAAAAACAAAACGCAAAACAATCGAAAATACTGTCAGACCATGTGAGGGACAGGAATATTATTTTAATCGCTAAATAGTGGGAAAGTAACGATTTTTTAATGACATAAAAGCCTAAAGTAATAAGAGTTACACTATCAATTTGGTAACTAGTAGTCCAGCAGATTGGTGAAATAATTGTGCACTTTTTCATGAATGCATGAAATTTGGAATGTAGGTGGAGATTTTGATGCTGAATAATTCTTGATATGGGGACACCTAAAATTCGGGCCCTGGGGCCTGTTGTGCACATTTGTTTTGGAGAAAAACATGGCTCCCGCAGGGTATTTTTCCTTCATAAGTGATTGAATCATATCTACATTGTGTAGATCTGATATAATAAGTATCATGAAGGATTTCCGGGCCTCAAAATTCAGACGAGAGTTTTAGCTGCCCATTTTTCAAATAAAGGGCCATCCCATATCAAAAGTTTAAAAAGTCAATGATTCGTGGAACAGAGGTAAAATGCTTGTAACTGCGATTAGTCGGACATTGTGTCTTCGAAATCAAAAAGGTATGTTGTGCCGGTACCCATTATGACCAAAAATGCTCAATATAGGCCAAAATTAATCTATGTGCAAAAATTAGAGCTTTCCCGTTTTTCGGTTTTTATTATTTATGTTAGACAACGATTTGGAAATTAAGGTCATTAAAGCACAATTCAGCAGGCACATGGGCCCATCAATGGCCCATAGACAATTCTAGTTCAAATTGAATTATTCCCTAGCAAGAGGATGGCCAAATTCAAAATGGCTGCCGAAGTGTTGAAATATTCCTATATGCATATATCTCTTGAAGTTCGGCTTTACAGGCAGTATACAGTGTCACACTTTGAAAATATCCTCGAAAATCATAATTTCAAAATATCACATACAACAGATACCTGAAAAGCTCTTCTATTATGCCTTGTCAAACAGGTGAAGTTGGACAATGGGTGTGTTTACATAATCCTGAAAAATATTTTTTGGCTACTTTTGAGAAAGCAATATATTTTTCACAATTTATAAACTTATTAATCAAAAGACCAATTAACACCAAATTGCACCTCAATAAGATTATTATACTTAAAAAAATGTTATGAAAATTTAAAGTGAAAAGCATTTTTGAATTATCATAGTCAGAAGGTAAGAAAATGTTTTTCTTTACATACAGAGCATTTTTTTTTGAAGGGGGGAGGGGGCAAAGAGTTGTCAAAGGGCACTTTGGGGTTTTCATTTCAGGGGGTCTGACACCCCCCTTCCAGATGGAAAATTTTGTCAGTTTTTAAAAATACTTTTCGAATGTACATCCATAGCTCAATATCTTTTTACCGTACTCTTAAATTAGATCAGCTGCATGTACGATGGTCACAATTTTTAGCATGCACTATGTACCGATCTATTCATAGACTATGCCCGCCCTACCTAAGTAATATCTTTTGTTTCCGTGAAACCATTTATTGTACTAGATCCGGCCCTAGGAAGCTATGGCTCATACAGCCGAAGACAAATTACGGTAAAAGGTCCCTTGAATATCGCGGGGCCAAGATCTGGAATGAGTTTGATCATCCTTCCTCCACACTAACATCATTTGAAGCTTTTAAACGCCACCCAAACAACCACAATACACTAAACCCAAACTGAGTATATAGATATATAGATTTTCTCTCTCTCTCTCTCTTTCTCACCCACTTTTCTCTTATTATTAGGATTCATTGTCTTTTTGTTTGACTCTCTACTTTCACCAATGTATAATTTCATACGAATTTCTTTTGTTTTGTTTTAATATTTGTTACTATGTATATGATTCATATTTTTATGATTGCCTGTTATAAGTATATTTGTTTGTTCATATGTTCTTTTTTATTTTTTTCGCTTGGACCCCTTTGAAAAACAGCTATTAGCTGACAATGGCAATCCAACCCATGAGTGGAGAATAAAATAAATCAAAAATCTAATAAAAATAGCTCTTTCTTCTGACAAATTTTGTTCCCTGGGCTTCAAGTGGAAAAATGTAACCCAATTTTTAGGGGCCGTCTGACACGGCTTAGTCCGAAACTGTGGGTAGCGTCGCGTCGCATCGAGTTCACGCGAATGCTACCATTCGTACAAAGCCCCCCCCCCCCCTCGGTTTTTGCCGAAAGGGTGTGTTGACTTTTCCTAAATATTGTTATTTTTATTATTATTACTTCTAGCAAAAGTTACCCGTGGCACCATGGGGGGGGGGGGGGGTGGTCTTCTCCTATGTACAGTCCAAGTGCCCATTCACACTGAAAGGCAATTAGTTTGTTGATGAAACATATTCATAGAAGACTTCTCTTTAAATATAGATAGGAGGATTAATTTAATTAGCATTAGGGGTTAAACTGGGGGAAGAACTTGAATATCATTGCCGAGTGAAATCAAAATCTAAGTATAGAATGGGAAAAAAATGTATTGTAACACGGGGTATTCAGTAAGCAGTCAAGAGGCAATTATTGTAATATAAAAATGTTATTATTACATGTATTAAGTCGAAAATAAATGTATACGTATATGTACATTACAGTGTACAACAGACTGCATTTGTTTGTAGTTCTCCAATTAAAGGTTGCTCAATCATATAAAGTGGAATGTTGAAAGAAGCGAGAGAGAGAGAGAGATACAGTGGGAAACAGTGGTAAGGAAAATTAGTGAGAGAGGGAGAGAGAGAAACAGTGGAAATATGAGATAGTGAGAAACAGCCAGTGGGAAAATGAGAGAGAGAGAGAAAAAAAAAAAACATGCAGGAGACCCCCATACCCCCCACCCCCCCCCCCCCCCCCCAACCCACTCGACATCGAAATAGAGTAGAGCCGTTCCCGATGTCCGATGTGACTGAAATTCAGGTGCTAGTTGTACTGTAGTTCTAGATTCCGGCGGGATGTGCACTAGCACCGGCTATTTCTGAATGTTGAACAATTTAGATCTAACGTTACATGTACAACCCTGCCATGTACATGTATTCACTGGACGTGGACGGAAACACACTGAAGGCCGAGTGTGTAGATCTATGTACACGCAGTGCGACGGTTCATTCCTCAGCATATAGCCTTAAGTGTCGTAGGCAGCTTCAAATACTAAGTAGACGGTGCACGGTGCAAGCGTACCGTACGTGAAACTTGGCTAGATGTAATTTCGCTGACCCGAAAAAGGTCGAAAGGACTGGGAACTTCGAAACTTTACTCGGGGCCAGCCAAAGAAATTTACGAATAGACCGTTTACTAAGTGATTCAAATTTATGGATGTTTCTTTCCTGGGGACCTAGTAACGAGGTATCCATTAACAGGTTATTAATGAATGAACTACAATACTTGGAATCCAGTTTGCATACATTACTTGTAGCTATTTCTGACAAGCCTCTGGCAAACTTTCAGGTGGTCAAGAACAACCTTTGTTTCAAAAGTATGCATAAAATTTGAATCACTTAGTAAACAGGTCTATTGTAAAAAAAAAGTTAAAATAATACGACCAAGATACCACAAACAACCCCCTTCATGACAAAAAAAAAACCCCAGCTCGATTGAGCGGAATAGCATGGAGAAAAGCGCTTTCAAACAAATGGACGGACAGACAGACACACAGGCAGACACACACACATTAGCCAAATTATAGTAAGGATTATTATTATTATCAGGGGCGGATCCAGGATTTTGTAAAAGGGGTGGGGCACAGAAATGCAGGGCTGTCATCAGGGGCGGATCCAGGATGTTGTAAAAGGGGTAGCACAGAAATGCAGAGCTGTCATCAGGGGTGGATCAAGGATTTTGTAAAAGGACGGGGGGCACAAAAATGCATATCTGTCACCAGGGGCGAATCCAGGATTTTGGAAAAGGGGGGGGGGGGGCACAAAAATGCAGGTCTATCATCAGGGGCGGATCTAGGATTTTGTAGAAGGGGGGGGGGGACACAAACATGCAGGTCTGTCATCAGGGGCGAATCCAGGATTTTTTTTAAGGGGGAAGGGTACAAAAATGCAGGGCTGTCTTTAGGGCCGGATCCAGGATTTTTTTAAAGGGGGGAAGGGTACAAAAATGCAGGGCTGTCTTTAGGGCCGGATCCAGGATTTTTTTTAAGGGGGGAAGGGTACAAAAATGCAGGGCTGTCTTTAGGGCCGGATCCAGGATTTTTTTAAAGGGGGGGGGGGGGAGCACAAAAATGCAGGTCTGTCTTCAGGGGCGGATCCAGGATTTTGTAAAGGGGGGGGGGGGGGCACACACACACAGAGCACAAAAATGCAGATCTGTCTTCAGGGGCGGATCCAGGATTTTGGAAAATGGGGGGGGGGGGGGGTACAAAAATGCAGGGCTGTTTTAGGGCCGGATCCAGGACTTTTTAAAGGGGGGGGGGGGCACAAAAAATGCAGATCTGTCATCAGGGGCGAATCCAGGATTTTGGAAAAGGGGGGGCACAAAAATGCAGGGTTGTCTTCAGGGGCGGATCCAGGATTTTGTAAAGGGGGGGGGGGGGGGGGGCACAGCAATGCAGGGCTGTCATCAGGGGCGGATCCAGGATATTGTTAAAGCCCTGGGGCACAGAAATGCAGGGCTGTTATCAGGGGTGAATTTGTAAGGGGGCATAGATATGCAGAGGCAGCAGAGCTGTCAATTTTGGAGGGAGATCCGTATTTTAAATCGCTCAGGGGGGGGGGGGGGGGCAAGAATTTTGTCAACAGCCTCCAATAGCGGAGGGGGGGGGGGGGAAGGGTATCAGATTTCATGGATCAGATTTTTATTTTCGCCATGGCGTGCGATTCGGCAGTTCCAATTCATGATATGTGGATTCAAATTCATCTCGGAAGAATTCAAATTCGCATTTCAAGCAATCAAATTAACACTCTTTGCATTTAAATTCATAGGTCACGCACGTAATTCATAAGGCCTTCATTCAATTTAAGATCACATGGTCACGTGATCAATCAACAAACCCTTCATGCATTCGAATATACCTGTTTACTAAGTGATTCAAATTTTATGCATACTTTTGAAACAAAGGTTGTTCTTGACAACCTGAAAGCTTGCCAGAGGCTTGTCAGACATAGCAACAATTAATGTATGCAAACTGGGTTCCAAGTATTGTAGTTAACTCATTAATAACAGGTTAATGGAATAACTCGTTACTACATGTAGGTCCCCAAGAAAGAAACATCCATAAATTTGAATCACTTAGTAAACAGGTCTATTCATTCATGGAACATCCAAATTAGCGTGTTGAGTATTCAATTTAAAAAAAAAATCCCAACATGATATTTTTTTTTTTTTTAATTCTTGTGTGATATGTTTAACATATTTTCCATTCAAGATAGGACCTACATGTTTTTGGTTATGGCGAATTTTAAAGATTCCATTTAATCCCATTTGATTTGAGCAAATAAAGGTCTATTCATTTTTTGCCGCATGGTCGTGGATGAATATATATACAGGGTTGGAAAAAAGTTTGGAATATTTTTATTCCAAGAATTATTATTTCTTGTCTTAAACATATCCCTCGTCATTTTAAGTTCTTCTTTGAGGTTCAAATAAAAGATATGTGTCCTTTTTTAACTTTAAAAGCTCAACATTAAAAATCAGGCTTATCACACAGTGCAGAGGTCCACTTGTAATTCGGAAGCGTATATTTGCTGTTTTTGCAAATGTCTAACGAAAAAGTTAAATAATCAGATACAGTTTAATTGCTATACCGAAGTCCTCAAAATGACTACAAACTGCACGTAGCTTTTTCAAAATTCCACGTGAAGTACAGAAATGTATAACAAGATGTTCAACCACAAATAGAGCAAATCTGACAACATGTGGTTCATTGGTCAGCCATTGTAACATGTTTAACAATATTACGTAATCTTTGGTACAAGATGGAACAGTAGACTTCATTCAACACAGTTAATCCGATTTGGATGAATTATTCATCACAATATAGTAGAAACTAGCATTTAAAATCAGACATACTCATCGCCAAAAAAAATATTCCAAACTTGTTTCCAACCCTGTATATATTTGAAATGAAACAACTTACTGTAGGTCGCGAGAGAGAACTTCCAAATATAATCGTTTTCTTTGTAATTGAGGACACACTAAATGTTAGAAGACATTTTAGAAGACAAGGAGACAAATGAAAGCTTTCATGCAGGAGATGATAAAGAAAATGGAACCCCATCTTCTAAGCGGGTATAAGGAAGGCTTTTAAAAGTTACCCTATAATTACTTATAGTTAGATGAGAAAAAAACATATAAGAGAATTCTGGTTTTCTGACATTGTTTTGTCTACTCTTTCCTCGGGGGATATTTTCGCCTATGCTTAGGTGCATGAATTTTCTCGTTCAAAGTATAGGCCTATATATATTTTCATAATAACCCATATTCCCCAAATTGTGTGGCCTTGGGAAATCTAC
This sequence comes from Heliocidaris erythrogramma, assembly GCA_025617745.1. Lineage (NCBI taxonomy): Eukaryota > Metazoa > Echinodermata > Echinoidea > Camarodonta > Echinometridae > Heliocidaris > Heliocidaris erythrogramma. The sequence goes on along the minus strand of CM046865.1, from coordinate 29,585,047 downwards.
GGAATACAATCTATTTTTCAAAATTTAAAAGTAGCCAATAAGGTCTACTGCATCATGGACTCAAGAAAGAAATTAAATTTGAAATCAGCCTCATTTAGGGAGAATTATAAACAAAACAGGGGGGTTGATAACTTTCGTGTTAAACTGAATGAACATGTTCCGAATTTGATTGCCCATTTGCAAATTTGAATGCCCAAGTTGTCCTTTCGGCAGTTGCCGATGAATTTGAATGATTCTTACATACGTGCTAATTTGAATGCATGGAAATGTATTTGAATGATACAAAAGCGAAATCCCTTGCGCGAAATGCTAAATTGAATGAATTGAATATACTTTTGAATGATCCGCCCCTGATGACAGACCTGCATTTCTGTGCCCCCCCCCCTCTTTTTTACAAAATCCTGGATCCACCCCTGATGACAAACCTGCATTTCTGTGCCCCCCCCCCCCCTTTTACAAAATCCTGGATCCATCCCTAATCACACCCCTGCATTTCTGTGCCCCTCTCACTTTCACAAAATCCTGAATTCTTAGATACACATGGTTTAATTGTATTTAAACAAAACACATCCCTGTAGTAAACTTGATTTGGGGCTTTTTTAGGCAAAAGTTGCAATATTCATAGATTTCTATAGTACACAATACCAGGTTATAAATTTCAAGACACAGCATAGCCGCACCATGAACAGCCCAGCGGCCATTTCAAATATGACGGCCATCTTGGTGAAATGAATTGACCCTACATTAGAGGTATTCTGCTTATAAAACTTATCGCCTCGTTAATAGAAAGCCACGTTATATGCCAGGAGGCATCGTCGTGTTTTTTTCTATTAAGTAAATCAAGACACTTAATCTTCCAAAAGTACAGTGGATACAGTTATTCTCCACCACGGTACAAATAACCCTCTACAAAACAATGACAAAGCAATTACATAGGCAACAAATCAAGCCACATTTCATAATCTACAAAAAAGAAGAAAGCATCGAAAACAAAATCAAATCTCTAAGCAAACTAGAAATGCCCATTGCCGCGCAATGCGAATGTATCCCACCGGCACTGGCAGCAATTCGAAGGAGGGACAAAGAACCTCCCCCTCCCCTCCCTCAAACAAAAGGATGGCGTAGAGATGGCCGCCACTCGCCGGACTATTGTCAACACTAGGAGCAGCATCACCAAAACAATATGTGTAGATTAGAGTATATATCGTCTGTTTGGAGCCAGAAGGGCGTTAACTCATTTTGGCGATTCCGAGATAATCGCGTTTAAAGATTTGGACGTGTATAAAAGCTAAAATAGCGATTTAAATGATTTTTTTTTTAGGTTAACTGAAATAAACTACTAAAATGACTTGGCAACTGAAATATCTTGCTGAAATGATTTGAATAATTCGTTTTAGGGCCAAAATAGTGTTAGCGCCCTTCTGGTTCGGAGAGAAATGGTGAATATTTTGCGGCCACAACGCCGCTAACGCGTTAACGCCCTTCTGGCTCAGAAACATTGTGGTGATTTTGCGCGCGCGCAAGGGCGTTAATACGTTATTTATACACGCTATACATTGGAAATGCGCCGTATTCAGCCTTCTACTGCGTTGTCATGGCAATGTTCTGTGTTTGTTCAGTTATATTCTAGATTTAACAGTCATAATGCACAGAAATCAATTCCTTATAAAGAAATAAAACAATATTCAAGCGTTTAGAAGTTATATTTCTTTTCCATGGAGCTGTGATTGCACGATTACGATGCTCAATATTCAAACAGTTTTTGAAAGGTGGAAGCATGCGATGAAGCATAATGCTTACGATCCATTCCCCCTTTTCTACTTTCCCGATGTACGTTTTGATAATTGGAAAAGGGATAGATAAAAATTCGAGGACAATCTTCCTCTTTCGTTCTGGAAATTCTTTTCTTGCGGACGGCAGTCTGTTCACTCATCAAAACCTATTTCTACTGGTCTACCCTCATTACACTAAGTACGATTGTTATTTTTGAAAGCTCACACTTGGCGAAAAAAAATCCTTGCAAACAACAGTTCAACCCACCTGGTCCACTCATCTTTCTTTCTTCCTTTTTTCACTTCTTTGAATATTTAACTTTAGCAAACTTCCTTGGGATAAGATATTACACCATTTCTGATAACCATATCAATATTCCCCGCATCCATAATTCTTTTCATTTAAGGGAAATTTAGCTTCTTCCATATGTATCATTCTGCTTAACCCATTTCTTAATATTCATTCACTATTCCCCCCCCCCCCCAAAAAAAAAAAAAAAAAAATAAAAAAAGTAAAAAAATAAATAAACAACACAACAAAACACTAAAACAAAACAAAACAAAAAAACCTCTCTCTCTCTCTTCCCCTCTCTCTTTATCCTCAGGCTCTCTCTCTCTCTCTCACTCCCTCTCCACCCCTACCCCATCTCTATATTTGAGGTTATCTGTCTGTCTCTCCTTCTGTCCATTTCCCATGTTTTGTGCAAATGACAAAGTAATCACATTTAATAACCAGCAATAGTTAGTCTAGTGTTGTACAAACATACACAGACACATCCTTATCCATCACATAAACCTAAAAATAAGTATTTAATAAAATTTCAAACAACCCCAATTCAATGTTTTAGATATCATGAAAGAAGTAATTAATCTGGTATTATAACGTTCACATGACGCTGTATATGTTTAATAAACACTCTTCAAATTGATGCTTTAAAAGACTGCCACAAAATAAAATTAGATATACAATCATTTTTTTACATGAATATTTATATCAAGTGCAGTACTTGATGAAAATATATGAAAGCATCTTAAATGTACATGCATATACAATTTACAAACTGAGCAATGACAATTCATGATGGCAGTTGTCTTTTACTTGAATTCATTCATAAGTGCTAACAATCTCAGTCTACAATATTTGCAGAACAAATGAACTTGACATAGAATAGTACAATAATTTTCCGATAATTCAATTTGTGAATTCAGAATATCTTCACCTTAACAAAAATGTGTCTGTCATTTATATGCGCGTCTATGCAATAGTATGATGTACTGCTTGGCCTGGAAGTAAAACCTGTACAATCTGAAAGTACAATCTGAACTCATACTGTGCCAAGAGGTTTAGCTCTCTTAAAATTTTACCAAAATGTGATGTTACTTTTCAAATATCTGCACCTCATTAACCATCTATCATTTCAAAAAATAATGTGTACAATACTTATAGGAAATTTATGACCATTTCTTATGATACCAAACATTATTACATTATCCAACTTTATGCATAACAATTATTAAAATTACATTTGAGTTTCTTTTTTGTCCATTATTTTGGGGTTTCTCATTTGTTCACTATTGTATAATGTTGAAATAAGGTAATATCTTTTTAAAAATCTGCACTTTTTTTATAATCATATATTTAGAGTGCTTAATTATGCTCAAAATTTTGATATACATTGACCACCATATACCTTTCCTGTGGTCAAGCAATTGGTGAATGAAAATGACAAGTCTATCTGTCACATATACATGACATCGGCACTGAAAGAGTTAAACCATCAATAACTCAGATTTGAAGGTTTGTCACTTGCTTCCTTTTGTCGAAGTAGGGTAGAATAGCAAATGACATCACAATATCTTTAAAATAGCACTATCTTTCATTAAATATCAATGCTATTACATGGAGTAGGATAGTCTATTATAATTTTAATATAAATAAATGGTAAATGTCTCAATATCAATTCAGGCTTTGAAGTACAATAAACTTAAAAAGAAAACTGTCATTTTTTAGTCATGTTGGATGCTGGAGTACATTGATGTATTTAATATCAAGAAGTTTTGAGTAAACACCATATGCATCTTTTTCTTTACCAATAAATAATGAATTGAACCCCCTCCCATTAGCTTGGGGGAAGAAGCTGCATATGTAGGCATCATTCATGTACAAAAAAATCTAGGAATATTATTAATCTATCTTTAATTGGTCTTCTTTCTTGCCATTTGCATTTCTTTCTCCTGTCTCTCATGTTTTTTCCAAAGATTGCGATTTCTGCATGCATCTTCTTGTTTCTGGTCATTGATCTAATAAAAAGGAGAGAGGGAGAGAAACAAGGAGAGCAAAAGAGTGAGTGAGTGTGTGTGTGAGAGAGAGAGAGAGAGAGGGGAGGGGGACATAGGGGAGGGAAAGAAAATAAGAACTTGTTTATACAAAATATTAATTCCAACATATAATTATTTCATTTATTCAGCTCTTTTTGATACATTTAAACAAGAGGAATATACACTGTAGAACAACCCATTGCACTAAAACAGTAAAACAAAGCAAACAAAAATTAAATTAAAAAAAATAAACCAAAATTTTGAATAATTAGCTCTAGCTGGAAAACCATTTAGAATCAGTCTGAAAATAAAAACATAACTGAAATGAAAAGAAAATACAGATTAAGCCAGTCCATAAAAGGAATATTTGTGAAAAGATTAACATGAATCATTTCAGATATCCAGTGAAATGAAGTCCATGCAATGTTAGAACATGATCTTTGCTTTAATTGTATGGTTATCATTCTTCATTCCCGAATGCTGTAACTGCTTCAAATAAAATTAAATCCTGGCATACCTTTCATACCTTCACTGATGTAAAAGATACTGGTGATTCTGACAGCCTCTTGAGTATTACGTCCTAATCCCAGATGCTAAGCTTGCTTCTCTGATTTCATCAAACAGTCGGGGCCTATTAACAAGTTACAATTAAGAGGCATGCATTGTTTATATTTCAGCCATTAGTTATTAATTTGAAAGGAAAGTTTATCTATCAATCAACACAATCTATTTTTTTTTCATGTATTATTTTACACAAAAAAAAATGACAATTTATTCATCATCCATGATTCTACACGTAACTTAAAATATCCAGAAACAAATCCTGGAATCATTCAAACAGATGGCTTTCACTTTTTGTCAGCCTCTTCAGTTTCTTGTGTTATGGATGTTCTTTCAGCCAATATACAAACTGAAAAAACCCCAACAGAATGGACTGATTCTGTGTCTTTTATTAGCATGATTACAAATGCTATATACTACCTTTATCTTTTAAACTACATCTATGGCAAACATGAGAAAAACAAAGTGATATCCACCTCTCATCTAGAATGATCTCACTCATTTACAATGATGGAAATTATTTTAACTTTATTACAACCACTACATGGATGTAATATTATGAACATACCTCTATATCTTGTGATTATATTACATCTCTGTTGCTGGAGTAATAGACAGTTCAATCGGTTCATCATAGCCAAAGGGGTTTGATCAAGTCCCATGTGAAAAAAACAGTGCCTGGAAATACACACATATATGGCATTATCACATATTCATATTTGGTGTATAAATTCACAAAATAAAAATGTTCTCTTGTACAAGTGTGTTTGATGAAAAAGATGTACCCCAAACAAAATTAAATAAGAAAGATTCTTTAAGTGCCTAGTAGCATGCAAGTGCTTGTCAATTGAAATTGCATAAAGGACTTTCCATATTTTTACTTTCACCATAATTTATCTACTAGTGGTACTAGTGATAGGTAATCATAATTCATATTCATTCAAAAATTCATATTTCAACTGATTTATTTAATGAGACTAATAAAAAACATAAATGTTCTTTTGTAGGAAAATTGCATAATTTTGTATCTATTACACTAAAAAATGTTTTTAACAGTTTGGGATTAGTCCTAATTCAAAGACCCCATAAAAAGTGTATAAAATGAACTTGCATTAAGCTCTATAAAATGACTGAAGCAGCAGTCTACAAGGAAATGGCTAGAGCAGAGTAAAATCATATTTTTGTTGCATTATGTCACAGATCCTCTTAAACTAATTGAAGCAGAGACTTTGTTGCTCGGGTAGTTTGTTCTGAAGAACAGCTATGCGTTCAAGAGTTCTGTCTGCCACCATTCACTCAAACTTCAACCAGCTAATATTTGGCATCAATTTTCTTTGACTAAAACCTTTAGAGGCAACATAGTATTCACAATAATGATTTCAAGAGAATGATAATAGCATACAATGCAATAATCTACAATGTACTTCATCTATAAAATGCAACTGATTTTTTTTTTAAACATTGACTAAGCCTCCAATTTTTCAGTGCATTCTAGCTGAAACATTCCAAACCCATGGTCATCCTGAGTGATAAGCAATCATTCAATACAAATATTTCCAACAGTGTATATATATATATTACTGAAAATTACATGTATATAGTACCCTATACTATTATCTGATCCTAGCTTACAGATGTAGTTTGATAAAGACTACACTACTGAAATTTACCTCAAAGCTCCTGCAGTAGTGTTACGTCCTCAGAATCATCTAATGAAGTCTACTGGGCAATTCCAAGGTCACGGAATGACATTCAGAGACACATTTTACCAACTTCAAACCAAAACTACAATTTCTTTTATAATGGTAGAACATTTCAAATATCAGAGATGTATGATTAGATCAACTATTGCCAAGCAGTCATGAAATTTGCATACTACTGAGGTTGGTAACGGAAGGCCATTAATAATATCTTGATTTTCTTCCTTTACCGACCTCATTAATCCGGTGACTACTGAATTTTCTAATTCCCATAGGCTTTATACAAGGCCATCCGGTTCCTGTAGAATATGGGTTAATATGTAAATTTCATTACTGCTTGGCATTAACATTTTTGTATTGAAAATCAAGGCAGTTGATCTAATCTTACATCTCTGATGTTTGAATTGTTCTACCATTATAAACAAAAAAAATTGAAGTTATGGTTTGAAGATGGTATGTGTCTCTGAATGTCCTTCCGTTACAGTGCAATTGCCCTATTACGGTGGCAAGCCAATAATAACACTGTATCGAGCACTCCCTGCCAACTCCACCACCACATCTGTGTCTGGATCCAGCATCTTGCACTACACAAAATAAAATAACAGTTAACATGGGAATGATATGCCAGTCAGTGCATAATATTGGAATTTTATCAAATTTATGTTGACTTTATTCTTAATTTATGTAATCACAACTTTGCATTTAAAAGTGTGGTGTTTGAAACAATAAAAAAGCCCAGACCTTTGTAAAACACTGTGAAACATTGTGATTATTTTCAGCTCAGTAAATACTATTAATTATTACCGGTAATAGCCCCACTCCTCACCTTTGATAATGTTGAATACTGTTAAACCACACATTTTCTTAGTCATGGGCAAGACTCTTTTTTATTATTGATAACAAATACTTTAGATCTTCCAGTCAGCATCTAAACTGATCAAGGGACAGAGTTATTACTCATAGTCATACCCTTTTTATGCACATACCAACAAGCAAGTAGTTACAAGGTTTAATTCCTTGGAACTTAAGTTATAGAATCTGCTATGTTTCATTGTCCTATTTGTAGAATAAAAATAGGTAGACCATAGATCTGACATTAGATCAAAGACTTTAGTAGCTCCAGGTACAACTTACCAAAATCTTCTTCGCCCATGGCATTAGTCTGGTCGGTCGCCAAGGCAAGCCAATCGAGTCATTTGAATCTACGGTACGGTACAGTACGGGGGAACATTGGCTCGGTGAGGAAATTTCATTTGTTTCATAGAAATAATCATCAAAACGTGAAATCAAAGTGCCTGCTGGATAGTTACAGTTATTCTCTTGAAATGTAAGTACAAATTTCCATCTTACCTGCCGAAATTAAGCGATGCGACCGACCAAACTAAAGTAATGGGCAAGGAAGACTTGTTGTAGGCCTACCTGGTGTTAGAGTTTGCACGTATTTGTATACACTAACACAAATATGAATACATGGGGCAGTGTTAGAGAACTTTTGCACATTACGCCGTTACAAATGAAGGAGGAATTTATATTCATGCGATATACCTCCCTTTATACACACAGAAATTATGAAAAACATTATAATTGATAAAATTTGTATTTGAAACTTACCATAATGAGGGATTCTACCAGTTCTGGCCGATTCTTGCTTGGTTAACGCCCTCCGTGCCGTACGGGATGGAGGAAAACGCATCGAACCAGAAGGGCGTTAACGCAATTTCGAGGGTTAGCGCCCTTTTGGCCCGTAATAACCCTACTTTACGCCCTTCTGGCTCGAAATCATAATATACATAACTGTTAACGCCCTTTTGTTTTTGGAATATATAGTTAGATATATATATGATCCTGCTACATAATATATATCATTAGAAAGAGCAGAACGAGATCTACAAGATGATACCAATAACTCCATAACCCCAAAAATCGAGTTAACGCCCTTCTGGCTCCAAACAGACGATATAGAAAATAGAAAATTCGAAAGAAATCTGACCCAAGATATCCACTAAAATATGACCTTTGACCCTATGAAAGACGGAACACAGGGGCAGCATCACCAAAACTGTAGAGGTCTAGAGTAATCTATGATGGACCTCCATACAAAATCTGAAAGAAATCAGTCAACAAATGTGCTAAAGATGTGTAGATTTCTCTAAGACACACCTCCTAATACAATTTGAAAGAAATCCGTCAAGAAATGTGGAAGTTAGAGCGCACAAAAGACATATGACCTTTGACCCTATAAAGGACGGAACAATGAGGGCAGCATCACCAAAAAGTAAAGCTTAAAACTAAAGTAGAATATACCAAGTTACATCTCCATACACAAAATTGAAAGAAATCCATTACCAAATGTGGCCTGCAGAGTGCACTCACGCCAAGTATGACCTTTGACCCTATAAAAGACGGGACACTGGTGGCAGCATCACCAGAAACTATAGGTTCTAGATTACACCAAGAGACACCTTCATTCAAAATTTGAATTAAATCCGTCAAGAAATGCAGAAGTAAGAGTGCACGAAATGGACAAATGACCTTTGACCCTATAAAGGACGGAACAATGAGGGCAGCATCACCAAAAAGTAAAGATGTGTAGATTATACCAAGATACATCTCCATACAAAATTGGAATTTGAAAGAAATCCATCCAGAAATGTGGCCTGCAGAGTGCATTCACGCCATCCCCCGAAGTATGACCTTTGACCCTATAAAAGACGGGACACTGGTGGCAGCATCACAAAAATATAGGTTTTTAGGTTACACCAATTAAGAGACACCTTCATGCAAAAGTTGAACGAAATCCGTTGAGAAATGTGACCGCCAGAGCGCACACAAGAGTACACACAAGACATCTTTCAAAATATGTCCTTTGACCCTGTAAAAGACGGAACACTGGAGGCAGCATCACCAAAATCTTTAGGTTTCTAGATTATACCACAAGACACCTTCATGCAAAATTTGAACAAAACCCGTTGAGAAATATGACCGCTAGAGCTCACACAAACTATCCCCCAAATTATGGCCTTTTACCCTATAAAAGACGGAACACTGGGGGCAGCATCACCAGAAATAATAGGTGTCCAGATTTTACCAATATACACCTCCATACAAAGTTTGAAAGAAATCCGTTGAGAAATGTGACCGCTAGAGCGCACACAAGAATGTGAAGCGGCGGCGGCGGCGGCGGAACGCTGCTGAATCCATAGTATCCTCCGGCATTCTGCCGGGGAATACAATGATTTTTTCATTGTTGACAATACACAATGCATTTTGCAACATTTCAGTTTTGACCTGGCCCTGTATTTAATCCATTGATTACTGAATTTTCAAATTATTCAGATTACTACAGGGATCACCCGGCTTCAAAAGGCAACGGGTTATTGTAAATGTACTCATTTCATCATTACATAACAACTACAATTAGGACATGAATATGTAAATAGGGGAAGAACAGGCTTTTTCTCTAACCAAGCAAACAAGAAAGATACCAACACTCGAACCTGAATTACAGATTATTATTATTTTTATTTTTTTAAGGAGTTTAGCTTCAGGAAGCGAATGCGCCGCATTGGTGCAACAGGTTTGAGCGGTACTGAATCATAACAATGGCTTGTGTATTGTAATCACCATGCCCTGGAGATCCTGGGGGAAAGAATCGATATTACATGGCGTGTAATACAAAACAAGAACACTTTAGTATATACATGGGGGAAATTATTAGTTGATTAATAGTTTTGCACGAAATTATCAGAACAAAGAGTTTCTGTTTTAAATATCATAATTGATAGGATTGAAATAAATTGAATAGATCATAAAGAAAGTAAATGTGAGAAAATTACAATTTTTACACGCCATGTAATATCGATTATTTCCGGTGGGTTTTCCCCAGGATCCCCAGGGCATGGTGATTACAGTACACAAGCCATTGTTATGATTCAGTACCGCTCACATACTATATAGTAGGGTGCAAAGTCTAAAAAATACAGTACCAGTACTGGCAATCGAAGATAGAAATGGGAACCAGTTATGCGAATGAATTGTGTCTAGAAGTATTTGGAAAGGGTATTTTTGGTAAAAAAGAATATGTGTATCATTAAGTTTGGGAACCATTAAAACAATTGCTCCGGCTTGCTAAAGGTCACATGCCCTGCACACAGAAATGAGTATATAGGACTGCTGGCACACAAACACACATATACACACCTACTTGTCAGCTATTTCTCATCATATTCCGAATATTAGGGCATGTAAAGAGCTATGCCTTTCAAATTAATTTTCACCTGTTCCGGAATTCAACCTTCTCTTCAAAAAACAAAAACAAAAATAAAAAGGGGGAAATAAGGGTGGGGCCTTAAGACGGTAGTGGCGCTTCAACACTTAAACTGGTTGGTACCACGTATTATTAACCGTATGAGACATCTGAGTAGGGCAAATTTAACTCTTTATCGCCCAATTTTGACCATTATCATTATTGACCGGTCAATTTTTTTTCTTGTATTGCCCACTCAGAAAAGTCAATGGCAAAATGCGTGTTAAATTAACGCTAGCGGGCAATAATGTAAAGCCAACATCCGGGTATTTTGTAATTTTCATCAACATTTTTGACACGCCAAATTCCCGCGGAGATAGCTAGCTCGCTGCATTACCGGTACTACATTGGTTTGTACGTAGAACTATGACGTAGAACTGTACAAGCAAACAATCGCAGGCGTGTAGGGCGCGCGTATACGCATAGCTGGCGCAGCGCATATATTTGTCAACAAGTATTTCGCAATGCCAAAGATGGCTGCCTCCAGCTCGTCAAAAAAACCAAAGCGTTTCTCGAGTTTTGACGAAGAAGAAGTCTCTAAAATTCTTGGAAATAAAGACCTTCTATCACACCCTCGGCTTCGCCTCGGGGGTGATAGAAGGGCCGGTATGAACATGCACCTTGGGAGTGATAATTTCCACCATCATCCTCATGAGCAGTCAATATTTGTATAGTGTTACCTTGTAGTGCAGCGTGCGGTATTGCAGTGCGCAGTTGCTGGCTAGCTCAGGGCGCGGCAGTGGGAACATTTGAAGTCTACGAATTTGACAAAAAGGGATTAGATGATGATTTTGGGATCCATTTAATCATATGTTGTACGTCCTGTCTGCTCTAGACATCTGATAATAATAACAATATTGACTGGCTCCTACTCGATCTATCATTACCCTCGTCTTCGACTCAAGTAATATGAATCTAGTTCGGGGGATATAATATCGTTACTGTTTTCACGAAGCCTTCTTCTTTCGTATGAGGCAGTAGTGTTATACATCAGGCTATTTATTGAAGCTTGGTAAGCCAGTTGATTTGTGCGTTCTTTGGGCTTGATAAGTCAGTCATTCCGTCAGGGGGTTGGAGGTCGGGGCAGTTCTAGATAATATGGTCTGCCGTCTGCTCATCTGCACCACAGGTACATGCCGGTGATTCGCTAAGTTTCCATTGGTACATGTTAGCGTTGAACCTTCCAACCCCAGTGCGCAGCCGGTTGAGTATTACCCACTCCTCCGAGGTAGTTCAGAGCCAGCAAGAGCTTTGATGCCAGGGGGAACAGTGAACTGCCGTGGGCCAACCGTCCCTTCCCAGCTCTTTTCCCACTCTTGAATTAGGCTGAAGTCTGATCTACTGAGGGCGGCTGCATGTCGGGAGAAAGGTCGACGCGATCGGAGGCGTTGGCGACCAAGGTCCTGGGGTTCTGTTATTTTGTGTAGGGGGTGATCATCATCAGCCAAGGATTAGGTTTTCAACTTGGCTGTCAGGTTCTCGCGGCGTAGCCCTGGTGGCGCAATTCCAGCGAGGACTGGGAGGAGATCTGTGGGTGTAGGGCGGGGACATTAGTGATAAGCCACATGGTGTCATTAAGTACACAGTCCAGCTTTCTGGTGTGGTGCTCCTGCAGCACGCTTGTGCCGCATATTCAGCAGAGCTGTAAACCAGGGCTAGAGCTCCTGTGCGAAGGGTGGATGTTCATGCGCCCCATGATGTACCAGCCAGGCGACGCAACAAGTTGTTCCTTGCTGAAACTTTTGCTCGCAGGGCTTCGAGGTGCTGTCTGTAGGTCAGTTTCACTCCAAGGTATGTTGGGTGGGGGTTGTTTGGTAGGGGTGTCCCATTATGAAGAACAGTCAGCTGTCGGTTGGTTTCTTTGGTGTTAAGATGAAAGGCAGTTGCAGTAGTCTTGGCAACGTCCAGCTTGAGTCTCAACGTTTGAAGGTAGACTTCAAAGAGCTCTATGTCAGCCGTAAGCACATTCTCTACTTTGCTCCAGTTCCTATCGGAATACAGCAATTATGCCAGATCATCGGCATAGCCATACTGTCGTGAATCTGTGCAAGGTAGGTCACTGATGTAGATATTGAAGAGCATGGGAGACAGAACGGAACCCTGAGGCACGCCTTTCCGTAGGCGACGTGGTCGGCTTGTTTGTCCATGACTAGTCTTGGTTACAAAACTACGGTTCGCAAGGATTGTTGCAAGGAACTGCACTAGGTGACGGTCTGGGATGGTACGGAGGAGCTTTAGTTTTAAGCCATGATGCCATACTGTGAGATGCAGTGAGATCCACTAGAACAGCGCCTGCCTTGTTGCCATTTTCAAAGCTCTCTTCGATATCATTGGTAAGCTTGACAATCTGACGGTCAGTACACCGACCATGACGGAAGCTTGGGGATCAACCACTGGGTTGAGTCGGGCCAGGAGGAGTATTTCGATAAGCTTGAATGGCACGCACAAGAGTGAGATTGGTCTGTAGCTCCTGGGATCATCTTGTTTGGTTTCAGAAGGGCAACAATAGTAGATTTCCTCCAAATCTTCGGGATGTGCAGTCCAGTGATGCAGGTCGAGTAAAATTCACTGAGCCAGTCCAGGCTCTTGGGACCACAGTGCTTTGGAAATTCTGGATAGATTTTATCTGGGCCCTGAGCTTTACCACATTTCAGTTGGGAGATAACCAGTGTGATTTCAGCAGATGTGAAAGGTTTGGAGAGGAAACCATCCACACATGGAGCATTCAAGAGTCTGGAAGTTTCCTGTTTGACAATCCGGGCATGGTCTTTGTCTGTATTCTCGAAGTTGCCATTGGCAAGCAGCTGATGTGCGATGGAGTTTGCTGTGACAGGGCAGTGCTTCGGGCGGGAGCTGCGGCCAGTGAGACGGTTAAGCGTCATCCAAGCCAACCTGCTAGAATGGGTGAAATCAATACCTTGGACCGTTTCTTCCCAGGGTTCCCTTCGCTTATGATCTAGGCAGGTTGTCAGCTCTGTGGCCAAGGTGGCCCTCTCTTCATTACTGTCAGAGTGTATAAATGCATTGTAACATTTATCACACTCTACATCCCAGGCCGGTATGTAGCAGCGACGAAGTCCACGAGGGACAGCACGCTTGGCAGAGTCGATCATGAGTTTGCAGAAGACCGAGTGGGCTTTGTCCAAATTCCCTGAAGTAGGGAGAGGGAGGGAGTCTGCCCCAGACTCAACCAGTTCTCTGAACTGAAGTTCCACCTTTTTACAGGTCTGGAAGAGATTGGTTCAACAGGGTTAGCCGGGGTGATCAATGATGGTCTGTGCTGTGACTTGGGGAAAGGGTCCAAAATCGAACGGTGTGGGGACGGACCATTCAGGTTGACAAAGGCCAGGTCAGGGTTGGATGTTGTGTTCTATCGGCCAGAGTGGAAGCTGTCGGGCTCTTTTGAGTCATACAGAAGGTAGACACCAGAGGCTGATGCCCAGTCTTCGAGAGCAGAACCATCTTGGGTAGTCGTGCGGTAACCCCATGTCGTGCTCTGGCAGTTGAAATCTCCAGCGTACATGCAGGGTTGATCAAATGATGGGATGGAGTCTTCTCGTAGTCTGGTTGGGGTGGCTTGTAGACGTTAATTACAGTCACACCTTCCACCTGAGTTGCTGTCCATTCCAGGTCAGAATCGGAGGCAGAGGCTGCTACTGTTTTCCACTTAGCCGAATTCCGCACAAAAGTGGCAATCCCATGGATGTCGCTTTCAGTGCGAGCTGCTAAGCAGCGTCTACACTTTGCCGAGTTGGAGTTGCGAGTAGTGCGCGAGCTTTAACTCGCCTGTACTCGTGCGAACTCGCGCGAAATGTACACTTTTTTCTGGAATGCGCATGACTGATATACGAGTCGACATTGAGTTTACTACGATCGCTGTACGAGTGAACCGAGCGCAAAACGAGTCCTACCGAGCTTAGTATGAGTTACAGTGACCTTTATACGACTCAAAGCGATATATCAGCGAGTTATGCGATCGAGGGGGCGGGAAAATGAGTGCATATTTTTTGGCGCTCAAAGATGGATGCCAGAAGCATTTTCGCGCTGCTTGTGGAAGTAGAGACCTTGATCTTCTACACTGTTGGTGCGACCCTGTTGTAAAGGAGGGGCCGCAGAAAAAAAGATGTCCAGGAAGAGACTAAAGTGATGAAAAGGAGGCTGTGGACAAGGCCCTGGTTGTTGAGGAGGCCAAAATATAGGGCACTACGAGACGCTGATGGTGGATCGAGTTAGCTAGCGAAGACCAGGAAGGCTTCCGCAACTTTCAACGCATTAACGAAGGGATCTTTCAAGATCTCTTAGCCCGCGTTGGGCCTCGTATCGAGAAGCAGGACACGTTCATGCGGAAAGCTTTAAGTCCGGGGCTCCGTCTTGCCATCACTTTGAGATTCTTGGCGACAGGGGATTCATACCAAAGCTTGGAGTACAACTTCAGAGTAGCCAAGAGTAGCATCTGCCACATTGTCCCAGAAGCCATTATAGCAGAATTAGCTCCAGAGGTGTGCTACACTCCTTCCACTCCACCCGAATGGATGTCCGTAAGCAAAGGATTTTCCGAACGTTGGAACTTCCACAATACCATCGGGGCATTGGATGGGAAGCATATCGCTATAAAGTGTCCTGCGAATGCAGGGTCAGTCTATTATGATTATAAGGGCTACCATTCCGTGGTATTGCTTGCCCTTGTTGACGCTGAGTATCGCTTCCTGTATGTCGATGTTGGGAGCAACGGCAGGTGAGACTCATAAATTTGGCACATATTTACAAAATAGGTCCGTTCTGGACACATTCCAGAATTTTGTTATGTTTTTTTTTTTACCATTTTGAATGATATACAATTATCAAGTTATGTTAATTCCTCCTTAACCAGGATAGAATATGTTTAGGAATTTTTCGGATTAGTGATCCGTTCATTTTGGAATTCCATTAGCGTGAATACATTTCATGTACAAGCCAACATTTTCCCCTCTTCCACTTTAGACTCTAGAGAAATGTTAATTGGGTATATATTAGGGTAGATATATATTTGTATGCAACACAATATATAATCCACACATCATGATAATGTTCAATGCAATACTGACTTTACATCCTGATATAATTCTCTCATTCTAAACTAAGCTGGTCGGATGGCGGGATTTTCTCGGGGTGTGACCTTCGGAAAGCCTTGGAAGATGACACAGCGGGTATTCCACCACCAACACCTCTGCCGAACGACGATGTACCAATCCCCTTTTCAATTGTCACAGATGACGCCTTTCCATTGCGTAGTTGGCTGATGAAACCCTATCCCCACCGCCTGATGACTGACCAGGAGAGACTGTTTAATTACAGGCTATCTAGAGCAAGGCGGGTCGTCGAGAACGCCTTTGGAATACTGGCGCACAGGTATGATGAAAATTACATAATTACATGAAGTGCGTCAAACAATAATGAAATGTAAAGAGTAAAGAGTTTTATGATATGTTTAATATTGGCCTGTTTTATTTCAGGTTCCGCTGCCTCCTAAGGATACTGTATATGACCCCTGACCGAGTACAATCTGTTGTGCTGGCGTGTTGTGTTCTTCATAACCTACTGAGGGTCCGTTTTCCAAAGTTGCGCAACAATTTAGTGGATAGGGAGGACCCAGAGACCCACGACATCATTCCTGGCATGTGGAGGGAGAATCGCGATATGGCATGCCTGGAAGTCATGAGAGGCAACAATGCCACCAAAGCAGCAAAGGCACAACGTGACTACCTTCGCACCTACTACACCTCTCCAGTTGGCAGTGTACCTTGGCAAGAGAGAATGATCTGAAAGGTAATAGGCCTACGGGGTGCGCATTTCATTTATTATTGTACATGATAGACATGATTTGTATCTAGATCGATAGTCGTCCCATCATAGGAATTGTTGAAGTTTTAATTTCTTTCATCACTGGATCACGTATACTGCACGCGAATTTTCGTCAAGAATTTAATGGCATATCCATAATGTTATCAACTGAAGATTACCTCATTTTTCTTATTCTATAAAGTGCAGATGGTGACTTTACTTGTAACTAGACAACACCAATACACGACAAATAACTGTGTAATTTCCAGTGACAATGAACTTTATTGTCAGAAATACAGAAGTATACTGTAATGCTTTTAAATCAGCACTCAATTAGTTCCAAACAGTCTCTGTAAACGGACAACATCGAAAAACTACGACAAATATTATAATCCAATTCCGTAAAATTGTAAAGGAAGATGAATGCTGTGCTGTTCACATACTAAGGCTCGATCTAGCACTTGCCCACTTGCCCGGGGCAGGTAAATATTGGCTTCGGGCAAGTACATTGAAACATACGTACATATCTTTTGTACAGTTACTTGCCCGAAATTCATTAAAAAATTACCATTCGGGCAAGTGGGGGGGGGGGGGGGGGGACGTTAATGTGGAGCCTTTATGTTGTTTCTTTTACACTTTTAATTGAACTATATTTGATAAATTACCTGTTTCAAGGATAACTGGTTTACAAATACTCTATAAATTCGAAACAAAGTCTCCAGAAATAAGCTCTTTTTCATATTAACAGTGGTTGATAGAATGATTTATGACATAAACGACGTGCATGTCTTTCACTCCCATGTTTCAGTTTCTCGTAAAATTGGTATATTTGAGTAATTACCTGTTTTAGTTACTTTGCTTCAAGCATAACTGTCATGACAACAGACACTCTATAAGTTCAAAACATTGTCTCCGTAAAACCTACAAAATCGGAAAACTACAACAAACTTCATATTGGAAATGAAAAGGTCCTTTTAGTCCAATATTAACTGTTGGTGGAAGGATAACAAATCAGTAAACTGATGGGGTGGAGAGCTTGGTTGGTTTCTTCTTCCTCTTCCGTGGAGTCTTGCGAGTGGAGACGGGTTAATTCATCCTGAACCAGCCCACCAAGCAAGCCATGTTTTTTCACTTTGAGCTTCGACCTGGTCCAGTTTGGTGGCTCGGTCTTCCAACTGGACCATCCCACCAGGCAAGCCCTGTTGCTCACTTTCTAACATTTTGGCCATGTTATCCAAGGTTCATGTTTTTTTTTGTTTTTTTTTTCAAATTCCCTTTTGACCTCTCCAGTGCGTTACCCCCAAAAGTTAACCCGTTGAAGACTGAGCCCGCATATATGCGGGCTCAGTTTTCCCCGCTCGTGGACTGAGCCCGCATATATGCGGTCTGAGAAAATCGAAGAGACGAGCTCACTTTTACACCATTTATTTCACTCATTACTACATGAATAAACATAATCCTTACTGATTCGAATGATTATACATTTGACATAGTGGTTTGCTTTGTTTTACTTTGAAATGATAACGATTTGGGCTAGAAAACACAGTTTCAAAACCTTATTTCCTCTTGAACTCTTGAACTCGAACTCGCATAGCAACGCTCTGGCCCACTGCCGAGAACCGACCAATCAAAATAGGCTTGTGCGCACACGCTCTATTCATTTCCATATGAATTACGTTTACCCTCGATCTCTGCCTTATTTGCATCGTTTATGCAAATTAAATCGATCGACCACTTCGCCTCGCGTGCCGAGTTCTTTTTCTCCAGCTTTGCACCGGATTGATTTTCATATAGAAACTTTTTTTTCATTTTTGAATATATTTTCCACGGAAGTTTATTTTATCATTGATCGGATTTTTGTTACACTTTTCTCATCAATTGTTTTGTCTTCATTTCTGACCTTCTTTATTACCGTCTCTTGTTCTCCATTATAAACACTCTATTTTATATTTCTCTCACCCTCTTCAACAACAATTTCGTCTTCTGTGCTCGTCTATTCGTTTAGAACAGAACAGAAAAAAAACACCAAGAGGAAAGGTGGAAACAAAGAGTACGATCAAAACTCATGAGGCAAAAAAAAAAAAATGTCAAATGCATAATGAAATAAAAGCAAAAATGTTAGAAATAAATACATGAAAATCTTTTGGGGACATTTCTTCTACTTTTTGTTTTACATTCATAGGTTTATTATGGAGTTCACGATTTCTCATCATCATGCAGCATCATGCTTTCATTATTGCTTCCTCTGCTGAATTGTTTTCTGTATAAAGGAGTAGCGTTATTCACATTTTATTGAACTACATATAGTATATTCAGTTAGTCGCCGTACTTTACAAACAATAAACCGAGTTTAGCTTGGGTTCTAACGGTTTCAAAAGCATGAATGGATTTCCTGTCTTTTCATCGCAGATGAGAACAAAGGAAATACGAACGAAGGTTGCCAAGGCCACGCCAGATAATCCCCCATTTTGTCAATGGAACTCCAATCCAGGGGGCGAGAGGATCTAACATAATAAAACACTCATCGATTACTTTCTTTTCCAAAGGCGGATCAAAGTTGGTGGCTGTAGAAAAGAATAATACCGAATATATATATGTATTTAAACTTGTACCAGTGTACCACTTATAACAGAGGAATTATTATTGAACATTTCCCCTATTTAGACTTTAGAAGTTAGCGAAAGTCGAACCGATTTATAAGGTTTAAACTCTGTGAATTCATTAGTCTTCCGACCACTTCATGAGAGCTTATAATCTGCGGCAAAAAAAACCCCTCAAAACGCCAGAATAGATAACATAGAATCCACACGAAACGATTCTGTAAAGATGGTTATAATAAGAGAAAAATCGTTTTGTTTTGTTTTTATTTTTTATTTTTTGCAAAAAAAAACAAACATTAGCACTGTGAAAATGGTAGTCCTTTTCTTACTACGAAGCTGCTAAAGTTATCAATATTAATTTCTTATAATATAATCATCATATTACATATACATCAACAAAATTGAATAACCTGAAAAGGCGACAAAATGGGAAAATACAGAATGATTCGGAGAAGCGTATAGTCTCGCTAAAATAATAAATTCCTATAACAGCAACCCATCATGATGGTATAATAATGACTACTAATGAAATATTGTTTGAAAGGAAATATGAAGGATAAGACTGGAAAATAAGAATGAAAGTAAATGACTTTATTCATTCATTGTTAAATCAGCTTGAATAAGCATAATACGAATTATTTAAATACATATAAAGCAATAAATAGAAAATATGATATGCAAACACGTTTATGAGTTATTGTCGCAATAATGTCTTATGAAAATAAATGAATAATACATAAAAAAAAAACAGAATTGTGAGGATAATATGTATGGCCGGCGGAACCGGGGGGCCCCCAATATTTTTGCATCGGACATATAAAATATGTTACAAAAATTTGGACCCCCCCCCCATGTGTGTGATGACGATGTCCTTTGAACCATTTTTTGTTTGTTCTTTTTATGTTTTTTTTTGAGGGGGGGGGGGGCTTGCCGGGAATGTCGACAACGGCGACGATATTGGACTTTTTTGGGTTGTCAACAAAATTTTGGTCGGGAATGTCGTCGACGGCGGTGACTGGGCCCATTTTTGTAGCACAATAGTAACATTCCCTGCATGGTTCCCATATTTGGGCCCCACCAATCTCAAAAACGTTCGGCTGGCCCTGATAGAATGTGGTAGACGAAGAAAGAAGGAAACAAATCAAGGGAGACAAACTGGAAGGATAAGATAAAGGAATAACTATAATTATGATAAATGAAGAAAAATGTGGAAAAATAAAAGAATAGCCCAAGGATAAACGACGAAAAAAGAAGAACAAAATAAAATTTACGAAAACAAAGCAGACATTAATCATGTGAATAAGTGAGATATAGGAAGCTACAACGAGAATTCAGAATTGATAAAAAACAAAAACAAAATAGGGGGTCAAAGGGAAGGGGGATCAATAAATAAAAAAAGACGAATGGAAGGAAAAGTATTTACTCTCGGAAAAAAAATACAGGCAGAAAATTAGGATGAAACAGATGAATTTCATGGAGATAGAGGAAACAAAATGGGGTGGAAATGATATGTCGCAACCACGTATCCCTCTTTCTAAAGAGAGAGAGAGAGAGAGAGAGAGGGGGGGGGGGGGGGGTAAATACAACCGGCGCAAAAAAAACATTCGTGTTGACAGCGGAACCTCATAAATTATTCATTACTTCCGTCGGCACTAGCCAATAAGGAAACAAGAAAATGAATAATGCATGAGGTATCGCGCAGTTTCGTGCACCGAACACTATGAATATTCAGTAAGCCAGCGGCAAAAGCGATCAAGGCGCTGATTGGCTATGAACGCAGTAGACCACACCCCCTCCTTGACAACCACGCTTCGTTGAGCTTGTCAGGATTTTTACCGTTCCCAGCGGGGGAATCGCACTGGGCTTTACCGTCTTCAACGGGTTAACAGTTGGAAAAAGTCTCCCCAAATAAATATTTATGAATATTTTCAATAAAATTGAATTCTTGTAGATGGCTTTAAGGGGTCAAATCTCACAGGTAAAATGGGGTGACTATTTCGGGACAGCCTCCCAGGCTAGAACAGCATAGACGACAAATAAGCAGAAATGCGGTCTCCAAATTTGCTACAAAGCTAATAAAGGCTAAATGGGGGAAGTGATACTCTTAGAAGGAACATGTCTACATATCTTTAAAAAGTTGTAAACTACTTCAAATCTCTCTCACCTGTCGTATGCACTCTTTCAAATCATGATAGGTTGATCCATCAAATGTTATCGTCCTGTCCTGTACCTCAGAGTCCGTCCTGCGATCACACACACGAAAAGTTTTAGAGCCCGAGATCCCGGGTTCGGCTCGCTCTTCATCCATTGCGACGGGTCTCTTTCTAGGAGGAACCTAAAGCAGCATTTGTCACAATGGAAGTATCCGGTAGGACAGATTAATGAATCAATACAAATTAGGTTTGTTTAATTTAAGCAAGTGCCTCGGAACTCAACATGGCGTATGTTCAGATCAGTAGTTCTTGTAGAGGTTACAGAGGAATAACGACATCAACAGCAACACGAAACAAAAACTTTTCAATACTATTGCAAATATCAATCGCGATTGTGCTATCCGTGAACAGGTCTCAATTGTTCCCGCCATGAATCTGCTCATGACCTTACCCGCTTATTTGCACTAGTGAGTCACCCACTCAGATAAGTGGGTGACGCACGCTCAGATATTCATTCTTGTACAAGGTGACTAAAAATGACAAAAACAGCTGTTTACCAATATCGCAAATGTATTGGTAAATTTCGTTCCCCACAACCCCTTTCTCCTCATTCGAAATGGACGAGCTTCGCCCTGAACTTGCATGATATCAGCGTTTTATGAAAAGCATAGGATGGAATCTATGTTCCTATTTCATTATTGAAGATTACAAATTCTCCAAGAAACAAATTTGGAGCAGTGTGCTTCCGATTACAGGAATAATTTGACCGTTACTATAAAAAACAGCAAAAAGCCAGCAAATGCTAGTAGCAAAAAGGAAGGACGTTCTTCTTGCAAAAAAGACCATATATATTTCCCTGTGGCTAGCAATTACTCCTTTCAAGAGAAAGAAATAGGTTTATTCATTAAGCATTGGTTTGATTTTTTCAAGCTCTTCTCATAGCAGCTAGGCCTTTCACTTTTCATTTATTTATCACAGAAGATCAGCCATGTTGTATTCTTTGATTGTTTTATTTTTTCTTTGAGTTTATCCGATAAATCATACTTTACTTCTCATGCAGGAAAACAAAGCAAAATCAATTTAATCAATTATAAATCGTTGAATCATATTTAACAGCGGTATGGTCAAATCACCAAATGCGGTTAAGTGTATGGGGTTGAAAAAAAAATGATTGTAAGGACGCATTCGGATTACATACAATGTTACATCCATGTTGCACGTGATAAATGGGACATTGTTCCCATGTAAGCAGAAGCGTTGAAACCGGGCTCGGACAATGGAAGTGGAGGTGGGAGCACCTTCTATACGCCAAACAAAAGGTGCCCTCCCACTTCCTTTGACCGAGCCCGATGTTCCGACGCCTCTGCATGTAAGCATTTGCTTGAACTTTGGTTATTTTTTGGAATACGGCCCAATATACACTGTTTTGTTGTATAGTGCTCTGATAATTAAATTGTACCTTCATTTTAATTAATAAAGTTATTATTATCATGATTATTGTTATCAGTATTATTTGTTTCAATTATTACTACTGTTATTATTATAATTAATATCATTGCCATTTATTATTACTAGTAGTTATATTATGATTATCATTTCATTATTGCTACTCTCATTATTATTGCTATCATCAATAGTAGTAGTAGTAGTAGTCGAAGAAGAATAAGGCAACCTAACTTGATAATGCTGTTGTGTAGGTCATTACAATATTTATTTCCCTCATTGGGAGATCAAGAGGCACATATGTGTAAACACTAACTATCGCCTATATCAGCCAATGTTAATTCAAAGTTCAGTCAGGTCCCCTGGCCCGATTCCAATTTCAAGGGCTCACTGTTACGAGTGAGCCCTCTGCTGTGATTTGCACTCCCGAAGGTCACGAGCGAATTCACACGTGTTCACATCGACTATACAATCTAATAAAGATATGATTTATTTAGGTGTAAATTTTTTAACCTACATTTTAAAAATATTTATGCAAATTTTGGTCATCACTGTTTAAGCCCATTCAAAAATAATTCGCTAATGAACAGTTGCATCGGACGTTCTGACGAGAATGAGAAATGCAGTTACTTTTATGAACAATATTATTAATGATGCAGTTACAAGCGGGGGAAGAGGTGTGATACAAACTCCAAAATGATTCCTTTTAATCATTTTGTCCAATATTTGATAAACTTATGCAAAAATCATTTTAGGCAAAAGTTAAAAAAAAAATCGAATTACCTGTATTTCTTTTACGACTTAACCACTAATAATGATAAAATCGAACCAGAAATTGTTGCTAATAGGCCATTTTCAAAATGTATCTAAATCTATTTACACATTTACCTAACGACTATGGATTACATTCACCTACTACAAGTTATTTAACTTCAATAGCGGAATGCACATTGCATGTACATTCGGCCTGCCCAACCTAACCAAGACGAATTTCCTTATACGGACAATAAAATAAACATCTTAAATTTAAGTATTTAAGTTTTCATTGTTTGTACGTCTTTATCATCGTTTATTATTCGAAATTCAGCCATTGGCTGAGACGAAATGATAATAAAACCATAAACAATCAAACCACCAAACCACTACTTTGACCTTAAAGGAATTCGGTAACTTTGTGGAGGCTTGAATTAATAAATTGTTGAATTTGTCTTGTATAATGATGTTCAGAAGGATAAATAAATAGCCAGGCATAGATAGGTTTTCAAATATATAATGCTATTATTAAGATATCTGAATACATAACCCTAAGCTTTTTTGATGAAATAAAGCTAGGAGAAATTGTCTCCAGAGCACATGTCGGACCACAGCCGAACATTTGTGACCGTAACTTTACGATATTCTTACGACGTTCGTACGGCCGCCTTACGAAGAGGGGGTTTCGTACGACGTTTAGAAAGTCTTGGACAAGACCATCGACCAGGCTGCGAAATTACGAACGGTGTACGAACGGTGGTTTTGTACGGCCTTCTTGACAAGATTTTACGAAATGGTCTAAAATCGTTCGTACGGCGTTCGTAGCAGTTCTTAATGGTATTTGTGACCGAGGCTTTAGGTTAAGGGAGTAGGGTTATGTTTAGGTATAGTGTTTGGTCCAGGAGGCGCGATGGCTCAGTGGTAGAGTAGTGGTCTCGTAACTGGAGGACCCGGGTTCGAAACCAAGTTGATGCGCTAGTGCCCTTTAGTAAGGCTTTAATCCTCATCACCAAGTCCCTTGGAAAGGACCTAAAGCCGTACGTCGCTTCCCTGGTTGCTTACTTACAAGCATACACATGCTTTCTTAGCAGTCTGTCAAAATACATCATTAAACCTTAAATAGGATGTACGTTACTGACCTTGCTGGGCAACTATTGCCCGGGTATGTGTCGTACAACAATTTAAACTCAGATTTATCATGGCAAGAGAATAGAGGAAATGTAGTGTAATCATATATTTCCTTTAAACTTCACCAAAGCGTGCAATCTTCAAAAGAAAGGTAAAATATGAACTAGTGTAACCACCAAATATCATTTCTATAGATTTTTTTTAAATAGATGAACAGCTCACGAATTCTAAACTTTATATGTCAATATCTTCAATGAGCTTATCGTTACATGCTTTTAAATACGCCTATCCACCATGCGTTAAGATAGAATTACTTGTGTGTATGATGCACCCCCTACAACAATGTTTGGAAAAACCCAGTGAGCATAAATAGATCTGCACTATTCAGTCGCTGGTTGTATTGACCTCCTATTGTGTTGGGTCCGTGCCAATAACCACACTGTTATATTTCCTCACTGTTATATTTCCTCATAACGCTTGCACACATGTAACCTTTATCTATAAACCATTTCCCGAAAGGTCATAACTTGTTCATATTGCAACGTGAATTTACTCATAATTATAGAGGAAATGAAGTATAAAACATATAATTTCTTTAAACTTCACCAAAGCGTGCAATCTTGAAAAGAGAGGTTATTATATTATACTATTTCATTTCTTAATTCTTGAAGACATTATTTTTTTAAAACAGAAATCTGTTATTAATACTTAATGTACTATATTATGTTTAGTATAATTATTCTGAAAACTATGATAAACGAATGAAATGAATGAATATGATAATATCCATGTGTTATATATAGTCATGATTTATGTAAAATAAACGGTTTATTGCCACTTGGTCTAATGCCAACTGGTCTAATAGCCAACTGGTCTAACATCATTTGGTATAATATCAGTTGGTCTAATAACCAGTTGGTCTAATCATCATTTCGTCCAATTGCCACTTGGTCTAATTGTCATTTCGTCTAATTACCATTTGGTCTATAGTCAATTCGTCTAATAGCCGTTTGGTCTAAAAGCATTCGGTCTAATAAAAATTTGGTCCATTATCAATTGGTCTAATTGCCATTTCGTCTAATCATCAAATGGTCTAAACCCATTTGGTCTAATACCCATTTGGTCTACACATCATTCGGTCCATTTGTCCATGGGCGTCAATCCCTTGGGGGGGGGGGGGGGGGGGGGCGGGGAGGACGAGTCCCCCCCCCCCCCCCACCAATTTGAAGGTGGGGGACACAATATCAAATGTCCCCCACACTTTTGGGACTTTTATTATGAACAGAAAATAAATCATTCAAAACCGAAATTACCTATCGTCAAATTTCCAAGTATATTATATATTTCTTACGTGAAGAACTAGTGCAAAAAAAAAAAAAAAAAAAAAAAAAATGGCTTTTGGAGATGGCGATTGTATAATAGATACATTATGTAGGCATGCGTAGGCGTACGACTCGATGCCGGCAAATGACATCGCTACTTTATTTGCGGTTCCGCGTGTATTGCATGTCTAGCTATACAATACGCTAACATCTACCTTAATTAGTCAGACTGATGAACATGCATCACTGTGTCGGCATGGCCAGGCGCTAGGCCAGGCTTCGTCATGTTATTGTTCGTTGAGGTTGTCGTTGAATTTTTGAGGTAGCTCTCAATTAAAGCTACACCTCTTTTTCGAACTAACAGAGTTCGTGGTAGCACCACACTCCATATTCCGCGGAAAGTGTGCGCTGCACGTACATACGTAGGTAGTATAGTATAGTCATAGACGTAAAACTTGAGTATAGTACAGAGAAACGATAGCAAGAACGATATCTGCCGAAGAGAAATAGGTACGGTATCTGCCGGGGTTGGAACACGATCCGCCGGCAGATAGTGTTCTTGGCCGTTTTAGAACGATATCTGCCGGAGAACCGTATGTGCCGCTACACCGGCGCTAGGTCGCAGACGCGTGGACGGCCGATCACTAGCTTTCAGTAAGGTACGTGGCGCGGATTGGTGGATTTTAAAACTTATTAAGTGAATCGTGTGTGTTGGTTGATGTTTCAGATGACTCACTATTTTTTTTTTTTAGTGCAATGATAAATGCTAGCCAACCTAGCATGAAAGAAACCATCCAAACAATGGAAACGAAAAGCAAAACCAATAAGCCCATGCTTTCTTCTGCCCAAATGTTTCATTGAATAGTAAAGGTGACAAACTAACAGGTATTGTTATGCAGATATTTTGTCAAGGAGAAATTGGATTTTACTTCATAAGGACTATTATATTTGTCTCCAAATGTCTATGTGTAGTAAAAGTGTACCTCCCCTTAATTTTTTATGTGTCTCTCATTTCAAAATAATTCCATTCCATTTATTTGAAATACTACTTTAGAACCACTTTACAAACTGTGGTTTGGCTATTACGTTGCAGTAAGTGAAGCTGACATTCCATGCAAATGATGGAAATATGACGAAAGAGAGTACGTACTGATTGAAAAAATAGTGTATCTTAATAACTTTAATTATCAGAAATACTCAGTAATTTTGTGTTCCACACATGGCATATTATTGCATTTTGCCATTTGATGATTTTGTGAATGTGTGTGTATACCTGTATGTGTAGTGCCTAAAAGATAAAGCTTTACGCATTTTGACCCTACCATGTGTGTGTGTGTGTGTGCATTACATATATTTTATTGTCTACTATGTTCATGCTGCTATGATTTATTATAATACCCACGGAAAGTGCAATGCAATGCTGCATATCTGTGTAAAATCTGGACATGAAGAAATTTCTGTTATCCATTAAAGAAATATAGAGCATGTTTCCAGTGCCTGGTTAGTTTTGTACTAAAGGGAAAAATGAAATTGTGAAAAAGAGGAGTAAACATAGGATTGTAAAACACATGCACTTTCACTGCCTTAAATTTTCACAGTGCAATAACTAAGTTTCTGGTATATATTCATTATGCAATTAGCATGTAAATGAAAAGCCTGAATGTGAAAAACACTACTGCTCAAAAAAAAAATAGAGTATGTAAAGTGAACATGTGATCATTAGACTTAAATGTTCATGTTCCACTAACGGTGGAGTCCAAGTACATGAGGCTATTCATGAAGATTACTTATAGCATTAGTTTCTACTGTTCTATTTGTTTTGTAATAAAGTCGTAGGCTAATGCAAGAAACATGAAAGAGTTACAGGTATATGAACACTGGCATAGACAGGGGGCACCGGGGGCCATGCCCCACTATTCAGCCACTTAAAAAAATATATAAAAAAAGCGAGAGCGAAAAAGCGGGGGAAGTGAGAGAAAAGGGCCTAAAAAGGCGCTACAAGCCGTTATCTGGCTCTCAAAATTTGCGAAAACGTCAAAGTTTTCGCGCTTTGCGCGCGAAGGGGGAAATAACTCTCCTCTCCCTGCACCCATCCCTGTTACCATGGGTGTCGATAAGATAAGAATTATGATACATTTACTTAAGACTAATAATTACCCAAACTCATGATATTTCATCTTGAAATACAATCACATTCTTTAGTGATTAGAAGTAAGGAAATAAGAAATGCCATTATTTCAATGCGAAAATATCGAAGAAAATGAAAACAAATCGTTTGAAATGCGAAAATTTTCCAAAGCTCGGTCGCTTTGCTCCCTCGCATAATTATTTTCTTTCAGGATCTCGTAATTTCGCTCCCCCAGTATAATAGTTCTTTAATAGCTTACAGGGTTCAAAAAGTTTGACAAATAAAGATGTAATTGCTTTGCTCGCTATGTAACGATATAATACTCCTGCTAAATATTGCGCTCCCAATATAGGATAAAGTGTATAAAGCAGCATTTGCAGAGGTTCAACTTTTGAAAGAAATCTCAACTTCAGGTCGCCTTGCTGATTTTCTCGACTCTTTCTCAAGCCTATAGGGTTTTTGTTCTGCTCCCAATTGTAGAAGTGAGTGAATAGAAAAACAGTTCGTTATCAGTTACGCAATTTAGGTTTTATTCGGAAATACCTTAACCGTAGTGCCACTGAGAAAATTACTCATGCTTTAATCTCATCTTGCTTGGATTTTGGTAATGGCCTCTTGTTTCGTTTACCTCACAACCTACTTGCAAAATTACAAAAAATACAGAATGCCGCTGCTCGTGTCACATTACACCAGTTCTCAAATCAGTTCACTGGTTGCCTGTAGAAGAACGTATTGTTTTCAAGATTCTTCTGTTATTATTTCACTGTATACATGGCTCTGCTCCGCAGTACAACATTGGTTTGATCAAGTATTACATTCCCTCTAGCTTTTACGTTCTCAAAACTATGGCTTACTTGTTATTCATAGGCTTAACACAAAATGGGGGGGGGGGGGGGGGGAGCGAACC
This sequence comes from Heliocidaris erythrogramma, assembly GCA_025617745.1. Lineage (NCBI taxonomy): Eukaryota > Metazoa > Echinodermata > Echinoidea > Camarodonta > Echinometridae > Heliocidaris > Heliocidaris erythrogramma. The sequence goes on along the minus strand of CM046865.1, from coordinate 29,556,135 downwards.
TTCGCTCATGCTGGGCCGTCGATATGGAATACTCTTCCTCAAAGGATTAGAAATAGCAGTTCTGTTGAAGTGTTGAATAATAATCTTTAAAAATATCTGTTTAATTTGGCCTATAATTGATTACAATTACCCTTCATGTATGTACATAACCTATTGCACTTTTGCTTATTTGTGATATTTCGCTCATGCTGGGCCGTCGATATGGAATACTCTTCCTCAAAGGATTAGAAATAGCAGTTCTGTTGAAGTGTTGAATAATAATCTTTAAAAATATCTGTTTAATTTGGCCTATAATTGATTACAATTACCCTTCATGTATGTACATAACGTATTGCACTTTTGCTTTATATTTGTGATGTATTTCATCTTTTGCACAAGTTGCGCCTTGAGCATTTGATCATCAAGTGGATTCGGCGCCTTATAAATCTTATATTATTATTATTATTATTATTATTGTTATTATTATTATGTATAAAAATCGAGCTTCTCTACCGCTCAACTGCGGTGGTCAAATGCAAAATTTCCTGGGTAAAATGCGCAATAAAATGTGTTTTTTAGGGTTAAAGATTGAAAAATTGCCGCTTGGTCGCTTTGCCCCCTCGCTTCTACAATAACCGGGACCTGGGGGGGGGGGGGGGCACTAACTTCATTGTTTGCCACGGGCGCCATAATCCCTAGATACGCCACTAGCTTCGCTCCCTCACATGTGTAATGTTGCGTCCAAATAATTAAAAGCAGTCCTGGCGTCGAAGTATAACTTTCCGCCTAAAAAAATTGTTTGCTGCAAGCTGTTATCTTTCTCTCAAATTTGCTAAAACGTCAGAGCTTTCGTGCTTCGCGCGGAAAGGGGGGAAACTCCCCCTCCCTGCACCCACCCCTGTTACATACACTGTAAAAACTAAAGTGCTACTTTTAGGGGCATGTTTAGTGACTGCACCTGAAATGCTGTTTATAGCACTTGTAGTGTGCTAATTTACCAGCAAAAAAAATGTGACCGTGGCGAGCCTCGAACCAGGTTCCGCTGATTGAGAGGCGTTGACGTTACCGATGGACTAACGAATACTTCTTGCAATCCAATTTAGTCATGGGAGTCAAGTAGATAACATGAACTATGTGGTGTCGTAAATTCACTATGTAACAATATGATCTGCTCTAAATCGTACGATGTGAGTTAGTCTAGCGGTAATGCCAGCAATTCTCGATCAGCGGACCCTGGCTCGAGGCTCGCCAAAATCACGAATGTTTAGCAGTTTAAGGAGCCGGTCCAGCTCCCGTGAAAGTGCCAAAATAGCACGCTGTGTGCATTCAATAGCACTCTGAGTGCAGTTCCTATGCATGCCCTCAAAAAGTGCTATATATAGCACTTAAGTTTTTACAGTGTAGCCTACAGTGGAGTATTGCGTCCAAAATAACTGAAATGCAGCCAGGGGGTCGAACTATAACTTTTCGCCTCAAAAAATTGCTTGCTACGAGCCGTTTATCTTTCTCCTTTTTTCCCGAATTTGCTAAAACGTCAGAGCTTTCGCGCTTCGCGCTGGAAGTGGAGGGGGGCGGGGACTCCTCCCCTCCCGGTACCCACCCTTGCGGAGCACGCTTTGCTATTTTGTATGATAATTATGAAGAGACTTGGTTTTATAGTAGACACTGTTTTATTTTTTTACTGATGAACAACCTTCTACTGAATAATACATAGAAACCTTATTTCCTAATTATATTGTCTTTATTAACTTAGGAACAATGAATGAAGAATTTTCACAAGGCATTCAAAAGAGAGGAAATGTATGGAAATTCATGACGGCATTTAGCTGTAGAAAAGGGCAATGTGTATATATTTTTTTGTATATAACATGCAAAGTGTGAACAATAGCCAGCCAAAACACCAAGGATCCAGAATGTTAATCAATGGTTCACTGCAACTCATTTAAGCACACTCGAGTTGTGCGGCAGAGGTACACACTATACATGGCCTGGTCTGAAAGCATCACTTACATGTATAAAGCATGGAAGTTCAACATTTTACAATTTGCTGACTTTTCAAATGTTGTTCAGCTTGCGTTAAGTATAATTTTATTTATTTCTCATTTATTACCGATTCATTTACTAATTAAATAAAACAAGGATCTATTTGTACACCCAAGGAAACGACTGTACTCAAACGAAATTTTTAAAAATGCAAAAGTGACAGAATAATTAACTATAGATTGTGGTCACTATAGTGTCTAACCACCACTCCACCAGTGACCAGGAAGAAGTACTGAATGTACACATTCAGTTGCTTCAAGCATTGACAATATGTAGGAGAGAGATAGGGATGAAGATACTAGTTTGTTAAAGGGAAAGTAAATCCAGGCGATTTAGTAGCTGTTTAGTTGAAGGGCACATTGTTGATTGTATATGTCGAATTTCAACACATTTGGGCCCCCTAACGCCGTCAACAAGTAGTTAGAAATATCATTTTGTCGTCTGCTAGAAGGTCCTATATCGATCGTGTGCGTCGTCATTTTGAACAGATAAGCCCCGCCCTGTGACGTTTTGTCGGACCTCTCGGACCAGAAGTACCCGGAAGCCGCCATTATTACGCGTTTCAAAATGGTGTACTGCAAGGCGTTCGGATGCTCCAATATAATAAAAGTGAACAAGACGTTCCGAATTTCAGCCAATCACAGTTCCCCCTTGGCATGTCCGACAAAACGTCATCATAGCGCGGGTGAATCAAAAATATGGCCAACCCCGATAGCAGGCTGTAGCAGACGATCATTGCTCACAAAAGTGTGAATTACTCCACCGTCAAGCGTTCATAAGAGGTAAATTTTCACAGTAATGTCAAGAATTGTGCTCTTAACACTCTCAGTAGGCAAAAAGTCCAGGGTTTACCTTCCCTTTAACATTTAACGTGCGACCGGTGAGACTGAGCAATAGCGACTCACAATTTCTGGCATTTATTTCGAGTTGGTCAGAATGTTTTCATCCATGTTTATGTACGCACATTGACTAATTGACTAATATATATATATATATATATACCGCACAACAAGGGTCCCAAGTCCTTGTGTTACCATAAAGCCATTATGGTAATAGCCGGGAGGGCGCATTGTTATACATAATTTGTATTAACGCTTTCTGCACATGCAGTTCGAGCACTGTCTTAGATTGCGTGGAGAGTCTCTATGTGAGACGTTCACTATTTGCGTTATATGCTATGCTCGCAGTTTGAGCACTCTGGTGACTCCACTGTGCAATTCTTCCCCACAAAGTGTAACCGCACAACAAGGGTCCCAAGTCCTTGTGTTACCATAAAGCCATTATGATAATAGCCAAAAGGGCGCATTGTTATACATAATTTGTATTAACGCTTGCTGCACATGCAGTTCGAGCACTGTCTTAGATTGCGTGGAGAGTCTCTATGTGAGACGTTCACTATTTGCCTTATATGCTATGCTCGCTGCTCGCAGTTTGAGCACTCTGGTGACTCCACTATGCAATTCTTCCCCACAATGTGTAACCGCACAACAAGGGTCCCAAGTCCTTGTGTTACCATAAAGCCATTATGGTAATAGCCGGGAGGGCGCATTGTTATACATAATTTGTATATATATATATATATATATATATATATTGTGAGGAAATAACATATACAACAGCTTTGGCAACTCTCGTGGAAATATATATACAATGCGAAAGGAAATGAGAGAATAATGGTTGCGTAACTTAAATCAAAGTTCCCCAGAGCTGTCCTCCCTTTTTGAAATTTTTGCAAAGGCTGAAAAAATGTCTCCGCCGGGAATCGAACCCGGGTCGTTGGCTTAGAACGCCAATGCCTTAACCACTAGACCACGGAGACGGGTTAGTGGTTTCGGCGACACCAGATTCAATTGACCGACAGATTGACAAATCTTCAACCTTATTAATTAATTCCGTTGTCGGGGGCAGGTGAGTTTTGAACAATGACAAGTATAAAACCTGTTTAGGGGGTATTTTGAAAACCCATGGACACGCATGTGTACACCCATATATGCCGCCAGTGCCCCAATAGCTGGACTATAGCTAAGTCACAGGCTGTTATTGTCCAAGTGATCCATGCACTGTTTATAGGTAATTTAAACCAATTACCTGAACTGGAGAAAGGGAGAGGGGGGGGGGGGGGGGGGGGGAGTCCGTAACTGAGATTTTTTGCGGGAGGGGGTTCAACATTGGGAAAAGTGGATCTTTCTGGAATGGGGGCTCAAGGGGAAATCCCCCCCCCCCTCCCGAAGCAGGGGCGCATTTGCTTGGAGAGAGACCCAGATTTTCTTGGTCTGGCCAGCTTATTGGAGGGAGAGGGGGGGGGGGGGGGGGTGTCGACAATTTTTTTTTCAGCCCTCAAAAATTCTCTCAGTGAGGGGGGAAGGCGGGGGGTTATGGGGGTCCAGTTTCCCTCCATAATTCTTTGACGAGGAAAGAAAAAAAAATCGTTTTCGTTCTAAGGCTTCTTACGGAAAGTTTTTACATCGGCGGGCCCTCGGCGGCGCCGATTGATTCGGCGCGCCTGCGGCCCGGCTTTGTTCTCAGCACGCCGACTGAGCGATGCGGCGGAAGTTCTATTTATCTCGTTTAGCAGGTGGATCGCCGTAAATAGCCCGCACTGACATTGTTGGATAGTTTTTGAGATCGCGGTTGTTGAATACCCCCCTCTAGTGTTTGGTTTATGCATATGCTAGAAGCCAAATTAATACATGAAAAATACGGCGAACAGCGACGACTTTATTGGATACATGTCAACTGGTATATTTATTATTTTACTTCTGTTAAATATCTAGTACTAGTGTTTATGGTTATAGTTATGCTATTAAAAGATGCCGACATCTTAATTGTTCAAAAGGAGGCAGTGCAACACTCATGAATAGAAAATAATATAATTATATAGTATAGTATTCCCTCGGATTACACAAAACTAAATAAGCTATGAAGAAATAGGTACTAGAAAATCTAATTTGATTAATTACTTATCTAAATTTATGACCAAATATTTACTATTCTGCCTTGATGCTGATATATTTTTGTAAAATATTAATGTAATCGTTGGCCATGATATGTTATTTCCTTACAATTGTTAATAATTATTCTAATGTATACATGTATCTCATAGCATTCGCTTGGATCCAGCTGAGGCATGCGGCTTGTCATTGTTCAAAACTCACCTGCCCCCGACAAAGGAATTAATTAATAAGGTTGAAGATTTGTCAAATCTGTCGGTCAATTGAATCTGGTGTCGTCGAAACTACTAACCCGTCTCCGTGGTCTAGTGGTTAAGGCATTGACGTTCTAAGCCAACGACCCGGGTTCGATTCCCGGCGGAGACATTTTTTCAGCCTTTGCAAAAATTTCAAAAAGGGAGGATAGCTCTGGGAACTTTGATTTGAGCTACGCAATCATTATTCTCTCATTTCCTTTCGCATTGTATTTATTTCCACGAGAGTTGCCAAAGCTGTTGTATATGTTATTTCCTTACAATTGTTAATAATTATTCTAATGTATACATGTATCTCAAAGCATTCGCTTGGATCCAGCTGAGGCATGCGGCTTGTCATTGTTCAAAACTCACCTGCCCCGACAAAGGAATTAATTAATAAGGTTGAAGATTTGTCAAATCTGTCGGTCAATTGAATCTGGTGTCGCCGAAACTACTAACCCGTCTCCGTGGTCTAGTGGTTAAGGCATTGACGTTCTAAGCCAACGACCCGGGTTCGATTCTCGGCGGAGACATTTTTTCAGCCTTTGCAAAAATTTCAAAAAGGGAGGACAGCTCTGGGGAACTTTGATTTAAGCTACGCAGTCATTATTCTCTCATTTCCTTTCGCATTATATATATATATATATATATATATATATAAAATATATCTGGGTCTGTTCACAAAGTTGGGGCACCAAAACGTGACATTTTATTGTAAAAACATTGTAGTTTCAACACTATGACTTACACCATTAAGTTGTTTTATATGAATTTACTTGGTGCCTCCAGGAAGCTTTTGAAGAACACAAGACAAATTGTTTTGAGAGGCATTTTCAAAATATTGACAAAAACATACTGGTGTCCCATGTTACATCCACAACCACCTTTTTTTTTAGATTACCAGCATATCTACATGCATGATACCTTACATAGCTAAATCCTAATGGGTAAAATGTGTTATGGTGCTGACTTAATGAAGCAAAACTTTTAACAAAAGAAGAATAATCTATCCCGAGTTTATCATGAATGTTGTGGGTGTAACGGTTTCCAATCAAATGTCACAAATTGTGGATGAACGGGACACCAAAGAATATCTGCAACTTTCATCAATAACTCTTGAAGTCTGTATACTCTAATTGCAGTTATTGTTGCATTGAATTAAATAGAGAGCCTAAAGTAACCAGGCAAATACTTATCATCAAGAGCATTATAGATATGCTGTTACATGTATGTCTCAAAATGAGACTTTGCGGATGTAACACAGACACGATGTCCAGTTACATCCACACGCTGGATTTTCATAATTATTTCCAAAATACATTGTGGAACAACATGTTTATGATTCTCAGATGCTTTTTATTTTCATCAGAGATAGAATGGCCAAGTAAGAACATTCTAACTAGACTTTTTCATCAAATTACAGGGGATTAAAGAAAAAAATGCCTCAAAAGGTGCCCAACTTTGTGAACAGACCCATATATATATATACTCTTGTACCAGCGTACCAATCATAACAGAGGAGTTATTATTGAACATTTTCCCCTATTTTATATTTTTTAGACGTTAGCGAAAATTGAACTGATTTAGTCCGTTTTGAACTCTCTGATTTCATAAGTCTTCCGACCGTTGAGAGCTTATAATCTGTGGCAAAAATGAGAATAGAATAGATAACGACAGAATACCCACGAAACGATTCTGTAAAGATGATTATAATAAAGAAAAACAAACAAACACATTAATACTGTAAAAATGGTTACCGTAGTTCTTTTCTTATTACGAGGCGGCTAAAGTTATAAATATTAATATCTTATAATATTTTATAAATACATCAACAAAGTTGAACAGCTTGAAAATCGAGAAAAAAAAAAGGAAAATACAGAAGGAATCAGAAAAGTGTAATTAGTCTCGCTAAAATAATAAAACACATTTCCCAAAATAAATGTGACCCGTCACGTCAAAATGAGACAGAAGTCGCATTTTTTTAAATTGCATTTTATTATTGATTATTATTCTCCGTTTCATAAGCTTTAATTTGGTATATAGTTCAACCCTAGAGAGTGAGTATTAGTGGAGATAATAGCTTTTGAATCTTGAGTAAAGTGGGGCTGTGGCAAAGTATTTCTTCGGGAAAAACGCTTCCAAAGTTTGACTTCCGTTTTGCAGTCATGCAGCATTTTCGTTTGTAATGTCAACTAGATTTTTATAAAGCCCTTAGCAACCGTTTATTAATTCTAATAAAAACTAGTCCTTATGTTTCTTTAGGATCTCTTTTCATGAAAACATGAATTTTAATTCATTTAAGCCATGAATTCTAACGCTTTAAAGGGTAACAAATCAAGTAGTTTCACGGCACTGAAAAAGCTTCCCGCATCAACTTCATTCTTTTTTCGATGAGCCTTTCCTATGCCGGTATGATTTTCTTAAAGGGTTGATTAACCTAGCTATAGTCAAAAGGTTTATAATTCTGTCATTTTGTGCGGGGAAATTTATTAGATTATGGTTCAAACTTTCAGAGGTTTTTATATCATTATATCTTTTTCTAAATTAATCATGTAAACTTGATTTCTTTCAATGTTATTTGCTTTCTTTTTATAGCTTGGATTCGATTGTCGCAAAGTCATTCAATTTTGGCAAATTTACTGATTAGACTAGTCTTTACCAAGAATAATATTGACAGAGATCGTTGATGTCTGCGTATGAAGCTTACTTTTTTTACTTTTCGTCTTGTGAAAGAGCAATTCAGCTTTCTTAAGCTGAAGAATTAACACACGATTTTCTCTCTCTCCTTATACATCACGCGCCTGTTTCATAATCTCCACAGTTTTATTTCTTTCTTTTGAATGCTAACTCTCTTTTCGGTTCGCTCTTTACTTATTACCAGATTAAACAACGATGGAATAAAACAGAATCATAATAAAGAAATTGTATCCTGCTCTAGTTAGTTCTACCTTTAAAAAATGTTTATAAAAGCGTCTTTCTTTTCTTTTCGCCATATCAAAGAGGTATAGAATTCGCCCCTTTCAAAGAACAAGGATTAAGTCACATCCTGCCTTCGCGAGACGATTGATTTTTCTTCTCTCCCATTGTCCTTCTCAGGGGCCGCGGAACGTCTTGGAAAGTGGAGGGGCTAAGGGGGGGGGGGGGGGGGGCTGCGTGTATAACCACATTTTTGCACTGCAATACGTTTGCACGTGTTTACTGAAAAAAGTGGGGGGGGGGGGGGGGGCTGCAGCCCCCAGCCCGGTTCCGCGGTCCCTGCTTCTCAATCACGAGCTTGTGTCATAATCTCCACACAGGTCCTTTTCTGTATGGTTAAAAAGCTTCATTTCTTTTATCATCAATTCCCCATGTTCAACAGCAGGATAAAGATAAACTGCTTCTTAGCGCCGCTCTATAGTTAATAGAGCTTTAATTTTTTTTAAATTAACGCCCGAACAATCTCTCTCCTTCTAAATCTTTCACCTGTATCATAATTTCGACTGTTCTTCTTAATTCTATTTTGAAAGCTAACTCTTTCTTGTCTGTTTGGCCGCTAATTATCATCATGTTGACTGGCGGTATGAACATGACGAAGACAAACTGCATCTTAGCTTGAAAGTTCGTTTCTCCCCGCTCTATATTTAACTCAAGCTTAAAAAAATCAGATACTTGTTTCACTATCGCAACCGAGGGCCTTTTCATTCTAGCTTTACAAAATAATTAGTCTGTTAAAAAGAGTTATAGAATTGGCCGCTTTTTATCGTCATGTTCAAAAGCGGGATAGAGATAAACTGCTTCTTAGCGCCGCTCTAGTTAACTAGAGCTTTAAAAAAAAATAATAATGACAACTGCTTTTTGTAAAAAATTGACACCCAGACAATTCTCTCTCTCCTTCTAAATCTTTCACCTGTATCATAATTTCGACTGTTCCTCTTAATTCTATTTTGAAAGCTAACTCTTTCGTGTCTGCATCTTAGCTTGAAAGTTCGTTTCTCTCCGCTCTATAGTTAACTCAAGCTTAAAACAAATCAGATACTTGATTCACTATCGCAACCGAGGGCCTTTTCATTCTAGTTTTACAAAATAATTTTCTTTCATTTTCGTCTGTCAAAAAGAGTTATAGAATTGGCCGCTTTTTATCGTCATGTTCAAAAGCGGGATAGAGATAAACTGCTTCTAAGCGCCGCTCTAGTTAACTAGAGCTTAAAAAAATGAATAATAATGACAACTGCTTTTTGTAAAAATTGACACCAGACAATCTCTCTCCTTCAAAATCTTTCACCTGTATCATAATTTCGACTGTTCATCTTAATTCTATTTTGAAAGGTAACTCTTTCTTGTCTGTTCGGCTTTTTAAACGAATAAGAGATTTGGCCGCTAATTATCATCATGTTGACTGGCGGTATGAACATGACGAAGACAAACTGCATCTTAGCTTAAAAGTTATCGATTCTCCCCGCCCAATAGTTAACTCAATCTTAAAACAAATCAGATACTTGTTTCATTATCGCAACCGAGGGCATTTTCATTCTAGTTTTAAAAAATAATTTTCTTTTATTTTCGACTGTTAAAAAGAGTTATAGAATTGGCCGCTTTTTATCGTCATGTTCAAAAGCGGGATAGAGATAAACTGCTTCTAAGCGCCGCTCTAGTTAACTAGAGCTTAAAAAAATGAATAATAATGACAACTGCTTTTTGTAAAAAATGACACCCAGACAATTCTCTCTCTCCTTCTAAATCTTTCACCTGTTAATTTTTAAATTAACGCCCGAACAATCTCTCTCCTTCTAAATCTTTCACCTGTATCATAATTTCGACTGTTCATCTTAATTCTATTTTGAAAGGTAACTCTGTCTTGTGTGTTCGGCTTTTTTAACGAATAAGAGATTTGGCCGCTAATTATCATCATGTTGACTGGCGGTACACTGCAAAAACCAGGGTGTTAATTTAACACCATCTCGGTATCTATATTGGGCTGCACCAGATAAGTGTTAAAACAACACCAGTTTCGAATCAAACTGGCGTTGTTTTAAAACTAACTGGGGTTGTTTTGACACTTATCTGGTGTAGACCAATATCAAACTGGTGTTGTTTTAACACTAACTGGCGTTGTTTTGACACTTATCTGGTGTAGCCCAATATGGATACCGAGATGGTGTTAAATTAACACCCTGGTTTTTACAGTGTATGAACATGACGAAGACAAACTGCATCTTAGCTAAAACTCATCGTTTCTCCCCGCCCAATAGTTAACTCAATCTCATAACAAATCAGATACTTGTTTCATTATCGCAACCGAGGGCCTTTTCATTCTAGTTTAAAAAAATAATTTTCTTTAATTTCGGCTGTTAAAAAGAGTTATAGAATTGGCCGCTTTTTATCGTCATGTTCAAAAGCGGGATAGAGATAAACTGCTTCTTAGCGCCGCTCTAGTTAACTAGAGCTTAAAATATAAATAATAATGACAACTGCTTTTCGTAAAAATTGACACCCAGACAATTCTCTCTCTCCTTCTAAATCTTTCACCTGTATCCAAATTTCGACTGTTCTTCTTAATTCTATTTTGAAAGCTAACTATTTGTCTGTTCGGCTTTAACGAATAAGAGAATAAGCAGAGGGGGGGGGGGGGGGCGCAAGGGGCGTATTGTGTTGACAAAGTATGCCCCAGACCCCCCAGATGGCCGTTTGGCTTCGTCAAACGGAGGGTTCCTCAGTGTGTGCCCCCTTTCTGGAAATCCTGTATCCGCCCCTGGCTAACAGGCAGTATGAACATGATGAAGATAACGCGCGTCTTAGCTTGAAAGTCATCGAGTCTCTCCGCTTTATAGTTTACTCCAAAAAAATGTGTACAATCTACTGGTGTCTAATAGCTAATTTCTTTTCTTCTTCGCCATGTTTTAAAGAGGTAGAGAATTCGCCCCTTTCAAAGAACAAGGATTAAGTCACCTCCAGCAAGAGACGATTATTGATTTTCTCTCTCTCTCTCTCTTTGTCCTTGTTTCATAATCTCTACACAGATACATGTACTGTTCTTTCTGGTTAAAAGGCTTATTTTCTTTTCGGCTTTTCAAAGGGTTACAGAATTTACCCTTATTATTATCGTGTATCAATAGTTTCGTTGTTCGTAAGTCATCTTCCCAGTTCTTCTTACTTCTGTTTTGAAAGCCAACTCTTTTTGTATTTCTACTTTCAATAGATTAAACAGCGATGGCTTAAACCAGCTTCGCAATGAAGAGATCTTGACGATGAATCGTGTGAATAAGTGAGATATAGAAAGTTACAATTCAGAATTCAAAGCGAGATCCATATAATCCGATTTTGCTACATCAACCTTTCTTCTGTCTCGCACGGTCCAGTGGTGTATTAAACGGAGCGGATAGAGGGGGCACATGCCAAGGGCAGCACTTTCAGGGGGGGGGGGGGATGGAAATGAAAGACATTGACGAAAATGTGTGTTCCTGGATTACTACGCACCCAAATCATTAATAAAATGCATATTTTATAGAAACAGTGTTTTTAAGGCCTCGGATGAAAAAATAAATGAAGCTTGGCAGCTCTCTCGGATTTGTTTTCGCAAAGAATCTCGTAATATCTCCTCAATGTACGTAGAATATACATGTAGCATACGATCTTTAACACTGGGAGTAATATGCCGAAAGATTTTTGTTTACAAATTAAAAATTCCTCCCCAGTCAAGCTTCTTCGTTTACTAACCATTGTCCACGGCGGACCGTTTGAATATTAATGAGTCAGAAAGAAGAGGATCTTGGGTATTTGATTCTAGTTCGTCGTGACTTGGCCGTGAACCAGAATAGCCTGGTGGTTAAGTCGCTGCCCGGCAAGCAGTAGATGACAGGTTCGAATCCCACTGGTTCCAATTTTTTCTGACTTGTGTTTTTCATTACAGATCGAGCATACGATCTTTAACACTGGGAGTAATATGCCGAAAGATTTGTTTACAAATTAAAAATTCCTCCCCAGTCAAGCTTCTTCGTTTACTAACCATTGTCCACGGCGGACCGTTTGAATATTAATGAGTCAGAAAGAAGAGGATCTTGGGTATTTGATTCTAGTTCGTCGTGACTTGGCCGTGAACCAGAATAGCCTGGTGGTTAAGTCGCTGCCCGGCAAGCAGTAGATGACAGGTTCGAATCCCACTGGTTCCAATTTTTTCTGACTTGTGTTTTTCATTACAGATCGAGCATACGATCTTTAACACTGGGAGTAATATGCCGAAAGATTTGTTTACAAATTAAAAATTCCTCCCCAGTCAAGCTTCTTCGTTTACTAATATACATCTAGTTTATAGAAAGCAGTGTAAAGGGTTCATATTTACATTTTCTCTTTTACTTTATTTTTCAATCAATCGGTCTTTATAAAGAACACATAACGATGGACTGTCGAACTAGCCAAAATACGGTCCGGTCAAGGCACAGAACTCCTAAAGACGTAGAAGGCTTGTGCGGGTGCGAAATTGTAGGCATTGTTCGTACGTGATCACGTGATATCCGCCATGTTGGTTAGTCCTTCGATCGATCGCTCTCCAGCTCCGGATGAAGCTCGTCGCGTCAACGGCAGGATTCATTCAGTTCAAATTGTTTGATCAACACTAGGGTTTTATGAAATCTTACTGAAATTGCTAGATTTTGTTAATACTAGTATCCAAATGAACCAAGACAAAAAGAGAGGGAAGTTTCTCTCGAAATACATGAAATTGCCAGTGTTATAAAATGTTGCTTTGGGCATTTTCATGCTTATTTGTCATTATAGAAATACAGTCATCATCCACTCTTGTTGCTCATTTTGATAATTTTACTGCACTACATTTACTTACCATTTCAAACAACTTTGATCACTGAAATGATTCTCATGGTTCTAGCAAATGGAAGTGGACATTTATGTTATTGTATTCATATCCTGATGCAAGACTTCATGCTTGTAAGAGTTCGATATGAGGTGTGCTCATTTCAGTACGTTGCAAAAGAGGCGTATCCAGAATTTCACAATGGGGGGGGGGGGGGGGGGGGCGCCAGGCATTATTGATCGCCGTCCTGGGGGGGGTCTAAGGGGAGGGGGTGTCCCCTTTGGAAAATTTTTGCTTCTGAAGAAGGGCTGAGATGCAAAATAACCGTATATGTGACAAATTTTGAAGCCTATTTAGTGAACAACTTTTTTTTTTTTTTTTTTTTTTTTACGACGGCCAATAGGGGAGGGGGCGCCTGTTGTGGCACAATCCACAAAAGGGATCCTCTATGGTCAAAATGCATACTTTTCTTCCAAGGGGGGGGGGGGGGGCACGGGCCGGAAATGCCCCCTATGCTATGATGATTATGCTTTTGATGCCTTTGCTGCATGTGCCGACGTCCAGTTTTATGCCAAAGTTATTTGCACAGTTGCAGATACATCTATCTTTGATTATTATACGTGTAAAACAAACAGCATAGTCATGGATATTAATGATTTTTTCCCCCATGTAGGTTACTAAATTATAGAAATTACAAACATTGTCAAATGATATTCCATGGATGGTAAGGACCAACTTTAATTGAGATGATCCGGGAGCAGTGTATTCTGACTGTAAACAATAAGCACATCATCGTATTCATGTGTTTCTTAATATCTATTAGACACACTCAAAATCTGCTGGATTTTATCTTGACACTCATATAGTGAAGGGGCATGAATAATAATAAAAAAAGAAATACAATGAAAGGGGAATCTTGAGCCTGGCTTGTAAAAATACAAACGTTTCTTCAAAGTTAAAAAAACCAGGTGAATAAAAATTGACTCAAGCGGCAGCTAAGCAATGCTACTCAGAAAGTGGGAGGAGGGCTCCAGACTTAACCCCCTCCCCGTTCCCCTGCCAATCTGATTAATCCACAATTTAAAAAAGTTCATCGATAAAGTCCTGACTTATATAAGGATTATCATCAAAGATAAAAAGAAACATGGCAGAGTATGTTGAACACATCCTTAATTCAAAAAATCAATGAGGCATCACGGCCCCGACATATGGAACTCCTTCACCTGATTCGCTTACTGTACTATCACACCGGGCTTCCCGACCGTGCCACGACAGTCCCGACTCAAAAATATGGAAAATCGGGTGAAAATATGGAAAGTCGGGAAAGTCGTGGCGTGATCGGGGTTAGTCGTGGCATGTTCGTGAGGGTCGGGAACGGTCGGGAGGGCTGTCACGACTTTTTAGGTCGGGCTTAATAATCGGGAAACTCTCACGATTCTAAGAAATCGTGGCTATAACGTCGTGAGGACGTGGCGCGGTCGGGATAGTCGGGGCACAGTCTTGGCTCAGTCGTGGTGCAGTCGGATTGGTCGTGGCCCAGTCAAAATGAAAGTGAGGTCTGCTTGCAAATCGGCTGTATTTATAGGTCTTGGCGCGGACGTGGTAGAGAAGGTGATTGATCGGGGCTGTGGCGTGGCTCAGTCGTGGCGCAATCGGATAGATCGTGGCGCTGTCTTGGCGAGAACGTGGCACAAACGGGTACTGTCGGGACTCAGTCGTGAGAGTCGTGGGTATAATCGGGGTGCTGTCGTGGCTGGTACATGGCTGGATCGAGACTGTCGGGAATCAGTCGTGGCACAATCGGGGAGAGTCGTGGCAGCAACGGGAATGTATAATTTTTTAACCGGGATTCGGATATTTTTACACGATTCTACCCCGACTCATACAAATGTTTCAAAAATTATAGAATCGGCGTTGTCGGGACGGTCGTAGCAGTCGTGGAGTTTGGTGTGATAGGGGCTTTAAGTTACGGACTTCACTTTTTTCTTTTAAAGCCATTACAAAAAACACCTTCTGAATCAATACAGCAATTAAAGTTACTATTTAATATTGTTAGAGAAAAATTAACCATTTATTGAGGCATCAAATTAAATTGCAAATTAAGCAGAGGCTTTGTGCAATCACTCATTTCACATATTGCACGGCCACCTGCACATTACCCTTCAATTCATATTCATCCTTCTTTCTCTTCTCTTTCTTTTATTTTTCTTCTTTCATTTCCTATCCCGAGGCCGTCATCATATCGAGCTTATGCTTACGGTTTCGGTCTCCTGCATCATTTCACTCTCCTTATAGCATAGAATCGCCCCACTATATTCATGTTATTATATTTATATTTTATTTTGTTAAACGATCAAGTAGATTCTTATCTGTTTGTCAAAAGTAATTATATTATTAAGCGAAGAAGCTTGACTGGGGAGGAATTTTTAATTTGTAAACAAATCTTTCGGCATATTACTCCCAGTGTTAAAGATCGTATGCTCGATCTGTAATGAAAAACACAAGTCAGAAAAAATTGGAACCAGCGGGACTCGAACCTGTCATCTACTGCTTGCCGGGCAGCGACTTAACCACCAGGCTATTCTGGTTCACGGCCAAGTCACGACGAACTAGAATCAAATACCCAAGATCCTCTTCTTTCTGACTCATTAATATTCAAACGGTCCGCCGTGGAACAATGGTTAGTAAGCGAAGAAGCTTGACTGGGGAGGAATTTTTAATTTGTAAACAAATCTTTCGGCATATTACTCCCAGTGTTAAAGATCGTATGCTCGATCTGTAATGAAAAACACAAGTCAGAAAAAATTGGAACCAGCGGGATTCGAACCTGTCATCTACTGCTTGCAGCGACTTAACCACCAGGCTATTCTGGTTCACGGCCAAGTCACGACGAACTAGAATCAAATACCCAAGATCCTCTTCTTTCTGACTCATTAATATTCAAACGGTCCGCCGTGGAACAATGGTTAGTAAGCGAAGAAGCTTGACTGGGGAGGAATTTTTAATTTGTAGTTCGCTTACTAACCATTGTTCCACGGCGGACCGTTTGAATATTAATAAGTCAGAAAGAAGAGGATCTTGGGTATTTGATTCTAGTTCGTCGTGACTTGGCCGTGAACCAGAATAGCCTGTCACTGCCACCGACATTCCCCCTCCCCTCCCTCGCGAAGCGCAAAAGCTCTAGCGTTTCATAGCAAATTTGAGAGAAAGATAACGGATCATACATTTGTTTAGGCGTAAAGTTATAGTTCGATGCATGCCCTGACTGTTTTTCAATTATTCGGACGCAATACTGCACTATATACAAAGTAGGCGGGGGGGGGGGGGGGGGGAAGTTCCCCCTTCCTTTGCGAAGCGCGAAAACTTTGACGTTTTAGCAAATTTTGAGAGAAAGATAACGGCTCGTAGCGTCTTTTTAGGTTTTTTTTCTCACACTCCCCCCACCCACCGCTTTTTCGCTATTGTTTTTTTTTGGGGGGGGCCTGCACGGCCACCTCCTGGCTACGCACCTAAATGGGCTCCATACCCATAACCCCCCCCCCCCCCCCCCTCCCCTCCTCCCCGCCCCGGTTCCACGGCCCAACTATGACAGGCTAACCTATTTGTCAATTACATGTATGTCTTTCTTACAATCAAGATTTAAGGTACAATAGAATAGTTTACACACGTCGATTCAGAAATACGATTATATTTTCTCACTTTTAATTGAATATTTTCTGGCATACAGAAATGAGGACAGTTTTTAGAGAAGTTTAGACATTGTATTACTTCTTAAATATACGTTTACTTCTTCTCTTCTCAATACTGCACTATATACAAAGTAGGCGGGGGGGGG
Source organism: Heliocidaris erythrogramma (assembly GCA_025617745.1). Classification (NCBI taxonomy): domain Eukaryota; kingdom Metazoa; phylum Echinodermata; class Echinoidea; order Camarodonta; family Echinometridae; genus Heliocidaris; species Heliocidaris erythrogramma. Next base: position 29,539,308 of record CM046865.1, on the reverse strand, counting down.
GGGGGAGTTCCCCCTTCCTTTGCGAAGCGCGAAAACTTTGACGTTTTAGCAAATTTTGAGAGAAAGATAACGGCTCGTAGCGTCTTTTTAGGTTTTTTTTCTCACACTCCCCCCGCTTTTTCGCTATTGTTTTTTTTTGGCCCGCACGGCCACCTCCTGGCTACGCACCTAAATGGGCTCCATACCCATAACCCACCCCCCCCCCCCCCCCCCCCCTTCCCCGCCCCGGTTCCACGGCCCAACTATGACAGGCTAACCTATTTGTCTGTCATAGTATTACACCAAATGGATATTAGACCAAGTGAACATTAGACCAAACGATGATTAGACGTAATGGTAATCAGACGAAATGATGATTAGACGATGTGGGTTTTAGACCAACTGGGTTTAGACAAAATGGCTATTAGACCCAAATGATGATTAGACCAAATGATTTTAGCCAAAATAGATATTGGACCAAGTCAACATTAGACGAACTGATAATTAGACCAAGTGGTGTTTGGACCAAATGGGTTTAGAATAAATGGGTATACCAAATGGCCCGTATTCTGATAGTCGGGATTAGTCTAACCTCAGTCTAAGTGTGGTAATAAGCCGGGTTTAAGTCGCAATATTTAAACCTGGGTTTAAATTTGCCCGTATTCCGATAGCGAGGTTAGTCTAACCTCAGTTTAAGTGTGATAATAACTCTCTCAATATTTAGACTCGCGCAGGGGGTAGTTTAAGTCGGGTTTAACTCTGTCGCGTAGGCATGCTAACGTTAGAGCCTGTAGGCCTATACCGTATAATTATACATGTAGGCAGTTTAGCGATACGAAATTCTCGCAGACCTGACACGTAAACGTCGCTCCTGAAATGACCAACGCCTAAATTCTAACTTTTTTTTTACTGCTGTTAATTACGGAGAGAAAAAACCCCGGTAAATCCTAGATAGTCTAATCCCATTTTTTGTAGCAAAATTAGATTTAACCGTTAGACGCTATAGTTTGTCGTTTGTTTTAACATATTTTAACACAAGTTTTTTTACAAGTTCGTCGTACTCGTTGATCTAGGGCCTAGGCTTACTCAGTCTCCAACTAATATTCAAACAGAAAGTTGGATCTCGGGCGCAGATCTAATTAGATTCTAACTCGTTAGACGTTTACTACATGTACCTCTAGGCATAGTCTAAATAATACTGGCCAATAACTGTAACTTTATTTGTCTTAGATTTAGTCTTATAGGCTCTAACTTGTTACTTTAGAATTAACTTAGATCTCAAAAATCAAACTTACTTAGGCCTACTACTTTCTAAGTCTATTCGTAGACTTAGCCTTATGTTTAGGCCAGTGCAGGTCAAACTTAATCTAACAAATCCATCTCCCACCATACCGTCTACCGTGATGTTTATATGTTAATAGTTACTGTAGTACGTAACTGTACTCTGTAGACTATATAAATTCCCCATATTCCCCCACCTACAATCTTGCTAAACATCTCGCACACATCCTTCAACCCCTCACCGGTCAGTCGCAACATCATGTCCGCAATTCTCATCACTTCACCACAATCATCAATGACATCAAGCTCAACTCCACAGACATATTAGTTAGTTTTGATGTTGACTCTTTATTTACCAGCATCCCCATTCAAGAAGCTTGCGACATGACCAGAACTAGATTACAACATGACACTGATCTCCAGGACAGAACCCCACTATCTCCCCAACAGATATATGACCTTCTTCTCCTATGTCTTACCTCCACCAGCTTCCAGTGGCGGGATAAGTACTACAACCAATCAGAAGGTGCCCCCATGGGCTCGCCACTCTCCCCAGTTATAGCTAATCTCTTCATGGAACAATTCGAAACTACTATTCTCTCCACAGCACCGTATAAACCCACACTTTGGCTCCGTTACGTTGACGACACGTTTGTCATTTGGCCGCACGGTCCGGAAAAGCTGAACAACTTCCAGGATTTTCTCAACAAACATCACCCCTCCATCAGCTTCTCGTCAGAAGCAGAAAACAATAACTCTCTTCCTTTTCTTGATGTTTTGATCACCCACAAGCCTGACGGTTCACTCTCCCATAGTGTTACCGTAAACCTACCCACACAGACCGCTATCTAAACTTCCGATCTTTCCACCATCCGTCCGTCAAACGTTCGGTCTCCAGTTCCCTGATCAGGAGAGCTCACAACGTTTGCGACTCTACCAGCCTTGACGACGAGTTAAAACACATCAAAGCAGCCTTAGTCAACAATGGTTTCCTCTCCTCAGGAAATACGCACATCTGTCAACAAACCCCATGCTCCCCCACCAACCAGACACATCTCGTCCTGCACTATTCCCTTCACAGGTCATGTCTCTCTCCGCATTCAACGAGTCCTGCAGAAGGCCAACATACGGGTTTTCTTCAGTTCTAAACACAAACTTCACAAGTCTCTCTACACACACAAAGACACAGCTTCTCCCGACAGCAAACCAGGAGTGTACCGCATACCATGTTCCTGTGGTCGGTCTACATCGGAGAGACTGGAGGGACATCAAATCTCGCATCAAGGAACACCGTGCCCATGGGAGACTTGGTCACTACGACCGATCTGCCATTATCAATCATTCTGTCACTCGTGATCACCAGATTAACTGGGAAGACACCAAACTTGTAGCCCCCGCTTCCAACTGGTATACCAGGAGGGTCCGTGAAGCCATCGAGATTCACAAACATGACACAGTTACACAGGATAAGGGTTTACAGATCAGCGACATATGGTTTTCACTCTTCCAATAATAACTAGTGCTATAATTTTTTATGTATTTTAACCACTATTTTCTCTTAATTTCTTTCATAACAATTATTATTAGTATACTCATTCTGTTGTCAATATTTCACCTTTTCCATATGTATGTTTTAACCTTAATTTCTTTCCCCAACAGGATGTCATGTTTCTCTCCACAGATTACCTACGGTCCCAATCCCCCTTTTGTTTCCAGCTTATCCAGACGGTTAATTGATTTCTTAGTCCTATTGTTCACTTGCTTTCAATGTTTTCTTTTCAACACAGGATTCGTTTGATGTCACTTATCCTTTCAATGCAGGTACCTTGATGTTATTTATCCTTTCAATGTAGGTACTTTGATGTTACTGTTACTATTTCTTTCTATGTTATGTGTTTGCATCCATTTTATTTATTGAATTGCTGCTTCATATATAAATTCTGCTGATTTATTCGCTCTTCTCATTCTCCTGACGACGGCCAGAGCATTCTGACCGGAACGTGGAGTTATTCCAACTCACATGGTTGTACCGCAAACCTTTTTTCTGAATTCTTAAATATACGTTTACTTCTTCTCTTTAAAAAACCCAACATAATTTATATAATTCATCTGCAGTCATACACTTTTTTCATATACTACAATACAATAGAGTCCATCACAGCCGACTTGTCAAGGTCAAATAATATTCTCTTCTTGAGAGTATATGTAGTAGAAATAATTTTTATGTACATGCATTTAAAAATTATTTACCCACTACACCCCAAAAAAGACGAAATTAATAATTAAAATAAATAAATGACCATCTAAGTTCAATGTTCAACACACACCAATGACAACAATTTTACTCCTAAAAAACAAAGATAATGTTGACAGTTCTAAGAAATTGAAATTAATGATCCATCTCCTTTTAAGTTGGTGCATGTATTTTGCATGTTACTTCTATTATAAATCTAACTATAAAAAAGGGGGAGGAGAAACACACATAGAGATCTAATTCTATACTTTCAAGTCAAATAGTATGGATTTTGATAGTAGATCATCAATAATAAAATAATAATTTATTTAGCACAAATTAATATTATTAGTTTGCTATACACTGCGAGCAGATTTAATAAAGGAGTGGCCCTGGCAGTGCTTATCTTAATATCATTAGGGGCCCTGTAATCTCACTAGGCCACATAGAAGAGGAAGACCTCCTCACAATAACGAGCTACTATAAAATGGCTGCATGTAACTATAGCATTTGTCATGGGTAGGGGGTGGGTAAGATGGTTAAGATATAATTGAAGAACTTTAAACTCCTGTTCAGTCATTCTAATTATAATAATATACATGTATGTCCATTTATATAGTGCAACTACTATACAAATATACTCTACTGCCCTTAAATTACCCCGGCTTTAACCGAGCCGCCATGAAAGGCGCTAAGGCATTCAAGGAAGTTCTTCCTACCGGTACCCATTTACTTCACCTGGGTGGAGAGTGACAAATGTAGATGACTGTCTTGGCAAAGGACATTAGCGCTGCGGCGGGATTCGAACCGCGAACCATGTGGTCCACAGTCCGGTGACGTATCCACTAGGCCACGACACTTCAACATGCATATTATACTTGAATCCAGATATGATTTTAATATGAAGAAATGGGGTAACCTCGCTATTCATAAGGACCGCTATTCATAAAGACCACTTATTCATAAGGACTGCTATCCATAATGCGTGACTAAATGAATAGCGGTTTTGTATGAAAGGCGGTCCTTCTAAATAGCGAGCAAACCATAGACAAATTACCTCACTATTCATAAGGACCTCCATTCATAAGGACCATTATTCATAACTATTTATAAGGACTGCTTTTCATAACGCGTGTTAAATGAATATAGCGGTTTTTTGAGAAGTGGTCCTTATGAATAGCGAGCGGACCCGGAAGAGATACATGTTGATCAAAATATGAGAGGGCAAATATATCATTTTGCCCCTCACCCCCCCCCCCCCCCCCCCCCCCTCCCCCCAAATAAATTCTATAATTTTCCCTGCTTCATGTTAACGTGGAGAAGCTTGTAAAAAAATCATATATAGTACTATAGACCTGTTTACTAATTTTATGCATACTTCATGAACCAAAGTTGCTCCTAACAACTCAAAAGCTTGCCAGAGGCTTGCCTGACATAGCAACAACTAATTTATGCAAAGTGATTCCATCCATTTACTAAATAGTTGGTAGCTAAGGATTCTGGAGAGAAACATACATAAATTTAAATAAACTTAGTAAACAGTCTATTAGCTGTTTTGTACCCCCATCGAAATACGGATCGACGCCCCTGATAGCAACCTTACTCTTACAGCATAGGCCTACCATGCAAAACTGGAGCAGCTACGTATTTATTTTGTTCCTCTCAGAATTTGTCTCCATTCCCAGTGGTAAGCCTTCATCTTCATAATCATCTTTGTAGAATACATGAAGTATAGAGTCGTGTAAAGAAGATTATCCTGTATTAAGAAAAAAAAAAAATCAGATACACTCATCCTC